>OZ030016.1:90475555-91075555 GCA_964023405.1 Apodemus agrarius
TGAATGAGGGGAGTCCAGTTACACTTGCAACTCAATTAGGAGAAAAATCAACTGGTTCATTATTATGCACAAGGCCATTCACTTGCCTGTGTGAGGAGAATGATTGCAACTTGAATAGGAAAGCCGGCAAACCACTAATCAGGGAAGAGCAGGTTTAACCTATTCAAGTATGTTCCAAATTATCCAATTAGCTAGATTGCCAATAAGTTCCTTGTAGCATTTACATTGGCACTGGTGATACCATAATCAGTTGTCTTAATCAAGCCTTTCAAAACAAAAATGATGAGCTGAATAGACTCATAACAAGGCCTGGGCAATTAGAGACACAAGGTCCCTGCTGTTGAGTTACTCTACATAATTTGGTGTGGTTGTATTGTCTACCGACCAAACCCCACTTCATCCTCAGTCTAAGCTATCACTCACCTATGCCCTCAGTCACCTTTGAAGGGGTACCATTGTCACATGGGTGACCCTTACTTCAGTTCTCTTCCTGGCTGTAAGCCCAATGGGCCCACTGAAGCACATCTAGGTATCCTGTTTTATGTTACCTACAGGATAGAATAGAGTTTGCAATCCTTAAACTACTGAAGTCAGAAATGAGTTTCTGTCTCCTCATTTCCCAGGCACTCCTAAATATTTACTCCTCCTACTTTGTTTTTCCTTTTGCTAGGCTAAAACACTGACCAAAAGCTATTTGGGAAGGAAAGAATCTATGCAGCTTGTAGATTACATGGTGTCATGGAGGTAAGCCAAGTTAGGAAGGCAAGGAAGAAACCTGGAGAAGAAAACAGAAGAATACTGCTTATTGGCTTGTTTCTTATGGATTTCCTAGCTTGCTTTTGTATATAACCCAAGACCACCTGGTTCACTGCCCACAATGGGTTAGCTTCTCCCATATAAATCATTAATTAAAAAAATTGGACCCCATAGACATGCCCACAGGCCATTATAATGAAGGATGTAGCTAATACCTTCTTTGAGGTTCCTGCTTCAGATGACTCTAGTTTGTGTCAAGTTAACAAAACCACCAACACACAAGTATTTTGTCCTCAGTGGGAAGCAATAGTCTGATGGCAGTATCTGTCTATCTGTAGTTCCAGTATACATGCCAGACAAGGAACATATTCTGCATCCAGAGATTCACCTCCATGGAGTCAATCAACTATGGATCAGAAATACTCAGAATAAAAAATGCATCTACATTGAACATATACAGAATTCTTGTTGTCATCTTTCCTTAAATAATATAGCATAACAAAATTTTCATAACATTGACAGTTTAACAGATAGTCTATGTCATTAATAATATACATTACACAGGAGGATGTACATTGGTTATAGGTAAACACTACATGGTTTTGTAGAATAAATATGAACATATATAGGATTGAGACTAGATCAAAGTCTTACAGAGAGCCAAGGAAAATTAAATTTATAATGTCTTAGGCTTATTCAGCATAGAAATAGGATAAAAGGATGTTTAGGACTAGTCTGAATGTAGCTCCAACAAAGGATAAAGACACCATATTTTCAATATGTCTGACCACAACAAATAGGAGTAGCCCTCGGTTTTACTAATTTCTCAAAGAGTCTAGAGTGATGTCTGGGGCAGTATTACACTCAATAAATATTTATTGAGAGATTATGTCTCTCTCTTGGGTAGAAATTATGAAGTGTGCCAACTTCCATATTTGGTTTAACACCAGCATTCCATATCAAAAAGGGACAGTAGGAGATAGGAACTTTCTCATGAGCCTCCAAAGTCTTAACAGTGTAAGAATATAAGAAGTCAGAGTTATCGTAGAGACAACACTGTCCTGTCTAGGCATGTGTGGAACATTTCTGAATTAATTCTTGAAGGTACAAGGTTATCACAGCTGGACCACAAGGTTATCCAATGAATTAAAATAACAATGAGCAATTGGCAAAACAAAGAACAAAGCTTGTACAAGCAGCCTGAGTGATTGGGCTACTTGAATAATGTCCCAATGAGATTTGCTTCCTTTTAAGCATTATTGGCAACTGTTTATGCAAAAATTCAAGAAATGCTCTGCTTCTTGATTTAGTTAGCCTTGAAGCAGACATTAAAATAAGCACAAAAGTGTGATTAGTCTATTAGAATTTATTCCCAAGAAGTGCTGGCAAGGGAGAAGTGAACTCACTTGAGAAAAGGAGAAAAGAAATGATCTGTGATATTAAAGCATTATATATGGAACCTGGAGCTTGCGCCTTGTAGAAAACTCAGGCTGACGATGTGGAATGGTCCTCAATAGTTATTCATTTTTGTCTTCCCTCCATTCATTGCTCCCTCCCTCTCTTCCTGTGTACTTTCCTTCCTTTGAGAATTTTAAATAGTATATTTTTAGCACATTCCTTTCTATTTTCCAACTCCTTGTAAATATCTGCTCCCAATTTCATGTTCTTTCTCTCTTGTAAAAACAAAAACAAAGCAAAAACTACCCCCAAAATACCCACAAACAAACAAAAACAAACAAATAAATGAACAAGCCAAAAACATAATTCAATTTGTTTGGAAAACTATTCCTGGGAATTGGGCTTGCACTGAAATGTGGTTGATATAAGAAGATTCACTCCACTAAAGAAAACATATTTTTTTCCTCCCCCATAAGTTGTCATTTGTAATTAGGGCCATTCAGGGGTAGGACTTTGGTCCCATTTTCCTTTCTCCATGCTAGGATTTTGTCTAGCTTGAGCTTTTGCTGGTGTCTATGGGTTCATATATGTATGTTATGTTGAATCTGGAAGATGAGTTTTTTTCAATCACCCTCCTCTTCTGGCTCTTAAATCTTGCTGTCTCCTACTCCCTTCTATATAGATCCTTGAGCCTTGATGGGAGAGGTATGATAAAAAGATATTCTATTCAAGGATGACCAGTTCATTTCTTTAAGAACTTCTTGACATTAATCAAATGACTGACTATCAGAGAATTAGTTCTTCCCTTGTTTATAGGAAGGGCAGAAGAGAACAGAAAATGATCCCTGGGAAGAGCACTACATATTCTTCCACAACTTTGCAAGTAAAATTTGTCCATTTGAGAGTAGCATGTCTAGATTTTACTTCCACTTTGTCATGCTTCTCTTCCACAAACCAATAGACATGGCTCTATAATAACAGGAGTTAAAGAAGGTATTGTCCCTATTATTCTTAAACAACTAAGACCCAGAATAGAGCTGGGTTACTTCCATATGACAGGGTGCTTGAATTTCAATGGACAAAAGATCATTTCCATGAAACAGCATCCATAACAATGCACCTGAGCGCCACATGCATAGAAGAATCATTGTCCTAGATCTCTGGTAATTGCTTCTATTTGGAGTCTTCTGGCAGTTCTGAAACTATTTCCATATCCAAGACTCTAATCTCTTATTTCAACATTTTAGAAACAATGTCTTTATGTTTGAGCTACTTATGTGTGGCATCTCTTTTTTTTTTTTGCACCAATTTTGTATACTCTATGGCCCCTGACATTGCACTTAGAACTTAAATGTGGTTTAAAATGTTGCTGGGTGAGTAGCTAAATAGTGAATGAGTGCAGATATGAGGGAATGGCTGACTGCCACCATCTCTAACATTCTGCTGAGTGGTTTGAAGCCCAGTTTGCTTGATCATCCTAAACCTGTTCATTGTTTCAGGCATTTCACTCTGCATCCCCATGCTTTCATAAATTTTCTGCTCTGGACTCTCTGTCTAAGAGGACTCTGTTTTGTACCAATGTTTTATATATGACCTCCTTATTTGCTTTTCTTGCCCATTAGTTGCTTGCCTCCTTCATAGAAGGGATGCATGCATTTGTAATAGTCATTGTCAAGTATTACTACACTCTTTTGGAGGGAGATTCCATCTTTAAGACAAATACAGAATCTCACTAAAATATGTTCTTGCTGAGTTCTCCTTGTGGTCAGGATGTATGTCCTGCCCCTTGGACTCTTTCTTTCCCTTAATTCTACTTGTTATCATTTCCCCTCTCCTGTGGAGAGGGGAACAGACACAGGTTTCCTGCCCTGTAATCTGAAAGCAGAGTGTTTTCTACCACAGATATTTGCATATCTTATCCATTTATTTCCCTACAAGAAAACCAAACATATTATGGGAATTTAAATTTCCAAGTTCATTTATAAAGCTAGACTGTATCTAACCTTTATTTTGACATTAATCTTTCTATGGATATGGCAGTTTCTGACTAAGAACATTGTGCTTTCAAGAAATCACACAAATCAATCATCCTTGAGGAAAAGGATATTGGGTAAATAACCAAGGATTAAGATTCTAACTAAAAGTGTAGGGAGTGGTTCTGATGCTAAGGTCCTGTTCCCCAATTGATTCTTAATCTGTCAGTAAGAAAAAACCATGGGCCAATTTCTGGTGGAAGGGAAAGGCAGGATTTCTGTGTCCCTAGACACAGGCAGAGACTTGAGGAAAGAGAGTCAGTTCAACATGTTTTGAAGAGAGAAGAACTGGACAACCATGTGAGAGGGCAGGTGGAGAGACAGAGATAAGAAGCTTGTAAGGGCACACTTTTTTAGGTGGGAGATAATAGTGCCCTGCAATACTGTCCAAAGGCAAGTTAAAATTGAATAGCTGTGTGTCTGTATCTTCCCCTCACATCCTACTCCCTGGTTCCATATCTTTTATCCAAGGATTCAAGGAAAGCTGAGAGGAGGCTGGTAGCACAGTCACTTCCCAGAGCTAAAGGTGGTAGCATAAAACTGCACACAACAAAGAGTACCATGAAGGTATTATGACCTAATCCAAAAAGAAGTAAAGATGACCCTGAACTTCAAGATATAGCCATAAAAAGAAAGGTGGTGAGGAAAATCAGATTCTAGAAAAAAATATTTTTCAGAAATTTTACATTCCTAAGAATGAAAAGGAACTCAAATCTAAGCAACTTAAGAATGATACAACTGTAGACAATCACCATCAAGACTAAGTGAATAAATCTCACAGTAAGATAGAGAGTGTGGGTGGTGGCTGATGGAACTGCCTTATAGTGCTAGGAAACACAAAATTAATAAAGACCCCAGTGCCAAGAAAAGGAAGCCGACTCAAGTCCCCATCTCTAAGCCAGAAGCTATCTGCAGTTGCAGTTTATAAATGCTCACAAAGGAAGAATTAGTTTTCTCTGATAGACTGAGGATACAAAGTACACTTGAGGGAGAATCCCATGCTCAGCAGTAGATAGCCAACCAAAAACAAACTCAATGGTATTTTTAGATTTTTTTTTGTGTGTATGTTTGTTTTGTCATTTAATCTCATAATGCTTTTCCTGGGTCTTTTCTCTTCTCTTCTCTTCTCTTCTCTTCTCTTCTCTTCTCTTCTCTTCTCTTCTCTTCTCTTCTCTTCTCTTCTCTTCTCTTCTCTTCTCTTTCTCCTTTTTTACCTTACAAATATTTTGCTGGTATAATAAATATAGTTTCAATTTTATTTTGATGGGTTCTCTCTCTCTCTCTCTCTCTCTCTCTGTGTGTGTGTGTGTGTGTGTGTGTGTGTGTGTATGAGAGAGAGAGAGAGAGAGAGAGAGAGAGAGAGAGAGAGAGAGAGAGAGAGAACATTTGTATGTGATTTCTGTGCATTTTCTTTGGCACATTTTAAAAAAAACATAATATTATTATTGGTTTGCTGAGATTTTACATTATGTACCCTGTCATCCTTCCTTTGCTATCCCTCCATGTCTGCCCCTACTTGACAGCTTCCCCCAAAATTAATAAAAATGAGAATATAAAAAAATTAAAAATAAATCAAGTTCTTTTTTATTGAAAAGGAAAGTAAAAACATTTTATGATAAAATTAAAAATTTACATGGAAAATATTTGAGATAAACACATTAAAATTAACAATTTTCATGAAATTCTTTTAATTTTTTTTATTTATTGAAAAGGGAAGTAAAGGGAAATAAAAACACCTTAAGATAAAATTAAAGATTTACATGGAAAATATTTCAGATAAACACATCAAAATTGACAATTTTCATGGAAAATTAAGGAGTAAAGTAGTAGATATTTAAAACATTGCTAAATTAAATGAAATATGGGATAGAAACATTTTATGATAGAATTGAAGATTTACATGGAAAATATTTCTGATAAAATTGTAGAAAAATGTAGAAAAATATGATAGGATTGCAGATTATCATGGAAAATTTTATATAGATATAATGATTGTAGGCATAAAAGTATTCCTAAGTTGATTAAAAGTGGAATTATAAACATTTTCTAATAATCTTGAAGAATTACATGGAAAACATTTATGATAAAATTGTAGAAATACATGGAAAAACATGTAAAAATAAGATTCTGATGGAAATTTTAAAGTGATAGGCATAAGATAATTCTAAGTTGATTGAAGGTGGAATTATGAACATTTTCAGATAACATTGAAAATTTACATGGAAAATATTTCTGGCAAAATTCAAGAAATAAATAAAACATGTTAAAATTGACTATTTGATGGAAAATTTTACATAAAAAATGGTTGATGTAAAAACTCTTTCTACATTAATTGAACATGGAATTAGAAACATTTGTGATAACATCCAAGATTTACATTGGAAACATTTCTAATAAAATAGAGGAAGTATATAGAAAGACATATTAAAATTGAAGATTATCATAAAAAATAATGCAGATAAAATGGTAGACATAAAATAATTACTAAATTAATTAAAAGGGGAATTACAAACATTATCTGATAAAATTGAAGATTTACATGAGATATATTTCATTAGTCTATGTCTTTTTATTGGGGAGTTGAGTACCTAGTTGTTAAGAGATATTAAGGAATAGTGATTGTTGCTTCCTGTTATTTTGATGTTATTTTTATGTTTGTGTGGGTATCTTCTTTTGGGTTTGTTGGAAGATGATTACTTTCTTGCTTTTTCTAGGGTGTAGTTTCCCTCTTTGTGTTGGCATTTTCCATCAATTATCCTTTGTAGGGCTGGATTTGTGGACAGATATTATGCAAGTTTGGTTTTTATCATGGAATATCTTGGTTTCTCCATCTATGATGATTGAGAGTTTTGCTGGGTATAGTAGCCTGGGCTGTCATTTGTGTTCTCTTAGGGTCTGTATGAGGTCTGCCCAGGATCTTCTAGCTTTCATTTTCTCTGATTCTGATAGGTCTGCCTTCATAAGTTACTTGCCCTTTTTCCCTTACTGCTTTTAATATTCTTTCTTTGTTTAATAAATTTGTTGTTTTGATTATTATGTGCTGGGAGGATTTTCTGTTCTGGTCCAGTCTGTTTGGAGTTCTGAAGGATTCTTGTATGTTCATGGGCATCTCCTTCTCTAGATTAGGGAAGTTTTCTTCTACAATTTTATTGAACACATTTACTGGGCCTTTAAGATGTAAATCCTTGCTGTCTTCTACACCTATAATCTTTAGGTTTGGTCTTCTTATTGTGTCCTGGAGTCCTGGATGTTTTGGGTTACCAGCTTTATGCATTTTGCATTTTCTTTGATTGTTGAGTCAATGTTTTCTATGGTATCTTCAGCACCCGAGTTTCTTCTATCTTTTGTATTCTGTTGTTGATGCTTGAATCTATGGCTCCCTAATTCTTTCCAAGATTTTCTATCTTCAGAGATGTGTCACTTTGTGCTTTCTTTTTTTTTTTGATTTTGAGAAAGATAAGTTTTAATATTTCTCTGAGGTTTCATTTCAAGATTCTCTTTTTTTTATTTTTTTTTATTTTCTATATTCTGTGTTTACATTCCAAAGGCTTTCCCCTTTCCCAGTTCCCACCCACCATAGTTCCCATAGTTCCTCTCCCCCCATCTGTTCCCCAATAATTCTCCCTCCCCCCTCGGTTTCTTTACTAAACTGGATGCAATCTTTACAGGCCCAGGGTCCTCTCCTTTCTTCTTCTTGGGAATCATTTGACTTGCTATTTGTGTCTCAAGTATTTAGGGCTTCTGGGCTCATTAATATCCACTTATCAGTGATTGCATTTCATGTGCATTCTTTTGTGATTGGGTTAATTCACTCAGGATGGTATTTTCCAGGTCTAACCATTTACCTACAAATTGCATGAATTCATTATTTTTAATTGCTGAGTAGTATTCCATTGTATAAATATACCACATTTTCTGTATCCATTCCTCCTTTGAGGGATATTTGGGCTGCTTCCAATTTCTGGCTATTATAAACAAGGCTGCTATAAACATAGTGGAGCATGTGTCCTTATTGCATGCAGGGGAATCCTCTGGGTATATGCCCAGGAGTGGTATGCCAGGGTCCTCTGGAAGTAATATGCCCAATTTTCTGAGGAACCGCCAAACTGATTCTCAATATTTTAGTTGACATGTTTGAATAAAGCAGATTACCATTCATACTGTAATGAGACTCATACAATAAGTTAAAAAATATCAGAAGAATGCACTCTCATGAAGAATTTTGCCTCCAGACTGGACTTAAAACTTCAACCTCTAATATTTGCAAGAGTCCATTTTGATAACTGGGTTGATCCAATCAGCAACACCTCCCTAATTATATTTCTTCTGGAAAAGTTTTTACATAACACTCAATTTGTCTCTATTCTGATGAAGGGAGCAGAAGAGGATTCTTTTTTTTTTTTTTTGTCAACTCTTACCAATTTTATTATTTTTATTGGATATATTCTATATTTACATTTCATTTCCCCTTTTTTGTTTCTCCACCCCCCTAAGGTCCCACGTGCCCTTTTCCCTCCCCCTGCTCCCTCATCCACCCCTTCCCACTTCCCTGTTCTGGTATTCCCCTACACTGATGCTTTGATCCTTTTCAGCACTAGTGTCCATTCCTTTCTTCTTGTCAGACATCATTTGGTATGTGAATTGTGTCTTTGGTGTCCCAAGATTCTAGGCTAATATCCACTTATCAGTGACTGCATACCATGGGTATTCTTTTGAGACTGGGTTACCTCACTTAGTATGATGTTCTCCAGCTCCATCCATTTCTCTAAGAATTTCATGAATTCATTGTTTCTAATGGCTGAATAGTATTCCATTGTGTATATATACCACATTTTTTGTATCCATTCCTCCGTTGAGGGACATCTGGGTTCTTTCCAGCTTCTGGCTATTATAAATAAGGCTGCTATGAACATAGTGGAGCATGACACTGTGTGCTTTCTTTATTGTTTCTACTTCCATATTTAGATGCTGGATGGTTCTGTTCAGTTCCTTCACTTGATTGATTGTGATTTCTTGTAATTCTTTAAGGGATTTTTGTGTTTCTTCTTTAAGGGTTTCTGCCTGTTGACCTATGATCTCCTGTATTTCTTTAAGGGATTTTTGTGTTTCCTCTTTAAGGGCTTTGATCTGTTGACTGATCTTCTCTTGTATTTCTTTAAGGGAGTTATTTAAGTCTTTCTTGAAGCCCTCTATCAGCATAATGAGATATGATTTTAAATCCAACTATTGCTATTCTGGTGTGTTGGGGTATCCAGCACTTGCTGTGGTAGGAGAACTGGGTTCTGATGTTGCCATGTGGCCTTGGTTTCTGTTGGTAAGGCTCTTGTGTTTGCCTTTCTCCATCTGGTGCTAGTTGGTATTGTTGTCTCTGGCTGGACTTTGTTCCTCCTGTGGGCCAGTAAGCCTGTGTCCTTACTCCTCTGAGCTCGAAAGTGAAAGCACTGCTGGGAGATCTCTCTCTCTCTCTCTCCTGGTAGGCTATTCACAGAAGTCTGTGGCATATCCAGCTCCTTGGCACAAATGGCAGTGGGAAGACTTCCGTCCCAGCTGCTCTACTGATCTTAGGCCCTGTGTGCTCCTAGCTGGTCCCCTCTAGAGAGAAGGTGGAGATCTCACCTCTGTGCTCAGAAGTGAAAGTGCTGCCGGGAGATCACTCTCTCCTGGTGGTCTATGGAAAGAAGGCAGTGGAGTTTCCTGGCTCTCATGTGTAAATGGTAGCAAGAAGACAAAAAGCAAGTTCTTATTGCCTTCTCTGTCACCCTTTCTCTTTTTTCTGCTTCTGTGTGTTTCATTCCAGTTTGTTGATTTTTATTACATTGCATTTTATCTAATTTTATCTGTATTTTTTTTGTGGTTATTTTCAGATTTATCCAAAATTTTGGTTTTTATTTTTATTTTTTGTTGTTGGTGGTGGTTGTGGTTTTTTTCTTGTTGTACTCAGAGAGCAAAAGAAAAGTTTTGGATATTGTTCAGTGGGATAGTAGGGAAGACCTGGGAAGGAAAGCCATAATCAGAATATAATATGTAAAAAAAATCCCTGAATTTTCAAAACTAAAAATAAACAATTTTAACTTTTTAATGATGAGAGAGAGAATGAATATCTATCTCAACTTTTGTGATATATGTATTGTTCTACTCAATCATGTAGTAGTAATTCAATGATCTTAAATATGAGCAGTATTATATATACTGATATCTAGTCTGTAAATTAATACAAAAATATCTCAATGAGAAAGAAAGAAAGAAAAAAGAAAAAAGGAATTAATAAAGAAATAAGAATAAAATTAAATTAAAATTTCCATTGCTCTGTTTAATGTACAGGCATATGTAAATTCACACAGGTAGGCACACATAGTTCTACACAGAAAATGCAGATGCAGTGCACACACAGAGAAATAGCCACACAGAGATATAATAGAAAGATACACAAATATACACAAGGACATACATTTATATACAGCACACACATCACACACATGTATATATGTATATATGTATGTATGCATATATACATATGCATATATATTCATATATATATATATACATATGCATATATATTCACTCTGGTGGTTTGAATGAAAATGGCCCCCATGTGTTCATAGTGAGTGGCACTATTAGGAGGTGTGGCCTTGTAGGAGTAGGTGTGGCCTTGGGGGAAGTATGTCACTGAGTGGGCTTTAAGGTTTTAGATACTCAAGCTAGGCTCAGTGTTTTGTCCTTGTGACTGCCAACCTAGATGTAGAATTTCACCTACACCTCTAGCACCATGATAGAAACAGAAACATGCCTATACATAGGCACATAATTTACATCCAACACACAAACACACACACATACACACACACACACACAGGAACACAGAAAAACACAGAAATATAATCATATGTACACACACACACAGGAACACAGAAAAACACAGAAATATATTCATATGTACACACACACACACACACACACACACACACACAGAAGCATCTGCCTGCATGCCATCATGCTTCCTGCCAGGATGATAATATACTAAACCTCTGAACTTTAAGCCAGCCCCAATTAAATGTTTTCCTTTATAAGCATTGCCAGGGTCTTGGTGTCTCATCACAGCAATAGGAACTCTAATCATAATACAAATTTTAAAGAAGAAAATAACAATTAGATTTTTAAAATGTTAGGTATATTCTAAATCATTTTTGACAGATACTGCTATTGTTGCAAAATTTGATTCATGGAAAACAGGTCAGAAGTAATTTTTCCCAATCAGCTGAATAATATAAAACATACTACATTTTCATTTAATTTATCTTCCCATTATCCTTCAAACATTTTTGTTTGTAGAAAGCTTTAAAAATCTTAGAACTCACAGGCCATTCCGACTAACAAAGCAGTTAGCAACTCCAGCAGTCTTTCTCCATGAACCCTCTAGGCAAGCCTGCCAGAGGAGCACATAGGACAACAGAGCAGGTGGGTGAACTTCTGATCTTCATGCATTCTCCCTTCTTTTCTCCATATATTCTCCACAGTCTTATCCCCAACTCTGTAGGAGACTTAAATGTTGTGGCCTCTCCTTATGCCCAGCCCCAATTCCCAGGGGACTAAGCAGATCTTGTTTCCCTTTTTCTTATGGACTCCCAGTAAAATTCTCCCCAGCCTGTTCCCTTTCCTAAGTGTCAAGTCTCACTACTTATATAAACACATTTTATTTGGAACCTCCAGTGGGCACACCTATTAGGATCTCAGAAGTATTCTTTAGCAATCAACACACAGCCACTATACTTTCCTAAAAGCCAGAGAGGGAAACAGAAGCCAAGGAACAAAATATCCACCCAAAAAAGACTAGAGCAGATACCAGCACTTAAAATCTTCCCAAACACAGTTGCCTAGACACCAATAAGAAAACACAGGCAATAACAGATAGGACAATATGTCTGCAGTAGAGGTCAGCAATTCTACCACAGAAGGCCCTGAGTATGTAACTCAGCTGACACATAAGACAAAGACCACAAAAAAGCCTTAATGAATGTGTTAGACATCCTTTAAGAAAATAAATAAATCCCTTGAAGAAATTTATGAAATCATGAATAGTGGAAGGAAATGAATAAAATGGTTCAAGAATTAAAGATAGAAATAGAATAAATAAAGAACCCCCAAAAGAAAATCTGGAAATAAAAAATTTAGAAATTTGAACAAGAACTTAAGAGCAAAATATCATCAACATAGTAAAAGAGATAGAAAAGAGAATCTCAGACATTAAAGACACTAAAGAAAAAAATGGATACTTTGGGCAAAGGAAATGTTAAATCTAGAACACTCTAGTCACAAAATATCCAGGGAATCTGAGACAGTATAGAAAGACCAAATAAAGAAGACTAGAAGGAAAAAATAAAACTATGTTCAAGACACAGAAAATATTTTAACAAAATCATAAAAATAATTTCCCTATTTTTTAAAAAGAAGATGCCTATCAAAGTACTAGAAACATAAAAAGCACCAAATAAACTAGAACAGAGAAGAGATTCCCTTTAGTATATAATAGTCAAAAAACTAAATGATTAGAACAAAGAAAGAATACTAAAAACTTCTAAGGAAAAAGACAAAGTATATAAAGACTGGCCTATTAGAATAGCAACTGATTTCTCAATGGAGATATTGAAAGCCAGAAAGACTTAGGCAGATGCTCCACAGAATCTAAGAGGATACAGCAGTCAACTCAAGCTACTATACCCTGAAATTTTTTCTATCAAAATAGATGGAGAAAATAAACAATATCTATTTACAAATATAACCATAAAGAAGGAAAACTCTTACCTAAAGTAGTTAACACCATCTAAGAAGACACAAAAAATAATCCCAAACCAGAAAATCAAAAGGGACAGTCATACACACATACACATACACATACACACACACACACACACACACACATACACCACCACCACCACCGCCACTACCACCACTACCACCACCATCACCATCACCACCATCACCACCACTACCACCACCACCACCATCAAAATAACATTAATAACAACAACAGCAACAGAATAATTGGAATCATTAAACACACCTCACTGATACCTCTCAATATCAATGATCTCAATTCCCCAATAAAAACATACAGACTAACAGAATGAATGCAAAAACAAGATTCATCCTTCTACTACCTTAGATACTATGTATCTAAGACACATACCTTAACATCAAAGACTTCACTTCAGGGTCAAAGTATGGAAAATGATATTGCACAAAAGTGGACCTAAGAACCAAGATGGCATAGCCATTTTTATACAGGCTGTACTTCAAATCAAAACTAATCTGAAGAGATAAAGAAGGACATGATATACCCAATAAAGAAAAAAAAATAAGCAGATACTGCAGTTCATAACTTCTTCGTGCCACACACAAAGGCACCCATGTTCTATACTACTACAGCTTACATCACCAATTGGCCCTCATAAAATGATAGTGGGAGATTTAAACACCCCATTCTTGCCAATAGACAAACCATCTAGACAAAAACTAAACTGAGAAATATTGGAGCTGATATAAAACAAATGGACCTGACAGATATTTACAGAACATTTCCCCCAAACACAACAAAATATATTTTCTTTTCAGCTCCCCATGTAACCATTTCCAAAATTGGCCATATACTCAAACACAAGGAAAATCTTAATAAATGCAAAAATATTGAAATAACATCCTGCTTCATCTCTCATGAGCACATATTAAAGCTGAATATCTATAAAAACAAAAACAACAGAAAACTTACAAACCCTTGAAACTGGAATAACTCACTACTAAATATAACATGGGTCAAGACATAAATTAAGAAAGAAATTAAATAATTTTAGAGTTGAATGGAAATGAATATATGACATACTCAAACTTATGGGATATAATGAATATGATTGTAAGAAGCAAGTTCATAGCACTGCCTATGAACAAAAAACAGATCTCATAATAGTGACTTAATAAATAAAACACATGAAAAATCAGGAAAGGAGAACAGAGAAAAGAAAATCCAAAGAGTGTAGATATAATCAAACTCTGGGCTCTGATGGCACACACCTTTAAGCCCAGCAGTGAATGAATTAATGAAGTTCTTAGATGAATAGATGCAACTGGAAAATATCATCCTGAGTGAGGTAACCCAATCACAAAAGAACACACACAGTATGCACTCACTGATAAGTGGATATTAGCCCAGAAGCTTGAAATACCCAAGACACATTTCACATATCACATGACGCTCAAGAAGGAGGAAGAACAAAGTATGGATACTTGGGTTCTTTGCTGATAAAGTTCTTAAGTAACATTGTTAGATTCAAAATTAACTTACAAAAATTGTTTTATATACAAATGACAATTGGTCCAAGAAAGAAATCAGAGAGGCAACACCTTTGACAATAACTTTAAATTATATAAAACATCTTGTTGTAACTCTAATCAAGCAAGTAAAAGATTTATATGATTAAAAACTTTAAGGTTCTGAAGAAAGAAATTGAAGAAACTATCAGTAGATGTGAAGATCTCATATACCTATGGATTGCTAGGATTAATATAGTTAAAATTAATATAGTTAAAAATTTCAATCCTACAGCAAGCAATGCATGTATTTAATGCGATCCTTATCAAAATTCCAATATAATTCTTCACTGACGTTAAAGGACAATCTTCAGCTACATGTGGAAACATGAAAATATCCAGAATATCTAAAACAATCCCAAATAAGGTATCACCATTCTTGTGTTGAAGTTGTACTACAGAACTAGAGTAAAAAAAACAGCATGGTATTGGGACAAAACACATACATAGTGATCAATGGGATCAAATAGAAGATTCAGGCATAAATCCACACACCTGATTTTTAATAAAGCCAGAAATACACACTGGAGAAAAGGACTCCATACTCAATGAATGGTACTGGTGAAACTGGATGTCTGTGTGTACATCAGTGTAAATAGATACATAGTTATCACCCTTCACAAGACACAACTCCAATGGATCAAAACCTCAACAAAAAATCAGATACATTCAAGAGAACACCATTACAAAGGCACTAAAATTAAAATTTAATGAATGGGTCTTCATGAAACTGAAAAGGTTTAGTATAGCAAAAGACACCATTATTCAAATAAAATGGCAGCCTACATGATGCGAAAAGATTTTTACCAACTACACATCCAATAGAGGGCTTATTTCCACAATTTATACAGAGCTCAAATTACAGGATTTCAAGAAAACAAACAACACAATTAAAAAATGGGGTACAGATTTAAACAGAATTCTCCAAAGAGGAATCTCAAATGAATGAAAAACACTTAAAGAAATGTTCAACATCCTTAGCCATCAGGGAAATGCAAATCTAAACCACTTGATGCAAATCAATACTACTTGATGAAAATGCTACACCTGTCAGAATGGTTAAGTTAAAAAAATAAAAAAGTAATATTTTTCCATCTTCTGAGGTCTTCTTCGATTTCTTTCTTCAAGGACTTGAAGTTCCTGTTGTACAGATCTTTCGCTTGTTTGGTTAGAGTTACGCCAAGATACTTTATGTTGTTTGTGGCTATTGTGAAGGGTGTTGTTTCTCTAATTTCTTTCTCAGCCTGCTTGTCCTTTGAGTACAAGAAGGCCACTGACTTGCTTGAGTTAATTTTATAACCTGCCACTTTGCTGAAGTTGTTTATCAGCTGTAGAAGTTCTCTGGTGGAGTTTTTTGGGTCGCTTAGGTAAACTATCATATCGTCTGCAAATAATGATAGTTTCACTTCTTCCTTTCCAATTTGTATCCATTTGACTTCCTTATGTTGTCTAATTGCTCTCGCTAGAACTTCAAGTACTATATTGAAAAGATATGGAGAGAGAGGGCAGCCTTGTCTAGTCCCTGATTTTAGTGGGAATGCTTCAAGTTTCTCGCCATTTATCTTGATGTTGACTACTAGTTTGCTGTAGATTGCTTTTACTATGTTTAGGTATGGGCCTTGAATTCCTGCTCTTTCCAAGACTTTTAGCATGAAAGGATGCTGAATTTTGTCGAATGCTTTTTCAGCATCTTGCTCCTGGATTGGCAGGATCAATATAGTAAAAATGGCCATCTTGCCAAAAGCAATATACAGATTCAATGCGATCCCCATCAAAATCCCAACTCAATTCTTCATAGATCTAGAAAGAGCAATTCTCAAATTCATCTGGAGCAACAAAAAACCCAGGATAGCTAAAACTATTCTCAACAATAAAAGGACTTCTGGGGGAATCAATATCCCTGACCTCAAGCAGTACTACAGAGCAATTGTGTTAAAAACTGCATGGTATTGGTATAGCAACAGGCAAGCAGATCAATGGAACAGGATTGAAGACCCAGAAATTAACCCACAGACTTATGGTCATTTGATCTTTGATAAAGGAGCCACAACCATCCGGTGGAATAAAGATAGCCTTTTCAACAAATGGTGCTGGTTCAACTGGAGGTCAACATGCAGAAGAATGCGAATTGACCCACTCTTATCTCTTTGCACTAAGATCAACTCCAAGTGGATCAAGGACCTCCACATAAAACCAGAAACACTGAAACTATTAGAAAAGAAACTTGGGAAGACCCTGGAGGACTTGGGCACAGGGGAAAAGTTCCTGAACAGAACACCAATAGCTTACGCACTAAGATCAAGAATTGACAAATGGGACCTCATAAAATTACAAAGTTTCTGCAAAGCAAAGGACACTGTCAGAAGGACAAAACGGCAACCAACAAAGTGGGAAAAGATCTTCACCAACCCCACATCTGACAGAGGGCTAATATCCAATATATACAAAGAACTCAAGAAGTTAGACCGCAAAGAACCAAAGAACCCTATCAAAAAATGGGGCACAGAGCTAAACAAAGAATTTTCACCAGAAGAAATTTGGATGGCCGAGAAACACCTTAAAAGATGTTCAACATCATTAGTCATCAGGGAAATGCAAATCAAAACAACCCTGAGATTCCACCTCACACCAGTCAGAATGGCCAAGATTAAAAACTCAAGAGACAACAAGTGCTGGCGAGGATGTGGAGAAAGAGGAACACTCCTCCACTGTTGGTGGGATTGCAAAATGGTAAAACTGCTCTGGAAATCAGTTTGGCGGTTCCTCAGAAAATTGGGCATGTCCCTTCCAGAGGACCCTGGCATACCACTCCTGGGCATATACCCAGAGGATTCCCCTGCATGCAATAAAGACACATGCTCCACTATGTTTATAGCAGCCTTGTTTATAATAGCCAGAAATTGGAAGGAGCCCAGATATCCCTCAAAGGAGGAATGGATACAGAAAATGTGGTATATTTATACAATGGAATACTACTCAGCAATTAAAAATAATGAATTCATGCAATTTGTTGGCAAATGGTTAGACCTGGAAAATATCATCCTGAGTGAATTAACCCAATCACAAAAGAATGCACATGAAATGCAATCACTGATAAGTGGATATTAATGAGCCCAGAAGCCCTAAATACTCAAGACACAAATAGCAAGTCAAATGATTCCCAAGAAGAAGAAAGGAGAGGACCCTGGGCCTGTAAAGATTGCATCCAGTTTAGTAAAGAAACCGAGTGGGGAGGGGGAATGATTGGGGAATAGTTGGGGTTGGAGAAGAACTATGGGAACTATGGTGGGTGGGAACTGGGAAAGGGGAAAGCCTTTGGAATGTAAACATAGAATATAGAAAATAAAAATTAAAAAAAAAATAAAAAAGTGAGAGCTCATGCTGGTGAGGATGTAGAATAAGGGGAACATTCATCCATTGTTAATAGGACTGTAAACTTGTACAACCACTGTGGAAACCAGAGCAGTGTTTCCTTAGGAAGATGGGGATCAATCTAACTCAAGATACAGCTATATACTCTTGGGCATGTACCCAAAGGATTTTTTCCTACCTCAGAGAAATATGATCAACTGTGTTCATTGCTGTTCTATTCATAATAGAGCTTAATAGTCATAAGTTGGAAACAGTGTAGATCTACCAACAAATGGATGGATAAATATAATATGTTACTTTTATACAAGGAGTATTACCATTAAGATGTTAGGAAATAAAAGCTGTTAAAAAATGAAATCATGAAATGTGCAGACAAATGGATAAAACTAGACAAAAATCCTGAGTGACATAACCCAGAACCAGAAATACAATATGTATTTACTTTTTTATGATTTTATTTTATTCTGTTTTATTTTTCCAAGTTTATCCTTATATTGTTTTTTTTTCCATTTTTTAAATTTATTTTCTATATCTTTTGTTACATTACAAATGATTTCCCCTTTCCTGGTTCCACCCTCCCCATAAGTCCCATAAGCCCTCTTCCCTCCACCAGTTCCCCAATCAACCCCTCCCACTCCTCTGTCCTGGCAATCCCCTACAATGCTGCATCAAGCCTTTCCAGGACCAGGGCACTCTCCTTCCTTCTTCTTGGGAATGATTTGATCATGTGAATTACATCTTGGGTATTCAGAGCTTCTGGGCAAATATTCACTTATCAGTGACTGCATTCCATGTGTGTTCTTTTGTGAATGGGTTACCTCACTTAGGATGATATTTTCCAGATCCAACCATTTACCTAAGAATTTCATGAATTCATTGTTTTTAATTGCTGAGTAGTACTCCATTGTGTAAATATACAACATTTTCTGTATTCATTCCTCCACCGAGGGACATCTGGGTTCTTTCCAACTTCTGGCAATTATAAATATAAGTATATCATCTGCAAATAGTGATAGTTTGACTTCTTCCTTTTCAATTTTCATCCCTTTGACTTCCTTATGTTGTCAAATTGCTCTAGCTAGAACTTCAAGTGCTATATTGAAAAGATATTGAGAGAGGAGGCAGCCTTGTCTAGTCCCTGATTCTAGTGGGATTGCTTCAAGTTTTTCTCTACTTAGTTTGATATTGGCTATCAGTTTGCTATATATTGCTTTTACTATGTCTAGCTATGGGTCTTGAATTCGTGTTATTTCCAAGACTTTTAGCTTGAAAGGATGCTGAATTTTGTCAAATGCTTTTTCAGCATCTCATGAAATGACCATGTGTTTTTTCCTTTGAGTTTGTTTATGTAGTGGATTGCATTGATGAATTTCCTATGTATTTACTTTTATGTGGGCATTAGCTCCTCAATGAAACATAAGCAAGCTAATCCACAGAGACACAGATGTTTGGTATTGAGTAAAGGACTGGGGGAGAGAGATATCTTTAGGAAAGGGAAAGAGAATAGATGATTACTGATGAAAGGAAGAGAGAAGATGGGAACAGGAAGGTAAAGAAGAGAATGGGAGGGAAGAGGGAGATGATGGACAAAATATAGGGAAAGACAGCTAAAATTGAAGTCCACTCAAAGGGTATTCTAGAAATCTAATTCAGTAGAGACTTTCTAAAATATGGTGTGTTGGGGTATCCGGGATTTGCTGTGGTGGGAGATCTTGGTTCTGATGTTGCCAGGTGGCCTTGATTTCTGTTGCTAAGGTTCTTGAGCTTGCCACTTGCCATCTGGTGTTAGTTGGTATTGTTGTGTCTGGCTGGAGTTTATTCCTCCTGTGGGCCTGTAAGCCTGTGTTCTTACTCCTCTGACCTCAAAAGTGAAAGCACTGCAGGGAGATCTCTCTCTCTTGGTAGGCTATGCACAGAAGGCTGTGGAGTTTCCTGCCTCCTTAGTGCAAATGCCAGCGGGCAAGAAGGCTTTTGTCCCAGCTAGCTGCTCCACTGATCACAGAAGGCTGTGGAATCTCCTGGCTCCCTGGTGCAAGTGGGGGCAGGAAGACTTCAGTCCCAGCTTCTCCACTGCTTTTAGGCCCTGTGTGTTCCTAGCTGGTCCCCTCTAGAGAGAAGGTGGGGATCTCACCTCTGTGCTCAGAAGTGAATGTGGTGCTGGGAGATCACTCTCTCCTGATGGACTATGCACAGAAGGCTGTGGAGTTTCATGGCTCCCTGGTGCAAATGGCCAAACCCTTTGATTTTTAATAGTGTCCTACCTACAAGATATGGTAGTGGAATGGTGGCCCAAATTTCTGGTAATGACCAACTAATATCTGATTTGACTTAAGGTTCACTCCATGAGATGGAACCCATATCTGACACTGCCTGTGTTACCATGAGCCTGATACTAGATAGCCCAGAGACTTAGGATAAACCAAACACTACTGTTCTTTAAAATAAAAGTAGCATTAAAATAACCCCAAATAACAGTCAGCTCTCCTTGTAGATTAGTAAATCAACCTAATTGCTGTTTGCATGTTTGAACTCAGACTGAGCCAGCATGCCCAGATCTACATCAATTGGGCTCTTAAAGCTGAATGAAGTAGACACATGCCCCCATCCCTAACCTCCACGTTAGTCTCATATTCCAGGTCTTGTTTTCTGTCTTTCCTACTAGGATTACTGACATGGGCTATACTTTACCTGGAAGATAGTGCTAAAATTTTGCAGTTCATTCTGTTTTTGATTGTTGTGGTTTTTCTTGTGCTAGAGACTGAACTGTGTGCATGCTAGGTCACTATTCTGTCATTGAGGTACATTCTCAACCCTGGACAATATTTTTAAAACGAAATATGAGAAAGATTCTTGAACTAAGCATTAGATATGAAGTTATTAAGTTGAATATAATTTACAAATCTACATTCACCATTATTAGTAGGCTATCAAATCAACTATATTGTGTGTGTGTGTGTGTGTGTGTGTGTGTGTGTGTGTGTGTTTGTCTATTTGTTTCAAAACTTTATTTTTACTAGTTCAAGACTTGGGAGAGGCTCCAGTGGCTTGAGAGATTTATTCAGATGGAGCTTCTGAGGCTGGTGCAGAGTAGAGGAGGGAGTTCCTTGGAAGGTGAGGACACCTCCTTTACGTGCTTAAAGAGTGAGCCACTTAAAGACGTCCTCATCCAGAGATGGCTCGGCCACACCAGTCTGCTCTGCCTGTGGCTCTGCTAGCCTATGGAGGTTGGTCAGGCTGTTGCCCATCTTCTTGATCAGCTTCACCTCCTCATCCAGGAAGTAGGTTTTCCAAGAAGTGACAGAGAAGAGGGTCTGTGTGGGTGGCACCCAGGGAATGAAGATCCATGAGGACCTGGTTCAGGTTCCTCTCCAAGGCTGAGGCAGCTCCCATGGCCTCCTGGATCTTCCCTCACTCATCTTGAGATGGCTTCTGCACATCTTGGGAGAGCCCTGGGTTCATTCTAGAACTTGAAGAGACACTGGGCACCTTCCTGCTTTTCCTCAGTCAATTCAAGGAAGAAATGACCTACACCCTCCAGGCTCATGTTATCTAGATCAAAATAGTAGCCCCAGAGAGAGGTAGGTGTAGGAGGCTCACAGGTGCAAGTTGACCTGGCCGTACACAGCAGTCTCCTAATTCTGAGGTATCTGAGAGGTCATGGCTGATCCTGAGTATGTAGCTAACTACAAAGAGACAGTGTTGGCTACTTCTAGGAGACAAAGCTGATAAGGAAATGGTCACAGAGGCTGGAACTAGAGAGACTAGAGGGTGGCTGAATGCTAAAAAAGAGGGAGACCTCAGGACTGTTCTGTCCAAACACTGTTGAAGCAAGACATAAATCCCCAGTATCTACAAGGTGCTGCCTATTTACATAATTTTTATTAATACGAATATTGATGCTAATAAAAAAGGAAAGCACACTCCAGATTTTCTTTAGAATATAAAGCACCACCAGACCATGGTGGCGCACGCCTGTAATCCCAGCACTTGGGAGGCAGAGGCAGGTGGATTTCTGAGTTCGAGGCCAGTCTGGTCTACAGAGTGAGTTCCAGGACAGCCAGGGCTATACAGAGAAACCCTGTCTTAAAAAAAGCCAAATCCAAAAAAAAAAAAAAAAGAATATAAAGCACCAGTACTTGGAGACTGGGTTATGTCACTGAAGAAAATGCAAAACAATAGCAGGTTTGTGTAGACTAGGAAGCACAGAGAGAATTACGGTATAAAGGTTTCAAGGCAAATTGAGCTCAATCGGCTGGACTATCCATTTGCTTTGGCAACTGTTTTACTGCCTATTTAGAATTTTGAATCACTTGACAAATAGTTGTTTTGGCATTTTCTGTTACCAGAAGACATAGCTACAATGCTGATTATGCAGTGGCCTTGTTTGCTTACATTTCTGAAGGGCTTCTTTTTGTGCCATGCTCCAAATGGAGAGTGTTCTTTTCGAAACACTATATATTTTTTTAATTCTTTGAAAGTTTTGCACATTTATTCAATATACAATGATGACATCCATTCTCTGTTATCTATCTTACCTATCCACCCATTCCCCTTTCTTTCTTTTGTACAAGCAGAATACCAGGGACCATCTGAGGCTATTGAGTTATAATTTCAGGAAAAGTACATGATCATGGTTTTGAGGTTATTTATTGAAACATTTGTAATTAACCACTGTCTGCACTATTGGAGAAAGATGACACCCTCCCCCCAGCAGCCATTAATTGACAATTGCTCCTCATGAGTCCTCAGTTAGAACACTGACATGCTCAGTTTTGTCAGGCTTACCTAGATAGCTACAGTTAGTTCATGATTGCAATGGCCATGTCATGTCTCACGTTCTTTCCACTCTTCTGTGCTGTTCCCTGATCCTTGGACAGGGAATATAGACATCCCAGTTAGCAGCCAGCATGCCATCATCATGCATTCTCAGCACACAGACTGTTGATCTCAATATTACTACTAATCTAGGCAGTCCAAACTCAAGACCTGCCTGGATGTTCCCTGGGTGTCCTTAGGTTGCTCAGACTCCTGTAAGAAATTGCCATAAGGACATGGAGTTGCTCCATCAGTATTTGATCATTCTCTCTCTCTCCCTCCCTCCCTCCCTCCCTCCTTCCCTCCCTCTCTCTCCTTCTCTCTCTCTCCCTCCCTCCCTCTCCTTCCTTCTCCCTCCCTCCTTCCCTCCCTCTCCCTCCCTCTCCCTCCCTCCTTCCCTCCTTCCCTCCCTCCCTCTCTCTTCCTCTCTCTCTCTCTCTCTCTCTCTCTCTCTCTCTCTCTCTCTCACACACACACACACACACACACAGTCCAGTTGTTAGCCCCTCCAGGTACGCCCTTCCAAGTTCCCAATCCCATTCCTCCTTTCCCTGTCTTCAAGAGGATGTACTCCAGCCCTAGCCCCACAAGACCTTCCCACTCCCTGTGGCCTCAAGTTTCTAGAGTTAGATGGTTCTTCTCCCATTAAGGCCAGACCAGGCAGTTTTCTGCTGTATATGTGTTGGAGGCCTTGTACCAGCTTGTGTATGCTGCCTGGTTGGTGGCTTAGTGTCTGAGCAATTGCATGAGTCTGGGTTAGTTGAGATTGCTGGTCATTATATGGGGTCTCCCGCCTCTTTAGCCTCTTCTAGCCTTTCCCTAATTCAACTACAGGGGTCCCCAACTTCAGTACAATGGTTGGGTGTAAGTATCTGTGTCTTTCTCAGTCAGCTGTTTTTTTGGCCTCGCTGAGGATGCTCCAAGCCCTGACACTATTACTGATGCTCTGGTGTGTTTGAGGTAAACAGAAACAGATTCACCTGGAAAAGTACTATAGCACTTACACACAAACAAATATATAAAACCCTTGTTCTGTTTCATGATTCTGTCTTTTGGGGCAATATTGAACTTTGGATTCTGTCAAATACATTTTGGTATTTACTGAAAATGTATTGTATAGTTCTCCTTTTACCTGTTAATATCATTATTTTATTAAATTTTTTTTTACTATTATTGAATCACCAGAATTCAGGGTTACCTTACTTGAATACTAGGGATGAATGTTTTGAAATAGTGTTGACTAATGTTATACCTCATTTCAACCATATTAAATTACTGTTCAAAATCTCTCCATATATCTCACATTGCTTCTTTAATACATACAATACAATGTAGATTCAACTACATTATGTTGTAAGATTTTCCACATCCAATCATATTAGGGTGTGGAAGGCCTGTGATTGGACAGAAAAGGGGAGGAGGAGCTAGGAGTTGGAGAGTCTCAGAGGTCACAGGAGGAGATAGGGAGGAACTGAGATGGCTTCGGATGTGGACCTGTGTGACATCTACGAGCCAAAATAGCTATGTTTTTATAAGGTTAGAAATATTGGAATAAAGCTTTTATCATTATCAATTGGCTCTCAAATTATTGTATTGGCATCTTGTAAATTGTAAGATTATTTATACATAAATCTAATTGGCTAACTAAATAATCATTAAGAGTCATGCTTCTACCAGGTGACTGGAATGTGTGGGCATTGTGTGAAAGTGAGATGAGCTCAGGGGACCCTCCCCAGAGGGGAGGGTCTGGAAAGTGGGCAGACCAACAGATCACTAGAATATGGGCCTAACCCTCAGAGAATTCATGAGCCCTAGCAGAGAGAAACTGTCATGGTAGTGGCTAAGAAGAAGAAGTTCTTCCAAGAATAAAAAAGATAATCGGATCTGACAACAGCCCAGCTTTTGTTGCCCAGGTGAGTCAGGAATTGGCTAATGTCTTGGGGGATTGATTGGAAATTACATTGTGCTTTTAGGTCCCAAAGTTCAGGACAGATAGAAAGAATAAATAGAACTCTAAAAGAGACCCTAGCTAAATTGACCATGGAGACTGACTTAAAGGACTGGATGGCTCTCCTCCCCTTTGCCCTATTCAGAGTTCGTAATACACCTGGGAAGTTTGGACTTACCCCATACGAATTGGTCTATGGGGGAGCCCCTCCCTTATCAGAGATCACTTCCATCCATAGTAATGATGTATCACTCTCGCAGCCTTTATTCTCCAGGCTCAAAGCCCTTGAGTGGGTGAGACAATAGGCTTGGAAAACCCTCAACCAAGTCTATGCCCCAGAGGGGGACCTTCAAACCCCCTACCAGTTCCAGGTCAGAGACTCAGTCTAAGTGCATCGACACAAGGCTGGAAACCTTGAAACTCGGTGGAAAGGACTATACCTGGTGCTCTTGATGACACCCACTGCTGTGAGAGTTGAAGGTATCTCCACTTGGATTCATGCCTCTCACGTCAAGCCAGCGCCATCACCAGATGGGAACTGGAGAGTGGAAAAGACTGATAACCCCTTCAAACTTCAATTGCACCGCCTCAGTGGTAATCCTCCTGCTACAGATCCCCCTGATCAGTGGCAATCCCAATGCTCCCCAGAAACTAACTTGGCAGGTGATATCCCAGACTGGAGACATAGCCTGGTCCACCTCCGCCTATCAGCCCCCCTGAACCTGGTGGCCCACTCTCTACCCCAATTTGTGTAACCTTGTGACCTGGTTGGAGACCTGGAACATTCCAGGTGCCTATGCCCATGGCCTAACGCTCCATGACAATTCCCAGAGAGCTCAGGAAGCAGGATGTGGTAATAAGTTTTCCCATTTCAATCTCTGAGAAACCGATATGTATGCATGTCTTAGAGATCCCCCTATAGGTCCAGTAGAGTCACATGTTGTGGGATAGAGCATTTCTACTGCAAGAAGTGGGGCTGTGAAACAACAGGGGATGTCTATTGGATGCCCCAATCTTCCTGGGATCTGATTACCTTAACCAAAAATCATACTGACCAGCCTAATTGTGCCAGCTTCAAGCAGGTTCAATCTTCCCCATGTGAGAGTTCACCTTGTTGTAATCCCCTCAAGATAGATTGAAGCAGGAAAGATTGAAACTACCAGATGGGTTAGAGGAAAACAGTGGGGAGTCTGGGTTTATAAATCAGGAATTGACCTAGGGTTAGCATTAACCATCCATCTTAGGACAGAAAATGCATTCCCTATGGCAATGGGCCCCAATAATGTGTAGGCTGAACAAGGACCCCTAGCCCCGGTGCCACTATGTGGCTTGCCGGTGCCTCAGTTACTATGCTACCTGGCACCAGAGCCACCAAGTTGATCCCTACAGATACTCCTAGAGCTCTCCCCATTTCCCTTATAAAGATAGGACAGAGACTTTAATCTCATCCAGGGAGCTTTTCAAACCATCAACTCTACCAACCTCAATGCCACCACTTCTTGTTGGCTCTGTCTATCCTCGGGGCTACCCTATTATGAGGGATTGGCTAGAGAAGAGAAATTCAATGTGACAAGATAGCATGATAATCAATGCTCATGGGGGTCCCAAAATAAGCTTACCCTCACTGAAGTCTCCGGAA
This sequence comes from Apodemus agrarius, assembly GCA_964023405.1. Classification (NCBI taxonomy): domain Eukaryota; kingdom Metazoa; phylum Chordata; class Mammalia; order Rodentia; family Muridae; genus Apodemus; species Apodemus agrarius. The sequence continues at coordinate 90,501,876 of OZ030016.1, forward strand.
GGGGAATATGTATAGGGAAAGCTCCCCCATCCCACTAACATCTTTGCAATAGCATTTTGGCTTATACTCAGACCTCAGATAATCAGTATTTAGCACCCTGTTATAACAAGTGGTGGGTGTGCGATACTGGGTTAACTCCCTGTGTTTACACTGCAGTCTTCAACCAATGTCATGGCCCAGTTTGTCCCCTGGGCTTACTACCATCCTGAGGAAGTGGTCATTGATGAGTATGACTATTGACCCACCCAATCCAAACGAGAGCCCGTGACCATTAGCAGTTATGCTAGGGTTGGGGATGAGCGGTATAGGGACGGAGTCTGCAACCTTGATCACAGGACCACAGCAGTTAGAAAGATTCCCCTGATTTGGTGAGCTACATGCTGCTATGACTGCATATCTCTGAGCTTTAGAGAAATCTTTTAGCAACCTAGAGAAATCCCTGACATCTTTGTCTGAATTGGTCCTACAAAACTGGAGGAGATTAGATCTTCTGTTTCTGAAAGAAGGTGGTTATGCACAGCCTTAAAGGAAGAATGTTGCTTTTATGTAGACCACTCAGGAGCTATCAGAGACTCCATGAACAAGCTCAGAGAAAGGTTAGAGAGTCATTGAAGGGAAAGGGAGGCTGGCCAAGGGTGGTTTGAAGGATGGTTCAGCAAGTCTCCTTGGATGACCATCCTGCTTTCTGCTCTAATGGGACCCTTAATGATTCTGCTCCTGCTGCTTACAGTTGGGCCTTGCATAATTAATAGGTTTGTTGCTTTTGTCAGAGAATGAGTGAGTGCAGTCCAGATCATGGTACTTATACAACAGAACAAGGGCCTTCTGAGTGGAAACTGAACTTTAATCCTCCCAGTTCTAAGATTAGAACTATTAACAAGAGAAGAAATGGGGAATGAATGAATGAGAAATACAGCCTAACTCCCCAGTGCCTAACTCTCCAACAACCACAAGAAGTCAGAAATTTAGGAATGCTATCTCACTCCTAAGAAGCCCTAAATACCTCAAATTCCAGACCCTGCTCTCTGCCAGTAAATAGGTAAAAAGTCACATTTCTTGAGCCTGCTCTCTGTATGGAACTAGGTGAAAGAGTGTAAGATAGGCCCTTAAGTATGTGATCCTAGCCTAGTAAGATAACAGGAAATGAGCTGACTAACCACTTACCTAGCTTCTGTAAACTGCTTGCACCATAGAAGCAAAGCCCTTGTGACTTATTTTAACTATAATCTGTCCCCTTGCCCAGCCCCCAGAAGCCCGCATAAATGCAGACCTCTGAGACTATAGGAAACTGATTTGTTCATGGAGCATGGGCTTGGAGGATTTGAAATGACTGGCCTAGAAACTGTGGAGTTGTACAAATCAATTGGCCTGCACCAGGAGGGCTCTAGATGCTAAGGATTGATTGGTCTGTAATGTGCAGTCTTTGTTGTAAACCTATAAAAGCTGTCACGATTCTGCACTCCAGGTCCACAGTCCTCTATCCCTGTGTGGCATACGACTGTGGACCCCAGTGCGCTTGGAATAAAAGTCCTCTTGCTGTTTGTATCAAGACCATTTCTTGTAAGTGATTTGGGGTGTCACCTTTCCTGAGTTGAGGTATGGGGGGTCCTTGCTTTGAGGGTCTTTCACTTTCATGGTTGATAATATTAGTTTTATGGGAGAGATTTCAGAGCCCTAAATATACATTGAAAAATTCCGTTGTTACTCGGTAGGAGAGTTGCTGGCCTATCTAAATCAGTATAGGGGAAGGAGTTCTTCATGGTTCCCAGAGCGTCCCAGTATAATTGTCTTCTATTGTCCTATAGTGGTGGTTGGTGGTTGTCTTAATAATGCCTTGGTTTGACTTCCTTCCCTGTACCAATTCTCCCCTCTAGGTTTCCTGTGATCAGGAATAAGATTTTTATGTTCAAACTCTTGTTGTGGGATTGCTTCTTGAAAAGTAAATTATAGCCTTAGATATATGTATTTGAAATATGTTGGGAGAAAAATAGATTAGAAAGCCACAGATATAAAAGGGCAGTCCCATGGTGGGGGAGACTGAGTAAGAGATGAAGACATGAAGACCAGTCCTGGGAGAAGAGGAGTTAGGAGGAGTGCCCAAAGGAGGTGAGGAATGATAGGTGGAGGATCAGAGGGACAGTTTCAAGGGAGAGCTTTAAAACAAAAACAGTGTACTAATAAAATAAATATTGCAGAAATAAAGAGTTAGAAAATGTAAGTTGGAGCATGAAATGTTAATCACACAATGTTCCAGAGGCCAAGAAGTGGGGTGCATTTTGCAAGGCTCTGTAAAAGAATGCTCATAGAAATCACAGGAAGTTCTTATGTGCTATTTTAGTAATTCTCTATATAGGAAAAACAATGGATTGGTTTGTCTCTCTCTAGTTTCATTTCAACATTAAACAAAATAAAGAGTATCAGCTGAGGCAAAACTCAAAGCAACGTACATTTCATATTTCCTATTAGACTACTCTGTCTTCTGAATATCAAACTGTCTGAGCATAGAACCTGAAGAGAATATTTGTTCTATTTAATTCTCTGTCTCTGTTTATCAAATTGGATTGTAATAGGATTCCAGACTGTAAGATCCCCACAAGTTCTCACACTCTTTTCATCTCCTAGACTCGTGGTCTACATAGTATCATAATTTCTAATATGTTGTATTCAAAATGCTAATACTACAAATCCCATCAAAGTATAGAGTGTTGTGTTTTGAGATTCATTCTGTCTGTCTTAAAATGAGATCTGATTCATGCAACAGCAGCAGATGCATCTGAAACCTGAAGTAAATGCTAACTATGGTGACTATTAGTACCAAATCATACTAAATACATTGTAACTACTGGCCTTTTTGTTTCTGGATTTTCCAAGCAATTCAAATCCCTGGTTGGTCTCACGTCCCTTTCTGTTGCAGAAACTAAAATATGTTGAGAAAAATCACAGTAGAAATATTTCAATTCTGGTATTTTATCTAGCCTGATAAAGGTGAGCATGGATGAAGAAATTATTAAAAATTTAATTTTATATGCAATCTTAATCTTTGAAACTGTTAGTAGTGCTGAAATATATTTCTGTATACAGGTTAGAAACAATTGACCTTTCCTTTGATTGTGGGCCATGATATTGAAATATACATCAGAGAAGAGTCTGATGGTAGGCTCTGACTAGAAGATGTTGTAACAACTCCAAGAAGTTTGCATAGTAAGTTGTCCCTCAGTCATTCTGACATTTTAGTGACAAGTCAAGTATTTTAAAGTGTTTGAAATGTATGGAATTGGATTTTTAAACCATTTTGTAGAACAAACTTTCTGTGTTTAGCAAAAGAACTGAACATTATTAAAAAAATTTTCTTTCATGTGGTGTGTGTGTGTGTGTGTATGCATTCTTGTGTTTGTGTTCATATATATCTATACATATATATATATAGATATATATGGCATTATTCTCTAATTTATGTCAAGTTGACAAAATCACCCACTATTAATGGATAGACAGATACTATTATAATACAATGAATATCTAAAACTCCTACGGCTGAACTTAATTTTTGATCAACTAATTCACAGAAGAAATATACCTTTGGTCATCTCTGCTAGACCCACATTTGCTCTGACACTACTGTGGCATGGTAGTGGGATAGTGGATGGGGGAGTTTATTCCTGTGATCTTCAGGGAAGCTGAATGCCTATAAGTTAATATTTTCAGTGAAATAATGCTAACTTTACATTATAAACAATCATATCCTGTAATTATCCACTTGCCAATTTTAGGGCTTGGAAATCACTATTTGTGTTGGTAATTTACTATATAATGTTTCAAGCTACACATTTGAACTGAAATATGGAAGGCATTAAAATTATTTGCTCCACGCATCTTGGTAAATAAAAAAATCACACTTTCAAAAGCTTGATAACTCTTCAGGAAATGGAATTGCTGGTCGCATTTATGATTTTTGTTTATGAACAAAGGCTGTAAGATAAATTCAAATTTTAAGTAAGAGAATCTTCCAAATCATTCTTCAATGAGCCAGGAAGAGCAATTACCATGTTTTGACAGATTTTATCATTTAAACTATCATATCAGTATCTTTTCCAAAATATTGTCTAGTAGCAACTAAAATAACATCCCTCTTATTATTCAGGTATTTAAAGAGTTGCTTTCATAATTCTTTCTTAAAATGTTTACAGCTATCTCACTGTTTTCTTGTTTTATTCTCCAAATAAACACTTTTCACTTACATAAGACTGGATGAGAAAATTTCATGTCATAAATATTTAAGAAAAAGCCATATTCAACTTTTGTAAATAGAAGATTATTGGGAAAAGGAAATCAATTTTATTAATTCTGGCTAAATTCTAGTCATTTTCAGAAGAATCATATAAAAGAGCATTTAGTTGGTTGGAGAAACCGTTAGTGTGTGCTTGCATTAAACAAATACTTTCTCCTTATGAGATAAAATTTGCCAAGGGTTGAGAGCCCTCAGATCTCATGGAAGCAGCCTTATCTGTAGCCTGCCTTCAACATTTGTAAATTGATTACAAGCATTATATCTCTTTCCAATACCCTACCCACATTTTACAACTTGGTAACTTGTTTTTGTATGTTTCTATTATTTAAATAGTTTGCTATGTTTGTTAGCATCATAGTTAAAGTAACTATGAATATGAACATTTACCTCAATGATAATAGTTATATGAAGATATAAATAGATTCTTTCTTGGCCTTTAAAAACAGCCTAATGCTGAGTGTTGACTGTAGAGTTATTTTATTTTCTCTGTAGTTTTGAAGATTTTTATAGAAAAATATGGGGTTATAAACTTAGACTACATGTCTACCAACTCCATACAGCTTTGAATTTTTCTAAAGTCACTGGTTAAGAGAAAACAGAACATACTGTGGGGAATCTGATAAAGTACGCAAGTTTTCTTCCTACAGATTGTGTCCTCCAAGAGTTCTGTTTCATGAAATTTCACAAAGCTCCAACTAAGAGCAAAATAGTCTTTGCAGGAGCTGACATGTACTGATGAGTGGATATTGTACTCACTTCCTCCTCTAAGTTAGATGTAACATCAAATATTATGTCTTTTAAACATCTATCAGTTTTGTTGTAATGTTTGGCTCCTTAAATTTAGTGTAAAGGAAACACTCAGAGAAAATTATCTATTTTTGCCCATTTGTATAAACATCATCTTCCATTCATGTTTTCCTGTTTTATGAAATTGTCTCACACAGAAACACATTAATCTTTCTGTAAGCAGTTTTTAAATTTCTTCTTGATTTCAATGAATTTAGGTGTATCCTGATACTTCTACTTATGTAGACTATATAATATTCTACTTACATAGAATAGCATGAATGTGGGACATTTTAAAATGGTATTTAATCTGTTTGGGAGGATATATGAAGTTACACAATATGGAATGAGTACTTTCCCGAATAGGAAATACCACATGCAGAAGCTGGATGGTGTGAACACTCCTTATCCCCTACAAGAAACAACAGTTGCTCTTCCAATAAAAGTTGCTTGTTTTAATGAAGATTCACAAAAACTTTCAGTTACTAGAAAAAGAAAGGCATACAGAAGTATAGAGATGATAATATTTGAAATATTTCTCAATCTTTTCTTCCTCAAGTCTTAGGAAAGTTGTAAAACCATGTTTAGTGTTCTCAGTATAAGCAGTGAGTGCCATAATATAGTTTGCGTCATCCTGTAGAGAATACCTAAAAAAAAGATTATAAAATATTATTTATTAGTTATAAAGTTTTACATTTCAACTCAAACAACATGAAATTTTCTACAAAAAAATGATATCAACACATGTGCTTTCACCCACACACCAGCTTTTGACAAATAAAATATCAGTGAATTAATTGTAATAACATAAACACAAAATACTCAATGATAAATATTTAAGTTATTATAGGAATTTATCTTGTTTATCCATGTAGCTCTTATAGCACCTTAAAATTAAATTTGTATTTTCTTTATTTAATAACAATTTCTATGCCTTTAAAAATTACAATGTGCTCTTTCTCACACCTAGTATCTTACACCGTCATTGCACTGTAGATATGGTTAAAGGTTGCAGCCATTTTATAGATTGGCATGCACACCACTTCAACTCTGAAATTCCTGGCAGTCAAACTCTAGTTGCACAATGACATATCTATCATCTTGTTCAAGGATTGTGCTGTGTCTTAAGTTTTGAAGTTCCACAGAGATACTTTTGCTGTAAGGGTGCTGGGATTTTTCAGCTTCAGCTGTCATGTTTGAAGATGGATAATTTATAAGGACGAACTAGCATGTTTAGCCCGAAACACATTGGATTTGCCAGTCCTTGAGCCATTAACCTCCAGAAAGGTTACCATTATTTGAGAAAGAAGGTTACCTAACTGGACAGAAGCAAGAGAGAGGGAGGAAGGGAGGGACTGAGGAAGAGAGGGAGGAACGGGCAGAGGGAGAGAGGGAAGGGAGGGAAGTGGGGGAGAAGGGGAGAGGGAGAGGGGGGAAAGAGGGAGAGTAGGAGAGGGAGAGAAGGGGAGAAGGGGAGAGGAGGAGAGGCAAGAGGTCAAGGGTGAGGGCTGGAGAGAGCTGAAGGGTAGGGATGGAGACTGAGAATTAAAAGACTTTAAAAGTGTAACTAAGAATAGTTAAGGTCTTTGGAATGAACCCTATTCTTATAACTCTGGTGTCTTCACCAAAAATGATTAAAAGGCAAAAGTGAAAAAAATCACAGAAGACACTATAGGAAGACAGAATGTCAAGGAAGGAGTTAGGAGGAGTTAGAAGAAGTTAGTCCTACAGACAACCTCCAGCTGTGGTGAAGCTAGCCTGCTACTGACTCTGTTCCAGAAGTTCTTAAAACATAGGAGAGACTGTACCTAACACTTGCCCTCTGCAGAGTCCTGAAATTTGTCACACTGACTTTAGAAAGTTATCCTTCAGTTCATTTTCATCTTAATTTTCACCATTATGTAGCATTTATTTGTGCATAAAATCTAGATAAAGTCTAGGATGCTTCAGCCCTACATAAAGAACGACAGACATCTAGGGATACAGAGAGTAGGCAAATAGTTTTTTCCCAGGGAACAGCATATCAATTGATTATTCAGTATCAATGGTCATTCTTGAAAACATACACAAAAGTAATTTATACATTCTAAGAATGAACTTATGTATTTATATTATATCTCCATGTGTGCCTTTGTGCTCAGCAACATTAATGAAATTAATGAATTAATGAAAAGCAGGCCATGATTTTGAAAGAGAACAAGGAGGAATATATGGGAGGATTTAGAGGGAGGAAAGGGAAGAGGAAATGGTGTAATTATAATTCCAAAAAATAGATCTTGCCTCGGGATACCGCGCACAAACGGCACAGCGAGTGGCTGGAGTCAGGTGCGTGGCCAGAGATATTACTTAGCTTAGCTCTGCAGGAGATCTGGGCACAGACAGCTCAGCTGCAGGTGCAGACCACTACAGCCGGGCAGGCTCTCTGAGCGGGCTAGCAGCTAGGGGCCGCCTTGCCTCGGGACACAGCTCAGAATTCTAGCAGCTGGAGTCAGGGGCTGTCTCCTGGGGACAGGCGTACTGTGCTTTCAGTGGGGCTACCATATACAATAAGACCAACTAACTCCAGAGATAAAGAGATGGCAAAAGGCAAACGTAGGAACGTTATTAACAGAAATTAAGGCAATATGGCACAATCTGAACCCAATTCGCCAACCACAGCAAGTCCAGGATACCACAGCACACCAGAAAAACAAGAGTTAGATATAAAAGCACAGGTCATGATGCTCCTAGAGGAACACAAAAAAGACATAAACAAATCTCTTAAAGAAATGCAGGGGAACATCAATAGGGTAGAAGCTCTTACAATCCAAACACAAAAAACACTTAAAGAACTCCAGGAGAATATGGGCCATCAGACAGAAACCAATAAAGAGGAAATGAGAAAATCAGTTAAAGAAAGGCAGGAGAACTTGAAACAACAGGCAGAAGTCATGAAAGAGGGAGCACAAAAATATATTAAAGAATTACATGAAAACACAAACAAATGAAGGAACTGAGCAAAACCATCTAAGAGCTGAACACAGAGGTAGAAACAACTAAGAAATCACAAAAGGAGGCAACTTTGGAGATAGAAAACCTTGGGAAGAAATCAGGGGTCGTAGATGCAAACATAAACAACAGAATACAAGACATAGAAATAAGAATCTCAGATGCTGAAGACAACATAGTAACCATTGACTCCACAGTCAAAGAAAACACAAAATCCAAAAGGCTTGTAACCCAAAACATCCAGGAAATCCAGGACACAATGAGAGGACCAAACCTAAGGATTATAGAGATAGATGAGAGTGAAGATCTACAACTTAAAGGGCCAGCAAATATCTTTAACAAAATTATGGAAGAAAACTTCCCTAGCTTAAAGAAAGAGATGCACATGAATATACAAGAAGCCTACAGAACTCCAAACAGACTGGACCAGAACAGAAACACCTCCTGTCACATAATAATCAAAACCCCAAATGTACTAAACAAAGAATATTAAAGGCAGTAAGAGAAAAAGGCTAAGTAACATATAACGGAAGACCTATCAGAATCACACCAGACTTCTCTCCAGAAACCATGAAAGCTAGAAGATCCTGGGCAGACCTCATGCAGACCCTAAGAGAACACAAACTTCAGCCAAGACTACTATACCCAGCAAAACCCTCAATCAACATAGATGGAGAAATCAAAGTATTCCATAACAGGACCAAATTTACACAATATCTTTCCACTAACCCAGCTCTACAAAGGATAATAGGAGGAAAACTCCAATACAAGGAAGGGAACTGCACCCAAGAAAAAGCAAGACAGTAAACGTCTTCCATCAAACTCAAAGGGAGATAACTACTCAAAAACAAAAATAACATCAAAAATGTCAGGAAGTAATAATCTCTATTCCTTAATATCTCTTAACATCAATGGACTCAATTCCCCAATAAAAAGACATAGACAGAATCAAAGACAAACACTACCTTAGAGTAAAAGGATGGAAGACAATTTTGCAAGCAAATGGTCACAGGAAGCAAGCTGGAATAGCCATTTTAATATCAGATAAAATTGACTTTCAACCCAAAGTCATCAAAAGAGACACAGAAGGTCACTTCTTGCTAGTCAAAGGTAGAATCCACCAAGAAGAACTGACAATTCTAAACATCTACACTCCAAATGTAAGGGCACCCTCATTCGTTAAAGAAACTTTACTAAAGCTCAAAGCACACATTGCACCTAACACAATGATTGTGGGGGACCTCAATATCCCACTATCCACAGTGGACCGACCAGGAAAACAGAAACTAAACAGGGACACGGAGAAACTCATCGAAACATTGGAGCAATTGGATTTAACAGATATATATATATATATAGAACATTTCACCCTAAAGCAAAAGACTATACCTTTTTCTCAGCCCCTCATGGTACCTTCTCCAAAATCGACCATATAATTGGACACAAGACAGACCTCAACAAATATAAAAAGATCGAACTAATCCCATGCCTCTTATCAGATCACCATGGAGTAAGAGTGTTCTTCAATAGCAACAAAATCAACAGAAAAACCCCATACCCGTGGAGGCTGAACAATATTCTACTCAATGATACCTTAGTCCAGGAAGAAATAAAGAAAGAAATCAAAGAATTCTTAGAATTTAATGAAAATGAAGGCACAACATACCCAAATCTATGGGACACAATGAAAGCAGTGCTTAGAGGAAAACTCATAGCCCTGAGTGTCTCCAAAAAGAAACAGGAGAGAGCATATACTAGCAACTTAATGGCGCACTTGAAAGCTCTGGAACAAAAAGAAGCAATTTCACCCAGGAGGAGTAGAAGACAGGAAATCATCAAACTCAGGGCTGAAATCAATCAAGTTGAAACAAAGAGAACCATACAAAGAATCAACAAAACCAGGAGCTGGTTCTTTGAGAAGATCAACAAGATAGATCAACCCCTAGCCAGACTTACTAAAGGGCACAGAGACAGTATTCTAATTAACAAAATTAGAAATGAAAAGGGAGATATAACAACAGAAACTGAGGAAATTCAAAACATCATCAGATCCTACTACAAAAACCTATACTCAACACAACTGGAGAATCTGGAGGAAATGGACAATTTCCTCGACAGTTACCAAATACCAAAATTAAACCAGGATCAAATAGATCGTCTAAACAGACCCATAACCCCCAAAGAAATAGAAGGGGTCATAGACAGTCTTCCAACCAAAAAGAGCACAGGACCAGACGGTTTTAGTGCAGAATTCTATCAGACCTTCAAAGAAGTCCTGATACCAATACTCTTCAAATTATTCCACAAAATAGAAACAGAAGGAACACTACCCAACTCATTCTATGAAGCCACAATTACCCTGATACCAAAACCACACAAAGATCCAACTAAGAAAGAGAACTACAGGCCAATTTCTCTTATGAATATCGATGCAAAAATACTAAACAAAATACTTGCCAACAGAATCCAAGAACATATCAAAACGATCATTCACCATGATCAAGTTGGCTTCATCCCAGGGATGCAGGGATGGTTCAATATACGGAAATCCATCAACGTAATCCACTACATAAACAAACTCAAAGAAAAAAAACGCATGGTCATCTCATTGGATGCTGAAAAAGCATTTGACAAAATTCAGCATCCTTTCATGCTAAAGGTCTTAGAAAGAGCAGGAATTCAAGGCCCATATTGAAACATAGTAAAAGCAATATACAGCAGACCAGTAGCCAACATCAAGGTAAACGGAGAAAAACTTGAAGCAATCCCACTAAAATCAGGGACTAGACAAGGCTGCCCCCTCTCGCCATATCTCTTCAATATAGTACTTGAGGTACTAGCTAGAGCAATTCGACAACAGAGGGAAGTCAAAGGGATACAAATCAGAAAGGAAGAAGTCAAACTATCACTATTTGCAGATGATATGATAGTATACTTAAGTGACCCAAAAACCTCCACCAGAGAACTCCTGCAACTGATAAACAACTTCAGCAAAGTGGCTGGCTATAAAATCAACTCAAGCAAATCAGTAGCCTTCCTATACGCGAAGGATAAGCAGGCCGAGAAAGAAATTAGGAAAATGACACCCTTCACAATAGGCACAAATGATATAAAGTATCTTGGAGTGATGCTAACCAAACATGTGAAAGATTTATATGACAAAAACTTCAGGACTCTGAAGAGGGAAATTGAAGAAGACATCAGAAAATGGGAAAATCTTCCATGCTTGTGGGTTGGCAGGACTAATATAGTCAAAATGGCAATCTTGCCCAAAGCAATATACAGATTCAATGCAATCCCCATCAAAATCCCAATTCAGTTCCTCATAGAGTTAGAATGAGCAATTCTCAAATTCATCTGGAATAACAAAAAACCCAGGATAGCTAAAACTATCATCAACAGCAAAAGAACTTCTGGGGGAATCAATATCCCGGACCTCAAGCAATATTACAGAGCAGTAGTATTAAAAACTGCATGGTATTGGTTCAGTGACAGGGAGGGGGATCAATGGAATAGGATCGAAGACCCAGAATTGAACCCACACATCTATGGCCAATTGATCTTCGACAAAGGAGCTGAAAACATCCAGTGGAAAAAAGATAGCCTTTTCAACAAATGGTGCTGGCTCACCTGGAGGTCAACATGCAGAAGAATGAGAATTGATCCACTCTTATCTCCTTGCACTAACCTCAACTCCAAGTGGATCAAGGACCTCCACATAAAACCAGACACACTAAAACTAATAGAAAAGAAACTGGGGAAGACCCTTGAGGACATTGGCTCAGGGGAAAAATTCCTGAACAGAACACCAATTGCTTATGCTCTAAGAGCAAGAATAGACAATTGGGACCTCATAAAACTACAAAGTTTCTGTAAGGCAAAAGACACTGTCAAAAGGATAAATTGGCAACCAACAAATTGAGAAAAAATCTTCACCAACCCCACAACTGACAGAGGGCTAATTTCCAATGTATACAAAGAACTCAAGAGGTTAGACCCCAGAAAACCAAATAACCCCATCCAAAAATGGGGTACAGAGCTAAACAGAGACTTTTCACCTGAAGAAATTTGGATGGCTGAGAAACATCTTAAAAAATGTTCAACATCATTAGTCATTAGGGAAATGCAAATTAAAACAACCCTGAGATGTCACCTCACACCAGTCAGAATGGCTAAGATTAAAAACTCAGGCTACTATAAACAAGGCTGCTACAAACATAGTGGAGCATGTGTCTTTATTGCATGCAGGGGAATCCTCTGGGTATATGCCCAGGAGTGGTATGCCAGGGTCCTCTGGAAGTGACATGCCCAATTTTCTGAGGAACCGCCAAACTGATTTCCAGAGCGGTTTTACCATTTTGCAATCCCACCAACAGTGGAGGAATGTTCCTCTTTCTCCACATCCTCGCCAGCACTTGTTGTCTCTTGAGTTTTTAATCTTAGCCATTCTGACTGGTGAGAGGTGGAATCTCAGGGTTGTTTTGATTTGCATTTCCCTGATGAGTAATGATGTTGAACATCTCTTAATGTGTTTCTCGGCCATCCGAATTTCTTCTGGTGAAAATTCTTTGTTTAGCTCTGTGCCCCATTTTTTGATAGGGTTCTTTGGTTCTTTGCGGTCTAACTTCTTGAGTTCTTTATATATATTGGATATTAGCCCTCTGTCGGATGTGGGGTTAGTGAAGATCTTTTCCCACTTTGTTGGTTGCAGAAATTGGAAGGAGCCCAAATATCCCTGAAAGGAGGAATGGATACAGAAAATGTGGTATATTTATACAATGGAATACTACTCAGCAATTAAAAATAATGAATTCATGCAATTTGTAGGTAAATGGTTAGACCTGGAAAATATCATCCTGAGTGAATTAACCCAATCACAAAAGAATGCACATGAAATGCAATCACTGATAAGTGGATATTAATGAGCCCAGAAGCCCTAAATACTCAAGACACAAATAGCAAGTCAAATGATTCCCAAGAAGAAGAAAGGAGAGGACCCTGGGCCTGTAAAGATTGCATCCAGTTTAGTAAAGAAACTGAGGGGGGAGGGGGAATGATTGGGGAATAGTTGGGGGGGAGAGGAACTATGGGAACTATGGTGGGTGGGAATTGGGAAAGGGGAAAGCCTTTGGAATGTAAACATAGAATATATTAAATAAAAAAAACTCAGAAGACATCAGGTGTTGGCGAGGATGTGGAGAAAGAGGAACACTCCTCCACTGCTGGTGGGAATGCAAGCTGGTACAACCACTCTGGAAATCAGTATGGCGGTTCCTCAGAAAACTGGACGTGATACTTCCGGAGGACCCAGCCATACCACTCCTGGGAATATACCCAGAAGATTGCCCAGCGTGCAATAAGGATACATGCTCCACTATGTTCATAGCAGCCTTATATATAATAGCCAGAAGCTGGAAAGAACCCAGTTGTCCCTCAACAGAGGAATGGATATAAAAAATGTGGTATATATACACAATGGAGTACTAGTCAGCCATTAGAAACAATGAATTCATGAAATTCTTAGAGAAATGGATGGAGCTGGAGACCGTCATACTAAGTGAGGTGACCCAGTCTCAAAAGAATACCCATGGTATACAGTCACTGATAAGTGGATATTAGCCTAGAAGCTTGGAATACCAAAGACATAAATCACATACCAAGTGATGTCTCACAAGAAGAAAGGAGTGGACACTGGTTCTAGAATGGACCAAAACATCATTCTGGGGAAGTACAAGAACAGTAAGGTGGGAGGGGTTGGATGAGGGAGCAGGGGGAGGGAAAAGGGCATGTGGGACCTTTGGGGGTGGGGAACCAGAAAAATGAAAATGAATTGTAAATATAGAATATATCCAATAAAAAAATCTAAAAAAAAATAATTCCAAAAAATAAAAGAAATAAATTTGAAAACTCTGTGAAGCAATCTGTATGTTTTTATCTTAAAATATGTATTATTCTTATTTAAGACTTTGCTTTATAACTTAGCCTTTCTGTACTAATTCTGAAACATTTGTACATTGGAGAGTTAACTCAATGTCTTTATTTTGTTTACCTTTCCTTATTATACTAGGGAGGCAATGTCTCAAGTACTTGAAGTATATATGTTAATGGATTTCTTATCTTCTTATCCATTTCTAAAAGTTTATTTAAAAAAATATGTTCATCATTTTTCGCATATGAAATGTTTATTTTTTCTTTTTTATTAGATATTTTCTTTATTTACATTTCAAATGTTATCCCCTTTCCTGGTTTCCTTTCCAAAACCCCCTATCCCATCCCTCCTTCCTTACCAACCCACCTACTCCCACTTCCTTGTCCTGGTATTTCCCTACACTGGGGCATTGGGCCTTCATAGGACCACAGGCCTCTCCTCCCATTGATGTTGACAAGGCCATCCTCTGTTACATATGCATCTGGAGTCATGGGTCCCTCCATGTGTACTCTTTGGTTGGTGGTCTAGTTCTTGGGAGCTCTGGGGGTACTGGTTGGTTCATATTGTTGCTCTTCTTATGGGGCTGCAAACCCGTTTAGCTCCTTAAGTCCTTTCTCTAGCTCCTCCACTGGGGAAGTTGTACTTAGACCAATGGTTGCCTGAGAGTATCTACCTCTGTATTTGTCAAGCTCTGGCAGAGCCTCTCAAGAGACAGTTATATCAGGACCCTGTCAGCAAGCACTTGTTGGCATCTACAATAGTGTCTGGGTTTAGATCCTCAGGTGGGACAGTCTCTGGATAGTCTTCCCTTCACTCTCTGCTCCACACTTTGTCTCTGTATCTCCACCTGTGGGCATTTTGTTTCCCTTTTTAAGAAGGACTGAAGTATCCACAATTTGGCCTTCCTTCTTGAACTTCATTTGGTCTGTGAGTTGTATCATGGGTTTTCTGACCTTCTGAGCTAATTTCAACTTCTCAGTGAGTGCAAACCATGTGTGTTCTTTTGTGGTTGGCTTACCTCACTCAGGATGATATTTTCTAGTTCCATCAATTTACCTAAGAATTTCATGAATTCATTGTTTTTCATAGCTTAGTAGTACTCCATTGTATAAATATACCATTTCTGTATCCATTCTTCTGTTGAGGGACATCTGGGTTCTTTCTAACTTCTAGCTATTATAAATAAGGCTGCTATAAGCATAGTGGAGCATGTATCCTTATTACATGTTGAAGAATCTTCACGGTATATGCTCAGGAATGCTATAGCTGTGTCCTCAGGTAGTACTATGTCCAACTTTCTGAGAAACTGCCAAACTGATTAAATGGAGAAAGTTGAAGAAATCCACTAAAATCAGGGACTAGGCAAGGCTGCTCACTCTTTCCATACTTATTCAATACAGCACTCAAAATCCCAGCCAGAGCAATTAAACAACAAAAGGTGGTCAAAGGAATACAAATTGGAAAGGAAGAAGTAAAAATATCATTATTTGTAGATCATATGATTGTATACTTAAGTTACCCCCAAAATTCCACCAGACAACTCCTAAACCTGACAAACAGCTTTAGCAAATTGGCTGAATATAAAATTAACTCACACAAATCAGTGGCCTTCCTCTACTCAAAGGACAGACTGAGAAAGAAATTATGGAAACAACACCCTTTGCAATAGTCACACATAATATAAAATACCATGGTGTGACCCCAAGCAAGTGAAAGGTCTTTATGACAAGAACTTTGAATCTCTGAAGAAAGAAATCAAAGATCTCTGAAGATCTTTCTGAAAACAATCTACAGATTTAATGCAATTCCCATCAAAGTTCCAACTCAATTTTTCATAGAGTTAGAAAGAGTAATACCGAAATTCATCTGGAATAACAAAAACCCAGGATAGCAAAAACTATTCTCATCAATAAAAGAACTTCTAGTGGAATCACCATCCCTGACCTCAAGTGATACTACAGATCAATAGTGATAAAAACTGCATGGTATGTGTACAGTGACAGGCAGGTAGATCAATGGAATAGAACTGCAGACCCAGGAATGAACTCATATACCTATGGTTACTTGATCTTTGACAAAGGAGCTAAAATCATCCAGTGGATAAGAGACACTATTTTCAACAAATGGTGCTGTTTCAACTGTTGGCTTGCATGTAGAAGAATATAAATTAATCCATTCTTATCTCCTTGTAGAAAGTTCAAGTCCAAGTAGATCAAGGACCTCCACATAAAACCAGATACACTGAAACTAACAGAAAAGAAAGTGGGAAAGTACCTCTAGCACATGAGCACAGGGGGAAAGTTCCAGAACAGAACACCAATAGCTTATGCTCTAAGATCAAGAATTGACAAATGGGACTTCGTAAAATTACAAAGCTTCTGTAAGGCAAAGGACACTGTCAATAGGACAAAACAGCAGCCAACAGATTGAGAAAAGATCTTACCAAACCCTACATCTGATAGAGGGCTAATATCCAATATATACAAAAGAACTCAAGAACTTAGACTCCAGAGAATAAAATAATCCTATTAAAATGGGGTACAGAGCTAAACAAAGAATTCTCAACTGAGGAATACAGAATGAGGAGCACCTAAGGAAATGTTCAACATCCTTAGTCATTAGTGAACTACAAACCAAAACAACTGTGGGATTTCACCTCACAGTCAGAATGGCTGAGATCAAAAACTCAGGTGACCGCAGATACTGGCGAGGATGTGGAGAATGAGGAACACTCATCCATTGTTGGTAGGATTGCAAGCCAGTTGTATGCTTATTTTTATCTTAGGCATATAAGTATTTTATGTGCATCTGTGGATCTTGTGCGTGCAGTGCCTGCAGAATGTCAGATCTCCTAGAACTGAAGTTAGACAAGTGTGTGTTGCTGTGTGGGTGATGGAAATTAAACCTGAGGCCTCTGGAAAAATGGCTAATTCTCTTAACTATTCAGTCCTTTGTAAAGTCCCCTAAAAGCTCACTTCAAAAAAAACTGTAGTAATCAGTAAATATTGTTGCGGTTGAAGTTTAGAAAGTGTCTTGAAGTCACAGTTGTACAACCACAATAGACCCTACCAGGAACAGTAGCTGACTGTTCATACATCAAAGTTGAACATTGTCTTGCCAGAACATAACCTTTTTAGCAGTCTCTGGAGGATAAACTAGACTTACTTGACCATTTACCACTATTTCACCTAGCAGAGTTTGGAAATCATTATCTTTCTTTCCTCACTAAAGCAAATATTTTTGATATGACTTTCAAACTCTAATACTATTAATGCTTCAGATTTCAAGACATATGGAGTGTCTCTAGGACATGTGATGTTTAAAAGACTGGCCAAATATAAGACACCATTGTGTTAGTCAGAAAAAAAAGAACAACAACAAAAAAACCAAAACAAAACAAACCAACCTGTTGATATGGTAAGATGATGTCTGTCAAAATATCTGTCACTGGCTCTAAAATGGGGGAAAGAGTATTTTTAAGACTTTAATAATTATGGATTTCTCTTTTTGAGTCAGAAAATAGATGTAAACTTAAAATCAACTTGAGTGTTTGATATTTTTTTTTAAATTTTTTTATTTTATTTTCTATATTCTATGTTTACATTCCAAAGGCTTTCCCCTTTCCCAGTTCCCACCCACCATAGTTCCCATAGTTCCTCTCCCCCCCATCTGTTCCCCAATAATTCCCCCTCCCCCCTCGGTTTCTTTACTAAACTGGATGCAATCTTTACAGGCCCAGGGTCCTCTCCTTTCTTCTTCTTGGGAATCATTTGACTTGCTATTTGTGTCTTGAGTATTTAGGGCTTCTGGGCTCATTAATATCCACTTATCAGTGATTGCATTTCATGTGCATTCTTTTGTGATTGGGTTAATTCACTCAGGATGATATTTTCCAGGTCTAACCATTTACCTACAAATTGCATGAATTCATTATTTTTAATTGCTGAGTAGTATTCCATTGTATAAATGTACCACATTTTCTGTATCCATTCCTCCTTTGAGGGATATTTGGGCTCCTTCCAATTTCTGGCGATTATAAACAAGGCTGCTATAAACATAGTGGAGCATGTGTCCTTATTGCATGCAGGGGAATCCTCTGGGTATATGCCCAGGAGTGGTATGCCAGGGTCCTCTGGAAGTGACATGCCCAATTTTCTGAGGAACCGCCAAACTGATTTCCAGAGCGGTTTTACCATTTTGCAATCCCACCAACAGTGGAGGAGTGTTCCTCTTTCTCCACATCCTCGCCAGCACTTGTTGTCTCTTGAGTTTTTAATCTTAGCCATTCTGACTGGTGTGAGGTGGAATCTCAGGGTTGTTTTGATTTGCATTTCCCTGATGACTAATGATGTTGAACATCTTTTAAGGTGTTTCTCGGCCATCCGAATTTCTTCTGGTGAAAATTCTTTGTTTAGCTCTGTGCCCCATTTTTTGATAGGGTTATTTGGTTCTTTGCGGTCTACCTTCTTGAGTTCTTTGTATATATTGGATATTAGCCCTCTGTCGGATGTGGAGTTGGTGAAGATCTTTTCCCACTTTGTTGGTTGCCGTTTTGTCCTTCTGACAGTGTCCTTTGCTTTGCAGAAACTTTGTAATTTTATGAGGTCCCATTTGTCGATTCTTGATCTTAGAGCATAAGCTATTGGTGTTTTGTTCAGGAACTTTTCCCCTGTGCCCAAGTCCTCCAGGGTCTTCCCAAGTTTCTTTTCTAATAGTTTCAGTGTGTCTGGTTTTATGTGGAGGTCCTTGATCCACTTGGAGTTGATCTTAGTGCAAAGAGATAAGATTGGATCAATTCGCATTCTTCTGCATGTTGACTTCCAGTTGAACCAGCACCATTTGTTAAAAAGGCTATCTTTATTCCACCGGATGGTTGTGGCTCCTTTATCAAAGATCAAGTGACCATAAGTCTGTGGGTTAACCTCTGGGTCTTCAATCCTGTTCCATTGATCTGCTTGCCTGTTGCTATACCAATACCATGCAGTTTTTAACACAATTGCTCTGTAGTACTGCTTGAGGTCAGGGATATTGATTCCCCCAGAAGTCCTTTTATTGTTGAGAATAGTTTTAGCTATCCTGGGTTTTTTGTTGCTCCAGATGAATTTGAGAATTGCTCTTTCTAGATCTATGAAGAATTGAGTTGGGATTTTGATGGGGATCGCATTGAATCTGTATATTGCTTTTGGCAAGATGGCCATTTGTACTATATTGATCCTGCCAATCCAGGAGCAAGAAATATTTTTCCATCTTCTGAGGTCTTCTTCGATTTCTTTCTTCAAGGACTTGAAGTTCCTGTTGTACAGATCTTTCGCTTGTTTGGTTAGAGTTACGCCAAGATATTTTATGTTGTTTGTGGCTATTGTGAAGGGTGTTATTTCCCTAATTTCTTTCTCTGCCTGCTTGTCCTTTGAGTACAAGAAGGCCACTGACTTGCTTGAGTTAATTTTATAACCTGCCACTTTGCTGAAGTTGTTTATCAGCTGTAGAAGTTCTCTGGTGGAGTTTTTTGGGTCGCTTAGGTAAACTATCATATCGTCTGCAAATAATGATAGTTTCACTTCTTCCTTTCCAATTTGTATCCCTTTGACTTCCTTATGTTGTCTAATTGCTCTTGCTAGAACTTCAAGTACTATATTGAAAAGATATGGAGAGAGAGGGCAGCCTTGTCTAGTCCCTGATTTTAGTGGGAATGCTTCAAGTTTCTCTCCATTTATTTTGATGTTGGCTACTGGTTTGCTGTAGATTGCTTTTACTATGTTTAGGTATGGGCCTTAAATTCCTGCTCTTTCCAAGACTTTTAGCATGAAAGGATGCTGAATTTTGTCGAATGCTTTTTCAGCATCTAATGAGATGACCATGTGGTTTTTTTCTTTCAGTTTGTTTATGTAGTGGATTACATTGATGGATTTCCGTATATTGAACCATCCCTGCATCCCTGGGATGAAGCCTACTTGATCATGGTGGATGATCGTTTTGATGTGCTCTTGGATTCGGTTAGCAAGAATTTTATTTAGTATTTTTGAATCTATATTCATAAGAGAAATTGGCCTGTAGTTCTCTTTCTTTGTTGGATCTTTTTGTGGTTTAGGTATTAGCGTAATTGTGGCTTCGAAGAATGAGTTGGGCAGTGTCCCTTCTGTCTCTATTTTGTGGAATAGTTTGAAGAGTATTGGTGTTAAGTCTTCTTTGAAGGTCTGGTAGAATTCTGCACTAAAACCATCTGGTCCCGTACTTTTTTTGGTTGGGAGGCTTTCTATAACCCCTTCTATTTCTTTAGGGGTTATGGGACTATTTAGCTGATCTACTTGATGCTGATTTAATTTTGGTATTTGATATCTGTCTAGGAAATTGTCCATTTCCTCCAGGTTCTCCAGTTGTTTTGAGTATAGACCTTTGTAGTAGGATCTGATGATGTTTTGAATTTCCTCAGTTTCTGTTGTTATGTCTCCCTTTTCATTTCTAATTTTGTTAATTTGTATACTGTCTCTGTGTCCTTTGGTTAGTCTGGCTAAGGGTTTGTCTATCTTGTTGATTTTCTCAAAGAACCAGCTCCTGGTCTTGTTGATTCTTTGTATGGTTCTCTTTGTTTCTATTTGATTGATTTCAGCCCTGAGTTTGATGATTTCTTGTCTTCTACTCCTCCTGGGTGAATTAACTTGTTTTTCTTCCAGGGCTTTAAGGTGTGCCATTAAGCTGCTAGTATATGCTCTCTCCAGTTTCTTTTTGGATGCACTTAGAGCTATGAGTTTTCCTCTTAGCACTGCTTTCATTGTGTCCCATAGATTTGGGTAGGTTGTACCTTCATTTTCATTGAATTCTAAAAAGTCTTTGATTTCTTTTTTTATTTCTTCCTTGACCAAGGTGTCATTGAGTAGAGTATTGTTCACTTTCCATGTGTATGTGGGCTTTCTGTTGTTTTTGTTGTTATTGAAGACCACTCTTACTCCATGGTGATCTGATAGAAGGCATGGGATTAGCTCGATCTTCTTGTATTTGTTGACATCTGTCTTGTGACCAATTATATGGTCTATTTTGGAGAAGGTCCCATGTGGAGCTGAGAAAAAGGTATATTCTTTAGCTTTAGGATGAAATGTCCTATATATATATCTGTTAAATCCAATTGGTCCAGAGTTTCAATTAGTTTCACTGTGTCCCTGTTTAGTTTCTGCTTTCCTGATCGGTCCATTGAGGAGAGTGGAGTGTTGAAGTCACCCACAATTATTGTGTTAGGTGTAATGTGTGCTTTAAGCTTTAGTAAGGTTTCTTTTACGAATGAGGCTGCCCTTGCATTTGGAGCATAGATGTTCAGTATTGAGAGCTCTTCTTGGTGGATTTTTCCTTTGGCCAGCAAGAAGTGACCTTCTGAGTCTCTTTTGATGATTTTAGGTTGGAAGTCAATTTTATCTGATATTAGAATGGCTACTCCAGCTTGTTTCCTGAGACCATTTGCTTGTAAAATTGTCTTCCAGCCTTTTACTCTAAGGCAGTGTTTGTCTTTGACACTGAGATGTGTTTCCTGTATGCAGCAAAATGTAGGGTCCTGTTTCCGTATCCAGTCTGTTAATCTATGTCTTTTTATTGGGGAATTGAGTCCATTGATGTTAAGAGATATTAAGGAATAGTAATTATTTCCTCCAGACATTTTTGAAATTATATTTATTTATTTTATTTATTTTTTATATTCGAGAGGTTACCTTCTTTTGGGTTTGATGAGAGGAGGTTTCTATCTTGCTTCTTCCCGGGTGTAGTTTCCATCCTTGTCTTGGTGTTTTCCCCCTATTATCCTTTGTAGGGCTGGATTTGTGGAAAGATATCGTGCAAATTTGGTTTTGTCATGGAATACCTTGATGTCTCCATCTATGGTGATTGAGAGCTTTGCTGGGTAAAGTAGTTTTGGCTGAAGTTTGTGTTCTCTTAGAGTTTGCATGATATCTGCCCAGGATCTTCTAGCTTTCATGGTCTCAGGTGAGAAGTCTGGTGTTATTCTGATAGGTCTTCCTTTATAAGTTACTTGGCCTTTTTCTCTTGCTGCCTTTAATATTCTTTCTTTGTTTAGTACATTTGGAGTTTTGATTATTATGTGATGGGATGTATTTCTGTTCTGATCCAGTCTGTTTGGGGTTCTGTATGCTTCTTGTATATTCATGGGCATCTCTCTCTTTAGGTTGGGGAAGTTTTCTTCCATAATTTTGTAGAAGATATTTGCTGGCCCTTTAACTTGTACATCTTCATTCTCGTCTATACCTATAATCCTTAGGTTTGGTCTTCTCATTGTGTCCTGGATTTCCTGGATGTTTTGGGTTACAGCCTTTTTGCATTTAGTATTTTCTTTGACTGTTGAATCAATGGTTCCTATGGTATCTTCGGCTTCTGATATTCTGTCTTCTATCTCTTGTATTCTATTGTTGATATTTGCATCTATGGCTCCTGATTTCTTCCCAAGGTTTTCTATCTCCAATGTTGTCTCCCTCTGCGATTTCTTAGTTGTTTCTACTTCTGTTTTTAGTGCCTGGATGGATGTGCTCAGATCTTTCGCTTGCTTGATTGTGTTTTCATGTATTTCTTTAATAGATTTTTGTGTTTCCTCTTTCATAGCTTCTACTTGTTGGCCCACGTTCTTCTGTATTTCTTTAAGTGATTTTGTCTTTCCTCCTTATTGTCTTCTTCTTTTTGATCCATCTTCTCCTGCATTTCTTGAAGTGATTTTTGTATTTGCCTTGTAAAGGCTTCTAACTTTTGATCCATTTTCTCTTCTATTTCTTTACGAGATTTTTCTATGTGTTCAGCTACCAGCATCCTGACCAGTGATTTTATATCCAAGTCTTGTTTTTCTGGTGTTTTGGGGTATCCAGGGCTTCCTGTTGTTGGCGAACTGGGTTCAGATGCTGTCATGTTGTCTTGATTTCTGTTAGTGACATTCCTTCGTTTACCTTTTGCCATCTGGTTATTTCTGGTGTTAGTTGACCTTGTTGTCACTGGCTGGTGTTTGAATCTCCTATGAGGCTGGGCTTACCTGTTGTTTCTCTACTGGTGGTTATGCGTGATTGCTGCTCAACGGGATCACGAGCTGGCTGTCACCTGCTGACTTTGTGCACGGCCTGAGGTCTCCGGGAAGTGTGGGGGAGTGCAGCCGAGCCTCGGCAGGTGCTGCTGGGCCTGCCTAGTAGCGAGAGCCTAGCAGATCCCCCCACGTGGTAGCCCCTGATGGAATCTGTCTACCTGTTCCTTTCCAGCTGTGTTCTGGTTGCAGTATGGAGGCCTGCCGCTATCGCTGGTCCAGGCTTCTGGGGAGCTGGGTGGTTCCGGCTGCCTCGGTGCACGGCCTAAGCTCGCAGGGACGTGCTGCAGAGCCTAGGCGCCTGGGCCCGCCTGTGGGCGAGAGCTTAGCAGCTCTCCCTGCTCTAGCCTCAGGCGGAGTCTCTATCTGCACCTTTCCAGCTGTGTCCTGGTTGCAATATGGAGGCCTGCCGCTATAGCTGGTCCTCACTCTTCTTAATAAACAAGAATTGTTGCTTATCCTGGTTCCGCCGGCAGGGTCTGAGCACCTGGCAAGCTGGCTAGGTCTGGCTGACCTGCTACCGGCTAGATGGGAAGCTGCAGACAAGATGGCGCTGCCTGCAGGGGGTTTGGGGTTTGGCCTGCGAGCGCAGAGCGCAGGCACGGCCGCTGTACTCCAAACCGCTAGGCTGTGCGCAGTTCCTGCCCCAGACCTGAGTCCCGGGAGGTCTTAAACTCGGGCTGTCTCTGGTACCTGGTTCCGCTGGCAGGGTCTCAGCACCTGGCAGGCTGGCTACGTATGGCTGACCTGCTCGAGTGTTTGATATTTTAAAGTCTTTCCTCAGAACCTCATTTGGAAGCAGTAACTACACAAATATGCATTAAAGCTGGTTTTGTCCATTTCTAAGCAGTTAAGAAATATTCTACAACCATCATAGATAAGACTTTTCTACAAGACTTTAAAAACATTTCTAGACAGTTATTCTATAACCATATAGTTACATTTTCATTAAATTCCTTTTTTGAAATCAAAGGGCATTGGAAAATATTATTGGAATATTAGTGAAAGAAATACATTTAGGAGCATTTGGCAACATAATTTTCCTAGTTAAAAGATCTCACCCACCAACTGTGGGTTTTATTTCCCTTATGCTTCTCAATCTCAAGATAAATATTCTTATTTTGTAGCACAGCAATATTTCTGAATAAAAGTGAACACCTCAATTTTAACGCTAGTTTGTTATCAGCATCACACACCATTCCCCATTGGTTTTATCTTTATCTTGCTGTGCTCTGCATTAGGTGTGTGTTTTCATCTTATCAGGTTTCAACATACTGGTCAAGTCTTCTATCAATAGGAACATTACTGTTCCCCAGGTTGCCAGGTTTCCTATTGTGTTAAGTCACCAAATTAAGTCATAGTCATTTTTCTGGGGGAAAGAAGCAATTCAGGTATGTAAGTTCAAAGCTCCTTATGACTTCACAAGTACAGAACAAACTTAGGTCATCGTGTGCCGTATAAGCAACCACTATAGATAACATGGCCTTTCCAATGATGGTTTGTACTTGAAAGACATAAAGAAAAACTTGATAGCAAGTCATATCAGTTCAATTCATGCCTCTTGACATTGGGACACTCTGCTACTCTACCAGGAAGCCCATTTTAAATAGGACATTATAAAGTATTTTAATTTGAAACTATTAGGTATAGGTATTCTATCACATATTGGCTCATGGCATTTCATATTTGAATAGTCATTATTTATTACATTTTTTAGATGTCTAGGTTATGCAAATTATTTCTTAGAGTTAAATTCTTTATTCTTAAAGGAGAAGCCTCATAAAGTCTGCTAATATCTTCCTATTCTGTCTCAGAGTGTTTTGTGTGTTATAACTCTGGTTGGTTTCAATTTAATCAAGAGTAAATGTAAGTGGGTGATCTTTTCCATCAACCACACAGCTGATCCACCATATATCTTAGTCATTGTGCAGTTACTCAGGACACCGCATTAATGATAGCTGTCACAATAACAGTGTGTAGATCATAGGGCAAGAAAAGTATGTAAAAATAACAATAAAAATCCTTAGTGAACCAGATGATAAAGTAACTCATTGAGTCATTGAAATGCTAGTCCTGCATGGCATTGGTGGGATCAAAGGTTAGTGGAAGTGAGAAGAATAAATGTGGACATTTCCAAGTAGTTTTTTTCTTGTTAAAGAGAGAACAGATGATAATAGCATTACCAACAAGCACACTAGACAATTTTCTTAATTGTAGTGCTGACCCAGCAGTGCATGCACAGTGGTCTTGCTGTTGGCATGAAAGCTTTTCCTTTCAAATATCATTACCTCTTCTTGGTATTGTATGTCTTAATTAATGCAATTCCTGGAAGTGTTGCCAACATCAGCATCTTCCCATTTTCATTGGCCTTGCCTCTAAATATTGTCACACCAAAGATAAAACATCACCATGAATTTGGGATGGACACATTTTTTCCTAGAGCAACCACAAATTGACATACATAGTCCAGCAACTCAATACTTGAATGTAAATAATTATGACATGGTTTTATTTGTGGTAGAGTTCAACCTCTGAGTAGGATGAAAAAAATGTCTTCTGTAAAGGAACACATAATTTATTATTTCCTGAACAATAGAGTTATAGTTATTGATGGAGCCATTGTACTCTGCTAGGTGTTATGTGATTTAGTGATTATTTAAAGTATATAGAATATACATAGAATATGATAGCATTTTTCTGTCGACAGAAGTTTTGGAGTTAATTCTCTGGAATAATGAGGGGAAAATACAAACATTTATACATACATAATATATCATACATACATCATACATACCTACTACATATATGTGTGTTTGTGTGTTTATGTGTGTTTATATATATGTGTATATGTATTTATGTGTGTGTATACTAGGGAAATGATTATGGTAATTATGAAGCATAAGAATCACTGATGCAATTTTTAAGCCAATGCTTGCATTTATAAACTATTGCAGTAGTCTAAGAAGGGTTGGAGAGAATATTCTTGAGTAATTTACGGATTAATGTTGAGAGATCTGTAATTTAGTATAATTCTCAAGTAAGTTTTCTGTATATTCTTCTTCTAAATTTTCATTTAAGTATATATTGTACTTTTAGAATATGTTCCTTGTGTCCTCTGCTCTCCACTGACTCATCATCTCCCTTCTGCCATTAGGCCCCTCTGTTCCCCTGACAAATTTGCTTCTACTTCTACGACAAATGTATGTGCATGGTTGTATACACCCATATAAATTCTAGCATCCACAAGGGAGAGACAGCATTATATTTGTCTTTTTGACACTGCCTTAATTTGCTTAATACAATTACCTGCAGTTACCACATTTTCCTGCAAATGACAATTTCCTTTTTCTTTCTGGCTGAAAAGAAAATTCCAGTGCGTGCATATATTTTATCATTATTCATCCCTGTGTTGTTGGACACACAGGTTGGTTCAGTCCCTTGGCTTCTGTGAATAGTATTATAGTAAATGCCGATGTGCATGTATCTTTAGTATATGTTGAGTTGAATAGCTGAACATATGGCAGGCCTGTTTTCAGAGTTTTGGGACATATTTGTATTGGATTCCACAGTGGTTACACCACTTTACATCCACCAGAAGTATACAGAGTTTACTGCTGTCTACTCACTCAGCCAGCATTTGTTGATACTCGCTGTTTTATTAACTACCATTCGGACTTGGGGAAGATGAAATCTCAATGGAGTGTTGGTTTTAATTTTTCTGATAGTGAGGTTGAATTTTTTATGCTGCATTTACTGGAAACTTGTATTCCTCTTTTAAGAACAGGTCATTTCATGTGTCCATTATTAATCAGATT
Source organism: Apodemus agrarius (assembly GCA_964023405.1). NCBI lineage: Eukaryota > Metazoa > Chordata > Mammalia > Rodentia > Muridae > Apodemus > Apodemus agrarius. The sequence goes on from OZ030016.1 coordinate 90,528,740, forward strand.
GTTTGAGTTCTTATGCTTTTTTATAATTGTTTATGTATTATAGAACTATGGTGGGTGGGAACTGGGAAAGGGGAAAGCCTTTGGAATGTAAACATAGAATATAGAAAATAAAATTTAAAAAAAAAAAAAAAAAACACAAAAAAAAAAAAAAAAAAAAAAAAAAAAGAAATACAACTTCCATTTTTTACCATTCTTTAGGTTGCCTCAATAGCTATTCTATTTTTTTCTCAAGGGATGCCTTTTGTATCCTAAATTCCTATTTGTAGGTTGATGGTTTTCCTGTGTGACTGGAAAGACTCAGAAAGTCCTTAACTAGATGTGAATTTTGAGGTGCTTTTCTATTTGCCCCTCCAACAGTTTCAGATTCTGAGGTTTTTAGATCATATAGAATTGATTCTTGCATAGAGAAGAAGAGATCTATTTTCATTCTTGGACATATGGATGTCAATATTTCTCAACACCATTTTTGAAGAGGCTCCTTTCTCTAGTATGTAATTTTGATTTCTTTGTAAACAGTCATGTGCCTGTAGCTACATGAGTTTTAATTTGGTTCCTAGACTATTCCATTGATTTAGGTATCTATTTTTATGCAGATATTATAATATTCTTCTTGTTACAACTTTGTCATATAATGTGAAATCACATATGGTGACACTTCCAACATTATTTTGAATGCTTAGGATTGCTTTTGCTATCTGAAATTTTAATGTTTTCATATGCATTAAAAAACTTTCTTCTGTGAATAGTGTTCTTGAAATTTTTATGAATATCCTATTGAGTGTCATGGAAATAGCTGTCCTATCAAAACCAATCCTTTCTTTGATTTTAAGTACTTTTTATTAAAATTGTTTTTCTGTCATATAGTTTTTTTCTGACCATAGTTTCATCTCCCTCCAGGTTTGCACCCACACCTCCTCTAATCACTGAACTCACTCTCCCTCTGTCTCCAATCTGGAAAGAGCAAGCCTCCAAGACACTACAAAACAAAATATGATAATGCAAGGCAAGAGCCCTCACAATAAAGCTGGACAAAATATCCCAAGAAGAGGAGTCTCAACAGTAGTCAAAAGAGTCAGCAACATATTTTCCTCTATAGGGAGGAACCTCACAAAACCATTAAACTAATACCTACTACATATACACAGATGATTTGGTACAGACTCATGCAAGCTCATGTTTGCCACCAGTCTCTGTAAACCTATGTGTTCTGTTTGGTTGTTTCAGTGGGTCCTGTTCTTCTGATGTCCTCCATCTCTGTTAACTCCTAGAAAACGTTCACCCTCTTCTGGGTGATGCCATGGCTCCAAGGAGAAGGATCTAATAGATATTTTCCAAATACTGTTTGACTGTGGGTCCTTATCCACTCTCACCTACTGCTGAAACAAGCTTCTCTGATGATGACTGGGTAAGTCCTGGATCTATAAGAATACCAAAATATCATTAGAAATCAATTCATTGTTGTTTTGGTTTGTTGTTATTGTTATTGTTTGTTGTCCATTCATGTTTAGTTCTATCCTAGGTCTCAGGGCTACTAAGTCTCTGGTTCATAGACATCTAAGCAGTGTCAGGTTTTGGCTCCCTCATTGTGGAGTGGGCATAGGCACTAAACAATTAATAATGGAGTCCTCATGGAACTAAAAGTGTTGTATAAAGCAAAGAATACTATCAATTGTACAAAGCAGTAGCCTATAGGATTGGAAATTCTTTTTACTTACTCCATATCTCATAGATGACTAATTTCCAATATAGAAAGAAATTAAGAACTAAATATCAAAAATTAAATCTTACCATTATACAATCCTCAAAAGAGGACTCTCAATTGTCTGAAAAACACTTAAAAGAAATGTCTAACATCTTTAGGCATCAGGACAATGCAATTAAAACTATTTTGAGGTTCCATCTTACACCAATCAGAATAGCTAAGATCAGTAATACAAATGACAGGTCATGCTGGCAAGGATGTGGAACAACAACAACAAAAAAGTTACTCCATCGCTAATGGAAGTGCACACTAGTACAAATACTATGGAAATCAATATCATGGCGCCTCAGAAATATGAAATTGATCTACTTCAAGACCTAGCTAAACCATATTTGGGTGTATATCCAAAAAACACTCTATCCTATCCCAAGGACACTTGCTCAACTATGTTCATAGCAACTTTATTCCTAATAGCCAGAAACTGGAAGCAACCTACATGTCTCTCAACAGAAGAATGGATAAAGAAAATGTGGTGCATCTACAAAATGGAGAATTACTCTGATGTTTAAAAAAAAGAAAGGAAATTTGCAGGAAAATTGATAGGACTAGAAGAAAATCATCCTGGCTGAGATACTTATGTTTTCACTTATAAGTGGATATTAGCTGTAAGTAAAATATACTCATGTTATAATCCACAGACCCAGAGAGGCTAAGTAACAAGGAGAGCTTAAGATAGGGATGCATTGATCTCCTTGGGAAGAGAACATAGAATGGATTATGTGGGTGGACATTGAACAGGTGCTAATGGAAACAGGAGGTATCAGGTGTGATGAGTAATGAAGCAGAGAGAGTATAGGGAGAGGTGCCTGAAATTGGGAGGCAAGTGGTAGGGCAGTGTGAAAACCTAGTGGAGTTGAAACATCATGGAAGCTCTTAGGGTGTTTCTGGTCTAGTCTTTTTGGTGTGCAAAAGCTTTCTGCAAGCTATTGAAAAGGAATCTTTGACTTCAACCCAGCCACAAAATCTTTTATGAACAATCTGTCCAGCCTAAAAGTTGTGTTGTTACAATGGTGTCACAGAATTTGAGGGAGTGGGCAACAGGTACACCCTTTCAAGCTTTCTCAGCTTTTAAAGTTTCTTTTGAGTAATCTGATATTTTGATGGGCTTGCTTTTGTATCTGATTTGGTCTTTAGCTTTTGCAACTTTCAATATGCTTTCTTTGCTGTGTATATTTACCATTATAGTTATGATATGTATGAGTATTCAGCTATTAATTTTGCCTGTTTAATGTTCTATATTTCTCCTGTACCTGGATGGAAATGTTTTTCTATATATTTGAGAAATGTTCTTCTATGATTTTGTAGAAAACTATCTATACTTTTAGTCTAAAATTCATCTTCTTATTCCTTGTCCACAACAGTATACCTTGCTGTATTAGTCTGGGTCACTAGAGGAATAGAAATGAGGGAGGGAGGGAAAGAGAGAGGACAGAGAGGAGAGACTGTGTGTGTGTGTGTGTGTGTGTGTGTGTGTGTGTGTGCATGTGTGTACAATGTATTAAATAAGGGTACAACGAAATAGTAACAGCAGGTGACTTACAGCTGAGATGCCACAAGCAAGAAGTTTCTAAGTCCTTGAGGCTGTATGTCTTAACATTTGAATTGGCCACACAATGGTTTACCCTGGAATGATCAAGAACACAGCTGTTTAGTTTACAGGATGCAGATGCAGAAAACTGAGAGTTTCTGGGAGCCATTGGTGCTTATTCTGTGATTGAAGCCTGTAAATGCTGGTCCTATATCAGTGAAAAAAATCAGCAGTAACAAGAACATAAATCAAATCACTGGCTGGAGAAAAAAAGAGAACAATGCTTTTTGTTTGTTTGTTTGTTTGTTTGTTTGTTTTTTGCCATGGTCTTTTTACTCTGACCTGCCACTAGAAAGTGTCACTTCCATATGGCACTTCCCACACTAGTTAAGGCAATCAGGACTACGACTCATCAGTTAGGCTTCCCATTTAGGGGATATGGATTTTGACATGCTGACATTAAAACCAACTAACACAATCGACACATTGTCAATGTAAAACAGTCAAGAGTCGGTTAAGGTAATTTGTGGGATCCCAAATATCAGATTGACCTATGAGAAATGATCTTGATCTGTGGAGGAAGGTCTAGTCCACCATAGGCAGCCCTATCCCTACTCAGGTGTGCTCAGATGTAAAATAAAGTTATCCAGACATGAAACAGGAGCAAGCCCGTAAACATCAATCCTCTATTGTCTCGGATTCTGTTCCTGCTTATATTCCTATCACGTCTGTCTTCAGTGACCTAGAAGTGTAATCCAAAAAAAACTGTCTCCTTCTCGACTTGCTTTGGTCATGGTATTTTATTCAGAAAGAGGAAAACATACTAGAACATCTAGATTTTGAAAATGATGCTCACACTTTCACATTAATTTGTCTTTGTCATTGTCCAATGTTCAAGTTATGCTACATTTACTTTGACTTTCTGCAGACCTCCCTCTTCCCAATCCATTCTGTTAATGACAGTGTCTTAGTTCTTTATTTTACTTACTGAATTTTTTATTTCTACTTTTCCTGTTTTTTTTTCCTAAACTTTCCTCTTTTTCTTTACTAAACTTCACATTAATAGTCTGTATTTACTTCCTTATATCATTTAACTATTTGTGTTTTGGGGGGGATTCACACAGAAGTCTGTGTTCTCTTTGAATTCTTTGAATAAAGTTATATTTCTCCTTAAATCTTGTCTATTTTTCTCAGTTAATTCATATTGGAGATGATTAATGGGGGACTAGTAATTTTAAGAAGAATCAAATAGCTTTGTTTTTTTTTTAATGTTTCTTGTGGTTTTTTTCAAATTTCTATATTATATTTTTTATTGGATATATTCTATATTTACAATTCATTTCCCTTTTTCTTTTTTTGTATTAATTTTTTTATTGTATATATTCTATATTTACAATTCATTTCCCTTTTTCTGGTTCCCCACCCCCAAAGGTCCCACATGTCCTTTTCACTCCCCCTGCTCCCGCATCCACCCCCTCCCTCTTTACTGTTCTTGTCCTCTCCCACAATGATGTTTTGGTCAATTCTAGCACCAGTGTCCACTCCTTTCTTCTTGTGAGACATCACTTGATATGTGATTTGTGTCTTTGGTGTTCCAAGCTTCTAGGCTAATATCCACTTATCAGTGACTGTATACAATGGGTATTCTTTTGAGACTGGGTCACCTCACTTAGTATGACATTCTCCAGCTCCATCCATTTCTCTAAGAATTTCATGAATTCATTGTTTCTAATGGCTGTATAGTACTCCATTGTGTATATATACCACATTTTTTGTATCCATTCTTCTGTTGAGGGACACCTGGGTTCTTTCCAGCTTCTGGCTATTATATATAAAGCTGCTATGAACATAGTGGAGCATGTATCTTTATTGCATGCTGATGAATCTTCTGGGTATATTCCCAGGAGTGGTATGGCTGGGTCCTCCGGAAGTATCACGCCCAGTTTTCTGAGGAACCGCCATACTGATTTCCAGAGTGGTTGTACCAGCTTGCATTCCCACCAGCAGTGGAGGAGTGTTCCTCTTTCTCCACATCCTCGCCAACACCTGATGTCTTCTGAGTTTTTAATCTTAGCCATTCTGACTGGTGTGAGGTGAAATCTCAGGGTTGTTTTAATTTGCATTTCCCTAATGACTAGTGATGTTGAACATTTTTTAAGGTGTTTCTCAGCCATCCAAATTTCTTCAGGTGAAAAGACTCTGTTTAGCTCTGTACCCCATTTTTGGATAGGGTTATTTGGTTTTCTGGGGTCTAACCTCTTGAGTTCTTTGTATACATTGGAGATTAGCCCTCTGTCGGATGTGGGGTTGGTGAAGATTTTTTCCCAATTTGTTGGTTGCCGATTTATCCTTTTGACAGTGTCTTTTGCCTTACAGAAACTTTGTAGTTTTATGAGGTCCCAGTTGTCTATTCTTGCTCTTAGAGCATAAGCAATTGGTGTTCTGTTCAGGAATTTTTCCCCTGAGCCAATGTCCTCAAGGGTCTTCCCCAGTTTCTTTTCTATTAGTTTTAGTGTGTCTGGTTTTATGTGGAGGTCTTTGATCCACTTGGAGTTGAGCTTAGTGCAAGGAGATAAGAGTGGATCAATTCTCATTCTTCTGCATGTTGACCTCCAGTTGAGCCAGCATCATCTGTTGAAAAGGCTATCTTTTTTCCACTGGATGTTTTCAGCTCCTTTGTCGAAGATCAATTGGCCATAGATGTGTGGGTTCAATTCTGGGTCTTCGATCCTATTCCATTGATCCGCTTCCCTGTCACTGAACCAATACCATGCAGTTTTAATACCACTGCTCTGTAATACTGCTTGAGGTCCGGGATATTGATTCCCCCAGAAGTTCTTTTGCTGTTGATGATAGTTTTAGCTATCCTGGGTTTTTTGTTATTCCAGATGAATTTGAGAATTGCTCTTTCTAGCTCTATGAAGAACTGAGTTGGGATTTTGATGGGAATTGCATTGAATCTGTATATTGCTTTGGGCAAGATTGCCATTTTGACTATATTAGTCCTGCCAACCCACGAGCATGGAAGATTTTCCCATTTTCTGATGTCTTCTTCAATTTCCCTCTTCAGAGACCTGAAGTTTTTGTCGTATAAATCTTTCACATGTTTGGTTAGCGTCACTCCAAGATACTTTATATCATTTGTGGCTATTGTGAAGGGTGTCATTTCCCTAATTTCTTTCTCGGCCTGCTTATCCTTCGCGTATAGGAAGGCTACTGATTTATTTGAGTTGATTTTATAGCCAGCCACTTTGCTGAAGTTGTTTATCAGTTGCAGGAGTTCTCTGGTGGAGGTTTTTGGGTCACTTAAGTAAACTATCATATCATCTGCAAATAGTGATAGTTTGACTTCTTCCTTTCCGATTTGTATCCCTTTGACTTCCCTCTGTTGTCGAATTGCTCTAGCTAGTACCTCAAGTACTATATTGAAGAGATATGGCGAGAGGGGACAGCCTTGTCTAGTCCCTGATTTTAGAGGGATTGCTTCGAGTTTTTCTCCGTTTACCTTGATGTTGGCTACTGGTCTGCTGTATATTGCTTTTACTATGTTTAGATATGGGCCTTGAATTCCTGTTCTTTCTAGGACCTTTAGCATGAAAGGATGTTGAATTTTGTCAAATGCTTTTTCAGCATCCAATGAGATGACCATGCGGTTTTTTTCTTTGAGTTTGTTTATGTAGTGGATTACGTTGATGGATTTCCGTATATTGAACCATCCCTGCATCCCTGTGATGAAGCCAACTTGATCATTGTGAATGATCGTTTTGATATGTTCTTGGATTCTGTTGGCAAGTATTTTGTTTAGTATTTTTGCATCGATATTCATAAGAGAAATTGGCCTGTAGTTCTCTTTCTTAGTTGGATCTTTGTGTGGTTTTGGTATCAGGGTAATTGTGGCTTCATAGAATGAGTTGGGTAGTGTTCCTTCTGTTTCTATTTTGTGGAATAATTTGAAGAGTATTGGTATCAGGACTTCTTTGAAGGTCTGATAGAATTCTGCACTAAAACCGTCTGGTCCTGTGCTCTTTTTGGTTGGAAGACTGTCTATGACCCCTTCTATTTCTTTGGGGGTTATGGGTCTGTTTAGACGATCTATTTGATCCTGGTTTAATTTTGGTATTTGGTAACTGTCGAGGAAATTGTCCATTTCCTCCAGATTCTCCAGTTGTGTTGAGTATAGGTTTTTGTAGTAGGATCTGATGATGTTTTGAATTTCCTCAGTTTCTGTTGTTATATCTCCCTTTTCATTTCTAATTTTGTTAATTAGAATACTGTCTCTGTGCCCTTTAGTAAGTCTGGCTAGGGGTTGATCTATCTTGTTGATCTTCTCAAAGAACCAGCTCCTGGTTTTGTTGATTCTTTGTATGGTTCTCTTTGTTTCAACTTGATTGATTTCAGCCCTGAGTTTGATGATTTCCTGTCTTCTACTCCTCCTGGGTGAAATTGCTTCTTTTTGTTCCAGAGCTTTCAAGTGCGCCATTAAGTTGCTAGTATATGCTCTCTCCTGTTTCTTTTTGGAGACACTCAGGGCTATGAATTTTCCTTTAAGCACTGCTTTCATTGTGTCCCATAGATTTGGGTATGTTGTGCCTTCATTTTCATTAAGTTCTAAGAATTCTTTGATTTCTTTCTTTATTTCTTCCTGGACTAAGGTATCATTGAGTAGAATATTGTTCAGCCTCCAAGCGTATGGGGATTTTCTGTTGTTTTTGTTGCTATTGAAGAACACTCTTACTCCATGGTGATCTGATAAGAGGCATGGGATTAGTTCGATCTTTTTATATTTGTTGAGATCTGTCTTGTGTCCAATTATATGGTCGATTTTGGAGAAGGTACCATGAGGGACTGAGAAAAAGGTATAGTCTTTTGCTTTAGGGTGAAATGTTCTCTCTATATATATATATCTGTTAAATCCAATTGCTCCAAAGTTTCGATGAGTTTCTCCGTGTCTCTGTTTAGTTTCTGTTTTCCTGGTCGGTCCACTGTAGATAGTGGAGTATTGAGGTCCCCCACAATCATTGTGTTAGGTGCAATGTGTGTTTTGAGCTTTAGTAAGGTTTCTTTTACAAATGAGGGTGCCTTTACATTTGGAGCGTAGATGTTTAGAATTGTGAGTTCCTCTTGGTGGATTCTTCCTTTGACTAGCAGGAAGTGACCTTCTGAGTCTCTTTTGATGACTTTGGGTTGAAAGTCAATTTTATCTGATATTAAAATGGCTACTCCAGCTTGCTTCCTGTGACCATTTGCTTGCAAAATTGTCTTCCATCCTTTTACTCTAAGGTAGTGTTTGTCTTTGACTCTGAGGTGTGTTTCCTGTAAGCAGCAAAATGTAGGGTCCTGTTTCCGTATGCAGTCTGTTAGTCTATGTCTTTTTATTGGGGAGTTGAGTCCATTGATGTTAAGAGATATTAAGGAATAGAGATTATTACTTCCTGACATTTTTTATGTTATTTTTGTTTTTGAGTAGTTATCTTCCTTTGAGTTTAATGGAAGAAGTTTACTGTCTTGCTTTTTCTTGGGTGCCATTCCCTTCCTTGTGTTGGAGTTTTCCTCCTATTATCCTTTGTAGAGCTGGGTTAGTGGAAAGATATTGTGTAAATTTGGTCCTGTCATGGAATATTTTGATTTCTCCATCTATGTTGATTGAGAGTTTTGCTGGGTATAGTAGTCTTGGCTGACATTTGTTTTCTCTTAGGGTCTGCATGAGGTCTGCCCAGGATCTTCTAGCTTTCATGGTTTCTGGAGAGAAGTCTGGTGTGATTCTGATAGGTCTTCCTTTATATGTTACTTGGCCCTTTTCTCTTACTGCCTTTAATATTCTTTCTTTGTTTAGTACATTTGGGATTTTGATTATTATGTGACAGGAGGTGTTTCTGTTCTGGTCCAGTCTGTTTGGAGTTCCGTAGGCTTCTTGTACATTCATGGGCATCTCTCTCTTTAAGTTAGGAAAGTTTTCTTCCATAATTTTGTTAAAGATATTTGCTGGCCCTTTAAGTTGTAGATCTTCACTCTCATCTATCCCTATAATCCTTAGGTTTGGTCTTCTCATTGTGTTCTGGATTTCCTGGATGTTTTGGGTTATAAGCCTTTTGGATTTTGCGTTTTCTTTGACTGTGGAGTCAATGGTTACTATGTTCAGCATCTGAGATTCTTATTTCTATCTCTTGTATTCTGTTGTTTATGTTTGCATCTACGACCCCTGTTTTCTTCCCAAGGTTTTCTATCTCCAAGGTTGCCTCCTTTTGTGATTTCTTAGTTGTTTCTACCTCTGTGTTCAGATCTTGGATGGTTTTGCTCAGTTCCATCATTTGTTTGTTTGTGTTTTCATGTAATTCTTTAATATATTTTTGTGCTCCCTCTTTCATGACTTCTGCCTGTTGTTTCAAGTTCTCCTGCATTTCTTTAACTGATTTTCTCACTTCCTCTTTATTGGTTTCTGTCTGATGGCCCATATTCTCCTGGAGTTCTTTAAGTGTTTTTTGTGTTTGGATTGTAAGAGCTTCTACTCTATTGATGTTCCCCTGCATTTCTTTAAGAGATTTGTTTATGTCTTTTTTGTGTTCCTCTAGGAGCATCATGACCTGTGCTTTTATATCTAACTCTTGTTTTTCTGGTGTGCTGGGGTATCCTGGACTTGCTGTGGTTGGCGAATTGGGTTCAGATGGTGCCATATTGCCTTGATTTCTGTTAATAACGTTCCTACGTTTGCCTTTTGCCATCTCTTTATCTCTGGCGTTAGTTGGTCTTATTGTAGATGGCGCCCTGCTGAAAGCACAGCACTCCTGTCCCTAGGAGACAGATCCCTTCTGGCAGCTTGTCTGTGCTGGACTATGCTCGCTCTGAGTCCAGGTCCCTGACTCCAGCTGCTAGAGTTCTGAGCTGTGCCCCGAGGCGGCCTGGTGGCCCCTCGCTGCTAGTCTGCTCAGAGAGGTGGTCCCGGCCGGTAGTCTGCACCCGCAGCTGAGCTTTCTGTGCCCGGATCTCCTGCAGAGCTAAGCTAAGCTATAACTCTGGCCACGCACCTGATTCCAGCTGCTCACTGCGTCCAGTGTGCCCGCTGTTTGCGCGCGGGGGTCTGGGGCAAGATGGCTGCCCCTGCTGAAAGCACCGCGTGGCCTTGGCTGAGCTGCTCGTACCCGGCTCTGCTGCTCCCTTCTGGCTGTGTTGTCTGTCGTTTCTTGTGTTTTTTTCCCCACTGGAACTTCTATTTCTGGTGTTATGACTCTAATATTCTTGAAAATTACTATATTTTTTGTTTAAGAATTTTCTATGCTTATGAGAGACTGTGGTGTAAAGGTGGCTGAGGAGTTATTGTTTTATTTATTGGTAGCCCAATATTCAGGGTACTGGACTCCATTCTGAATACTTCTCTGGGATTAAAATACTATCTGTACAAACAATCACTATCAATGTATAATTTCATTAGGAAAATACATTAATAGTCACATAACAATCAAATGTTTCACAAAGCAGTCATTTTAGAATGTAAACAACATAATGTGTACATACATGTAGGTATATGTGTGTGTACAATGTATTAAATAAGCTTATACTGAAAGACTAACTGTATCTGTCTTACACCTGAGATGCCAGGACACCAGAAGTTTCTCAATCCGTGAGGTTGGATGTCTTAGCAATTGAACTGGTCTCATAATAGCTTACACTGGAAAGGCCAAAAGCATAGTAGCTGCTTATTTTACAAGACTGGGTACCTCACCAGTCTCAAACTGATGCAGAAAACCTGAGGATTTCTGGCAGTCATTGGTAAGTACATAATACTGAGTACATTGAGATATTAATAACTGCAGGTATAAGTGGATAGGAAAATAAACATTGTAAGACTTGTAATTAGTTCCATATTCTTAACAAAACGTAGAGGAGGGACCTCTACATTGATTTATAAAGTGGCTGCACCAGTTTGCACCCTATCAGAAGTAAATAAATGTTTCCCTTTTCTCACATCACTGCATCATTTATCATCATTTGTGTTTGGAATGTTACCCATTGTCAGTGGGCTCAAATAAAATCTCAAAGTAGTTTTATTTTGCATTCTCATGATGGCTTATGGTATAGAACCTTTAAAATAATGTTTCTCAGACATTTGGATTTGAGAGCAATCTGTTTAGTTCCATGTTCTACTTTTAGTTGGTTTATTTTCTTGATGTTTAAGTTTTTGAATTTTTTGTGTAGTCTATATATTAACACTTTGTCAGATGTGTAGCTGATACATATTTTTTCTGATTATGTAGGTTGCCTCATCACTTGATTTATGGCACCTTTTGATGTACAGAAACCTTTTGGTTTTAATTTTCAATAGGAACCAATTTTCTTTATTTTTTTTTTTAGAACAACAGCATTTAACATTTTTCTTTTTTTGTAGAAAAGGGAAGTAAAGGAAAGTAAAAACACTTTATGATAAAATTAAAGATTTACATGGAAAATATTTCAGATAAACATGTTAAAATTGACAATTTTCATGGAAAATTATGAAGTAAAGTGGTAGACATGTAAAACTGCTAAATTAATTGAAATATGGGTAGAAACATTTTATGATAGAATTGAAGATTTATGTGGAAAATATTTCTGATAAAATTGTAGAAAAATGTAGAAAAACATGTTAGAACTGAAGATTATCATGGAAAATTTTATACAGATATAATAATGGTAGGCATAAAGGTATTTCTAAGTTGATAAACATTTTCTGATAAATTTGAAGATTTGCATGGAAAATATTTCTGATAAAATTTTAGAAATATATAGAAAACATGTTAAAATTAAAGATCATCATAGGAATTATATAGATAAAATGATAGGCATAAAGATAATTCTAAGTTGATTGAAGATGAAATTATAAATATTTTCAGATAACATTGAAGATTTACATTGAAAATATTTCTGGTAAAATTCAAAAAATATATAGACAAACACGTTAAAATTGACTACTTCATGGAAAATTTTACATAAAGAATGGTTGATGTATGCTCCACTATGTTCATAGCAGCCTTATTTATAATTGCCAGAAGCTGGAAAGAACCCAGATATTCCTCAATGGAGGAATAGATAGAAAAAATGTGGTAAATTTACACAATAGAATACTACTCAGCAATTAAAAACAATGAATTCATGAAATTCTTAGGCAAATGGTTGGAACTGGAAAATATACTAAGTGAGGTAACTCATTCACAAAAGAACACACATGGAATGCAGCCACTGATAAGTGAATATTAGCCCAGAAGCTCAGAATACCCCAAACAATCCACATATCAATTCATTCCCAAGTAGAAGGAAGGAGAGGGCCCTGGTCCTAGGAAGTTTTGATGTAGCATTGTAGGGGATTGCCAGGACAGAGAAGTGGGAGGGGTTGATTGGGGAATAGTGGGAGGGAAGAGGGCTTATGGGACTTAGGTGGAGGGGGGAACCTGGAAAGGGCAAATCATTTGGAATGTAAACAAGGAATACAGAAAAAAAGAATGGTTGATGTAAAAACTCTTTTTAAATTAATTGAAGGTGGAATTAGAAACATTTGTGATAAAATCAAAGATTTACATTGAAAACATTTCTGATAAAATAGAGGAAGTATATAGGAAGGCATATTAAAATTGAAGATTATCATGAAAAATAATGCAGATAAAATGGTAGACATAAAAGAAATTACTAAATTAATTAAAAGGGGAATTGCAAACATTTTCTGAAAAACTGAACATTTTCATGAGAAATATTTCATTAGTCTATGGGGAGTTGAGTCCACTGTTCTTAAGAGATATTAGGGAATAGTGATAGTTGCTTCCTGTTATTTTTGATGTTATTTTTATATTTGTGTGGGTATCTTCTTTTGGGTTTGTTGGAAGATTACTTTCTTGCTTTTTCTAGGGTATAGTTTTCCTCCTTGTGTTGGCATTTTCCATCAGTTATCTTTTGTAGGGTTGGATTTGTAGACAGTTATTGTGTAAATTTGGTTTTTATCATGGAATATCTTGGTTTCTCCATCTAGGATGATCAAGAGTTTTGCTGGGTATAGTAGCCTGGGCTGGCATTTGTGTTCTCTTAGGGTCTGTATGAGGTCTGCCCAGGATCTTCTAGCTTTCATCACCTCTGGTGAGAAGTCTGGTGTAATTCTGATAGGCCTGCCTTTATAAGTTACTTGCCCTTTTTCCCTTACTGCTTTTAATATTATTTTTTTGTTTAGTGAATTTGGTGTTTCTATTATTATGTGCCAGAAGCACTTTCTGTTCTGGCCAAATCTGTTTAGAGTTCTGAAGGCTTCTTGTATGTTCATGGGCATCTCTTTCTCTAGGTTAGGGAAGTTTTCTTCTACAATTTTGTTGAACATATTTACTGGGCCTTTAAGATATAGATCCTCGCTCTCCTCTATACCTATAATCCTTAGGTTTGGTCTTCTCATTGTATCCTGGAGTTCCTGGATATTTTGAGTTACCAGCTTTATGTATTTTGCATTTACTTTGACTTTTGAGTCAATGATTTCTATGGTATATTGAGCACCTGAGGTTCTTTCTTCTATCTCTTATATTCTGTTGTTGATGCTTGCATGTATGACTCCTGAATTCTTTCCAAGGTTTTCAATCTCCAGAGATGTCTCACTTTGTGATTTCTTTATTGTTTCTACTTCTACTTCTAGATCCTGGATGGTTTTGTTTAGTTTCTTCACTTGTTTGTGTTTTCCTGCAATTCTTTAAGGGATTTTTGTGTTTCTTCTTTAAGGGCTTTTGCCTGTTGACCCATGATCTCCTGTATTTCTTTAAGAAATTTTTGTGTTTCCTCTTTAAGGACTTTTACCTGTTGACTGATGTTATCCTGTATTTCTTTAAGGGAGTTACTTAAGTCTTTCTTGAAGCCCTCTATCAGCATCATGAGATATGAATTTAAATCTAACTCTTGCTGTTCTGATGTGGGGGGTGGGGTATCTGGAACTTGCTGTGGTAAGAGAACTGGGTTCTGATGTTGCCATGTGGCCTTGGTTTCTGTTGGTTGGCTTCTTGTGCTTGCCTTTTGCCATCTAGTGCTGGTTGGTATTCTTGTCTCTGGCTAGACTTTGTTCCTCCTGTGGGCCTGTAAGCCTGTGTCCTTACTCCTCTGACCTCAAAAGTGAAAGCATTGCTGGGAGATCTCTCTCTCTCTCTCTCTCTCTCTCTCTCTCTCTCTCTCTCTCTCTCTTTCCTTGAAGGCTATGCACATAAGGCTGTAGAGTCTCCTGGCTCCCTGGTGCAAATGGTGGCAGGAAGACTTCTGTTCTAACTCCTCCACTGATCTAAGGCCCTGTGTGCTCCTAGCTGTCCCCTCCAGAGAGAAGGTAGAGTTCTCACCTCTGCACTCAAAAGTAAAAGCCTGCTGGGAGATCACTCCTTCTTGGTGGTGGATGCACATAAGACTGTAGAGTTTCCTGGCTTCCTGGTGTAAATGCTGGTGGGAAGACTTCTGTCCTAACTCCTCCACTGATCTAAGGCCCTGTGTGCTCCTAGCTGGGTCCCCTCCAGAGAGCTAGAAACCAATTTTCAATAGAAGTTCTTAATGCCTATGCTATTGAGATCCTGTACATATAGTTCTATCTCATTTGTATAAATTCAACTCTATTTCTTAATTTCTCCTCAAACAGGCTCATGTAATCAGGTTAACATTGAGATCCTTGATCATTTGAAATTCTTTTGTTACTGTAGAAGCTTCCTAAATTAAACTCTATTTCTTAATTTCTCCTCAAAAGAGCTCATGTAATCAGGTTAACATTGAGATCCTTGATCATTTGAAATTCTTTTGTTATTGTAGAAGCTTCCTAAAATATACACATACACACATATAAAATGAGTTTAAATGAAGTTTCTATATAATGGGACAATTTATCTACTAGGTATCACAAGCTAACAAATGGAATTACCAATGTTAGAAATTGTTTACCATTTTTGGAGTTGTTAAACAGTAAGATTCCATAGACCTCTAAATGTTCACAGTCTTTCCAGTGCTAATAGTTGCTCTCAAGACTGGTATGAGCCTGTCATTTGAGCCACCATATACTTTAGTCATAGAAAGAGGCAAAGTGAGCTATTGAACTGGAAGTGTCACCTTAGCATCGCCTTACTGAATGTTTTTCATAGGGCCAGAAGGTGTTACGTACACTACTGGAGGAGAAAAAATGATCATTAAACTTGAACCCTATGAAATATCTGTGAACCCTATGGTAACAATACACTTGTTAGTGACCTAACAAGACATGCCTACTACTGTAATGGTGGCATAAATGCTGGTGGAGTAACCAACCAACTTCTGATTGTATTTAAGTCCTATTCCAAAACAGCAAACCCATATTTGTCACTGGCACTGGGACCAGGAACCTATGGCTAGAAATGTCATAGGTCCTGAGGGGTTGTAGATTCTACTGTTACTCTGCATGCTGGTTATTTTTTATTTTATTTTTTTTATTTATTTTTATTTATTTATTTTTTATTTATTTTTTTTATTTATTTATTTTTTTTACTTAATGCAAGGTAGAGTTTCTTGGGAATAAGATATATCAGTTGAGGTGTAGTATCTACCAGATTGACCTGTGGTGTAATTTCTTGATTGATGAGTGATACAGGAGGACCCAGTCTACTATAGAATGTGCCACTCATAGATAGATGGCCACGGATTGTGTAAGAAAGCAATCTGAGCAAGCTGTGGAAAGCAAACGCAACCAGCATTCGTCCATGGTCTCTGCTCCATATCCTGCTTCCAGGTTCTTTCTTTGGCTACCCTTGATGATAGACTATCATTTGTAAGTCAAGAACTGCTGGATTGCTTTGGAACACAAAGATAGCTTTTGGAAACATCTATTAAAACCCTAGATTCATGTTAGCTTTAGTGATATTTAACTTCTTTATTAAGCAACTCTCAAAGAAGTTTTTTGCAGTTTCCTATGCAGCATGTTAGCTGTTTAAAGATGCTATAAGAAAGAGCCACAGTGTGCCTGCCAGCAGAAGAGAAGTGATATCTCACAGTTTTGTAAAGTAGAGGTCCAAAGTCATTATGCCAGCAGGGCCAGGTTCCTTCTCAAGGCTCCAGGCAGAATAAGTGGCTTCTTTCTTGTATTGTAGATATATTACTCCAGCCTCTGTTTTTGCTGCCACATATTAGTGTCTTTATATCATCTTCTTTCCTATAAGCATGCTAGTCTCAGTCAATTTTGGTTCTACCTTACTTCAGTATGACATCATCTTAGCTAATTCCATCTGAAGTGACCCTATTTAGAGTTAGGGTCACATTTGGAGGTACTGAGGAGCAAGGAATTCAACTTCCATTTTTCTGGAGAGGACTAGGTACAGAATTTACCTTATAACATGTGAACCAAAGCCCCTGGAGGCACAAGGGTTACCACTTTCTTTTGGACTGCCTTAAATTGCTGCCCCTGACTTTCATTTTGCTATCTTAACAGAACAGAAACGAGTTTGGCCATCAGGAATACAGGAAAGGACTTCTTGGATTATTTCTCCTTTTCTTCCTAAAGCAGGTTATCATATCCAGGTAGAGAATGGTCCATAGAATGGCTCTAGTCCACTCTTCCAGGATCTCCCCCATACAATGTGAGCCTGGCTGGCTTCACAGGGTTTCATCACTGGCTCAGCAGAGATGATCACAGTGCCTAATGGAAATATGGTACAGCTCTCTCTAATTTGTTTAGCTAAACTGTATTAGTCATGCTGAAAGTTTTATTATCAGAGTCAAATACAGGAAGCTGGAGCAGACATGCTCTATTTTTAAAATTAAAGCATTTTTAAAAATAAGCTTGGTTTATTGATTAGCTAATTTTCTAAACAAGAGGCTCATTCCCTTTAATCCTCAGCATTACTGTAAATTCTATTTCCGCCTAGGGGCCATACTGCTTCAAATAACATTAACACACACACACACACACACACACACACACACACTCACACAAACACTCACACACACACACCTTATGTTAGGTTTTTTGCTTTAAGATCACCTTTGTTAAGATATTACAGAATTTATTCAAAGAGGTAAAGCCCTGGGTTCCTATAGAACCTTGTTTTTGTTTTGTTTTTTTAGTTTTGAAAAGGAGCTATGATTCTATGCATGAGTAGAAAGCAAACATCTATGTTCATAAATATCTTTTTTGTATATAGTCTAAGCAAAGAGTTGGGATCAACTGTTCTGTCATTTCTGTGGCAGTCCCTCATCAGCCCAGCTTCTTGCTCCATCCAGTCTTTAGGAAGAGAGAGGCCGTACCAGTTTCTTTTCTCCATGTTACTACTTGTTTGTTAGTTTATAGCACACCTTTCTCAAAATGCAATGAGCATTACTGGGTGACTCACATTTTTTATTATTTGAAATTTATTAGTGAAATATAATCCTTTATGTCAGAGGGGACTTTGATGGCAATACATGAAGTTTTATGGAGATTCTTACTCATATGTCCAGGTCATAAATGACTTAAAGCCCTTCAATGTGTGTTACCAGTTAATGATCTAACTTAGAATCTGCTTTCTAGACAACAACGTTTGGTCATAGATATCATGCTGTTGACAAGGACTGTTAATCATTCCGTGTGGGGTGTTCATGTTGTAAGGTCCAATATTCTGCTGAATCATAGTGAGGAACAAGCTTGCAGTTTCTTCTTAGCTTACATTTTAAAATAAAATACCTTATTACTGGTCCTGAATTAATCTCTTGCTCAAAGTAAAGGTTTTATGAGCTATTGGGTGGGTCAGAATTTCTCATATTACAATAGCCCAGAGAAAAACTATCTAAGATAAACTATCAAACAGCTTTAGGTTCAATGAATTCACTATATGATAAACAGTAAAGAAAGTGGTTGAAAAGGTTCTATCCTCTTCTCTGAGACTTAACAAAGTCATTACATTGGAAAAGCAATCACTTTACCTTTACCTATAGAATTTATTTTGGATAAAGCAAATCTAGTAGATGCCATATCGCCAAGTTAATTGCTTGGCATTTAAAATGAACCAAATAGTGTAACATCAGCTCTGTCTCTTCCTGAAATAAAGAACAAAGAATAGCACCTAAAACAAATGTCCTAGGAACAGTTCTTGCATAATTCCTATGTGTTAATTCAATGTGTTAAGCCAGTACACATGGCTTCCCCATCCCTCCAAACGGCATGCCACACTGGAAATACACCTCCTGTGAGATGTCTTCATGATAAATGAGCTAATGACTATGAAGGGCTCAGAGATCCTTGAGCAAGACACCATCTAATTACAACATATAGAGTCATTATTCAATGGAGGTTATTTGCCTGGATTTTTGTTATCCCACCTATTTTCTGTCTACTCCCTTCATGGTACTTAACATTGTGAAAAGAATCCGGATTCTTAACAATGAAAACAGTGGAGTGGGTAGAGGGTCATGAGAGCTTAATAATTTTAAGTCACAGTGCATTGCACATGTCCAGAAAAGCCCAGATCACTTCCAAATTCAAGGACTAATAAAAATTGGAACCACTCCAGTAGTTTTAAATTGCTTTGCACATTGAAGAGTGATTTAAAATCATTGAAGTGATTCAATTTTTCTTTATATATGCACTTCAATTTAGAAGTGAGTCAGAGAGACAGCATCACAACATAGAAGTCCAAAGTACTGAATTAATGTTTGAAAGTTAGGAATTAGACTGAAACATAACCGGAACAAACAAGATCAAATAATCAACTGAGTGGACTGGGCCATTATTGTGAAAGATTATGGTTAATTTCTGGACACTTTTGCCAAGGCCTGGCCTTATTTTTAAATGAAGCTAATTATATGCATAATTTATATAATTTAAAATATCCAGATTATTATAATTTCCACTTGTAATTAATGTACAATGCTATTTCACACTTGTTCTTGGTACTAACGCCTTCAACATTTGGTGCATATTTTACAGTAACTCTGCATCCCAACTTGGAGGGTTGTGCTTCAATGCTTGGCTCCTGGTTGCGGACTAGGAACATTTTAAACACAGATGCTGTGGAGGGGCTTACAAGGCCTGATTATTCCTTAAGGTGAGAGAGGTAGTTTGTGGTTTCTGGTGGGTGGGGGAAACATTTCTTTAGTGGTGTAAGCACTGATCACTTACTTGGGGTCTAATAAATAATTCCTCACTGTACTTTTCAACGCAGCCAGGAATAAGTTCATTGGTTTACCCAAAAATAGGTAAAATAGAGGAAGGACTAGTTAGGAAGAGGAGGGGGACCAGGAGGAGTAGGAGAGGACAAAAGAGTAATGTGTGTGAATATGATCAAATGCATTATGTATATGTACGTACACAAAAATGTGTTAATGAAAATCATTACCCTATAAGCTTAATATACTATAATTTTTTTTTAAAAAAATTAGCTGCTTTCTCCTTTGGAATACTGTTCTCTCTCTCTCTCTCTCTCTCTCTCTCTCTCTCTCTCTCTCTCTCTCTCTCTCCCTCCCTCTACTTCCTTCCTTTCTTTTAGTGCAGGTTTATTAGCATCAAAAAGCCAAACCTAACAGCCCAGTGCTCCTTCTTGAGATGCATTCGTTCTGACAGCACATATTCTACCTAAAATTCTCATGCCTAGGATGGAAGGCTGACATAGAGTTTCCTGAGGGCCTAAGGCTGGATTTCAGTATCTATGCATTATGCATAAAATTCAAATAGAGGAATGATCTCTATTGCTAGAGCAGAAAAAAAAAATGAAAAGAAGACAAAAATAATGCTAAGTGGCCAAATTTGGAAATGTTTGTTCATAGCTACCCTCTCCCCCAAAGCTTCATTTTCCGGGTAAAGACCCCAGGCAACTCTTTGTTCCTAGCCCAGACCTCTTCTGAAAAAGGTATTCTGTGCTCTGCAGACAGAGTGTTCAGAGCCTGCAGGGGCAGAACATGAGGCTATGGGTAAATGTAAAGGAAGAGGCACCACACTCCAGAACCACACACTAGATGTATTGTCAGGAAAGCAAATGTTTTACATGACTCAGGACAAAAAGAGAATGTGTAAGGCCACAGATGGCAGTTTGATTGATGACAGGACATGACCAGGAGAGAGTGGCACTTAACATTATTCCTTTGAACCTTCCTCCACTGAAGGCTTCACTGAACTACAGCACATTTTCCCCTCGTTGTTAGGTTCCGATTACTTATTTCATGATTTCCCAACAAAATACATGCTCTTTATTTTTAAAGAACCAAAAAGTATTCCAACAACAACAACATAATTCTCTCAAAACTCTACAATGACCTTTGTTCTCTGCATCCAGAAGAAATCATTAGTCATACTTTAAGATATTTCTCTCTAGTCTTTTTTTTATGGATTAGATTGTATTATGTCTTCTTGCCTTTATAATTTAATGTTAATATTTTAGTATATCTCTGAAAATCCCTTAGGTGACAGTGAACTTTGCTGTGCAAAATCAGTTTTTGCATCATAGTTGGTGCTGTGATGAACATCTTTTACATAAATGCTTTTTATTTTTGATTTTTTTGGCTTTCTGAGGCAGGGATTCTTTGTGCATTCCTCTGATGACCTGCAACTTACTGTGTAGACCAGGCTGGCCTTGGCGATTCACCTAGCCCTGCCTCCTATGTGCTGGGATTAAAACCATGCACCATCACACCCTGGACTGTAATGTTTTTATATTTCAAATTGTTTACTAAAATAGATTATAAAGAAAATTGTTGGGAAAAATATAAACTTCTATAAGGCTTTGGATAGGATATTGCTAAGTTTCTAATTTAAAAGGATTTTTGACCTTCTGATGGGGTTCTGATGAACATAACACGAGGTCAAATGCTTTTATATCTAGTCTGGTTTGAAAATAATTTCTGATTCCTCATGATGTTGCTTGTCATAGTAGTTTATGTATTTATGCCATTGTGAATAGTACAATATAATATTCCAGGTCCAAAGCATTCTGCCTATAGTATCCAATCACACAAAAATGAAGTAAGCCTTTGAAATTTTTTGCCTAGTATTATAACTTATGATTGCTTTAATTTAAATTAATTAGTGGGAAAATATGGGAAAAGAACAGTTTCTCCTTGATTCTATTGACGTAAGCCTTGATATTGTGCCCTCTATTACTTGGAAAACTAATTATGTTTTAATATTTTCAGTCTCTTTATTTAGTAAGAATTTCCAGATCTTTTTCTAAAAATCTTACATTTTGCTATTTCTCATTGAATCCTTACAATAACTCTGTGTAGAAGAGATTGCTGCCTGTTCCTGAGCTGGCTAGTTTTAATTGTTTACTTGAACTGTTTCGAATCTCTTGGAAAGAGAACCTCAGTTGAGGAATTGTCTAGATCAGGTTGGCTACAGTCATAGGTCTGCCTTTATAAGTTACTAGATGATTTTCCATTTCTGCTTTTAATATTCTTTCTTTGTTTAGTGTATTTGGTGTTTTGATTATTATGTGCCAGGAGGACTTTCTGGTCTGGTCCAGCCTGTTTGGAGTTCTGTAGGCTTCTTCTATGTTCATAGGCATCTCTTCCTTTAGGGTAGGGAAGTTTTCTTCTATAATTTTGTTGAAGATAATTACTGGCCCTTTAAATTGGAAATCTTTGCACTCTTCTATACCTATAATCCTTAGGGTTGATCTTCTCACTGTGTCCTGGATTTCCTGGATGTTTGGGTTACAGGCTTTATGCATTTTGCATTTTATATGACTCTAGAGTCAATGCTTTCTAGGGTATCTTCAGCAACTGAGATTCTTTCTTCTTTTTTTTTAATTTTCTATATTCTTTGTTTATATTCCAAAGGCTTTCCCCTTTCTTAGTTCCCCCCTCACTATGTGTCCCATAAGACCTCTTACCCCCTCACCGCCCCCTCCAACCCCCAGCCCATTCCCCAATCACACCCCCAACACTTTCTCTGTTCTAGTACTCTCCTGCAAAACTGGAACCAGTCTTATCTGGACCAGTGTCCTCTTCTTCCTTCCTTCTTGGGAATCATTTGACTTGCTAATTGTGCCTTGAGTATTCAGAGCTTCTGGGCTCATTAATATCCACTTATCAGTGATTGCATTTCACGTGTATTCTTTTGTGATTGGGTTAACTCACTTAGGATATTTTCCAGATCCACCCATTTGCCTACAGATTGCATGAATCCATTATTTTTAATTGCTGAGTAGTATTCCATTGTATAAATATACCACATTTTCTGTATCCATTCCTCCTTTGAGGGACATCTGGGCTCCTTCCAGCTTCTGGCTATTATAAACAAGGCTGCTATGAAAGTAGTGGAGCATGTGTCTTTACTGTATGAAGGGGAATCCTCTGGGAATATGCCCAGGAGTGGTATGACAGGGTCCTTTAGAAATGTCATGCCCAATTTCCTGAGGAACCACCAGACTGATTTCCAGAGCAGTTGTACCATCTTGCAATCCCACCAACAGTGGAGGAGTATTCCTCTTTCTCCACATCCTGGCCAGCACCTGTTGTCTCTTGAGTTTTTAATCTTAGCCATTCTGACTAATGTGAGGTGGAATCTCAGGGTTGTTTTGATTTGCATTACCCTGATAACTAATGATGTTGAACATCTCTTACGGTGCTTCTCAGCCGTCTTAATTTCTTCTGGTGAAAATTCTTTGTTTAGCTCTGAACCCCATTTTTAATAGTGTTATTTGGTTCTTTGGGGTCTAACTTCTTGAGTTCTTTGTATATATTGGATATTAGCCCTCTGTCAGATGTGGGGTTGGTGAAGATCTTTTTTCAATTTGTTGGTTGTCGTTTTGTCCTTCTGACAGTGTCCTTTGCCTTACAGAAACTTTGTAATTTTATGACGTCCCATTTGTCAATTCTTGATCTTAGAGCATAAGCTATTGGCGTTCTGTTCAGGAACTTTCCCCTGTGCCCATGTCCTCCAGGGTCTTCCCCAGTTTCTTTCCTATTAGTTTCAGTGTGTCTGGTTTTATGGGGAGGTCCTTGATCCACTTGGAGTTGATCTTAGTACAAGGTGATAAGAGCAGGTCAATTTGCATTCTTCTGTATGTTGACCTCCAGTTGAACCAACACCATTTGTTTAAAAAGCTATCTTTTTTCCAATGGATGGTTGTAGGTACTTTATCAAAGATCAAGTGACCATAACTCTGTGGGTTCATTTCTGGGTCTTCAATTCTATTCCACTGATCTGCTTGCCTGTTGCTGTGCCAATACCATGCAGTTTTTAACACAGTTGCTCTGTAGGACTGCTTGAGGTCAGGGATATTGATTCCCCCAGAAGTCCTGTTATAGTTGAGAATAGTTTTAGCTATCGTGGGTTTTTTGCTACTCCAGATGTATTTGAGAATTGCTCTTTCTAGATCTATGAAGAATTGAGTTGGGATTTTGATGGGGATCGCATTGAATCTGTAGATTGCTTTTGGCAAGATGGCCATTTTTACTATATTGATCCTGCCAATCCAAAAGGAAGAAATATTTTTCCATCTTCTGAGGTCTTCTTCGATTATTTTCTTTATAGACTTGAAGTTCTTGTCATACAGATCATTCACTTGTTTGGTAAGAGTCACGCCAAGATATTTAATATTGTTTGTGGCTATTGTGAAGGGTGTTATTTCCCTAACTTCTTTCTCAGTATGCTTGTCCTTTGAGTATAGGAAGGCTACTGATTTGCTTGAGTTGATTTTATAACGAGCCACTTTGCTGAAGTTGTTTATCAGCTGTAGGAGTTCTCTGGTGGAGTTTTATGGGTCGCTTAAGTATACTATCATATCATCTGCAAATGATAGTTTGAATTCTTCCTTCCCAATTTGTATCCCTTTGACTTTCTTATGTTGTCTAATTGCTCTTGCAAGAACTTCAAGTACTATATTGAAAAGATATGGAGAGAGAAGGCAGCCTTGTCTAGTCCCTGATTTTAGTGGGATTGCTTCAAGTTTCTCTACATTTATTTTGATGTTGGCTACTGGTTTGCTGTATATCGCTTTCATTATGTTTAGGTATGGGCCTTGAATTCCTGCTCTTTCCAAGACTTTTAGCATGAAAGGATGCTGAATTTTGTCGAATGCTTTTTCAGCATCTAATGAGATGACCATGTGGTTTTTTTCTTTGAGTTTGTTTATGTAGTGGATTACATTGATGGATTTCTGCATATTGAACCACCCCTGCATCCCTGGGATGAAGCCTACTTGATCATGGTGAATGATCATTTTGATGTGCACTTGGATTCGGTTGGCAAGAATTTTATTTAGTATTTTTGCATCGATATTCATAAGGGAAATTGGCCTGTAGTTCTCTTCTTTGTTGGATCTTTGTGTGGTTTTGGTATCAGCATAATTGTGGCTTCGTAGAACGAGTTGGGCAGTGTCCCTTCTGTTTCTATTTTGTGGAATAGTTTGAAGAGTATTGATGTTAAATCTTTGAATGTCTGGTAGAATTCTGCACTAAAACCATCTGGTCCCGTACTTTTTTTGGTTGGGAGACTTTCTACAACACCTTCTATTTCTTTAGGGGTTATGGGACTGTTTAGCTGATCTAATTGATCCTGATTTAATTTTGGTATTTGATATCTGTCTAGGAAATTGCCCATTTCCTCCAGATTCTCCAGTTGTGTTGAGTATAGAATTTTGAAGTAGGATCTGATGATTTTTTTAATTTCCTCAGTTTCTGTTGTTATGTCCCCCTTTTCATTTCAGTTTCCATGTGTATGTGGGCTTTCTGTTGTTTTTGTTGCTATTGAAGACCACTCTTACTCCATAGTGATCTGATAGGAGGCATGGGATAAGTTTGATCTTCTTGTATTTGTTGACATCTGTCTTGTGACCAATTATATGATCAATTTTGGAGAATGTACCTTGTGGTGCTGAGAAAAAAGGTTTATTCTTTTGCTTTAGGATGAAATGTTTGATATATATATATCTGTTAAACCCAATTGGTCCAAAGCTTCAATTAGTTTCACTGTGTCCCTGTTTAGTTTCTGTTTTCCTGATCGGTTCATTGAGGATAGTGGAGTGTTGAAGTCACCCACATTTATTGTGTTAGGTGTAAAGTATGCTTTAAGCTCTAGTAGAGTTTCTTTTATGAATGAGGGTGCTCTTGCATCTGAAGCATAGATATTCAGTATTGAGAGTTCTTCTTGGTGGATTTTTCCTTTGACCAGCAAGAAGTGACCTTCTGAGTCTCTTTTGATGACTTTAGGTTGGAAGTCAATTTTATCTGATATTAGAATGGCTACTCCAGCTTGTTTCCTGAGACCGTTTGCTTGTAAAATTGTCTTCTACCTTTTTACTCTAAGGTAGTGTTTGTCTTTAACACTGAGATGTGTTTCCTGTATGCAGCAAAATGTAGTGTCCTGTTTCTGTATCCAGTCTGTTAGTCTATGTGTTTTTATTGGGGAATTGAGTCCATTGATGTTAAGAGGTATTACAGAATAGTAATTATTACTTTCTGAAATTTTTGACATTTTTTTTTTTATATTTGAGTGGTTACCTTCTTTTGGGTTTGACAAGAGGATGTTTCTATCTTGCTTCTTCTGAAGTGTGGTTTCCCTCCTTGTGTTGGTGTTTTTCCCCTATTATCTTTTGTAGGACTGGGTTTGTGGAAAGATAATGTGCAAATTTGGTTTTGTCATGGAATACCTTGGTTTCTCCATCTATGATGATTGAGAGTTTTGCTGGGTAAAGTAGTTTTGGCTGAAATTTGTGTTCTCTTACAGTCTGCATGGTATCTGCTCAGTATCTTCGAGCTTTCATGGTCTCAGGTGAGAAGTCTGGAGTAATCCTGATAGGTTTTCCTTTATATGTTACTTGGTTTTTTTCCTCTTACTGCCTTTAATATTCTTTCTTTGTTTAGTATATTTGGAGTTTTGATTATTATGTGATGGGAGGTATTTCTGTTCTGGTCCAGTCTGTTTGGAGTTCTGTAGGCTTCTTGTATATTCGTGGGCATCTCTCTCTTTAGGTTGGGGACATTTTCTTCCATAATTTTGTAGAAGATATTTGCTGGTCCTTTAAGTTGTATATCTTCCCTCTCATCTATACCTATAATCCTTAGGTTTGGTCTTCTCATTGTGTCATGGATTTCCTGGATGATTTGGGTTACAAGCTATTTGCATTTTGTATTTTCTTGGACTGTTGAATCAATGGTTTCTATGGTATCTTTGGCATCTGAGATTCTTTCTTCTATCTCTTGTATTCTATTGTTGATATTTGAATCTATGGCCCCTGATTTCTTCCCAAGGTTTTCAATCTCTAAAGTTGTCTCCCTTTGCAATTTCTTAGTTGTTTCTACTTCTTTTTTTTTATCCAATCTTCCACTTGTTTGTTTTTTCATTTATTTCTTTAAGAGGCTTTTGCGTTTCCTTTTTCATGACTTTTACTTGTTGGCCCATGTTCTCCTGTATTTCTTTAAGTGATATTTGTACTTCCTCCTTATTGGCTTCTCATTTTTGATCCATATTCTCCTGAATTTCTTTAAGCGATTTTTGTGTTTGCCTTGTAAGGGCTTCTCATTTTTGATCCATTTTCTCCTGTATTTCTTTACAAGATTTATCTATGTGTTCAGCTATCAGCATCCTGACCAGGGATTTTTAGATCCAAATCTTGTTTTTCTGGTGTGTTGGGGTACCCTGGACTTACTGCTGTCAGGGAACTGGGTTTGGATCCTGCCATATTGCCTTGATTTCTGTTAGTAACATTCCTACACTTGCCTTTTGCCATCTGCTTATCTCTGGCCTTAGTTGGTCCTGTAGTTACTAGCTGGTCCTTGAACCTCCTATTTCCCCACCACTGTATGACTGTGCTTCCCCTGGCACAGATTGCTGATGTGTTGTTCTCTTCTTGGGTGCTGTTGGACCCCTAGTGTATCTTGCTCTAAGTAATGTTATATTCAGTTTTCTCTGTGGGTCTGATGCTGCTTGTCTTCTCTAGATCTGTTTGCTTAGTTCAGTCAGCAGCAAGTATGCTGTTGGTGGCCGCGGGGAGTGGGGAGTGCAGAGTGCAGGGACTCCCAGAGTGCAGAGAACCCACGTCCTCCTGGAACACAGGAACTGCTGCTCTGCCAAGCTCCCGTTCTTAGATGACTGGCTGGCAGCCTGGTCCCCAGAGATCTTAAGCTAGGGATATCTCAGGTATCTGGTTCCGCTCGCTCAATTTAAGCACCTGCCACCAAGATGGCCATGGTTGAGTGGAGTGCAAGGTTCCCTTCAGGGCGCAGAGCCGACGCCTGGTTGGGGCCCAGGAACTGCTGCTCTGCCTGGATAGTTGCCTGGCAGCATTAAGTCCCCAAAGATCCCAAGTTCTGGATATCACGGGTACCTGGTTTAGCTCTCGCTTAGTTCGGACCACTGCAAGGATGCTGGCAGCTGCTGCTGGGAGTGGGGAGTGCGGCTTGCAGAGTCTCCTGCAGAGCAGAGAACCCATGCCCTGCTGGAACACAGGAACCACTGCTCTGCCAAGCTCCTGTTCTTAGATGACTCTTCTTCTTTCTTCTATCTCTTGTATTCTGTTGTTGCTGCTTGCATCTATGACTCCTGATTTTTCCCAAGGTTTTCTATCTCCAGAATTGTCTCCCTTTGTGATTTCTTCATTGTTTCTACTTCTGTTTTTAGATCCTGGATGGTTTTGTTCAGTTCCTTCACTTGATTGTTTGTGTTTTCCCATAATACTTTAAGGGATTTTTGTGTTTCCTCTTTAAGGGCCTTTACCTGTTGACCCATGTTCTCCTGTATTTCTTTAATGGATTTTTGTGTTTCCTCTTTAAGGGCTTTTACCTGTTGACCCATGTTTTCCTGTACTTCTTTAAGGAAGTTGCTTATGTCCTTTTTGAAGCCCTCTATCAGCATCATGAGATGCAATTTTAAATCCAACTCTTGCTTTTCCGGTGTGTTGGAGTATCTGGAACTTGCTGTGGTGGGAGAACTGTGCTCTCATTTTGCCAAGTAGCCTTGATTTCTGTTGGTAGGTTTCTTGTGCTTGCCCTTTGCCATCTTGTTATTTCTGGTATTGGTTGGTCTTCCTGTGTCTGACTGGAGCTTGTCCCTCCTTTGGGACTGTAAGCCTGTGTCTCTACTCCTGGGTGACCAGCTTTCTTCTGGCAGGGTCTGTGCACAGAAGGCCATGGAGCCACCTGGCTCTCTGGTGCAAATGGCAACCAGAAGACTCCTGTCCCATCAGCTCCACTGATAGTATGCCCTGTGTGCTCCTAGCTGTTCCCCTCCAGAGAGAAGGTGGTCATCTCAACTCTGCCCTCAGAAGTGAAAGAGCTGCTGGGAGATCACTCTCTCCTGGGGGGCCATGCACAGAAGGATGTAGAGCTGCCTGGCTCCCCGGTACAAATGATGGCTGGAAGATTTCTGTTTCTTTAATAAGAGCTTGATACTATTATTCATAACTCAAAATTTTTTCTTTGAACTAAAGCCATGCTATCATTAAGCAAAAGTAATGTAGAAAATATATTTGAACATGGAAACAACTATTGATAAATGTGATCAGAAACTTTGAACATGTATATCTATCTGAATGGTGTATGTCTATATACATGTTATTTTAATATATTATGTTTTATATACATATATTTATACATATATAAACTACATAAAATTTGTGCCATCCTCTGTTTTGTCTTATGTCAACTATATCTTTTTTCTTACCTTCAGATATAGAGTACAAATATTTTTAAATGTATGTACACAAAATCAAAATTTGTTCTCACAGTTGTTTCATGGACTATCAATGTTTGCAACAAAGGATTCAGCTTTACTAGAAACTAGGAATTTTATTTTCAATAATTTATTGCTGATGTGTTTTAGACAAGTTGTAATATAATATGAATGATGAATATGGCTCAGTCTTATTTATAAAAAGATAAAAATGCTCTGTGTTCTAAATGTAAAGTAAATGTTTAGTAGGTACATTTTTTGAATGACTTGGCATTGTGAGGCAACATGAGATGGGATGATATATATACACATATACATAATATGTATTTCTTCTTTAGTCTACAAATCCACTATGTTTGAATCACTAGGAGTGGATGGCTATGTAACACTACAAAATTAACTATGGCTCTGGCATCCCAGCTCACTCTCAGGTATTATATTCATGGTATTTGTGTCAACCCGTGTGTTCGTAGTCCCAGAATGTCATATGAATGGTCTGCCACAGAACTTTGCTGCCAAGAGGCTATAGAGGGTAACTTGGTTTTGTTGCCATGTCCTATGGCACACATTGGTCTTGTATAAGATGTTCAGTTCCTGAGTGCTGACTGGAGAATATTCAAATCATTACAGATTAAGCCAGAAGGTTCAGAAGGCCAGTCATTTTATGCTTCATGTCTAAATGTACAGTCAAAAATCCTTAGATACATTCTACATTTTTCATAGGGGAATCTTCATTTTCATATGAGAATAATTTTGGTTTTTAATTTTCCAAATGTCTTTCTATGATAATGTATACCTTTATGATCAGAAAGATAATAAAACCATAGGAGAATTAAGTCAAAGTTGTTGCTAAAATTTTAAATATAACCCAGGCACATATGACCAATATAATGAAACATAAATTGTTTTACAAAATGAAAATCATAGAGGCAAATAGGAGAAGAGAGGTTTGTACTTTTCTCAGAGAATAGGACATTTAGAGTTACTCCATATTTGACATTTTTATTTTATGTGCATTATTGTTTTCCCAGCATGTATGTCTGTTTGAGGATGCCAGATCTTGGACTTAAAGGCAGTCATGTGGTGCCATGTGGGTGCAGGGATTTGAACTCTGATTCTCTGAAAGAACACTAATACTCTTAACTGCTTAGCCATCTATCCAGCCCCCAGCATGACATTTCAATGAGCCATGATGAGTAACTCCAGAGGCAAAATTCTATGCAGTGGCTGTTGTCCTATACACTTCAAATTCTGTTCAAAGGATAGAAATTGTTTCACACACCTGCTTATGCACACACATACACATAATGAAGTAAAGACCCTCTAGACTTTGGGGATAATTTCTATACAACATCTTAGTATTCCTTGAAACTAAACAAAATGTTTAGCCAGTGGCCAAGAATAATTTATCCTCTTGACTCAGAATTTGTAGCTTTCTGATCTAATGAAGATTTGGGGCTATAAGGAGAAAATTCTACAAATGTATCCAAAATTTATAATGAGCTATGTGAGAGTGATTGCATCTTGGTAGAAAAATATCATGTGCAGTATGATAGAGAACATGAAAAGAAATATTATCAATGCTTAGATAATATTACTGCTCTTTAGAAATGTTACAAACGATCAATCATCCCTTTCTGGCACTGAAGAACTAGAACTCTTTTCTAGGCAATGAGAACATAAGTAGATAGGACTTGAAGAGGCGGCATACTCTCATGAAAGCCTGTTGCTGAGGTAAATGAAAGGTCCCTTTTAAGTTTTAAGAAGCTGAAAACATGGCTTCTTTACAGAAACATCTCAACAAATAATACATATTCTTCCATTCACTAATTATTCAATTTCCCACATGGACACAACTCACTTGCAATGTCACTTGCTTCTGTCTCTTAAGACTGCTTAGGTCCCAGCACTAATATTCATACATGTTCCAGAATTAGCCATTAAAGGGACTTTCAGTGAGATCATGGCTAACATAATAATCCTTAAAATATATCCTCCAGGTGCATTAAATACTATTGTTTATCTCCCGACACTTTCAAAGTCCCAGAAATTTTGGTATCTTTTCTTTATTTACATCACAATACAAAAATGCTTAATTACTGACTTCTGTGATGGCTAGGTTAGTTGAAATCATTAGGGGTTTCCCAAAGTCACTGTCATGCACATATGTCATACACATTCTAAGAATAACCTACTTGTGACTTTAGCATGTTTTTCTCTATTAGAGGAAGGAATTCTCTATCCATCTGTCTCCCACCTGTGTATTGCATCCTTTCAACAGGAGCAGTCTGTCTCCAAGATTGCATCAACTAACACTTGGATTAGCTTACTAATACACACTCTTGCCAAACTTTTATTAGTTCAAAGAGCTTCTTCATGACTTTGTTTAGCAATCACAATAAGATTTTTTTTCTGGGAATTAGACTCATTAATGATCATTAAAATTTTTAGCCAAATCTCTTATTTTATAGACATCCTCAGAAATTGGTAGGCATTGAGATTTTAAGTGACACATATTAATAAAAATGTCCTTTCTGTGGTAAGGAGAATTTAGAATCAATTACCTTAAGGTACTTTTAACCAGAGAATCATTAATAAGAATTACAATGAAGTGTTTACATTTTTCATTTATGTAAGTAAGCACTCACTAATATTGCAACATACTTGTTAGAGGCATTGCACTGTGTATTGATTAAGATCCTAGAATGAGAGTATTTTTTATAGTGTACTATATATTCTTCTGTATTAACTTTTCCTCTTGCCAAAGAAAAAATTTAAGCAGATTTATATTCTGAAATATTTTCATTAGCAATATAGAAATGAAAATGATTTCTCTTAATCAGTTATGACAGAATTGACCAGCATTCTTTTTATAATTTCTTTTATTCCATTACATTTTTATCATTTTTTTCATTTATCCCCATATGCTCAAGAATTAGACACCAACAGCTGAAATAACCCAATTAAAAATGGGGTATAGAAGTAAACAGAAAATTCTTACCAGAAGAATCTCAAATGGCCAAGAAGTACTTACAAAAATATTCAATGTCCTTAATCATCAGGGAAATGCAAATCAAACAAGACTGAGATTTCATCTTACACCTGTCAGACTGGCTAATATTAAAACACAAGTAGTAGCACATGTTGTCAAGGATGTGTACCAAGGGGGATACTCCTACATTGCTGGTGGGAGTGAAAACTTATATAACCACTTTGAAAATCAATTTGGCGGTTTCTCTGAAAACTGGGACTAGTTCTAATGCAAGACTCAGCTATACCACTTCTGGGAACATACTGAAAAAATGTCCCACTATACTACAGGGACACTTGCTCATTTATGTTCATAGCAGCTTTATTTGTAATAGACAGAAACTGGAAACAACCTAGATGTCCCTCAACTGAAGAAAATGTGATACATCTTCATAATGGGATACTATTGTGCCATTAAAAACAAAGACATCATTAATTTTG
Source organism: Apodemus agrarius (assembly GCA_964023405.1). Classification (NCBI taxonomy): domain Eukaryota; kingdom Metazoa; phylum Chordata; class Mammalia; order Rodentia; family Muridae; genus Apodemus; species Apodemus agrarius. The sequence goes on from OZ030016.1 coordinate 90,561,071, forward strand.
CAGGTAACTGAATAGAACTTGAGAATATCATTCTGAATGAGGTATTCCAGACTCAAAAGGACATGCATGGCATGTACTCATTTTTAAATGGTTATTATCCATAAAGTACAGGATACCCTTGTTACTCTCCACATATTCAAAGAAGTTAAACACAAAGAAAGGCCCAAGCAAGGGCCTTTGATATTCCAACTTCTGAATATCACTCAGAAGTTGGAATAAAATAATCAAAGGAGGCAGATGGATAGAGAAAACTGGGTGGGAGAGGGACCCGGGAGAACATGGGGGTGTGGGCATCAGGTGTGTGGAGAGATGAGAGATGTCCATTGGGCCAGGAGAATGAATAGAAATCTGCAGCTGTCAGGGGTGGAGAGGTCACAGCATCTCAAGGACTAGCCAGACACCTAGAATATCCAAGAAATCAGTGGGGGTGACTTTAGCTAAGCTTTACCACACTGGAAATATAGAACCTGAAGAGGCCACCTCTTCAGGAACCCTATTGGAGCAATAAAGACTCCAGCCAACCCACAAAACTTTTGACCCAAAATGTATCCTGTATACAAGAAATGCAGAGACAAGATTTCCATTCATGCATGAAGTTAAAATATTTTCTTGCATTTATTTAAAGATAAATGACAAGTTCAGAAATTATATTTTTCTTAGTGAAATGTGACATAAAAGTTGAAGGGAGAATATTGGAGTTACAAAGGTCTAAGTAGCTACAAGGATGATAGAGAAAGACAGAAGATGGTGGGGAGGAAGTGGGTAGCAAAAATTAAACAGGCATAAAAAATTATAGGTACACTCACTGTTTTAAAAGCTTCTTTTAAAGCAATAATGAAAAAATAGCATTTACATTGAAGCATCCTATGTGGGTAAACAATGTTTCTAAAAGGACTCACAGGTTATTAAAAATCCCAGTGGCAAGTATGAAAGTACCTCCTGACTTTTTGTCCAGGGAAGCTTCAGAGGTCTTCAATGTAACAAAGGCAAGTGCCATTCCTCTTGGTTGTCCAACAAAATTTGAAGGTACGACCCATTGCTAAAATCACTACATTTTGGTCACATAATATTAAGAAGTCAGGCTGGAACTGAGCTGCAATTTTTCTCCCTGGTTGTTAACTTTAATATTGCTTACTAGCCCTATCTTACTACCATAAGGACTGTGCAGGCAACTGGGGGATATTATTCACCAATATTCTTACCCAATTGTGAACTCTAAGAACCACTGTAATAACCTGTTTTCTGGAGAAATAATGCCACAAATGTTACGAAGCAATCAACCACTCTATGGTTAAATGCAAAGACTTCTCCAAAGGAAGGGATTTGTGTCTGGCACTGTAAACCTGGACATGGTCCATATCTGGGAAAGTAATAAGTGTTAAGGAGAACCTACTACCATGTTATCAAATGGTCATGAAACCCAACTCTTCTAAATATTTATGTTTATATTCCAAGATTGGTGCTTTTCTCAGTTCCTGTCAGAGCAGCTTCTGATTAAATTTACATAGTTATTACAGTGGTGATGGTTAATGATGGTTTGTAACTAGTCAAAGTGTTGAGAATGAACAGCAAAAGAGTGCAGGACCCCAAATTGCACATCTGTATCACTGACTCCCCAACCCCAGAGCCAAGGCTCAGACATCGTAACAGCAAGGGGTGGTTAAGCTAGAAGATGGTGAATTGTACAGGAAAACCATGCTTTCTACACATAACATAGCCATCGCAATTTTGAACTTAGATGTTGTTGCTAGCTACCTGTGGAGCTCTGTTCAAGGGGCCTGCCAACCTTTCATCATGGATGGGGGAGAGCCATGAAGCCCCAACACTCACTGAGCGAGTATTGTCAGTTAATGGTTGCTTGGGGAGGAGGTGTTTCTATCCTCAGTGGCATAGCTCCAGTAAATGCCTCCAGTAAATCCTCCATGCTCCAGTAAATGACCTCACACTCACACATCTGCTGGCAACTCTAATTATACTCAGTGGGTGATACACAAAAAGGGGATACAAGCTTAGGAAGATTTTTCAGAGGAAGAACATTTTGAAGAGGAGAGGGAAGAGGAATGAGAAGACAGTATTATAGTAGGAACAACAATATGATCCACCCAGTATCCCCAGAGCTCCCAGGGAATAAATCAGCAACCAAAAAGCACACATGGAAGGACCCATGGTTCTAGTAGCATATGTAGCAGAGGATGGTTTTGTTGGACATCAGTGAGAGGAGAGGCCCTTGCTCCTATGAAGGATCTTTGCCCTAGTTTAGGGGAATGCTAGGACAGGGAAGGGGAAGTGGGTAGGTTGGTGAGCAGGGGAGAGGGGATGGGATGGGATGGGAGGTTTGGGAGGGGAAATGAGGAAAGGAAAGAACATTTGAAATGTAAATAAAGAAAATATGCAAGAACTTTCCACCTGTGCCCATGTCCTCCAGGGTCTTCACCAGTTTCTTTTCTATTAGTTTCAGTGTATCTGGAGTTGATCTTAGTACAAGGTGATAAGAGTGGGTCAATTTGCATTCTTCTGCATGTTGACCTCCAGTTGAACCAACACCATTTGTTGAAAAGGCTATCTTTTTTCCACTGGATGGTTGTAGCTCCTTTATCAAAGATCAAGTGACCATAACTCTGTGGGTTCCTTTCTGGGTCTTCAATTCTATTCCATTGATCTACTTGCCTGTCACTGTACCAATACCACGCAGTTTTTAACACAATTGCTCTGTAGTACTGCTTGAGGTCAGGGATATTGATTCCCCCTGAAATCCTTTTATTGTTGAGAATAGTTTTAGCTGTCCTGGTTTTTTGTTACTCCAGATAGACAAATGGGACCTCATAAAATTACAAAGTTTCTGTAAGGCAAAGGACATTGTCAGAAGGACAAAACAACAACCAATAAATTGGGAAAAGATCTTCACCAACCCCACATCCAACAGAGGGCTAATATCCAATATATACAAAGAACTCAAGAAGTTAGACCCCAAAGAGCCAAATAACCCTATTAAAAATGGGGTACAGAACTAAACAAAGAATTTTCACCAGAAGAAATTCAGATGGCTGAGAAGCACCTTAAGAGATGTTCAACATCATTAGTCATCAGGGAAATGCAAATCAAAACAACCCTGAGATTCCACCTCACACCAGTCAGAATAACTAAGATTAAAAACTCAAGAGACAACAGGTGCTGGCCAGGATGTGGAGAAAGAGGAACAATCCTCCACTGTTGGTGGGATTGCAAGAAAACTGCTCTGGAAATCAGTCTGGTGGTTCCTCAGAAAATTGGGCATGACACTTCCAGAGGACACTGTCATACTACTCCTGGGCATATACCCAGAGAATTCCCCTGCATGCAATAAAGACATGCTCCACTATGTTCATAGCATCCTTATTTATAATAGCCAGAAGCTGGAAGGAGCCCAGATGTCCCTCAAAGGAGGAGTGGATACAGAAAATGTGGTATATTTATACAATGGAATACTACTCAGCAATTAAAAATAACTAATTCATGCAATTTGTAGGCAAATGGTTGGATCTGGAAAATATCATCCTATGTGAGTTAACCCAATCACAAAAGAATACACATGAGATGCAATCACTGATAAGTGGATATTAATGAGCCCAGAAGCTCTGAATACTCAAGGCACAATTAGCAAATCAAAAGATTCCCAAGAAGAAGGAAGGAGAGGACACTGGTCTGGAAAAGACTGGTTCCAGATTTGCAGGAGAGTACCAGAACAGAGAAAGAGTTGGGGGGTGATTGGGGAATGGGCAGGGGGAAGAGGACTTATGGGACACATGGTGAGGGGGAACTGGGAAAGGGGAAAGCCTTTGGAATGTAAACAAAGAATATAGAAAAAAAGAAAAGAAAAACAAAAAAACAAAACAAAACAAAACAAAACAAAAAAAGAAAATATCCAGAAAAATAAGCCTATATGTCTTTAATGCTGTCAAGATTAGAAAGGACCAAGCAAGTCTGATGAACTTCCTCTTTAAAGGATGCTAAAGACACCATGCAGTGGAAGAATATTGAGGAGAACTATCCATATCTGTGTATCCATAATTATATAAAGGCCACTATCGGGGCACTGGAGACATTGAAATACAGATCCAATCAATATAAAATGTTGTTTTTTTTGAAAACTCAACCTAAATATGACTATTTATCTTCTTCCCACATTTGTACTCCTTCACATCAACCAGAATTGAAAAATAGGGTAAAATTCAGTTTCTAAATTTCTACACACACACATAAACATATCAAATTTGAAAGGTACTGCCAAGCATTACTTTTGATTTTAAAAGTTAATGATATAGTCTTAGGAAAACTTGAAAACACAGAAAAGCTATAAAAAGTTGTATCACTGATTAGTGCCAAAACAACACTGAAAAGTTTAAAGTGTTTTGAAGTTTGGAGATAAGGGATCAAATTATTCACAACAAAAAACTGATCTCTGCTCTGAAGGATGGAGAAACGCTTTGATGATAACCAATGTCATTATATAGAGATCAATACATAGGCAGAGCCAAGTGGCTTGCTGGCACAGTCCTGTGTGACCTTATTTTTACTTCAATGTCTTGAGGTTTGCCCTGGACTGCTCAGAGGAGCACTTTGATGGTGCCCAAGCAATTTCTGCAAATATGCAGATACAAGCTTTGTTCACTTGCATGTGCACTATGGTAGGAAAGGGTGGGGAGAGGGGCAGGGAATGAGCACAGCATTTTCCAGAGAGATTTTAAAATTGAAAAGGATTTGATTGGGGAAAAAAAGACAAAAAAACAAACAAACAAGCCAGAGTACCCTCTAAAGATCCAGCATGCCTTCTCCTGGTAAGCAAAAGACTTACATGAAAGGCTTCTATTTCCGCAGCTACTTACCTACAGTGGCAGGATCTCATTGTGTGAACCACGACAGTAAAAGACCATTGGAAAATGCAGATATTTACATTACAATTCTTAGCAATAGCAACAGTAGTTATGCAGCAGCCACGAAGATAATTTCATGCTTGGTGGTCAGCACAGCATAAGGAACTGTTAAGAAGGTTGAGAACCACTGACCTACCTGCAGGTTCCTCCTCCCTTACTCGTTCTGCCTCTACTGAGGCAGATGTGGGGAGAACTTCCCTAGACCATGCGCAGGGGCTACATCACAGTTAGCCGATGGGAAACAATGCACAAAACAAAACGGCTTGTTTCTACTCCTACCAATTTTAACTGGCAAGCAGTTGCGTTTAAAAAGAAACAGTAAGCACTACATACACAGCTTGCTGGCTCTTTCAACTGTATGGATTTAATATAGCAAATGATCATTCATAGATGATAAAGAGAGCTGGGTGAGGTTTGTCTACTGGCCTTTCTTTTAGCAGAGAGAAACACAAATGGTGGCTGTGATGGGGACACATTTGTCACAGGGAGATGTCACAGTGATTGTTGGTTTAGCCACAGATGAATCACCACACAATGACAAATGGGATTGGCCATCTTACTGGAGAAACAATTTGGTTGTCATTAATGCTCCTGTAGGGAGGAAAGAAAAGCTACACCCCCCACTTTTCTGCAGCTAGTACTCTCCACTTCTTCCCAGCTGTTATCTACCCTTGCTGTTATGTAGCAAGTGTTTCTGCTGTAAAAATATGCATGCCGGAATTACAGCTTTTCAGAAACCAATGAATTGCAAAGACAGCCACTTCCTATTTATAAACCACTTTCCTAACATCCTTAAAAGCTGCTGGTCTCCTGTAAAAGATTTGAGTCATAAAACCTACATCACGTGGTAAAGGTGATCCCTTCATTCTGAGAGCTTTACAGTGGCTACTCACTAAGGCCAACTCAGTAATGGTCACACTATTGATGGAACCCACTACACCAGGATTGCATTTTGGACTCTAGGGCACTCCTGGCCACTAGTGGACAGTGGACTGAACCAGCATCTGTACACTTTTTCACACTAAATTGGAATCTTACTGCCTCATAATACCTCAAAGCCAGAAAGATTTGTTTTCAATCTCACCCCACAGGCTAATATAAATATAAATATAAATTTTTAAATATAAATTCTCCTCATATCTGTTCTTACCTGCACACATGAAAGTGAACTACTTTGTAATAGTTTTTCATATTTGCTGTTTCTTGGTATTTTGCTAATTATCTTTTTATTTTTGCTAATGCAATGTAATATCATTTCTTCTTTTCCTTTCATCCCTCCAAGCCCTTTCAGATACTTCTTTTTGCTCTTTCAAATTCATAGCCTCTAATTTTCATTAATTATTGTTATGCATCTATATTCATAAATATTCTTAAATACATAAATACTACCTGCTGATACTTTTAAGGTTGTTTCCTTTGTAAATTTATCAGAGGAAAAGACACAAAAGTGTTCCTGTCAGAGGCAGTGAGAGGGTTTTTAATGGACAGTAATAGTTTCCTATGTAGTGAGTGCCATTCCTTCAATGACATGTGAGTTGTCTGATTTGAGTAATGCTTTGCTGTGTCACTGATGGACACCAAAGACTAGTCAAGTGATTACTGACACACATAACAAGTGACCAAACAGAGGATCTTCACTCACTAGGGAGCACACACATTGGAGCTGCCAGGTGATAGGGCCATAGTGAGGACATACAAGTTAGGGGTAAAAAGCAGCCCAGCCAGATAGACTTTAAGCAGGTCTCTCAGATACAGAGAAGAGTATTCAGCAGCTTTGTTGGGTAATGCAGCTGATGTAAAATTACCTTACAAGACTGGACTTCATTAGGAGAAAGCCTTGAGATCCCAACAACCATGATCATGCCTTCAAATGAGAAGGTATTAGGAAGAACAGTTATGTCTCCTATAGGCAACATGAATGGGGCCTTAGGGAAGGGAGTCTGCTATAAAGAAAGGAAGAACAAGTGGACAAAAAACTGATAGGATGAAAAACCACACAAAAATACATTGAATCTATTTTGTGTTGGTCAAGTACTTCTCTATAACCTGGAGAGAAACTTCATTGAGACAGATAATTTAAGGTTAGAGAAATACCTGCCATGGACGGGATAATGTGTATTGACCATTAGAGAGAGTTCAGAGGAAATTACTCCCAATAAAGGAACATGCGCTTGGCTTACATAGTCTTTCAGAAACTTCCACACCATGTAATTTAGTTTTACATAGTATATGTATTGTGTAGCAGTTTTCTCTGAGATTGAAACACTCCATCTCCCAGAGAAGCTCTTTAAAACAAAGCACAAAAGTCAAAATAGCTGCAGGAAGTCCCTGAAACTTACCAAATTCACTAGACCAGTCTCTTCCAAGAGTAAATAAGAAAGACTGGTGAGAGTCACCCATTGGCAAGACCAGTTGCAAAAAACAAAGTTTCCAATAAGAAGCTGAAAAGAAGACTTGAGACAAGCCAGGTTGTAAACAAGAAGTGGAGATTAGCCAAGCATCTTGAAAGGAAGAGAAGCCAGCTGAGCTGCCTGGAAGAAGCAAAACCAGCCAGACTGCTTGGAAGAGGTTAAGAGCAGCTAAATCACCTGTAAAGGACACTCTCCAACCGGTTGAGCTGTCTGCAGATTATGCAACAGACTACCAGCTTTTCTGATCCTTTGCACATGTTGGGGTGGGCTTTGGTGATGTGTCTGTCTTTGAGTCATTTCCATTCCTGTAAGTAGTGCCTCATCCAAATTTCTATAAGTAACCCCAATAAAACTCATTAGTTCACCATGGACTTTGGTGTTATCTGTACTTTAGTCTTTCTTGGGATCCCTACCTGGAAAATGTAGATTTCCATGTTCTGGGTCCCCTCTCAGAAAAAGGCTGATTCCCAGCAATATGCAACAATGACAATAGAGGAGAGAGAAATGGGCAGGACCATGGAGTTGTACAAAGCACAGCATGCAACAGCTTCTTACCTTCCACACTAGTTGGCAAGCTGCAGGGGCTGACTCTTGATTTCTTCAGGGCATAGTGTATGCCCTCCTTACACAGATTCTCAGCATCCTCTAGGGACAGGCACATGGTCTAAAACTCTAAATGCCATCTCCTTGACAGTCACCTGCATGTAGGTCCTTGCAGTAGCTAAAGAGACTTCTTATGTGGTTCTAGTTTCTACATGGGTGCAGGAGGTAGAGACTTGTAGCCTTCTTGCCTTCCTGAGGGAACTAGTCTCTATCAACATTTTCTGGATTGATATTCTTCCTTTCTCTGTTTGCAAACCTCAGGGCAATGTCAGAATGCTCAGGTTGGTAAATATAAAAGTGATCATGTAAAAATCATTTGCCTACCAAAGCTATTTGATAATTTAGTTTTGAAAATTGTGAAGATGTCTGTGATAATCACCTGTAGGAATGATTGTTTTTTCCTTAATAATTAGACATAATTTTGCTAATGTCACTTCCAAAAAGCAAATCATTTTTACTTTTTTACCCAAAATTTTATTAGAAAATTTAAATTTACATAATGAGAACTAATGTAAGATGAAAGGCCTCAAAATGAAAGCAAAACATAATGGAAATAGCTAATTATGTAGAAATGTGCAAAACCAGAATGCTACAAGGTTGTTGGAAACATTACTAATTAGAAGAGGAAATAAATATGGAAGTAAATGATCAGCAGATCCTAACAGTATAATCAGGGATTTAAGATTTCGCATAGATGGTCAGAGGCTACTCCAATCAATCACCTCGTTTGGGGGTTTTAAATAAAGAGTAGATAGCAATTACTGAGACTTAATTATAGGGTAATTTTCTGCTGAAAGTAATTTTTCCCTACTAATGGGACCCTTTCTAGTTTCCTGGCATCTGCCCCGACTTGTTTCCACATAGATGCACATTTATAAACTGTTAGCTAGGATCCACTTACGGGAGCGAATATGGGGTGCTGCTCCCCCTCAACGTGAGTTACTTCACTCAACCTATTTTCCATCCATTGCCTGAAAATCGCGTACTTTTATTTTCTGTGTGACTGAAGAAAATCTCACTGGTTATGTACCTCATTTTCATTACCCATTGATCAGTTGATGAACATCTAGGTTGTCTCCATACCTTTGTAATTATGAACAGGAACAGCAATAAACATAGATAAATAGGTATGCCTGTGGTGGGGTATAGAACTTTAGAGTACGCCCAGGGGTGGGGTAGGTAGCTACTATGGCAGTTCTGATTTTGGCTTTAACTACACATTGATCTTCACAGGCGCCACCATGTTCCACACCTATTCAAACATTAGTTGTCATTTGTGTTCTCGATGAAAACCATTCTGATGGAGGTCAGATAGAATCTCAGAAGAATTTAATTTGCAAGTCCCTAAAAGCTAGTGATGTTGAACTGTTTAAAATGTTTGTTGTTTAGTTGTATTTTCTCCTTTAAGAATTCAGCTCATCTGTCTATTTTAAAATCAGGATTTTGTTTTCTTGATGTTTAATTTCTGTTTTCTCTATATTTTGGATATGAATTCCCTGTCAGTTGCATGGCTGGCAAAGAGTTTATCTCATTCTGGAGGGTATATCCATTTGATTGAGAGTTTCCCTTGTTCTATAGAACTCTTAATTTCATAAGGTCTCATTTAAAAATTGTAAAATTTATTCTTTCACAATTTGATACACATACAATGTATATTAGTATGGCTTAATTTCTTTTTTACAATCTATTTTGAGCATATTATTTCCCCTAACCCAAGTCTTGACAGAGTCTCCTCACTTTCCTACCAACTCCATGTTCTTTGCCTCTTTCTCTCAAAAACAGGAAGAAAAAAAGAAAGGAGAGAGAGAGAGAGAGAGAGAGAGAGAGAGAGAGAGAGAGAGAGAGAAAGGAAGGCAGAAGGAAAGAAAAAGAAACAAAGAAAATAAGAAAGAAAGAGAGGAAGGAAGGAAGGAAAGAAAGAAAGAAGGAAAAGAAAAGAAAAAAGAAAAGAAAAGCAGATGGATAAGAAGCTTGTAGAATAAAAAAGCACACAAAAATGTAAGGAATCTATTTCATTTTTTGGTCAAGTACTTCTGTGCATGAGACCTGTCCTGGAGTGTGGTTGATATACCGTTATCCTTCATTGGAGAAGCTGATTTTTCTTTTCCTAGTGAGTATCAATTGTAAATAGTTTCTTGTTTATGAGTGGTACTTGTGTCCACTTCCTCTTCTCTCTGATGGGAATTTTGTCTGGCTTGAAATTATTCAGGTCTTGTGCATGCTACCACAGTTTCTGTGAGTTCATATGTGTATCTTGCCGTGTCTGAAAGATATCATTTTCTATGGCCCATCTTACAGTCTTTCTGCCTTTGGCAGTCTTTCCACCTTCTTTCCCTTGTAGCTCCCTGAGCCATGAAGTGGGTGAGAGGTTTGATAAAAACACGCCCATCAAATCTGAGAACTTTAAATCATCTTCTGTACATTGTCCAGTTGTGGACCTTTGTGTTAATTATCATTTCCTGAAAGAAGCATTTTCTCTAACAAGAGTTGGATGGTGCTCTGATTTATTGATACAGCAATATATCCTTAGAAGTTATTTTATCGCTAGCTTCATGAAGCAGAATAACAGTAAACTTTCCCTTCAGTTCATAACCTATCTGGTCTCATGTCTTGGGCACTTTAGCAGTACCATGAATGGCTCCATCCCGTGGAGTTAGTTGTGAACCCTATCAGAAAGTGGTTGCTATTCTATAACATTTGTGCCAGTATCACACCAATGTATCTTCCAGGCAGGTTGCTATTGTAAATCTTAGGGTTTGTTTGTAGATCTGTGATACTGATGATTACCGTTCTCCTCTGGAGTGTCCATATTCAACATTAGTTAGTATGGGGGAAGCTTCTAGTTGGACTGAATTCTCCTTGTCCAATGATATAGCTAACTGTTGTCTTCAGCAGTGGTAGGACCTTACAACTCTCCAGGTTATGGAGAGTAACCAGTTTGCAATAGCCTGTGATGTTTAGTGGTCTGTGAGACCCCATTGGCCAATTATAATCAAGATGGAATTCATTTCTAGCACTGTGGTTACTATTTAGTACCATAAGATGTCTAGCTGGAGCCTTATTATGTGGACTATGTGGTGACTCAATTGAAATGTATTCATATACATTTATACATAGATTATATATATTAAATAATATATATTATATAGTAATATATTATAGTGTAATAATAACATGAATGTATGTATAATAAACATAAAATGTATTACAATCTAGTTTATGCACACAAATGAAATCATTTAAAGTAGTAGATTTGTATATGGCTTTTTGTTCGCCCCCGCCCATACTCACTCCTTTGCCCTACTATACTATCCCCTTCCCAATTTCCTCATTAATTCTCTTAGACATTTCTCTTTACTCCCCTTATAACACTATATTTTGTTTCCATGCCCTGGGAAGATTCCCTTCTACCCGCTGGTCCCTTGCTAGCTACCAAACTTCTGTGGCTATTATAGTTGATGTACACATATCTAAAGCTTTAAAATTAATATCCACATATGAGAGAAAGCAAGCATGTTTGTCTTTCTGGGGCTGGGTTATGTCTTCTGGTGGTTGTTTCTATCTCCATCCATTTACCTGAAAATTCCATAGTTTCATTTTTCTTGACAGTTTAATAACATCCCGTTGTGTAAACATATATTTTTCTTACCTATTCATCACATGATGAACTTCTAGAGTATTTCCAATTTCTTACTATTATAATAGAGGAGCAATGAGCATGCATGAGCAAGTGTCTCTGCATTAAGATATAGAGTATTTTGGGTATATGCCCAAGAGTGGTATATCTAGATCTTGTGATAGATCAATTTTAGGCTTTTGAGGAACCTCTACACTAGTTTCAATATTGACTGTAATAGTTTACCTACCCATCATTAATGCATAAGTGCCACTTTCCCCAGCATCCTCGCCAGTATCTGCTGTCATTTGTTTTATTAATCATACCATTCTGGCTAGAGTATGATACTCTCAATGTTGTTCTAATTTGCATTTCCCTGATGAATAAGGAAACTAAATAATATTTAAAAGTTTTCAGCCATTGTTTTTTCTAGTCTGTTTTTTGTTTGTTTATTTATTTATTTTCTATATTCTTTGTTTACATTCCAAATGATTTCTCCTTTCCCATAAGTCCCATAAGCCCTCTTCCCTCCACCTGTTCCTCAATCAGCCCCCTCCCACTTCTCTGTCCTGGTAATCCCCTACATTGCTGCATCAAGCCTTTCCAGGACCAGGGCCCTCTCCTTCCTTCTTCTTGGGAATTATTTGATATGTGAATTGTGTCTTGGCTATTCAGAGCTTCTGGGCTAATATCCACTTATCAGTGACTGCATTCCATTTGTGTTCTTTTGTGAATAGGTTATCTCACTTAGGATGATATTTTCCAGTTCCAACCATTTGCCTAAGAATTTTATGATCTTATTAAGGACATGTGCTCCACTATGTTCATAGCAGCCTTAATAATAATAGCCAGAAGCTGGAAAGAACCCAGATGTCCCTCAATGGAGGAATGGATACAGAAAATGTGATATATCTACACAATGGAATACTACTCAGCAATGAAAAACAATGAATTCCTGTTTTCAGCCATTGTGATTCATCTTTTGAGACCTCTTTGCTTTGTTCTATACTTCATTTTTTTAATTGGGTCATTTTCTTGCTATTTGGTTGGTTTGGATATTCTACTACTAACTCTATTGCTAAAATTTTATTTTCAATTTTAAATTGAAATTAAATATTTTCCCACTCTGTAGGATGTCCCCTATGCTTAAGTGATGTTATCCTTTGTTATACAGAAGCTTTTTAGCTTAGTGGAGTACTTTTTATTAACTGTTGCTCTTCATGTCTGTGTTGCTGGTGTCTATTCAGAAGCTCCATGCCTATATGAATTAGTTCTAGCTTAGTCCTCACTTTCTGTTCCTTCAGATTCAGGGCATCTGGTCTTCTACCCTTTTAGAGTTGAGTTTTGCACAGGATGATATGTATAATTCTATTGGCATTCTTCTCTAGGCCACATTAATTTTCACAGAGGCCATTTGTTGAAGATTCTGTCTGTTTTCTGGTGTATATTTTTGGTTTATTTATCAAATATCAGGTGTTCATAGGTATATGATATTATTTCTTGGTCTTCAATTCTATTATATTCATCAACATATCTGATTTTATGCTAGTATTGACATTTTTGTTACTGTAACTCTTTGGTACAACTAAAACTCTGGGATGGTGATACCTCCAGCAGATCTTTTATTATTCAGTGTTGTGTTAACTATACAGGATTTTGTTTGTTTCTATGTGAAGTCTAAGATTGCTTTTTGATTTTTGTGAAGAACTGTTTTTGGAATTTGTGTAATGATTTCATTGACTCTGTAGACTGATTTTTGAAGGATGACAGTTTTCACATTTTGACTTACTATTTTTTTCATTTCCAGTATTTCACTTGGATATTTCCCCATCATTTTTGTCTCTACAATGAAGTTTTCATATCATAAAACAGCAGCCTTGTTTCATTCAGCTGTTCATCTATGTTCTCTTGGGTCTCTTTCAAGAATTTATCTTCTTCTTTGAGTACTTTAAACATTCTTCTATTCCTTTTTTTCAAGTTCTTTTACTGAGATGTCATCTAATTTAATTTAACTGGAGGCTGTTACTGTGCAATTGATAATTTTTTAAAGCTTTAGATTGCCTTAATTTTTGTGTGATGTGTTTTTACATTGGAACTAGCTAGCGGAGTTCAATTTATTTCAACATTACTCTATTTCAGCAACTGTTTATGTGGTTCTTGAGGTTCTAGTCTGTAGTTATCACCAGGATAAGAGATGGAACTGGAGTCTCTCTCGCATGCTGTGTTCACCACAGTGATAGGCCAGCCAAGTCTACAGGGTATGCTGTACTCATTAGAACAATGGGCTAGACTGGAGTCACCAGTGTGTGTTGTGTGCTGTGTTCAGTGGGATGATGGTTGAGGAGGGTGCCTCCCACGTTTATAGTCTTCATCTAAGCAATAGGAAGGACTAGAGTCTTCTGGCAAGATTTGCTCACTGGGGTAAACAAATTTCTTTGAAAAGCCTCAGTTCTGTAATTAGTGAAAGAGATAACAAGAACTTAATACAGCTATTGTGAGGATTTCTGTATAATTCTTGGGATGAGGTAGGTATTTGGTAATTCTGTCCCTTTGGGTAATCTTAAATGAATATTTATGTATAGATAATACATAAGTATAATAAAAGATACATATTAAACTTGGGCTTGAATTCTAAGTGATTCTATATTTTAAATTTTATTAAAGGAAGTTGAGTAGATTATCTGTATGTACATACATGTACATACACTTCATGTATACATGGTGCCTGAGGAGGTCATATCTTCTAGAACTAGAGTTAGAGATCATTATGAGAACCAAATCTGGGTCCTCTACAAAAAGAACAGGTGTTCCAAATTGCTGAAACATCTCTCTAGCCCCTGTTATTTTTTAAGTACAAGATAAACATTAAGATGTTTTGTAAGAATACTCCCTAATATATTTGACTAGCATTCTATCAGTAGATTAGGATTAAGAATTCTGAGGAAATTCCTTGTTCAGTCAGTCCAGAAAGGCACCACTAACTAATTAATAATTGAAGAATTACTTAAATAAACTCCTGGAATTCTTATTTAGACTACAAAATTTCAATTAAGACTTATAGTTCTGACTTTGATGTGTTGATTTTAAAAAATCTTGGCATTATCTTTAAACAACTATTTTTTATGTCTTGTATGAAGCATAGTTTGATTCAAATTTCTTTTTTCAATGAGTATTGACTGGTATGATTGAGAACAAAATTTAACATTGAAGGATATGTTGAAGGATATATAATATGAATAACATATTCATATTATATATGTATATGTATATGTTATATGCTGAACATTAAACTAAAATATTAACCATTTGCCTTGTTTTTAATAAATTATAGAAGCAGTTAAAGTGGAAAGTGGCACTGCTGTTTTAGAATAGCAATCCTGCATGTTCCTGCAAGATGATGATGCTAAAATATGAAAATAACATGTAACTAACAGTGACATGATTTCTGCCTGCAGACAACTGAAACATATATACAGACACAGAGACTGCATACCTCACTAAACTGAAAATGAGATACACCTGCAAACGATAACAACACCTTCAAGGATTGAGATACATAGAAAGAATAGGTTGAACAACATAAAAATTGAAAGCTCCAGTTATATTGTAAAAGGTGAGTTTGTTTTCAGACAAAAATCAACTATGAATTGAGATTCTAAGGAACAATTGGACCTGTGTGGAAGGTCATGGTATCTTCAACAATAAGGACTTAAGGGAAGCAACAATGACAGTGACAATAGCCCATAATGTTTTGGGAGTCTCTTGGATGATCCTGGCCAACAACTCAAAACAGGTCTGTCTAAGCCTGATGTTGGGGTTTTGTTTGATGGAGTAGAGTTCTTAGAGGGAAACCGCAGCTCAAACAGGAATTTTTGCTTAAAGTATATATGTATATTTACACATTTGAACTTTGGAAGAGCATTCAGTGCTCTTAACCACTGAGCCATCTCTCCAGACCCAGAGTATAATTCTTTATGACTTTTTCAGACAGTATGTGCATTTTTACCTACAAGTCTGTATGTGAGAATAGGTTTTGTTTGTGTTTGAACACTAATCCTTCTAGAGTCCACAGTAATGTCTGATAACACCAAGCACTAACAGAAGGTGATTTATTTTAAAGGGTGTTCACACATCATCCATAAAGGATGGATGTGATCACAAAGGCAATCATAGCACATTTCTATGGTTACATGTGGGGAAACAAGCAGCTGTTTCAATGCAACTGGACTGAAAGACCCCATGCTTTCAGAAGTACTTGTATATACTTTGTAAATTATGTGTAAGTCACTTAAATCTTGCCATCTATCAAATTATTTGGAATATGGCCAACCTGAACAATCTGTAACCCAGAGAGTAAGAGGTCACAGTGCCCAATTGCAAAACTGAACACTGTGGGAGGGCATTGTGGCTCTCCTGGTACTCAGACCTTTGGTGAGTAATGTCTATTGGTATTATTAAAGTCTTCTTTGAACTAGTTTCACAATGTAAACTAGTCTGGAGTTAGAATTTTTAACTGTTGAGTGACAGTCAAAATGACTCTCATGTGGCTATTCCTTAATAACTATGATATTGAGAGGCAAGAGTAACCTAAGAATTTTCGAAGGGAGAATGTCAATCATGAGAATTTGGAAATGTGCACAAGTCCCCTTGGCTCCTGTTACCCATGGCTAAGCACGATTGAGCTTTGTATGCTGGGCTGATGTTTTTCCCGCCCTTCATTTCCAGCTATTAATCTCATTATGCATTTTGGTCTTGACACTAAATGACTCAAAATTTAGCAAAACATTACCCAGACTCTTGAAACACAGAGTCTTTGTTTCTTCATGTGAAAGCATGTAGATGAGAAATAGAATTATAAGCTCTTGTGGAAGGGCTGTAGGGCTGCGATGCTCTGGTAGAGCTATAGATTTGTATACATGAGGTATAATTATAACCCTGTATTCTTCCCACATGCCCGCAGTTAGTATTTTAGTGGCATCTCCTTCCGTACCTATGATATGCATCCCAGATAGGAGAATCTCACTTGCTTTGATGGCATTATTCATTAATCCATGCAGACTCCTGTTTGAGGACAGGTCTTCTGTTGTCTGTCCTACCCTTCAACCTCCCCCACCCCCACACACTTTTTTCTATATCTTGAAAGCTTGGTTATTTGAGGTGGCCTGTTTTACCTTGTTGAACAAAAATTACTAAAATGATAAGATATTGAGAGTAAAAAGAGGTTATGGTGGTGTACATGCCTCAATTCTAGCACCCAGGAGACAGAAGTAGGCAGATCTCTAGGAGTTCAATGTCAGTCTGGTCTCCATAGGGAGTTCTAAGCCAACCAAGGCCACAGTGAGACCCTGTCTCAAAATAAAAATAAATAAATAAAAATAGAAATAAAAATAAGAATAAAATAAAAATACCCACCACCACCACAAAACTGGAAAACAAGAACAAAAATCCCCAACAACAACAACAACAACAACAACAACAACAACAAAAGAAAAGATTCAGAAAGTAAACCACTGGTGTAGTGAGAGCCTATTATAAGCAAAAAGAAAGAAAACAAAGTATGAAAACCAAGGTTCTCCATTCATTCATCCTTCATTCATTCTCTTATTTAACAAGTATGTCTTGAGTGTCGATTACAGTGACCAAGACAGAGTTCTTCCTCTCTCTACTTCTTTATTTCAGTGATGACTGGTATACAGAAAACACATATATGAATGAATATAATAATTGATATAATAATTCCACAAAGACAATGGAAGAGTAGAGCCATTAAGAGATAGGGCTTGATTAATGTGAGGATTGATAAGGCGGCCCTGACTGAGGGTGGAGGGTCACTTCAGTGACAGGGAGTTTGTAATTTGAAGGTCAGGACTCAAGAAGTCATTTAAGCCGTTGAAGAAAATGGTCTGCAAGCAAGTGTGGCTGATGTGCCATACACCACAAACAAGCTCTCGTGAGATGGCTGGCTTGATGTTTCTATTAGTCAAGAGACCTTTGGCAGGAAGCCTATGGCACATGTATGTTTGTAAGGAGGCCCAGGAACCTACTGGACCCTGACTCTGAGGTTAGAGTGCTACAGCCTGCCTGAGCCAGGAACCTGCATTTAGATTTCTTTCACTGTTCCTGCATCCAACACAGGAGATGATCAGCATGAAGTTAACATCCTAACCGACTTTGCAAGATATAGTCTATGTGTTAGGAATGAGTGGCTCCTTCAGCTATCAGGGCAAATTAACTATAAATTATGGGAGGAAAGGGAGCCCCTGTCCTGTAGCAGTTTCTTTAAGTCTTGTAGATTCTATGCTGTCTCACTCATTTTCTAACTTTCTGTCCTCTAATCATTTGTCTTTTGTCAGCTTATTCACCCAGAAAAGATGCAAGGCAAGTAGGAAGAAGGCACTGGAGACCAGCCAGAATAGATCATCAATATCCACCTCCCACAGCCTGTCCGGTCCTGAGTCCTGACCAGATGTGTAGCATCAAATCTAAACCCCCTGTGCAAGCTTCTTAGAAATGGACCCTGTATTATTAGGGACTTACTTTCTATCCTCATGGGTCTCTTGATTGCCATGCCAGCTTGTATGGATGATCTGTGATCTCAGGTTCTCAGTTGCTCAATTATTATTTTCAGAACAAGCAATGGCATTACTTCTCAAGATTATGGTCCTTCTGCATGAGGCCTGGCTCTCTATGATGATGCAAACATCTGTTGCAAGTTCTATTGTTTTTGCTTTCTGACAACACCATCAAGGACAGATGATGAAAGTGTATTCAAGGTTTTTTGGATGTTTACAATGGGTCATGGATATTTAGATAGTGGAAAATGAAAAGGCAATCATAGAGCAGGTTTCCAAAGGCCCAATGTGGGGAAAAGAAAGTCAGACATGTATTCAAATTTCACTCAGTATCTGTCTCTTCTAGAGCCCACCTGAAGGAAGGGAGAAGGCTTGACTTGGGTATTTTGTTAGTGCAGATGATACTCATAATACGTTCAAAGTCATCAAATGGGGAAAATGACATCAGTGGATCTTCCTCATGCTGGTTTCTCTGTTTCCACATCTGTATCTCAGTCATTTTAAAATTCTTCCCTCTTCATTTGTTGCCTCACAGTCAATATAATATAACCAGTATATAACCTGTAACACCCAAATCTGTTTTGGAATTCAAATAAAGTCACAAGGAGAAAGATTATTATAGAACATTTGTAGAAAGTAGTAAGCAAATAAATTACATGAACAATATATGATATTTTTCCTCAGAAATTCTAGATTTACATGTCTATCCCACATCAGGGGGAGTTGGGAGTGCTATATTATATTTAATCATAAGAATATTTTAGAACAACTGTTGTTGGTAGGATAAAAATGAAAATAAAATGTGTCATAAAGGGAGTTTAATAAATTTCAATACAGTCACACAAAGGAAAACGAGGTAACAAATGTAATTTATATGCAAATATATCCATAATGTACTTTTAAAAAGTATTTTTGTCCAATGGTAAACTAATCCCTCTGAAATCATGAGCCTAAATTAGTATTTCCTCCTTCAGGTTGTTTATGTCAGGAACTTTGTTAGCAGCAGGGGTAAAATCAACTAATATAGAAAAGTTCAATGTGTGGAATAAGGCAAATATAGTCATGCTATAAAAAGAAGAAAAGAATTTGCAGCCACAGCCTGTGTGACTGTTCTTTTCTAGAAGCCACAAAAGCAAAACTATTATTTTTTATTCTGTTTTTATCCATCTTTTTTACTATAGGAAAAATCCATAGTTCCTGTGTTATAAAAATGTAAACAAAGAAAATAGCATGGTTGGACAACCAGAAAACTAATTGACCTTTCAACTAGCTAGCATATTCTTTGTTCCCCAGAAAAATATTAGTATATCAAAAGGACAGTTAATATTCTGTCTCTCTCTTTCTCCCTCCCTCTCTATCTCTTTCCCTGCGTCCCCATCTCTGTCTTTCACACATGCATGCACATACACATTCTCCTCATTTTTATACACATATGAAGAAATCAGTGTAATGCATATTTTTGTCACTTTTAGAAAGTTGATAGTTGTGTAATGCACAGTAGTACCAGAATTTTCCAAGAACAGCTCGAAGATTAAAGAACATTCGTTTTGCAAATCAGCCAAGCTTTAGCTCCAGTGCTCCAGATTATAAGGCTGATTTCATGACCTCCAACACTTGGAATGCATTTTTTTTAAGGAACTCATGCTAGCCATATTATATCCTCTGTAAATGTGGAACTCTCGATTCCAGTTCATTCCGTGAATCCATCACCCATTGCTGCTGTCATGAGGCTACTTCCTCTTGGAAGCGCACATTTCTCTCAACATGCTATTCTATCCCCTATTGTTATCAATTCTGGAATGTAAAATAGTAGTCACAATTACACCCTAAAAAAGTACAGTATCGCTAATCAATGAGGAAAAGTTAGACCATTGTCACTTGAGTATTTTTGCTTAGAAAATAATAAAAATTCATAGTAGATAATTTCTTCTTAAAATGTAATATATGTACATATATATGTATATATATTACTGTAAGTTAGATAGGAATTATCTTTTAACCTCATGAGCTGATTATTTAGGACCTTATATAAATTAGTCAGCTGAACTCGATTATTTCACTAATTTCAAACAACAACAAAACTCTTTCCTGTTTAGCACTTCGTAATTAGACTTGTCTTTGCTGGAGTACATTTGCCTTGCACCAGCATGTCTCATTTTTCTCAAATCTCAGCCAAGGTTTGTTATTGTTATTCTACCATTGGATGTGCATATTAAGAACCTTCGTGGTTTGAGATTTTTGACCTGTGGATCTGAGATGAGACTGGAGAGTCTGAATCCTTATTAGACACCTCAGAGGTGATGATGCGTTATTAAATTTGGAAATGATTGCTTATAGCCCTTCCACTTCCATGTAGCAACGTGAGTTTTGCTGCCCATCTATTAGTGTTTTTTCATCAAAAGCGCTGCTTTCCTGGCACCTTTAGAACCCCAGAGATCTCTCTATCCCTAAGGTTTAATTTTTTCTCACTGTGGGAAGAACAGCAATCCCATTATCTTTTTTTTTTTAAGGTTGGAATTTGAGCTTCCTACAAAAACTCAGATTTTACACTGTCTTCTCAATAAGATATTCCAGATCCTTATATAAAATAAAATTAATAAAATATAATAAAATTTGGTTAACCAAAAGATTAATGAATATTTCAATTTAATAAATTATTGGTGCATTTGGGTATTATTGCCTCAAAGGTTAATTATAGTGAGGCCCTTTAACAGGTATGACTGGATCTTGGTTTTAGAGCCAAGGATTGATACTATGACTTTATCATAAGTACTTTTTCATCCACATTTAGGCAAAGAGATAAAAAGATAATACTCAACAACTAAATTATCTCTTTAATATTTTTAAAGTGCATTTCAAACCATGTAGCATTTCAGTAATTTCTCTATAACCCCATGAAACTACTGCTTGATGAAGATTTTGTTATGTAAGTCAATTTAAAAAATGTTAAAAAAGGGAGTTCCTGCTTCCAAGAACTCTGAGCTAAAGAACCTTCCTTTTCAGGCTGAGTGAGCTACAAATTCTGTTTCTCAGAATCAGAAATTCCTGAACCAGCTGCTATGTGCAGTGCTGAAACACAAAACATATGGAGAGGTGATAGGAATGGTCCATCTTCCCTTATTTATGTTACATGGCTGAAGCAATGTTTATGGGATGAGGAATTTGTTTAAGTGAGTGCCTGAATGTTATGAATATCTTGTCACACTTTGTCTGGGTCCACTATTGATATAGTGAACCAAGATCAGTATACACATGCTCACATGCATACACAGGCAGTAAAATTCATGCAGCCATATATATCTCAAGAGAGGCTGCTCTCTCTCTCTCTCTCTCTCTCTCTCTCTCTCTCTCTGTGTGTGTGTGTGTGTGTGTGTGTGTGTGTGTCTGTGTGTGTCTGTGTGTGTGTATGTTTGTGTGTGTGTATACTTAGGGAACTCTTTAGACATTAATGTTTCTAAGTTTATTTTGTGAGATTGAAGGCAGATTAGAAAAGTGGATTGTGAGTGTAAATAAAATAAATATTTATCACAAAATCACATCTATGAAAAACATTGCATGCTTCAATTAAATATACAGCTTGAAATTAAAGTTGTTTAATTGAGTATTTTTTATAAAGGACAATATTGCCACATATCTGCTTGTTATCCAAAAGTATTTTTGAAAGGCTTTTAGCCCTTTTCTTTAATTTTGAAGTCATATGTTAAAGGGAAGCTATGTACCGAGAACTATGGGGTAAATATAAGTGAGAATATAATGATCTATTATTGTGTTCCTGGAAACTGTTAAGCAGAAAGCTTGACCTCACTATTTGTTAGACCTTGTCTCAATTTCATCCCCTGTTGCTGTGATAAAATACCCTGGTAAAAGCAGCATAAGGGAGAAAGGGATTTATGGCTCAGAATTCTGGGTCACAATGAATCATTGCAGGGAAGTTAGCATGTTAGAAACTAAAAGCAACTGGTCAAATTGCATTCACAGTCAAGAGCAAAGAACAATAGAAAATACACATGCACCCCCTCACTAATCTTAAGCAGTTTGGAATTATGTTCCTAAGGAATAGTGCTATCCACAATGGCCTGGTACTCCCACTTCAATTTAGATAATCAATGTAATTCCCCATTAACACATGCACAAACCTACCTAATCTAAACAATCCTTCACTAAGATTGTTAGTGAACCCCTTCCAAGGTTGTCCTAGGTCTTATCAATTGATAATCAAAACAGTCCTTTCTCAACTGTGAGAATTAATGTTCTCTACCTACTATATATATTCTTATCCAATTAATACATTTTGTCCAGAGAAATAGAGTGATCTTCTCACTGTGTCCTAACAAGACTCAGAATGCTATTGTGTTTAGTTATGTTTATTGCATTTGAGTCATCTGACCTATAATACATTTTTGCAAGACCTGGGAGTGCATAACGCCCAGATTACATTGGATGAATTTAGTGGTGCAACAGTTGTCCATAAAGGGAAAGTCCTACAGCCTAGGTATATTGTAATGCCAGTCCATTGTTTCTTATGTGATATAATGCATTTAGTTATATTTATTTATTGTTGATTTCTACAGAAATTGAAATAGTCCTAAGATAAGCATTTGAAAGTTTGATTTATTAAAATCAAACTAAATTTACTCATCTAAGCTGTTAGTCTTTTACATGATGTTGAGAGCTCTTAGTAATGACTTCTTCATGATTATTATTGGTGCTACCTTGTTGTTTTATTTATTTATAATTTTAAAAAATTTATTTATTTATTTATTCATTTATTTAATGCATATGAGTATACTGCAGCTGTACAGATGGTTGTAAGCCATTATGTGGTTCTTGGGAATTGAACTCAGGTCCTATGCTCACTCTGGCCATGGTCGCTCCAGCCCAAAGATTTATTATTATTAATTTTTCTTTTTGTTTGTTTATTGAATATATTTTTCATTTACATTTCAAAAGTTATGCCCTTTCCCGGTTTCCCCTCCTCCCAGAAAACCCCCAACCCATCCTCTACCATCCCCTCTGCCCAATCCACACCCACCTAGCCACCCTCTATTTCCTCATGTTGGGACATCTATCAAGTCTTCACAGGAACAAGGACCTCTTCTGAAAATGCTGAAAAAGCATTGGACAAAATTCAGTATCCCTTCATGTTAAGAGTCTTGAAGATGTCAGGAATTCAAGCCCCCAAGCAGTCAACATCAAACTAAATGAAGAAAAACATGAAACAATCCCACTAAAATCGGGGACCAGACAAGGCTGCCCACTCTCTCCATATCTATTCAATATAGTACTTCAAGTTCTAGCTAGAGCAATTAGACAACAAAAGGAGATCAAGTGTCTAAAAATTGGAAAAGAAGTCGTCAAAATATGACTATTTGCTGACGATATGATCACATCCTTAAGTGACACCAAAAAGTCCACCAGAGAACTCCTATACTGATAAACAAATGTGGGAAAGTGTCTGGATATAAAATTAACTCAAACAAATCAGTAGCCTTCCTCTACTCAAAGGATAAATAAGCTGAGAAAGAAATTAGGCAAATGACACCCTTCACAATAGTCCCAAATAATACTACATACCTTGGTGTGAGCCTAACAAAGCAAGTGAAAGGTCTGTATGACAATAACTTCAAGCCTCTGAAGAAAGAAATTGAAGATCTCAGAAGATGGAAAAATCTCCCATGCTCCCATGCAGGATTAATATAATAAAAATGGCCATCTTGCTGAAAACAATCTACAGATTCAATGCAATTCTCATCAAAATTCCAAATCAATTCTTCCTAGATTTAGAAAGAGAAAAAACCCAGGATAGTGAAAACTATTTTCCACAACAAAAGAACTCCTGGGGGAATCACCATCCCTGACCTCAAGCGCTATTACAGAGCAACAGTGACAAAAACTGTATGGTATTGGTACAAAGACAGGCAGGAAAATTAATGAATAGAATTGAAGACCCAGAAATGAACCCACAACCTATTGGTCACTTGATATTTGACAAAGGAGCTAAAAAGATCCAGTGGAAGAAAGACTGCATTTTTAACCAAAGGTGCTGGTTCAACTGGAGGTCTGCATGCAGAAAAATGCAAATTGACACATTCTTATCTCCTTGTACAAAGCTTAAGTCCAAGTGGATCAAGGACCTCCACATAAAACAAGATACACTGAAGGTTATAGAGGGGAAAGTAGGAAAGAGCCTTGAACACATGGGCACAGGGGAAACTTTCCTGAACAGATCACCAATGGCTTATGCTCTAAGAACAAGAATCAACAAATGGGATTTCATAAAACTGCAAAGCTTCTGTAAGGCAAAGGACACTGTCAATAGGACAAATTGGCAACCAACAGACTCGGAAAATATTTTTACCAATCCTACATCTGATAGAGGGCTAATGTCCAATGTATACCAAGAACTCAAGTTAGATTCTAGAGAGTCAAAGAACATTATTTAAAAAATGAGGTATGGAGCTAAACAGAGAATTCTCAATAGGAAACTCAAATGGTTGAGAAGCACCTAAAGAAAAATTTCAAATCCTTAGTTATCAGGAAAATGCAAATAAAAACAGTCCTGAGGGTCAGACTAGTAGACCTGCACCACTTCTGACATGGGGAGGATCCTACCTCCTGATACACTCTAGAGAATGGACAGGAGTAGGGCATTCACTAAGAATAACCTCCCACCCCTAGAGGCCCAGAGCCACTCTGGGACCCACCACCCAGCAACCTCCAGATCACCACTCCTCTTCCATCCCTTCTAACCCTCCTTCTTCCCCCACCATCACCCCTTCCTGTGCCCCTTCTGACATGGGGAGGATCCTACTTCCTGATACTCTCTAGAGAACTGGCACCAGTAGGGCATTCCAACTGGTAGAAACAGGGCATTTGAGAACCAGCATCAGCAGGGCATTCAATATCCTGCAGGGCAGAAAATTTGAGAACTAGCAGCCTGCAGGGCATTTGTCACTTGCCAAGTCTGCCACAGGGGAGACTCCATCACCTGATACTTCCTGGAGAACCAGCTGTTTGGAGGGCATTGGAAAGAAAGGGAATCCTAGGAGTATAGAAACACAGGCCTGCAAGACAGAGAAGATAGAGATAGCAAGACCAGCTAATACCGGAGATAATGAAATGGCCAAAGGCAAACACAAGATCATTACCAACAGAAACCAAGGCAACATGGCACCACCAGAACCCAAAACAACAGCAAATTCTCCATACTCCATCACATCAAAAAAGCAAGAGCTAGATTTTATATCTCATATTGCTGATGGAGGACTTCAAGAAGGACAAAATTAATTCCCTTAATGAAATACAGAAGAACATGGGTCAACAGGTAGAAGCACAAAAATTCCTTAAAGAAATACAAGAGAATATGGATCAAAAGATAGAATCCCCTAATGAAGAAACACAAAAATCCTTTAAAGAAATAAGGGAGAACATGGGTCAACAGGTAGAAGCCCTTAAAGAGGCAATACAAAAACCCATAGGGAATTATAGGAGGACATGGGTCAACATGCAGAAGCCCTTAAAGAGGAATCACAAAAATCTCCAAAAGAAACAGAGAACATGTGTTAGCAGGTAGAAATCCTTAAAGAGGAAACACAAAAATTCCTTAAAGAATTTTAGAAAATAACAAACAAACAAGTGAAGGAACTGAACAAAACTATCCAGGACCTAAAACTACAAATAGAATCAATAAAGAAATCGCAAAGTGAGACATCTCTGAAGATTGAAAACCTTGGAAAGAATTCAGGAGTCATACATGCAAATGTTAACAAGAGAATACAAGAGATAGAAGAAAGAATGTCAGATGCTGAAGATTCCATAGAAAACATTGGCTCAACAGTCAAAGAAAGTGCAAAATGGAAAAAGCTTGTACCCCCAAAAAATCCAGGAAATCCAGGACACAATGAGAAGACCAAACCTATGTATTATAGGAATAGAAGAAAGAGAGGATTTACATCTTAAAGGCCCAGTAAATACCTTCAACACAATTGTAGATGAAAACTTCCCTAACCTAAAGAAAGAGATGCCCATGAACACACAAGAAGCCTTCAGAACTCCAAACAGATTGGACCAGAGCAGAAATTATTCCAACCACATAATAATCAAAACAACAAATGTACTAAACAAAGAAAGGATATTAAAAGTAGTAAGAGAAAAAAGTCAAGTAACATATAAAGGCAGACCTATCAGAATTACATCAGACTTCTCACAAGAGACTATGAAAGCCAGAAGAGCCTAGGCAGATGTCATACAGGCCCTAAGAGAACATAAATGTCACCCTAGACTACTATACCCAGCAAAACTTTCAATTACCATAGACAGAGAAAACAAGACATTCCATGACAAAAGCAAATTTATACAAAATCTTTCCACAAATCTAGCTCTGCAAAGGATAAAGGGTGGAAACAATCATTTTCTTTAATATCTCTTAATGTCAATGGTCTCAATTCCCCTATAAAAAGACATAGACTAACAGACTGAATACATAAACAGGACCCAACATTTTGCTGCATACAAGAAACACACCACAGTGACAAAGACAGTCACTATTTAAGAGTCAATGGTTAGAAAACAATTTTCCAAGCAAATGGTCCCAAGAAACAACCTGGAGTGGCCATTGTTATATAGGATAAAATTGACTTTCAACCAAAAGTTGTCAAAAAAAATAAGGAGGAACACTTCACACTGGTCAAAGGAAAAGTCTACCAAGATGAACTCTCAATTCTGAACATCTATGCTCCAAATGCAAGGGTACCCACATTCATAAAAGAAACTTTAATAAAGCTCAAAACATACATTGTACCCTACACAATAATAGTGGGAGACTTCAATAGTCCACCCTCAAAAATGGACTAATCATGGAATCAGAAACTAAGCAGAGATACAGTGAAACTAACTGAAGTTATGGACCAAATGGATCTAACAGATATTTATAGAACATTCCACCATAAAGCAAAAGAATATACCTTCTTCTTAGCACCTCATAGCACCTTCTCAAAATTGACCATATAATTGGTCACAAAATAGGCCTCAACAAATACAGAAATATTGAAATTATTTCATATGCCATATCAGATCACCATGGCCTAAGGGTGGTCTTAAGCTCAAACAAAAACAATGGAAAACACACATACAAGTGGACTTAGAACAATGCTCTTCTCAATGATAGCTTGGTCAAGGAAGAAATAAAGAAAGAAATTAAAGACTTTTTAGAATTTAATCAAAATTAAGAAACATCATACCAAAATTTATGGGACACAATGAAAGCAATGCTAGGAGGAAAACTCATAGCTCTGAGTGACTCCAAATAGAGAATGAAGAGAGCTTACACTTACTGCTTGCCAGTGTACTTTAAAGTTCTAGAACATAAAGAAGCAAATATACCCAAGAGGAGTAGAGGGCAGGAAATAATCAAACTCAGGGCCAAAATCAACCAAACAGAAACAAAAAGAACTATACAAAGAATCAACAAAACAAGAAACTGGTTCTTTGAAAAAATCAAAAAGATAGATAAACCCTTAGCCAGACTAAGCAGAGGGCACAGGGACAGTATCCAAATTAATAAAATCAGAAATGAAAAGGGAGACATAACAACAGAAACTGGAAATTTAAAAAAATCATCAGATCCTACTATAAGAGTTTATACTCTATAAAGTTTGAAAATCTGAATGAAATGGGTAACTCTCTTGAAACATACCAGGTGCCAACATTAAAACAGGATCAGATAAACTATCTGAATAGTCCCATTAGTCCTGGGGAAATAGAAGCAGTCACTAAGAGTCTCCCATTAAAAAAAAAAAAAAAAAAAAAAAAAAAAAAAAAAAAAAAAAGCCCAGGACCAGATGGGTTTAGCAGGAAATGCTATCAGATCTTCAAAATATAGTTAATACCAACACTCTTCAAACTATTCCACAAAATAGAAACTCAAGACACACTACCCAACTCATTCTATGAAGCCACAATAACACTTATACCTAAACCAAACAAAGACCAAACAAGGAAGGAGACCTTCAGACCAATCTCCCTCATGAGCATTGCTGCAAAAATACTGAACAAAATCCTGGTCAACCAAATCCAAGAATGCATCAAAACGATAATTCACCACAGTCAGGTAGGCTTCATCCCAGGGATGCAGAGATGGTTCAATATATGGAAATCCATCAACGTAATACACTACATAAACAAACTAAAGGAAAAAAACCACACATTGTCATTTCATTAGATGCTGAAAAGGCTTTTGATAAAATCCAGCATCCCTTTATGATAAAAGTCTTGGAGAGATTGGGATTTCAAGGCCCATAACTAAACATAGTGAAAGCAATATGCTGCAAACCGGTAGCCAACATAAAGTTAAATGAAGGGAAATTTGAAGCAATCCCACTAAAATCAGGGACCAGACAAGGCTGCCCACTCTCTCCATATCTATTCAATATAGTACTTTAAGTCCTAGCCAGAGCAATCAGGCAACAAAACGAGGTCAAAGGTATACAGATTCAAAAAGAAGAAGTCAAAATAGCACTATTTGCAGATCATATGAGAGTATAGTTAAGTGACACTAAGAGTTCCACCAGAAAACTCCTAAATCTGATAAACAACTTCAGCAAAGTGGCTGGATATAAAATTAACTCAAGCAAATTAGTAGCCTTACTCTACTCAAAAGATAAACAAGCTGAGAAAGAAATTAGGGAAATGACACCCTTTACAATAGTCCCAAATAATATTTCATACCTAGGTGTGACCCTAACAAAGCAAGTGAAAGATCTGTATGACAAGAACTTCAAACCTCTGAAGAAAGAAATCAAAGAAGTTCTCAGAAGATGGAAACATCTCCCATGTTCACGGATTGGCAGGATCAATACTACTAATAATGACCATCTTGCTGGAAACAATCTACAGATTCAATGCAATCCTCATAAAAATCCCAAATCAATTCTTCATAGATCTAGAAAGAGCAATTCTCAAATTCATCTGGAATAACAAAAAAACCCAGGATACAAAAACTGTTCTCCACAATGAAAGATCTTCTGGGCGAATCACCATCCCTGACCTCAAGCTCTACTACAGAGCAATAGCGATAAAAACTGTTCGAGGATGTGGAGAAAGAGGAACACTCCTCCACAGTTGGTGGGATTGCAAAATGGTAAAACCGCTCTGGAAATCAGTGTGATGGTTCCTCAGAAAATTGGGCATGTCCCTTCCAGAGGACCCTGGCATACCACTCTTGGGCATATACCCAGAGGATTCCCCTGCATACAGTAAAGACACATGCTCCACTATGTTTATAGCAGCCTTGTTTATAATAGCCAGAAATTGGAAGGAGCCCAAATATCCCTCAAAGGAGGAATGGATACAGAAAATGTGGTATATTTATACAATGGAATACTACTCAGCAATTAAAAATAATGAATTCATGCAATTTGTAGGTAAATGGTTAGACCTGGAAAATATCATCCTGAGTGAGCTAACCCAATCACAAAAGAATACACATGAAATGCAATCACTGATAAGTGGATATTAATGAGCCCAGAAGCCCTAAATACTAAGGCACAATTAGCAAGTCAAATGATTCCCAAGAAGAAAGGAGAGGACCCTGGGCCTGTAAAGATTGGATCCAGTTTTGTAGAGAAACTGTGGGGGGAGGGGGAATGATTGGGGAATAGTTGGGGGGGAGAGGAACTATGGGACATAGGGAGGGGGGAACTGGGAAAGGGGAATGCCTTTGGAATGTAAACATAGAATATAGAAAATAAAAATAAAAATTAAAAAAAAACTTTGGTATTGGTATGCAGACAGGCAGGAAGATCAATAGAATAGAATTAAAGACCCAAAAAAGAACCCACACACATATGGTTACTTGATATTTGACAAAGGACCTAAAAACATCCAGTAGAAGAAAGACTGCATTTTTTACCAATGGTGCTGGATCAACTGGAGGTCAGCATGCAGAAAAATGCAAATTAACCCATTCTTTTCTCCTTGTACAAAGCTCAAGTCCATGTGGATCTAGGATCTACACATAAAACCAGACACACTGAAGCTTATAGAAGAGAAAGTGGGGATGAATCTTGAACACATGGGCACAGGGGAAAATTTCCTGAACAGAATACCAATGGCTTATGCTCCTGAGGGCCCTGCCAGAGCCTTACAAATACAGAGGCAGATGCTAGTTGCCAACCATTGGTTTGGGTGTGTGGTCCCCAATGGAGGAGCTGGAGGGTGGTCCAGAGGAGCTGAAGGGGTTTACACCCCCATGAGAAGTTCAATGATTTTGGCCACCCAGATGTCCCATGTCTCCCATGGACTAAACCATCAACCTAGGGGTACACATTGTTCTAGCCAAAAATGTGGCAGATGAATGCCTTGTTGGGTATCAGTGGAAGGAGTGATCCTTGGTCAGATAAAGACTCAATAGATGCCCCAACAAAGGGAAATGGGGGTGTAGGAATGGGTCAGGTGGAGGAGCATGTACTTGGAGGCAGTGGGTGGGAGGAGGGGTTGATGGTTTTGGGGGAAGGGGAAATCGGGAAAGGTTTTACTATTGGCAATGTAAATGACAATATTAGAAAGAAAGAAAGAAAGAAAGAAAGAAAGAAAGAAAGAAAGAAAGAAAGAAAGAAAGAAAGAAGGAAGGAAGGAAGGAAGGAAGGAAGGAAGGAAGGAAGCGAAGGAAGGAAAGAAAAGAAAGGAAAGGAAAGGAAAAGAAAAGAAAGGAAAAGAAAAGAAAAGAAAAGAAAAGAAAAGAAAAGAAAAGAAAAGAAAAGAAAAGAAAAGAAAAGAAAAGAAAAAAAGAAAAGTAACCCTGAGATTCCATGAGTCAGAATGGCCAAGATGAAGAACTCAGTAGACAGTATATGCTGGCAAGGATGTGGAGAAAAAGGAACACTCCTCCATTGCTAGTGGGATTACAAGCTGGTACAACCACTCTGGAAATCAGTTTGGAAGTTCCTCTGAAAATTGGACATAGCATTACCTGAGGTCCCAGCTATAACATTCCTGGGCATGTACCCAGAAGATGCTCTAACATGTAATAAGGACACATACTCGACTATGTTTATAGCAGCCATATTTATAATAGTCAGAAGCTGAAAAGAACCATGTCCTTCAACAGAGGAATGGATACAGAAAATATGGTATATTTACACAACGGAGTACTACTCAGCTATTAAAACAATGAATACATGAAATTCTTAGGTATGTTGATGGAACTAGAAAGTCTTGAGTGAGGTAACCCAATCACAAAAGAACACACATGGTATGCACTCACTGATAAGTTAATATTAGCCCCAAAGCTCAGAATAAACCAAATATTTATTTATTATCAGAAGAGTATGTCAGATCTCATTATGGATGGTTGTGATCCACCGTGTAGATTCTGGGATTTGAATTCAGGAACTTCAGGAGAGCAGTCAGTGCCATCTCTCCAGCCCCAATTATAAATTAATATACGTATGTGTACTTTCTTCTGTACATATGTTAATATGGTTTTGAGAATTAACAAAATCATCTCTATGACAAATCTTTATTTATATCAATGTAACTGATATATACAGAACAATGTTCTTTTATTTAGAGTTTTATGTTTAGTTTAGGTTTTTGAATTTTTCTCTGTATTAAATTCTTTCACCTTTGTTTTTTAGATTTTGTGCAGTGGTCCTTGATACCTGGTGATGTGGACATTGAAGGTCTTGACACATTTACCTTACAGCAATACTACGAGGAAGAGTGGAGCCTATATTTCATAAAATTAACTACACTTTTCAAGCATAGCTTTGTTCTAAGAATTTAAATAAAGAAATTTGATTTGATAATGGCTTTGCTAATATCTATAAGAAGAAAAAAATGTCCTGGTGACTAAAGGGAAGGTTCTTCTACAAATGTTTTTCTGCACACTTGAGTGGCCTTTATTACTGATACACACATATTATATCCATACTTATACCACAAGATATGTATGAGTTTAAAAATATCTGTCCTTAAAATATGTATTAGTTGGAACCAAGAGTTTCACCTTTTATCTCTTTATGGTGCTCTGTGAAATATCAAACATACATTTCTCACTAAACAGTGTTCCAATTAGGGTTAGAAAGAGCAATCCATGACTTTATAGAATAACCAATAGCTGGCAGAATATATTTAAGAGAGGAAATCTGCACTGTATATTACAGATTCTGTTTCTGATCATGATGGGCTAGTGATGTACTCCTTTAAGAGTAAGAGGACTGCTGGAGAAGAAAGTTTAAGAAATCTCATTGAAACGACTCAGTTGTTAAAGGAAGCAATGTCGGTAATTGCTAGGTAATATGCATTTATAGTGAGCCCTCCAGCTGTCCAGCTTAACCTTAAGGGAGTTCCCAAGCTGTGAGATGGAAAGGAGAAATACAGGCTGATCCTGGGAGAGTATAAGTTGAGGAGATAGAGCTAATGTTCCATGAAATAAGCTAGTTTTGACAGAGGAGATACTGAAAGAGCCAAAGTCTGAAAAGAAAAGAACTAAAATTCAGCTGAGTGTCCACCTGGGAAAGCTCCTTCCATGGGTAAGGGAGCTGTCCTAGGTGGGAAAAGCTCCTCCCTTGTAAGGGAGCTTCCCTAGGCTGAGGAAGAACACTGGAAAGACTGAGAAAGACAGGTACCCAAAGATTATGCAAAACTGAAATTAGCAATTCTTCCTATGAGGAAAACTCATGGGTTCTTCAGAGGATTCCTTCAGAAGGTAAGAACTGTATGTCTACACTAACAAATAATTAGGTTTAGAAAGTGTACCACATTGTTTCTATGTAACTCTGCGTAGATATAAATATTGACAGAATCAGACTGGACTTTAGCAATTTTCTATACCAAAAATAAAGTTTGAGACATGTATGTCCCAAAGTATCCAGGACTCAAGAAAGTGACATTTATAATGTGTGCTATCCAATCCAAAATTGTTAGATGAGGAAAGAAGCAGGAATATAAACCCTGAATATAGAACGGAAGGTAGGTCTGGAATCAATAGTTTCAGATTCTTCATTTTAAATGATGAAAACAAGATCAAGTTCAAAGTAAGCATAAATTAGAAAGAGAAATATAAAAGTTCTAGGCATAAATCAGTAAAGTAGAGAAAGAACAAAATATTTGGGTGAAATCAATAAAGCACAAAGCTTGCTCATTGAAAATACCAATAAAACTGATAACACTCTAGCTAGAGTGATGAGAAAAAAGGAGAGAACCTGGAGGTGTCTAACATGAGAAAGGTGATAATATAACAGGCTTTATGGACACATAGTGGATAGTAAGGGTATGTTTCGTTTAACAACTTTATGCCAATGCATTCAACACAGCTAAGGAAACTGAGAAAGCCTTTATGCTCTAATGAATGATGATCCAAGAACAGTATGATTGATAAACATTAGTAAATAAATTGAATTTTTTATTTAAACCTTCATGAAATAAGATTTCCAACTTCTGATGATAACATTTATAAATCTACCAATTCATATTTAAGGAGTAATTTTACACCAGTATCAGGAAAGTCTGGTACTGGTTCTTCATCAATCCATTCATAAACCTGTAAAAGATACGGTTCAAATTTCTTTTTCTGCTTTCTGTGATAAAAGCAGTTTTGTGAAAGAGAGTGTTTATTTGGCTTAGACTCAGAGGTCACAATCCATCTTTTAGGGAAGTCAGGCCAGGAAATTAAGCAAGAACTTGAATAAAAAAAATCAACACAAACACTTCTTACTGGCTAACTCACTGGCTTATGCTAAGGTAGCTTTCTTATACTGTACAGACTCACCTGCATAGGGATGGTGCCACTCACAGTGGGCTATACCATGCCAAATCAGGCATCAGTCATAACATTCTCTCACAGACTTGGCCACAGACCACTTTGATCTGGACAATTTTACAGAAGAATCAAAATTCTTTCTTTCCAGGTGACTGATCAGACATTCATGAAGGATGTCTAGAGTCTAAGGAATTGATCATCATAGTGGGTACTGTCTAGCTTTTTCTATTTTTATAAAGTTATGGTTGTTGATAGTCTTTCCCAAAATATTTAAGTTCTTTTAGTTTTTTCAATTTAATAGTATGTATGTTCAATATACACTGAGCATAAATATTCAGTTTAACTCATTGTTATACAAACCCCTAAATATCCAGGTGAATAAGTGTATTCTTATTAGCCTCCCAGACACCCCCTGTACTATAAAGCCTTTCTTCTTTGAGTTAGAGCCTAGATTTATGCTTTTATTTTATATATAGAAAATGTTCTATATAAGTAATTTGGCTTTGATTTTGTCAAGGATTTTGAAATACTCTTCTGATGCTGTGATGGCTAGCTTTCATTGTTACCTGAGTCTCCATGTGAACAGTCTCAATGAAGGATTGTCCATGTTGAATTGGCTTGCGGGCATGTCTCTGAAAGATTGTCTTTAATTGATTAACATGGGAAGGCCCAGCCCCACCGTGAATGGTACCATTCTCCAGACAGTGACTCTCGAATTGTACAAGAGTTGGGAAATCAAGCTGATCAGGCAAAGGTACACAGGAACACAGTCATTTCTCTTGGTTCTGGACTGTGGGCACACTGTGACACGCTGGCTGAAGGTCTAGCCTTGGCTTCTCACACTGATGGACTATAATCTAGAACTTACAGCTGAAATAATTGTCTTTCTTCCCTAAGCAGATTTTGTCAGGAGATTTTATCAGAGCAGGAGGAATGAAATTAGACACATGTCTCTTTTAGAATCCAATTACACCATTGAATACTTGTTCCTCAAATCTAGTGTATATCACAACATACATACATTTTAATACATTTTTGTAATTTCCCTTATTGATATTTGCTTTTATTTTATATATAGAAAATGTATTATTCTAGGCTTATTTTGTCACCATATATTTTAACGTGGGTAATATTCATTTATTTTAACTCCATTATTCTAATCACTTATTACTACCATATGCAAATAAAGCTGATTTTGTACATATTTTTGTTGTATTTAGGAAACATTCTTAAGTTCTGGTTTACTCTTCTATTCTTTGGGTGTTTTTGTATAAGTAACATCAGTAGTGAAATTTTTATTAATGCTTTAATTTTTAGGTAGTATATGTGCATGTGTGTGTATGTGTGTGTGTGTGTGTGTGTGTGTGTGTGTGTGAGAGAGAGAGAGAGAGAGAGAGAGAGAGAGAGAGAGAGAGAGAATGTTTGTGCCTTTTTACTATATGTGTTAGAATTTTCAGTAAATTTTTGAAAAGTATTAACATTATTTTGCCCTTTTCATTATCAATACAAAAAGGAACTATCAAATTGTCATAGTTTTACAGGAAATAATAAAAAGGTTACAATTACTTTTTCTGTACTCTTGCAGTATACTGTGCTTCTAGCATACAATCATCAATTGCTTTTTTAAACATACTTAAGTTTTTTAAACTAGGTTGTACTAAATGTTTGTTTTTTTCTTCAGTATTAAAAAGTTTACATTCCTAGAAAACATGTTTCTAGATATTTCTGGAAATTACTGGCAAAATTTAGTTGTTGGTAAGAGTAATAATTCATATTTCTATCATCTTCGAACCGTAATATCAAAATTTTGTTACCTTACAAAAGCGTTGGAGAGAGGGATCTTGTAGAGTCCACTTCTGGTAGAAAGACGAGGCATCGAGTGGAGGAGTGATGTGGCCATTCCACAGTCAAAAACGCTGACCCAGAATTGTTCCTGTCTGAAAGAACTGCAGGGACAAAAATAGAGAAGAGACTGAGGGAAAGAAGGAAAATAAAAAATAGAATAAAAATAAAATAAGAAAAAAAGTGTTGATGCATATATACCCATTTTTGTTCTATGTATGCATAAATTTCTATAATACTAGAATTATTTTCCATGTATAAATATTACATATATACTATATCTATGGTATATATGCATGCCACATATATAAAATACACATATATACATATATGATACATATATATGCTTGAGTAGATATATAAGTATACAATCATATATGTATACTATTTATGTATATATATGTATATGTTTATATATATATACACATATATATATACACACAGATAAGATAAAAATCAATGATGAAGATATAAGGGTCGGGACATTTTTAATTTGAGGAAAACTAATTTTTATTTGTTGGAATAAACATAAAATGAGAGAAAGAGGTTATGATGTGGGATGGGTAAGGTCCCAGTCAGCACAAGGGAGAATAATATTTGGCAGCATTCAAAAGAATGATTGATTTGACAAGTATGGACAATTTTAAATTAACATATAATGGAAATTGCTGTCAGAACTATAGACCAAAAGCAATGCACTTGGTCATCCAATTTCATTCACTTGATGTAGCTTAATATTTAATATAAAACTTACTTATTTTTCTTAATAAAAGTAAAGTATTTCAAGTTGTACAGATTTAAAAGCCTTAAATACAATAAATATTTCTTCTCATTGTGAAAGGATGGATGGAATCTATATTTTTTATGAGAGTTATGTTGCTAGCACTGTTTAGGAATGGAGACTGAAAAACAATTTGGTTTAACATAAATGAGTGTTTGCATACCACTATACAATCTCACTTCAGTGACATAGCTAGAGAAGTCAAGCTCACAGAGAGGAGGGTGCTGATTACAAAGAGCTGGGAGGCTGGGGAAATAGGCAGTCAGGATCTACTGCACCAGGCTTCGGTGTGTTTATTTTCATTTATTTAGGTTTTTATTGCTTTTATTTCTTTACAGTTCAGTAGATATCCTCCCCTCCAGTCCACTCTCCAACAGTTCCTCATCCCATTCCTCCCCACCCCTGCCTCCATGTCTGGCCCCCTGCCAAGCACCACCCCCCACCACCACCCCGACTCCCTGAGAGAAGACGCATATAACCCACGAGAGACTTGAAGCCCCAGGGACTGGGAGGTCTGGATAATTTTTAGT
This sequence comes from Apodemus agrarius, assembly GCA_964023405.1. Taxonomy (NCBI): domain Eukaryota; kingdom Metazoa; phylum Chordata; class Mammalia; order Rodentia; family Muridae; genus Apodemus; species Apodemus agrarius. The sequence goes on from OZ030016.1 coordinate 90,598,096, forward strand.
GGTATAATTTTAATTGATAATTCAGTTTAATTCCATTCTAAGATGACTAATAAGGTTTTCTATTCTCTTAGTAATTTATATTTTTGAGAATGTATTCACTTAGTTTTACTTATTATATTTTTGACAAAATTTTAGTTTCAGTCCCTGACTGTAGCAGGTGCTGTCACATCTCCCCCTTCGCTCAGATATTAGATATATACTCTCCTTTTTTATTTTTATTTTTTATTTTTCACTATGCCTGTTAACTTCTTGTGGTGATGTACTGATAAAATTCTATCATTTTGTTGAATGTATGTAGAATTCTCCTGTTCCTAATGAACTGAAATTTCAGTCTTTTCACTATGTAATGAACTTCCTTATGTAGAAAAATGATGACTTCTTGGAATCAAGTTTTATTGTGATAATGTTTCTATACTAATATTCTATGCAAATATTATTTTGGTCAACAACATACACACACACACACACACACACACACACATGTAATTTAGAAGTATAGAAATGACCAAGAATCATTTTGATACAATACAATAAAATATTTTGTGTTTCTAAAAGTTAATTTTAGTGCTTATATTTAAAGCTTGCAACATAACAGTTTGAGCTATATATTTTGCAAGTAGGATTGTTAATGTCGTGAATGGAATTTATGTATCTACTATCTGACATAGTTATTGTTTGTTTCTACAGGACTTGCAAATAATAACTAGTTTAAGAAAAAGTCCTCACACACACAAATCATTAACATTTCACACACTGTCTTTGATTTCCTTCATCTCCACACAGGCTGCTCTGTGTCTCCTGACTCTCATTTCTTGAAATCTTTGGTACCAGGTCTTTTACACTATGGTATTCTCAGTGTTCCGTTAAAGTAGATCTTGCTCTCCTCTTCTCTAGGATGTATCATTCTGCTTAGCATAATATTTTCATGCCTGTCTTACGGCAAACGGAAGAATTCTTTTTTCAACAAAACATCTTTATTGATTCTCTGGAAATTTCTCACCATGTGTCCCAATCACATTCACTTCCTGGTACTAACGTGTCCATCCCCCAACTCTTGTGTGCCCCATAAAAGCAAAAATTAAAAATAATAATCAAAATAAACAAGTGAAGTTTGTGTTATTTACATTCACTGGAGCGTGGTCTAACTCTCTGTTATCACAGAGGCCTTGCAAGTCTCCTCCCTCTCAAGTGTGCATCTGTAGTCATCAATATCACAGCTAAAGGGGCCTCCTTGCTCTCCAGTCAGTGGGAGCAGGAATCATGGCTTCCACACAGTTCCAGGCAGCAGCACAGATCATGAACATGGTTCACAACTGCATAGGAACACGGACCCAGATAAGGCCCTCAGAGACTGCTGGATCCTGGACATCTACATGACCTCAGGTAGCAGTGCAGGACACTGGATCAGTATGACTCCTGGCAGAAGCACCATCCATGACACCACCATGGCTTCGGGTTGTCTCACAGACCATGGACTTCCTCATGGCCTTTGGCAGAAAAACAGGGATTAACACAGAACCTGGTTGCAGTAGGGACCACAGAACCTGACATGATCCTCAGTGGCATCATGACCAGACATCACCATGGCATCAGGTGTTAGCACAAGCCCTTCACATCAATATGATCCCTGGCAGCAGAACATCCCACAGACATCAATATGGCTTCAGGCTGCAGCACAGGTCACAGACTCTGCATAGCCCTTGGTGGTAACATAGGCCACAGACATTAACAAGGTCCCTGCTGTGGTGGGTTTGGCTTGTTAGAATTTCGGTAAGGTTGAAAATAAGTTTGTGTGCACATGTATGGGCATTAATTTGTGACGTGTATGTTTTTATACTTTTTTGATAGATATTTAGGTTCATATTGTATTATAGGTATGGAGAAAATACTTCAAAGATTATGCGAGTGGAGATTTCTCCATGCGCTGGTGAGTTAGGTCTTTTTGTTCATATATCCAGAATTAGCATACCTAGATCACATGATAGTTATAATTGATTATCAGTAAATATATTACAATTGGGCAAAGGTTTTGCTTTCATTAAGCTCTGATGTTCATTTCTTTTTCTGTAGTATTGCTTCCTTTGAAATAATCTCTTTTTCTCCCATCTTGTGATGTTAGTCATTGAGTTTACCTTTTCCCAGACTGGAAAAATCTTGAAATAATCCAACTTTGATGTTTTTTACATAAAAGCATTATGGTTTTACACTGATGTAATTCATATTTTTATTTTTTCATTTTTATTTTTAATTGGATATTGTATGTGTTTATATTTCAAATGTTATACTTGCCCAGTTTCCCTTTGGCAAACTCCCTATCTCATCCCCACTTACCCTGATTCTATGAGGGTGTGCACCTTCCCCACCTACCTCATCGCCCTAGCATTCCTCGACACTGGGCACCAAGCCTTTACAGGTCCAAGGTCCTCCCCTATTGCTCATAACAGATAAGGTCCCTTCAGCTTCTTCAGTCCTTCCCCTAACACCTCCACTGGGGTCCATGTGATTAGTACAATGGTTGGCTGTGAACATCTTCATTTATATAGGTCAGGATCTGGCAGAACCTCTCAGGACACCGCTGTATCAGGTTCCTGTCAGCAAGAACTTCTTGGCATCAGCAATATTGTCTTGGTTTGGTGTCTGGATGTGAAATGGATCCCCAGTTGGGGCAGTCTCTGGATGGTCCTTCCTTCAGTATCTGTTCCACTCTTTGTCCATGTATTTTCTTCAGACAGGAACAATTGTAAATTAAAATTTTGGAGATGGGTGGGTGGCCCCATTCGTCAACTGAGGACCATGCCTAACCTCTGGATATGGTCTTGGAAGGTTCTCCCTCCTGGTTGTTAGGTATTTCAGGTAATGTCATCCCCATGGGGTCCTGCAAGGCTTTTATTTCCCTGGCATCTGGGACTTTCTGGTTGCTTCCCCCAGTTCCCCATTCCCCCATTGCTACACACCTCTGTTCAATTTCCTGACCCTCTGTACATCTCCTCCATCTCCTCTTGTACCTGATTCTGCCTCTCTTTTTCCCCTCCCCTTCCTCTCTTCCAACCAAGTTCCCTCACCACCTTCAACCTCCATTGATTATATTGTTTCCCCTTCTAAGTAGGACTGAAGCATTCACTCTTTGGTGAATTCACTCCTTTCAAGCTTCATGAGATCTGTGAGTTGTTTGGTGGGTATTCCATGTTCTTTGCCTAATGTCTACTTATCAGTGAGTACATATAATGTGTGTTATATTGTGACTGAGTTATCTAACTCAAGATGATATTTTCTAGATCTGTCCATTTGACTGCAAATTTCATGAAGTCATTGTAATAGCTAAGTAGTACTCCATTGTGTAAGTATACCACATTTTCTGCATCCATTCCTCTGTTGAGAGACACCAAGGTTGTTTCCAGATTCTAGATATTATAAATATGGCTGCTATGAACATAGTAGAGCATGTGTCCTTATTACATGTTGGAGAATCTTCTGGATATACGCCCAGGAGTGGTATAGCTGGGTCCTCAGGTAGTACTATATCCAGTTTTTTGAGAAACCACCAGACTGATTTCCAGAGTGGTTGTACCTGCTTATAATCTCACCAACAGTAGAGGAGTATTCCTCTTCTTGGATACAGTTTGTATAAATATTATTAAGTATTTTTGCATCCATATTCATAAGGGAAATTGCTCTGAAATTCTCTTTCTTTCTTGGGTCTTTGTGTGGCTTGGGTAGTAGTGTAACTGTGCCTTCAGTGAACAAATTGGTTATTGTTCTTTTATATGCTACTTGACCTTTCTCCCTCACTGCCTTTTCTATTCTTCATTTTGTGAATTTGGTGTTTTGATTATTATTTGACAGTTGGAATTTCTTTTCTGGTCTAATCTATTTGGAGTTCTGTAGGCTTCTTTTATGTTCATGGGCATCTCTTTCTTTAGGTTAGAGAAGTTTTCTTCTATAAAGTTGTTGAAGATATTTACTAGCCAAATAAGTTGGGAATATTCGTTCTCTTCTGTACCTATTATCCTTACGTTTTGGTCTTCTTGTTGTATCCTGGATTTTCTGGATGTTTTGGGTTAGAAGCTTTTAGCATTTTGTATTATTTTGACTATTGTGTCAATGTTTTCTCTGGTATCTTCTACACATGAGATTCTTTCTTCTATCTGTTCTATTCCACTGGTGATGCTTGCTTCTATGACTCCTGATCTCTTTTCTGGGTTTTCTATCTAGATTGGTTCCCTTTGTTATTTCTTTATCATTTCTATTTCCATTTTTAGGACCTGGATGGTTTTGTTCAATTCCTTCACCTGTTTGGTTTTGTTTCCTGAAACTCTTTAAGGGATTTTTGTGTTTCCTCTTTAAGGGCTTCTAGCTGTTTACCTGTGTTCTTCTGTATTTTCTTAGGGGAGTTATTTATGTTCTTCTTTAAGTCCTCCATCATCATCATGAAATGTGATTTTACATATGAATCTTGCTTTTCCACTGTGTTGAGCTATTCAGGACTTGCTGTGGTGGGAGAACTGGGTTCTGATGATGCCAAGGAGCCTTGGTTTCTGTTGATAAGGTTCTTGTGCTTGCCGCTTGCCATCTGGTTATCTCTGGTGTTAGTTGGTCTTGTTGTCTCTGACTGGAGCTTTTCCTTTCTGTGGGCCTGTGGACCTGTGAGCCTGTGATCTTAGGTATTTCAGCACTCCTGGGGAGACCAGTTCTCTCCAGAGTGGGGTTTGGGTGCAGAGTGCTATGAGACTGCCTTAGCTCCCAGATGAGGATGGATACTGGAAGCTATTTATTTACTTTTAAATATTTACACATTCCTGACTTAACAACTACTTTTGAAATAGTAGACACAGACTTAGTGTGTTTAGGCATTATATTAGGTTTATAATTTTATCTAATATTTTCTAATAGAATAATGCTTGTACATTTTCTCTTGTAAATGTATCTTTATAATAAAATATCATAATCAGAAAAATACAGTTTTAATCATTAAGTTTATACCATTATAAGTGAGTAAATATGTTTATCTTATAATAAGAATTTAAATAAATAAAATCTACTGTGTTATTTCTTTTCAGCTAAGGAAAATGAAGCAAAGTAGCATCTTGGGAGGTTATCTATCTTCTTCATCTCTCTAGGGCCAGTAAGAAGTACATCCTGGCCCTCAGCCTAATCCACCCCATTTCAGAGTCCGAGTTCTTGTCTGGTACATTTAGTTTTCTGATTTGGATCCCTTGACTTTCAAGTCATATCCAGGACTATTGGCCTGACTGTTTGCTTTATCCAAAGCTTTGGCAAACAGCCCAGCAGTCTCCATTGCATGATGAAAACTGGGGTTCCAGTAGATATTATTATACATTAAGCTCCTTTCATCATTCCCTGAAGCCTCCTTCAGCCTCTTATACAATCCACCCTACTTTGTGTGAGGATTGCTAGAGACAAACATTCATATCCAAACAACCTCTTTATTTAGATTCTGCTTATTGGGATTACAATGAATGTGATTTTTGTTTTTTGTTTGTTTCCTTGTTTTGTTCTTTTTTTGGAACAGCTAAATCAAACTTTCTTTGGGGGACCCCAGGCCACAAAAAGCAAATGCATATGCTATGTCTCTTCCTTTCCTCTTAGCAAACACTCATTGATTAAAGAAGAGTACATATCATATTTGGCAACAAACTCTAAGCCAGCTGCCAGCCAAATTCTACCTCTCCCTGTGTCTCCCTTATTAGAACTTTCCTCTCTAATTACAGGAAAAGTTTGCAGGCACAGTATGATTCAAAATAAAATTAGACTTGTTCAAAAATAGTTTCTCTCCCAGAACAGAGCAGACTAGATGTGGCCTGTGTTGAAAGCACCATTGACCAATGTGCTAAGACTTGGCTCCTGTACAGCACCACAGTGCTGGGATCTCATTCTTTCAGTTTGACTACACAGGCCCCATAGCTGTCAGCTGACACATAGCTGCATCCTCCTTTTATCCTAGGACTATAGGATTTTTCTCTGAGATAAATGTAATTTAAAGGCAAATACATGAGAAAATTAGACAAAGTTTTGTTTCTCTTTGGCTTTGTATTTTAAACCTAAATCCATGGGTGTTTAAAAATACAGTTATGAGTTTGGCTCTTAGCAGTGATGATGATGTATCTTTTTTTTAATTTTTATTTTCTATATTCTATGTTGTACTCAAAGGACAAGCAGGCTGAGAAAGAAGTTAGGGAAATAACACCCTTCACAATAGTCACAAACAACATAAAGTACCTTGGCATAACTCTAACCAAACAAGCGAAAGATCTGTATGACAGGAACTTCAAGTCCTTGAAGAAAGAAATCGAAGAAGACCTCAGAAGATGGAAAAATATTTCTTGCTCCTGGATTGGCATGATCAATATAGTAAAAATGGCCATCTTGCCAAAAGCAATCTACAGATTCAATGCGATCCCTATCAAAATCCCAACTCAATTCTTCATAGATCTAGAAAGAGCAATTCTCAAATTCATCTGGAGCAACAAAAAACCCAGGATAGCTAAAACTATTCTCAACAATAAAAGGACTTCTGGGGGAATCAATATCCCTGACCTCAAGCAGTACTACAGAGCAATTGTGTTAAAAACTGCATGGTATTGGTACAGCAACAGGCAAGTGGATCAATGGAATAGGACTGAAGACCCAGAAATTAATCCACAGACTTATAGTCACTTGATCTTTGATAAAGGAGCCACAACCATCCAGTGGAATAAAGATAGCCTCTTCAACAAATGGTGCTGGTTCAACTGGAGGTCAACATGCAGAAGAATGCGAATTGACCCACACTTATCTCTTTGCACTAAGATCAACTCCAAGTGGATCAAGGACCTCCACATAAAACCAGACACACTGAAACTATTAGAAAAGAAACTTGGGAAGACCCTGGAGGACATAGGCACAGGGGTAAAGTTCCTGAACAGAACACCAATAGCTTATGCACTAAGATCAAGAATTGACAAATGGGACCTCATAAAATTACAAAGTTTCTGCAAGGCAAAGATGATGATGTATCTTAGTTCTGTAATATTTCACAGTAGAGTTTACCAAAACCAATCAGGATACCATTAAGGTTCTGAGGAGGGGTGATGTACTTAGGGATATCCTGACTTGCCTTTCATCACTCTCTTAGGGAGTGGATCATTCTTAAAGGTAGGAAATATTTATTATTCACAGTAGAAAAAAATGGTTCAAAGACAAACCAGGAGTTAAAGGTAATGCTTCCTCTGGATATTGAATTTGACCATGAGATATGCGTAAGTTATAATGTAGAGTGTTTCATGGCTAAATAGAATCCTCAGGACATTTATCAGTGAATACACACTGTATCTAGGAGCTGATTAAGATGAGTAATATTTGGGAGTAAAGTGATGCATTTTCTTCAGTTTTGGTGAAAAGACAGGCGATAAAAGACCACAAGGATGACTGTTTTATGTTCAAGTGTTCCTTCACTGTAAGGACAATGACATTCTTCCTTAATCTGGTGCTTTAGCAGCATTTCCATCAGAGCTGTTACCACCCCTTCTTTACTGCCAGTGGTAAATACAGAGTGATTATTGAATGGCACACACCGATTTATGTGAAGAACTAAACCACAGACTTAGACACTGAAAACCAAAGAACTTGGAACTAAATTTTAATTAAATTCAATTTATTTATACTTTAATTTTAATAGAAACTATTTAGTTTAAACCTTTCTTGTTGCAATTTGGGACTTCCTGTAGAGTATATTGTACACTTACTGTTCTCCTTCTGGTCCATGGATTTCACTGGAGAGGGTTTCCATCACCAAGTACCTTATGGCTAAGATTCCCAACTCCCACTAGGCTGTCATTCCTTGCCCTATCTTCTCCTCATCTCATTCTGATCCTTGTTTTGCATAACAATGCACCTTCGTAGACATCTCTCCAAAGTTAAGACCTTGTTTCCCCCTGAGTATGCATAGATCAAAGTAGTTTGCACAGAAGGTAGAAGACAGATGTGCATACTGTGGTAGAGTGGTAGGCATAGACAGAATATCAAAATAACAACACAACTTAACAGTAAATGTGATTTTGTCTTCAAATTCTAGGAAGCCAGTTGATGGTACTCCCACTGAGGATGTTGTTGGGGCTTCTTCTGCTTCCTCTTGTCTTCGCCTCTGCTCATCTCTCAAGTGTCTTACCATTCCTTAGACTGCCTATCCATCACATGTTGCCAAGTATTCCAAAGCTACATGTTCTGGTTAAAAGTAATTTATTTCCTTCTTGTTCTTCAATTTTCCCGTTATGTATTTTAGAATTTTTAATAATTAAAAGGTCAAAATATAATGATTTTGTTAATTGACAGAACTTTCCCTAACAAAGCATTGCAGTAGAAGATGCTGAGATAACTGTTGTACGTATTTATGCATACATGTTTACGTGAAAACATGGGCCTTTCAACACATGCATAGACATTCCCCTTCCAGGCCAACAAGTCTCATTTAGTCAACCTTTCGCTCATTTTAAAAATATTAGCAACGTTTATACATAGCTACATTGTTTCAAAAACGAAAGAAGAATCTATTATCCAAATCATTACTAGCAAAAGAGAAAGAAATATCCATCCAAAGGGAGAAAGAAACCTCCCTTGTAAAAACAGAAACCAAAACTTCAATCAGAAAGTGCTTTTCTTGGGTCAGGGAGATGGTTTGCTGGGTAAAAGTGTTTATTGCCAAACTGCTTAATCTGAGTTCAGTCCAGGGACCAGACATGTACAAATGTGGATAAAAAAATAAATAAAATGTAAAAAGATAAAGGTGCTTTCTTTTCACCCATAGTTTGACAGTGATAGCATTTTTGACTACACGCTGTGTTAATTTGGTGTAAGCTGACACTCACAGGCAAGGCTGTGGAAAGTATGCATTGATAGAACTTCTGTACAAGATAATCTGTCAACATCTATCAGAATCAAATGTACTTATTTGCTTTGACCCTGTAAAACTTGCTTCTGGGAATTTATCCTGCACATACCCTCACATAGAGGTGTGATTATGCATGTATGAGACATTGCCACGAGCACAAGCTGAGAAGGAGCAAAACCAAAGCTCTCGTTCTACAAAGTGCTGTCAGTTAAAGGGATTGTGATAAGCTGAAATGGTAGGAAAGACCGCAAGTCTAAAAGGAGATGGTTTGAGGCCTGGGAGAAGCTGTAAGTCGGGGCCTGAGCTCAGATCTCCAGGCACAGGTGAGCTGACACATGCCTGAAATCCAACTGCAGAGGTAGAAACAGGATTCTTGGAGCACACTGGCCATGCTGTCTGGGAAAGCTTTATGATGTCAGAAAATAAGGTAGAGCATGATTTAGGTAGAAGCCTGATGTCAATCACCAGCCTCTCTATATATGCACACATACATGTGCCCTCACACACGAACATGCACATATACATATACAAGAAAAGGAAAGAATAAGCTAATTACTTGCATTAAATGGAACAATATTTTTATATAGAATTTTCAGTGAGACCATTAAGGGATACAATGGAAACTATTGTTGGTGTAAAACTGCATGCTCTGTGGTGTGTGTTCTTAGGGCTTCCAGGGCAGAGAAAGTCATGGGGAAAAACTGGCACATGTGATGTACCTGCAAAGACAAACTAAGAAACTCACTGTTCAAATTATTTTGATTGTATATTTCATGTATTTACAAATAAACTTTTTAAGTTTCCAGTCAGTAGTGAGCAAGTTTTGGTCTGGTGGCCATGACAGCAATATTGCTATGCCCATGCTTATCTTAGGTGTTTTATATTGAGAGTATTCCACCATTTCATTAAATATATCAGGATTATGTGATACCTGAACTACAAGGGAAAAGCTATTATATAAACAAATATGTTAGGCACAAATACTTAAGGTAATATCAGTAGGAACCAGTCAACACGACATAGGATTTCTCACTATATGGCATTTACCATGACTGGTGTGAATTCCATCAAAGATAATCATTTAAGCATTCAACAGCTCTCTGCACAAAAGTTGACTGATGTTCAAGAAAAGCTACGAACATTGACAACAAAGTCGGTAGCTTCCACCATGCCTTTAAGTAAATGTCTCAAAGTGTTGGTGGGTTCTAAGGAATGAGGAAAGACTGTCACTCCAACACAAGGAGACACTGTTATTTAAACTTGACCTTCTTGCTCAGGAGGAAGAGCTAGATACTGAATTATGCTACTGATGAATTAAGGTACAAATCTACGGAGATGTTCACACACATGGTAAAGTGTACTTCAGGGCACCATTGTGCATTTACTGAGTCTAAAGGTCTAACTGTAGACTAAGGAACTTCAATTATGCATCATAAAATTAGTCTACTTCCTGGAAGCATGCAGGTAGGAGCAGCGCTTCCCAGTGGGTCTCTCCTGACACTTCTGTGCTTTTTTTTTTTTTTTTTTTTTTTTTTTTTGGCAAGCTTGGTACGCATATTTGGACTCTTTCATGCATTTCATGTTGTGTAAATTCTCTCTTTAGGCAGAAAATTAGTAACTTTATTATATTCATTCCTTTTCTTCCTTCTTGAATTTTTTTTTAGTAGTTTCTGGCCCCTTCTACCCTTGAGACATATCTTCTTACCATCTCCAAAGCAGAGACTTGATTTTCAAACCTTTACTTAAGAATCTTCTCTGGAAACCTAAAGCATAACACCCAACATTATGAACACAATGAGAAGATGTTGGAGAGGCTTGCCTTTCAGATACAGCTGCAGACACATGTGCCAGTCAGGAACAAGCACAGATGTGGCGAGGAAGAGAAACAGTGAGCGACACAGGCAAGCAGAGGACCTTTACCCCAGCTTGTATTTTTAGTTTGTATTTACCATGAGGAAAATTATGTCCTATTTTTATTTCTGTCTTAATTCTCACAGTGGCCCCAAACTGCATCCATTTCACTATCAGAAATAGCTAGGAGATGGGTAAGAGCTCAAATATTCCACTCAACTTTTTTTCCTGAGTTTTTCCGCTAATAAAATGCTATCAGTTAAGTCCAAGAATATCTTTCTCCCCCTCAGGGCTCAGGAAACCCTGCAGAATAGGTGGCAGAGAAAGGGAAAAGCCAGACTGGGTAGAGGACACAAGAAAACAAGGCCCTCCAAATCAATATGAACCAAGCTCCGATGGACTCACAGAGACAGAGGTTGCATGCGCAGACCTGTACAAGTCCATTATATATTGGTCAATTCCTGAACATGAGGTCTTCCTTGGAGTGGTTGATATGCCCGGTATCATTCCATTGAAGAAAACTGATTTTCCTTCTCCTAGCTGGTGTCAGTAATCATGTTTAGGGCCATAGTGAACACACCATCTCCTGATACATCCTAGAGATCCCGCTACACTCAAGGCATTTTGTAAGAACCCTCTTCTACCTCTGGAATCCCAGAGCTGCTGCTGGGGTTCTGGCGGGACTCGCTACCCAGCAACCACCAAAAATCCTGTCCTCTCGAATACTACTTCCTTTCCATTCCTTCTGCCCCTTCTACTGCCACCTGCCCTTTCTGCTGGGGCAAACCCTTGCCAGGTTTACCTCAGTGAAGATACCATTTCCTGATGCATCCTAGAGATCCTGCTGCACTCAGGCCAGTTGGTAAGAATGCCCCCCCCCCCAATCTCTGGAGACCCAGAACTGCTGCCAGAGGTCTGGCGGAACTCGCAAGATCATTACCAACAAAAACCAAGGCTGCATGGCACCATCAGAACCCAGTTCTCCCACAACAGCAAATCCTGGATATGGCAAAACACCAGAAAAGCAAGAGCTGCAGTTAAAATCACGTCTCATGATGCTGATAGAGGACTTCAAAGAAGGACATAAATAACTCCCTTAAAGAAATGCAGGAGAACATGGGTCAACAGGTAGAAGCACTTAAAAAGGAAACACAAAAATCCCTTAAAGAATTGCAGGAAAACACAAACAAGGGAGGGAACTGAACAAAACCATCCAGGATCTAAAAATGGAAGTAGAAACAAGAAAAACATTACAAAGTGAGACAACACTGGAGATAGGAAACATTGGAAAGAATTCAGTATGCAAGCATCCGTATGACAAGAACTTCAAGTCTCTGAAGAAAGAAAACAAAGATCTCAGAAGATGGAAAGATTTTCCATGCTCGTGGATTGGCAGGATTAATATAGTAAAAATGGCCATCTTTCCAAAAGCAATCTACAGATTCAATGCAATCCCCATCAAAATTCCAAATCAATTCTTCATAGAGCTAGAAAGAGCGATCCGAAAATTCACTTAGAATAACAAAAAAACCTAGGATAGCAAAAAAATATTCTCCACAACAAAAGATCTCCTGGAGTAATCACCATCTCTGACCTCAAGGTCTACTACCAGACCAGCAGTAATAAAAACTATATGGTACTGGTGCAGAGAGAGGTAGGAAGATCAATGAAATAGAATTGAAGATCCAGAAATGAACCTACATACTCATGGTCACTTGATATTTGACAAAGAAACTACAAACATCCAGTAGAAAAAAGGCAGCATTTTAACAAATGGTGCTGAATCAACTGGAGATCAGCATACAGAAAAATGCAAATTGGCATTCTTATCTCCTTCTACAAAGCTCAAGTACAAGTGGATCAAGAACCTCCACATAAAACCAGATACACTGAAGCTTACAGAGGAGAAAGTGGGGAAGAGACTTGAACACATGGGCACAGGGGAGAATTTCCTGAATAGAACACCAATGGCTTATTCTCTAAGAACAAGAATTGACAAATGGGACCTCATAAAACTGCAAAGCTCCTGTAAGGCAAAGGATACTGTCAATAGGACAAAATGGAAACCAACAAATTTGGAAAAGATCTTTAACCACCCTACATCTGCTAGAGGGCTAATAGCCAATGTATACAAAGAACTCAAGAAGTTAGACTCCAGAGAGTTAAACAACCCTATTAAAAATGGGGTACAGAGCGAAACAAAGAATTCTCAACTGAGAATTACTGAGAAACACCTAAAGAAATGTTCAACATCCTTAATCATCAGGGAAATGCAAATCAAAACAACCCTGAGATTCCACCTCACACCAGTCAGAATGGCTAAGATGAAAATCTCAGGGGATAGAAGATGCTGGAGAGGATATGGAGAAAGAGGGACACTTTTCCATTACTGGTGGGACTGCAAGCTGGTAAAACCACTCTGGAAATCAGTTTGGCAGTTCCTTAGAAAATTAGAAATAGTACCTGAGGACTAAGCTATACCACTCTTGGGTATATACCCAGATGATGTTCCAACATGTATTAAGGACACATGCTCCACTATGTTCATAGCATATTTATATATGCCAGAAGCTGGAAAGAACCCAGATGTCCTTCCACAGAGAAAATGTGGTATATATACCAAATGGAGTACTATTCAACTATTAAAAACTACACATTCATGAAATTCTTAGGCAAATGGATGGAACTAGAAAGTGTCATCCTGAATGAGGTAAACCAATGACAAAAGAACACACATGGTATGCACTCACTGACAAGTAGATATTAGCCCAGAAGCTCAAAATAAAGAAGTTATAATTCGCCGGGCGGTGGTGGCATACGCCTTTAATCCCAGCACTTGGGAGACAGAGGCAGGTGGATCTCTGAGTTCGAGGCCAACCTGGTCTACAAAGTGAGTTCCAGGACAGTCAGAGCTACACAGAGAAACCCTGTCTTGAAAAAAAAGAAGTTATAATTCACAGACCACAGAAAGATCAAGAGGAAGGAACACCAAAGTGTGGGTACTTTGGATTTTCTCAGAAAGGGAACAAAATACCCACAGGAGCAATTATGGAGACAAAGTATCGAGCAGAGACTGAAGGAAAGGCCACCCAGAGACTGTTCTACCTGGGGATTCATCCTATAAATAGTCAACAAACCATGCAAGGAGCCTGTCTGTTATGGTTATCTCCCGAGGGGCCCTGCTAGAGCCTTACAGATACAGAAGCAGAACCTAGCAGCCAACCACTGGAATGAGCTCAGGGTCCCCAATGGAGAAGCTGAAGGGCTTTGCAGCCCCATGGGAAGAATAATGATGTAGGCCAACCAGACACCCCAGGGCTCCCAGGGATTAAGCCATCAACCAAGGGGTACACATGGGTCTAGCCAAAAGTGTGACAGAGGAATGCCTTGTCGGGCATCAGTAGGAGGAGAGATTCTTGGTCCTATGAAGGCTCGATAGATGCCTCAGCGTGAGGAAATGGGGGTGTGTGTATGTGGGAGTTGGTTAGGTGGAGGGGCATCTTCTTGGAGGCAGGGGGTGGGAGGATGGGTTGGGTGTTTTCTGGCAGTGGGGTAACTGGAAAACCAGGAAAGGGTATAACATTTGAAATGTAAATGAAGTATATATTCAATAAAAAATTTTAAAAAAGGAATCATGTTTGGTAAGTAAATGACTTTGACTCAGTTCAAAGAAAACCAATTAAAAGTCTTTGTAAATATTAAATAGAGATTTTCATCAAGATCTAGTGAAAATTTATCACATATTTCTAATAGCAAACATCCAAGTGGAAAGAGACAGAAGTAGTAAGAGGTAGAGAAGGGCACGGGTGCTCCGAAGGAGAAATGGGAGAATTGGAGGATACTTTAAAGTGGGGAAGGGAAGCAGAGAAGGAGGCGAGGATAAATAACACCAGGGATTATTGAAAAAGCCATAGGGAAGCATACTGTCTTATTTTTACTTAAAGATACACACATGTATGTGCATACATATAATTTGAATGATTTTTTTTTACCACTTGGGATGGTAATAAGACCCCCTCAAGAGCCATAGACTACGGAACAAAACTCCGAATGCTGAGCATAGGAAGCCTCCCTCTGAGCTGTGGGTCAGGGCAGTCCAAGAGATTTCCCAAACAATACAGGCTATCATCATTGCTCTTAGTTGCTTCCCAGAACTTGAACTTAAGTCTCTGTTGTTGAAGGAACCACATACTTTAGACATGGGACTTGGAGAATTGGAGCTGGAATTGATCCAAAGTGGAGAAAATTGCTTATATCATTACCTACCACATTCAAAGGGCTTTGTTTTATTTTTATTATACTTTTTATTATTTAAATTTAAATATGTTTTGACCATATTCTTTCGTTCCCCTAAACTTTCCAGATCCTCTCCCTGCCCTACCTTCCCAATTTTAAGTTTTATTCCTTAAAAAACAAATACAATACCCCCAAAGAGAATAGAATAAAATGATACCCCCAAAGGAGGGGAAAACAACCAAACTGTAACCAAATAAAAGCACATACATGAAAGGAAACCTGTGGATTCCACTGCATGTTGGTCAACTAGTCCTGAACAGGAGACTTGCCCTGGCGTAGTTGATACACCTGGTGTCACTCAGTTGGAGAAAACTAATTTTTCCTTTCCAGCAAGTGTGAATGACAGCGCAGCTCTTATCCTCTATCTTACTGGCTAGGCTTTCATTCATTCAATTATTCATAAATCCATTTATTTATATTTTAAAATAACAAAATAAAATATAATATGATAAAACAAAAACTTTCACACCAAAGTTGGACAAGAAAGCAAACAGAAGAAAATGAGCACAAGAAAAGGCACAAGAATCAAAGAATCAGTGGTTGACACATTCAGGAGTTTCATAAGAAACACTAAGCAGAAAGTCATAATACATATGCAGGGGAGCCGGTATAGACCAGTGTAGGCCAGTGTTGATCCCGTGCTTGTTGTCACAGTCCCTATGAGTTCATATGGCCTTTGCTTTGGTTCAGTGGATCATTTTTCCTTGGTGCCTTCCATCCACTCTGCTTCCTTTCCTCTTTCAGCCTTCTCTTCTGCAGTGTTCTCTGAGCTCTGAAGGAAGAGATTTGATGATGACACCCCATTTATGAATGGGAATTTCAAGGGCCTTTGTCACCACTCCATGGAAAGTGGCATCAGACAAATGTTTCATGCCTATTTTTCTCAATATTCCCCCCCTCTGCCATGCCCAAAGTCCTCCTTTACCTTCCAGGTTTCTGCTGTTACCCCAGGATATATACTCACATCTACAGATACAAAACAAGGATCAACAAATAAGAGAAAGAATTTACAGTGTTTGCCTTTCTGTGCCTGGGTTACTTCACGCACAGAATATCTCCTAGATCCAACCATTTACCTGAAAAATGTCATGACACAATTTTTCTTCCTAACTGAGCAGAATTCCATTGGGTAAATGCACACATCTTCAGCATCCATTTATCAGCTGAAGGACACTTATGCTGCTTCTACTTCCAAGCTATTGTGAATGGCTGAACATCTGGAGACTTGGATATCAAGGCTTTGGGGTATATGCCAAGGAGTAGGATAACTCGGTCAGATGGTAGGTCTACCTTTAGCTTATTAAGCGTTCTGCACACTGATTTATCCTTAATGTAACACATTAATTTTAAGAACAGCTTGTGTTTTCTTCTTCACCCTCATTTTCACTCCTCTGAATTGCAAATGCATTTAAGTATTTTAGCTTTATTTGAACACTCCAAATTGTCTCTTTCTCCAGTGTCTCTTTGTATATTGAGATGATTAATTTTGATTGTCAACTTGACAAGAACCAATTGAGGTAAAACGCCCCTGAGAATGTCTATGGGGAGTTTCTCTATCAGGTTAATTGAAATTGGAGCATCCACTACAAATGTAGGTGGCCACATTGTATTGGCTGGCATCCTATACTGAAGACTCTTTCTTGGCTTGTCTGTGGGCACAGTGTGGCCAGCTATCTCATATCCTTTGTCATGGTCCATGTTACAATACCTTCTCCATCACAAAGGACTAGAACTCCCAAATTGTAAACCAGGATAAAAACTCTTTCTTCATAAAGTTGCCTCTCATCAGATGTTTGTTTGTAGCGAGGAAAGAAGTCTCTATTGTCTTAGTTTTTACTCCATGGCTTGATGCACTATTTACTTTTTTTGTTGTTGTAGCAAAACTCCTGATAAAAGCGTCTTAAAGATGGAAAATGTAACCAGACTCACAAGTTGAGTGCACAGACCCTCATGGCAGTGACGGTATGGCAGCAGAAATACTGCGTCATTTTACCACAGTCCGTGAGATGGTACCACCTACGCTCAGGGGGAGTCTTTCTCTTCAGTTGACTCTCTCTAGAAACACACTTACACACATCCGAATACATGTGTCTCCTAGGTAATTCTAAATCTAAGTGAGTTGACAACGAGGCTTAACCATCACACTCGACACTGAGCTCCTCAGCTCAGTCCGTTTCTTATGAAAGGCTTTTTCGATCCTTCCGGTGTGGCTCATCTCTATCAGGACTAGGTGAGTGTCACACCTGTAGGCTCTGTGACTACCTTCACATATTCATTTTGTAGGTGATGCTGCCTGTAATATATATTTCCTTTCCTTATATGAACCTTATAATAAAGTTCAATAATGGTGATGCCACTCAAACAAGATGAACTCGTAGTATGCAGTGATTCGATGTTTACTACACAATTACTTGGGTAAATGAGCAAACCTTTATTATTCACACTGTCAAATGGAAATCAGTATCTTATAGTGAGCCTATATCTCACTCAAAGACTTGAGTCCTCATGGCAGAAAGAAAAATAAGAAGAAATGCAACCCTGCTGCCCACTGATAGCAGCAGCGTTAATTAACACTGAGGAAACACATTTGTTCACTTCTGCAAAGTTATTTTGATGGTAAAATGCAATGACTCTTGTTCCTTGTCCTACATTCCTCCAAACATATCAGGAGAAATACAGCCCCTCTTCCCTTCCTTCCTTCCTTCCTTCCTTCCTTCCTTCCTTCCTTCCTCCCTCCCTCCCTTCCTTCCACCTTCCTTCCTTCCTTCTTCCTTTCTTCCTTCCTTCCTTCCTTTCTTCCTTCCTTCTTTCATCCTTGCTTCCATCTTTGTTCTGTTAATTTTTGTCACCATGACACAAACTTGAGTCCCCTGGGAAGATTAAGCCTCAGTTGAAGAGTTACCTCCATCAGATCAGCTTGTAAGTATGTGTTTGGAGACTATTCTTTGTCTAATAATTAGTGTAGACAGGCACAGTACACTGTGACCAGTGCTACTCCTGGGAAGGTGACCCTGGTTTGTCTAAGGAGGTAGGTTTAGCAAGTTAGTAAGCAGCATTCCCAGTGGTGTCTGCTTTACTCTTACCTCCACGTTCCTGTGTGCAGTCTTACCCCAGTTTCCCTTTATGATGAACTGTAAAGTGAAATAAATACATTTCTTCCCAAGTTCTTTATGGCTGTGGTGTTTATCACAGCAACAGAAAGCAAATTAGAGACATTCCCTCCCCACTTCCCTTCCCTTCCCTTCCTCCCTCCCTTCCTTTCTTCCTTCCTCTCATGCATCTTTCTCCCTCCCTCTCCCTTCTTCCTTTCCTTCCTTTCTTCCTCCTTTTGTCTTCCTCCTTCCCTCCCTTCTTTCTTTTCTTGAAGTGGCTTTCCAAATATATGTATCTATAGCCACAAACACACATGCAAATCATCACCTGTAGTCTCAGGTTATAAAAGAATAAGACAGGTATACAAACAGGCATATTTCAAACTGGTAAAGGTGTGCTCTTAGTTGATTGAGTGTGCTCTTAGTTGATTGAATATTAATTACTATTGCCTGTTCATTGGATGCTTTATTTATTTTTAATTGAAAGAATGGCCTTCACCAATTTAAAAGGACTTGGTAACCCAGATGTATCCAGTACCCTCTCTGGTAAACCTCTATTCTCAGCTTGTCCTAGTGATTTGAGGTTCCATTTGTGTCTGAGATTCAGAAACAATTTGAGCAGCTTCTATTCTACTTGACATTAAAGAAAAGAAAGTAAAAAATTTACGCTGGTAACTGCTATGTAAATCATTTGGTCTTAAGGGATGATTCATCGTTCAAGAGAAAAAGAATTAGCCTTAGGCCTGTCTGACTGGGGGAGGTTTATTGACACTGCTCACTGGAGAAGTACTGTAAAGAACACATGAGGTGTCTGGCTCCTCATTTTCTAGGGCAGCTAAAACTCCTAAATGTGACACTGATAATAAGATGATACACTGTCAGACAATGATGTGTGTGGCTTTCCTCTCCTCCCCCACCCCAGCTATTAAAGCTGTATTCAGTGGAAGACACATAGTAATTTGTTGGAAATCACAATTTGCTAAGAAACTCTCACAAAACCCCCAGAGCCCATTATATTAACAGAAGTGACAAGAAAATAAATGTTTTTGACAAGGAAATATTCCTATCCTGAGAAGTCGGCTGAAATAGTGATGATTATTCTGGAATCAAACTTATTTAAACACATTGTGTTGGATACTTAATAAATGTAACAGTGTGGCTGTTTGTGGCTAATAAAACTTGGTTTGCACCCTCCTCCTGCCTCCTCCTCTGCTGTGCCTCCATGGGCTCGCTTAAAGTGACTTAAGTAGCAGCAAGCTTGATCAGGACTTAGGCTGCAGAACTTAAATAATTCATTTATGCCCCACTGCTTTCAGACTGCTTTTACAAATGCTGTAATGAGCCAAGCTGCAAAGTAGTTTACATGGGGAAGAGACATTCAAATCACCAAAAAGAAGCCTCCTTCCTGTGCCTTGTTCCCTTGAAGTTTCAGATATAAGCAAGAAGGAAAGTATTGCAGAACTCTGATGTCTCCTAGGACTGCATCTGCTATTTACCTACTTCCCAAACTTATCTACGTGGCCAAATAGGAGCTATTTTTCTGCTTCCAGTAACTAGAATTACAGCCATGCCATTTGCAAGAGACTTGCTTCCTGAGTTCCATTTGTAAAATTGCTAGAAATTGCATGTGATTCCCAAAGCATATTTGAAGAGAAAGACATTACGAGTTTATCTTGAAGTTTAATTGAATTTTAAAAAGTGCAGGGGAAAAAAATCTAATTGCTATTGCAAAATTTAAGAATTGCAAGCACCTAAACAGTGAGCTGATGAGCATAATGCAAGGATCTTTGCAGGTGTCAAACAAGCAGAGTGTTAACCTCATATAGTCAAGACTACTGTCCCAGCCACACGGACTGAGATCCCCACTATCCTGGATCCTGCAGTTCAACCAGGGAAGCTCCTGATCTACAGAGAGCCCCATGGTTAGACAGATCCCTGCGGTCCGCCACAATCTTAGTGGGAGCAGCAAAACCGGACAGAGCCCTGTGGACTGAGAGCATCACCTTATAGGCTCCAGCAGTCCAGCCAGGGAAGCTCCGGTCCTGCAGGGAATCCTGCGGTTAGACAGAGCCCTGAGACCCGCCACTATCTTGGGGCTGCTAGCCTAACCAGTTCAACCAGGGAAGCTCCTGATCTACAGAGAGCCCCACGGTTAGACAGAGCCCCGCGGTCTGCCACAATCTCAGCAGGAGCAGCTCAACCAGAGTCCTGTGGTCTGAGAGCTCCGAAACTCATCAAAAGAGACACAGAAGGTCACTTCTTGCTGGTCAAGGGCACCCTCATTTGTAAAAGAAACTTTACTAAAGCTCAGTTAAATTGCACCTAACACAATAATCATGAGGGACCTCAACACTCCACTATCCTCAATGGATCGATCAGGAAAACAGAAACTAAACAAGGACACAGGGAAACTTATTGAAGCTTTGGACCAATTGGATTTAAGATATATATATATATATATATATATATATATATATATATATATATATAATTTCATCCTAAATCAAGTGAATATACCTTTTTCTCAGCACCTCATGGTACCTTCTCCAAAATTGACCACAATTGTCACAAGACAGACCTCAACAAATATAAGAAGATCAAACTAATCCCATGCCTCCTATCGGATTACCATGGAGTAAGAGTGGTCTTCAATAGCAACAAAAACAACAGAAAGTCCACATACACATGGAGGCTGAACAATATTCTATTCAACGATACCTTAGTCAAGGACGAAATAAAGAAAGAAATCAAAGACAATCAGAAAAGAATACACATGAAATGCAATCACTGATACGTGGATATTAATGAGCCCAGAAGCTCTGAATACTCAAGGCACAATTAGCAAGTCAAAAGATTCCCAAGAAGGAAGGAGAGGACTCTGGTCCTGAAAAGTCTGGATCCAGTTTTGTAGGAGAGTACCAGAACAGAGAAATAGGGTGTGTGTGTGGGGGATGATTGGGGAATAGGCGGGGCAGTGGTGGGGTGGGAGGACTTATGGGACATATGGTGAGGGGAGAATTGGGAAAGGGGAAAGCCTTTGGAATGTAAACAAAGAATATAGAAAAAATAATAAAGAAAAAAATGCAAAAAAAAAAAAGAATTTAATGAAAATGAAGGCACAACATACCAATGGAACACAATGAAAGCAGTGCTAAGAGGAAAACTCATAGCCCTGAGTGCCTCCAAAAAGAAACAGGAGAGAGCATATACTAGCAACTTAACAGCACACCTGAAGGTTCTGGAACAAAAAGAAGCTAATTCACCCAGGAGGAGAAGATAGGAAATCATCAAACGCAGGACTGAAATCAATCAAGTAGGAACAAAGAGAACCATACAAAGAATCAACAAAACCAGGAGCTGGTTCTTTGAGAAAATCAGCAAGATAGATAAACCCTTAGCCAGACTGAACAAAGGGCACAGAGACAGTATCCAAATTAATAAAATTCTAAATGAAAAGGGAGATATAACAACAGAAACTGAGGAAATTCAAAAAATTATCAGATCCTACTACAAAAGCCTATGCTCAACACAATTGGAGAATCTAGAGGAAATGGACAATTTTCTAAACAGATACCAAATACCAAAATTAAATCAGGATCAAATAGATCATCTAAACAGTCCCATAACCACCAAAGAAATAGAAGGGGTCATAGAAAGTCTTCCAACCAAAAAGCACAGGACCAAACGGTTTTAGTGCAGAATGCTATCTGACCTTCAAAGAAGTCCTAATACTAATACTCTTCAAACTACTCCACAAAATAGGAACAGAAGATACACTACCAAACTCATTCTACGAAGCCACAATTACACTGATACCAAAACCACACAAAGATCCAACTAAGAAAGAGAACTTCAGACCAATTTCCCTTATGAACATCGATGCAAAAATACTCAATAAAATTTTTGCCAACTGAATTCAAGAATACATCAAAACGATCAATCACCATGATCAAGTAGGCTTCATCCCAAGGATGCAGGGATGGTTCAATATATGGAAATCCATCAATGTAATACACTATATAAACAAACTCAAAGAAAAAAACCACGTGGTCATCTCATTGGGTGCTGAAAAAGCATTTGACAAAATTCAGCATCCTTTCATGCTAAAAGTCTTGGAAAAAAAGAGGAATTCAAGGCCCATACCTAAACATAGTAAAAGCAATATACAACAAACCAGTAGCCAACATCAAACTAAATGGAGAGAAACTTGAAGCAATCCCACTAAAATCAGGGACTAGACAACGCTGCCCCCTCTCACAATATCTTTTCAATAAAGTACTTGAGGTACTAGCTAGAGCAATTCGATAACAAAAGGAAGTCAAGGGGATACAAGGAAGAAGATACATTGGAAAGGAAGAAGGCAAACTATCACTATTCACAGATGATATGAAAGTATACTTAAGTGACCCAAAAACTACACCAGAGAATTCCTACAGCTGATAAACAACTTCAGCAAAGTGGCTGGTTATAAAGTCAACTCAAGTAAATCAGTAACCGTCCTATACTCAATAGATAAGCAGGCTGAGAAAGAAATTAGGGAAATGACACCCTTCACAATAGCCACAAACAATATAAAGTATCTTGGTGTGACTCTAACCAAACAAGTGAAAGATTTATATGACAAGAACTTCAGGTCTCTGAAGAAAGAAATGGAAGAAGACCTCAGAAAATGGAAAAATCTTCCATGCTCGTGGGTTGGCAGGATTGATATAGTTAAAATGGCAATCTTACCAAAAGCAATATACAGATTCAATTCAATTCCCATCAAAATCCCAACTCAGTTCTTCATAGAGTTAGAAAGAACAATTCTCAAATTCATCTGGAATAACAAAAAACCCAGGATAGCTAAAACTATTTATCAACAGTAAAAGAACTTCTGGGGGAATCAGTATCCCAGACCTCAAGCAATACTACAGAGCAATAGTGTTAAAAACTGCATGTTATTGGTACAGTGACAGGGAGGTGGATCAATGGAATAGGATTGAAGACCCAGAATTGAACCCACACATCTATGGCCAATTGATCTTCGACAAAGGAGCTGAAAACATCCAGTGGAAAAAAATAGCCTTTTCAACAAATGGTACTGGCTCAATTGGAGGTCAGCATGCAGAAGAATGAGAATTGATCCACTCTTATCTCCTTGTACTAAGCTCAACTCCAAGTGGATTAAGGACCTCCACATAAAACCAGACACACTGAAACTAAGAGAAAAGAAACTGGGGAAGACCCTTGAGGACATTGGCTCAGTGGGAAAGTTCCTGAACAGAACACCAATAGCTTATGCTCTAAGATCAAGAATAGACAAATGGGACCTCATAAAATTACAAAGTTTCTGTAAGGCAAAAGACACTGTCAAAAGGACAAATTGGCAACCAACAAATTGGGAAAAGATCTTCACCCACCCTGCATCTGACAGAGGGCTAATATCCAATGTATACAAAGAACTCAAGAAGTTAGACCCCAGAAAACCAAATAACCCTATCAAAAAATGGGGAACAGAGCTAAACAAAGACTTTTCACCTGAAGAACTTCGGATGGCTATGAAGCACCTTAAGAAATGTTCAACATCATTAGTCATTAGGGAAATGCAAATCAAAACAGCCCTGAGATTTCACCTCATACCAGTCAGAATGGCTAAGATTAAAAACTCAGGAAACAGCAGTTGTTGGCGAGGATGTGGAGAAAGAGGAACACTCCTTCGCTGCTGGTGGGATTGCAAGTTGGTATAAACACTCTGGAAATCGGCCTGGCGGCTGATAATCATAAAACTGGGCACGACACTTCCGGAGGACCCTGCTATACCACTCCTGTGTATATACCCAGAGGATTTCCCAGCATGTGATAAGGATACATGCTCTACTATGTTCAAAGCACCCTTATTTCTAATAGCCAGAAGTTGGAAAGAACCCAGATGTCCCTCACTGGAGGAATGGATACAAAAAATATGGTATATATACACAATGGAGTACTATTCAACCATTAGAAGCAATGAATTCATGAAATTCTTAGAGAAATGGATGGAGCTGGAAAACATCATACTAAGTGAGGTAACCCAGTCCCAAAAGAATACCCATTGTATGCACTCACTGATAAGTGGATATTAGCCTAGAATCTTGGAACACCAAAGACACAATCCACATACCAAATGATGTCTGAGAAGAAGGAAGGAGTGGACCCTGGATCTGGAAAGGCCAATGCATCAGTGTAGGAGAATACCAGAACAGGGAAGTGGGAAGGGGAGGATGAGGGAACCAGCGGAGGGAAAAGGGCATATGGGACCTTTGGGGGGCAGGGAACCAGGAAAAGGGAAATGAAATGTAAATAAAGAATATATTCAACAAAAAAAGACTATTGTCCCAAATCATCATGACCAAGTTAATTAAGTCATGCTTTTTTATTTGTGTGTATGGCTATCTCTCCCTAAAAGTGGAGTTCAGGTGATCAGCCTTGGACATGGACAAGAGGAGGGGTTTCTAAATGGGGGATTTGGTAGGCAAATGGGTTGGGTTTCAGAAGAAGAACATAAGCATAACAAATTGGTCATAACAATCTCCTGAAATAAAGACATGGTTGAAAGTTGGTTATAACAAGGTAGTGTTACAAGGTGGTCATAATTACCTTTTGAAACAAAGGCACTGCTGCTGAAACAGGTGCTACATAATCATTTTGTAGTTCAGGCTATGAATGTGTATAGCTCAATCCTTGAGAAAGAGATTTAATCATAACCAGGAATAAATTTATTTTGTCTTTGCAGTAAAATTTCTTCAAAGCCTAAGATGTAGGCAGGCTGGTTAATCAATAGAACAGCTACCAGTCATAGAATATGAGAAGTCAACAAAGCCAATGTACTAAGAAATGTAGTATCTAAAATTGTTGAGAAAAGGTCATGCTAGAAATAAAAAAGATACTATTTAATACCTGATTATATCTTTGATGCTGACACTATATTCACAGAATTTATCAATTGAAACCCCATGGGACAAAAGTAGTATATATCCAATTCCTGAAAAATTCAGAAAAATGTAGGTAATCATTTCTGTGATCTTTTTTTTTTTCCTTTTTTTTTTTTTAATTTTATTTTCTATATTCTATGTTTACATTCCAAAGGCTTTCCCCTTTCCCAGTTCCCACCCACCATAGTTCCCATAGTTCCTCTCCCCCCCATCTGTTCCCCAATAATTCCCCCTCCCCCCTCGGTTTCTTTACTAAACTGGAAGCAATCTTTACAGGCCCAGGGTCCTCTCCTTTCTTCTTCTTGGGAATCATTTGACTTGCTATTTGTGTCTTGAGTATTTAGGGCTTCTGGGCTCATTAATATCCACTTATCAGTGATTGCATTTCAGGTGCATTCTTTTGTGATTGGGTTAATTCACTCAGGATGATATTTTCCAGGTCTAACCATTTACCTACAAATTGCATGAATTCATTATTTTTAATTGCTGTGTAGTATTCCATTGTATAAATATACCACATTTTCTGTATCCATTCCTCCTTTGAGGGATATTTGGGCTGCTTCCAATTTCTGGCTATTATAAACAAGGCTGCTATAAACATAGTGGAGCATGTGTCCTTGTTGCATGCAGGGGAATCCTCTGGGTATATGCCCAGGAGTGGTATGCCAGGGTCCTCTGGAAGTAACATGCCCAATTTTCTGAGGAACCGCCAAACTGATTTCCAGAGCGGTTTTACCATTTTGCAATCCCACCAACAGTGGAGGAGTGTTCCTCTTTCTCCACATCCTCGCCAGCACTTGTTGTCTCTTGAGTTTTTAATCTTAGCCATTCTGACTGGTGTGAGGTGGAATCTCAGGGTTGTTTTGATTTGCATTTCCCTGATGACTAATGATGTTGAACATCTTTTAAGGTGTTTCTCGGCCATCCGAATTTCTTCTGGTGAGAATTCTTTGTTTAGCTCTGTGCCCCATTTTTTGATAGGGTTATTTGGTTCTTTGCGGTCTAACTTCTTGAGTTCTTTGTATATATTGGATATTAGCCCTCTGTCAGATGTGGGGTTGGTGAAGATCTTTTCCCACTTTGTTGGTTGCCGTTTTGTCCTTCTGACAGTGTCCTTTGCTTTGCAGAAACTTTGTAATTTTATGAGGTCCCATTTGTCGATTCTTGATCTTAGAGCATAAGCTATTGGTGTTCTGTTCAGGAACTTTTCCCCTGTGCCCAAGTCCTCCAGGGTCTTCCCAAGTTTCTTTTCTAATAGTTTCAGTGTGTCTGGTTTTATGTGGAGGTCCTTGATCCACTTGGAGTTGATCTTAGTACAAGGAGATAAGAGTGGGTCAATTCGCATTCTTCTGCATGTTGACCTCCAGTTGAACCAGCACCATTTGTTGAAAAGGCTATCTTTTTTCCACCGGATGGTTGTGGCTCCTTTATCAAAGATCAAGTGACCATAAGTCTGTGGGTTAATTTCTGGGTCTTCAATCCTATTCCATTGATCTACCTGCCTGTTGCTGTACCAATACCATGCAGTTTTTAACACAATTGCTCTGTAGTACTGCTTGAGGTCAGGGATATTGATTCCCCCAGAAGTCCTTTTATTGTTGAGAATAGTTTTAGCTATCCTGGGTTTTTTGTTGCTCCAGATGAATTTGAGAATTGCTCTTTCTAGATCTATGAAGAATTGATTTGGGATTTTGATGGGGATTGCATTGAATCTGTAGATTGCTTTTGGCAAGATGGCCATTTTTACTATATTGATCCTGCCAATCCAGGAGCAAGAAATATTTTTCCATCTCCTGAGGTCTTCTTCGATTTCTTTCTTCAGGGACTTGAAGTTCCTGTCATACAGATCTTTCACTTGTTTGGTTAGAGTTACGCCAAGGTACTTTATGTTGTTTGTGGCTATTGTGAAGGGTGTTATTTCCCTAACTTCTTTCTCAGCCTGCTTGTCCTTTGAGTACAAGAAGGCTACTGATTTGCTTGAGTTAATTTTATAACCAGCCACGTTGCTGAAGTTGTTTATCAGCTGTAGAAGTTCTCTGGTGGAGTTTTTTGGATCGCTTAAGTAGACTATCATATCATCTGCAAATAATGATACTTTGACTTCTTCCTTTCCAATTTGTATCCCTTTGACTTCCTTATGTTGTCTGATTGCTCTCGCTAGAACTTCAAGTACTATATTGAAAAGATATGGAGAGAGAGGACAGCCTTGTCTAGTCCCTGATTTTAGTGGAATTGCTTCAAGTTTCTCTCCATTTATTTTGATGTTGGCTACTGGTTTGCTGTAGATTGCTTTTACTATGTTTAGGTATGGGCCTTGAATTCCTGCTCTTTCCAAGACTTTTAGCATGAAAGGATGCTGAATTTTGTCAAATGCTTTTTCAGCATCTAATGAGATGACCATGTGGTTTTTTTCTTTTAGTTTGTTTATGTAGTGGATTACATTGATGGATTTCCGTATATTGAACCATCCCTGCATTCCTGGAATGAAGCCTACTTGATCATGGTGAATGATCGTTTTGATATGCTCTTGGATTCGGTTGGCAAGGATTTTATTTAGTATTTTTGCATCTATATTCATAAGAGAAATTGGCCTGTAGTTCTCTTTCTTTGTTGGATCTTTTTGTGGTTTAGGTATCAGCGTAATTGTGGTTTCGAAGAATGAGTTGGGCAGTGTCCCTTCTGTCTCTATTTTGTGGAATAGTTTGAAGAGTATTGGTGTTAAGTCTTCTTTGAAGGTCTGGTAGAATTCTGCACTAAAACCATCTGGTCCCGTACTTTTTTTGGTTGGGAGGCTTTCTATAACCCCTTCTATTTCTTTAAGGGTTATGGGACTGTTTAGCTGGTCTACTTGATGCTGATTTAATTTTGGTATTTGGTATCTGTCTAGGAAATTGTCCATTTCCTCCAGATTCTCCAGTTGTTTTGAGTATAGGCCTTTGTAGTAGGATCTGATGATCTTTTGAATTTCCTCTGTTTCTGTTGTTATATCCCCCTTTTCATTTTTAATTTTGTTAATTTGGATACTATCTCTGTGCCCTTTGGTTAGTCTAGCTAAGGGCTTATCTATCTTGTTGATTTTCTCGAAGAACCAGCTCTTGGTTTTGTTGATTCTTTGTATGGTTCTCTTTGTTTCTGCTTGATTGATTTCAGCCCTTAGTTTGATGATTTCCTCTCTTCTACTCCTCCTGGGTGAGTTAGCTTCTTTTTGTTCCAGCGCCTTCAGGTGTGCTGTTAAGTTGCTAGTGTATGCTCTTTCCAGTTTCTTTTTGGAGGCACTCAGGGCTATGAGTTTTCCTCTTAGCACTGCTTTCATTGTATCCCAGAGATTTGGGTAGGTCGTACCTTCATTTTCATTGAAGTCTAAAAAGTCTTTGATTTCTTTCTTTATTTCTTCCTTGACCAGGGTGTCATTGAGTAGAGTATTGTTCAGTTTCCATGTGTATGTGGGCTTTCTGTAGTTCTTCTTGCTATTGAAGACCACTTTTACTCCATAGTGATCCGATAGGAGACATGGGATTAGTTCGGTCTTCTTGTATTTGTTGAGGTCTGTCTTGTGACCAATTATATGATCAATTTTTGAGAAGGTACCGTGCGGTGCTGAGAAAAAGGTATACTCTTTTGTTTTAGGATGGAATGTTCTATATATATCTGTTAAATCCAATTGGTCCAAAGCTTCAATTAGTTTCACTGTGTCCCTGTTTAGTTTCTGCTTTCCTGATCGGTCCATTGAGGAGAGTGGAGTGTTGAAGTCACCTACAATCATTGTGTTAGGTGCGATGTGTGCTTTAAGCTTTAGTAAAGTTTCTTTTACGAATGAGGGTGCCCTTGCATTTGGTGCATAGATGTTCAGTATTGAGAATTCTTCTTGGTGGATTTTCCCTTTGACAAGCAGGAAGTGACCTTCTGTGTCTCTTTTGATGACTTTAGGTTGAAAGTCGATTTTATCTGATATTAGAATGGCTACTCCAGCTTGTTTCCTGGGACCATTTGCTTGTAGAACTGTCTTCCAGCCTTTTACTCTAAGGAGGTGTTTGTCTTTGACACTGAGATGTGTTTCCTGTATGCAGCAAAATGTAGGGTCCTGTTTCCGTATCCAGTCTGTTAGTCTGTGTCTTTTGATTGGGGAATTGAGTCCATTGATATTAAGAGATATTAAGGAATAGTAATTATTACTTCCTGACATTTTGGGAATTGTTATTATTATTTGTATTTGAGTGGTTCTCTTCTTTTGGGTTGGATGAGATGGGGTTTCTATCTTGTTTCTTCTGGGGTGTTGTTTCCCCCCTTGTGTTGGTATTTTTCCCCTATTATCCTTTGTAGGGCTGGGTTTGTAGATAAGTATCTTGCAAATTTGGTTTTGTCGTGGAATATCTTGGTTTCCCCATCTATGGCAATTGAGAGTTTCGCTGGGTATAGTAGTCTTGGCTGAAGTTTGTGTTCTCTTAGGGTCTGCATAAGGTCTGCCCAGGATCTTCTAGCTTTCATGGTCTCAGGTGAGAAGTCTGGTGTAATTCTGATAGGTCTTCCTTTATATGTTACTTGTCCTTTTTCTCTTACTGCCTTTAATATTCTTTCTTTGTTTAGTACATTTGGGGTTTTGACTATTATGTGACGGGAAGTATTTCTGTTCTGGTCCAGTCTATTTGGGGTTCTAAAGGCTTCTTGTATATTCATGGGCATCTCTCTCTTTAGGTTGGGGAAATTTTCTTCCATAATTTTGTAGAAGATATTTGCTGGCCCTTTAAGTTGTAGATCTTCATTCTCATCTATCCCTATAATCCTTAGGTTTGGTCTTCTCATTGTGTCCTGGATTTCCTGAATGTTTTGGGTTACCAGCTTTTTGCATTTTGCATTTTCTTTAATTGTTGAATCCATGGTTCCTATGGTATCTTCAGCATCTGAGATTCTGTCTTCTATCTCTTGTATTCTATTGTTGATATTTGCATCTATGACTCCTGATTTCTTCCCAAGGTTTTCTATTTCCAACATTGTCTCCCTTTGCGATTGCTTAGTTGTTTCTACTTCTGTTTTTAGATTTTGTATGGTTTTGCTCAGATCTTTCAGTTGCTTGTTTGTGTTTTCCTGTAATTCTTTGAGGGATTTTTGTGTTTCCTCCTTTATGACTTCTACTCGTTGACCCATGTTCTCTTGTATTTCTTTGGGTGATTTTTGTTTCTCCCCCTTATTGGGATTCACTTTTTGCTCTATATTCTCCTGGATTTCTTTAAGTGATTTTTGTGTCTGCCTTGTATGGGCTTCTAGTTTTTGATCTATTTTCTCCTCTATTACTTTAAGAAATTTATCTAAGTGATCCTCAATCTGCATCTTTACCAGTGATTTTAGATCTGAGTCTTGTTTTTCTGGTGTGTTGAGATATCTGGGATTTAATTGTGTTTGTCTTGCAATGGCTTCTAGCTTTTGATCTATTTTCTCATGTATTACTTTAAGAGATTTATCTAAGTGTTCCTCTATCAGCATCCTGACCAGTGATTTTAGATCTGAGTCTTGTTTTTCTGGTGTTTCGGGGTATCCAATATTTATTGCTGTTGGGGAACTGGGTTCGGATGCCGCCATATTGCCTTGATTTTTGTTAGTAGCGATCTTACGTTTGCCTTTTGCCATCTGGTTAACTCTGGTGTTAGTTGGTCCTGTAGATACTAGCTGGTGCTTGACCCTCCTGTGGGGTTGTAAGGCTATTTCCCAGTGACTGGGATACCTGAATCACTGTCCTGCGGGGCTCTTGCTCACAGATTGCTGACAGGTGGCCTGAGTCCCCCGAGGTCTTAACCTCAGGATATCCCAGGTATTTGGTTCCGCCTGTTGGGCGGCTGCTCTGCACTGCTCCTGCTCAGGGTTTGCTGTCTGATATCCTGTTTCCCCAGGGGTCTTAAAGTTGGGATATCTCAGTTATCTGGTTCCGCCTGCTGGTCCCAAGCTGCTGGGAAGCTGGCTGGGTCCGGTTTCCAGCTTCCCTGCCACTGGCTGGATGGGAGGCTGGTTCGGCCTCCGGCTGGGTCTGGGTACCTGGCACACTGGCTGACTCTGGCTTCCTCACCACCAGCTGGACGGGAAGCTGCAGGCAATATGGCAGCTGCCTGCAGGGAGCTCGGGGTCCGCCCCGCGCGCGAGTGCAGAGTGCACCCGCTATTCTGTGCCCAATTCCCACTCCAGGCCTGAGTCCCCGAAGGTCTTAAGCTCGGGCTGTGTCGGGTACCTGGTTCTGCCGCCGCCGCCGGATGGTTCTGAGCACCTGGCACGCTGGGTGACCCTCCGGCTTCCCCACCACCAGCTGGGCGGGAAGCTGCAGGCAATATGGCAGCTGCCTGCAGGGAGCTCGGGGTCCGCCGCGCGAGTGCAGAGTGCACCCGCTATTCTGTGCCCAACTCCCACTCCAGGCCTGAGTCCCCGAAGGTCTTAAGCTTGGGCTGTGTCGGGTACCTGGTTCTGCCGCCGCCGCCGGATGGTTCTGAGCACCTGGGACGCTGGGTGACCCTCCGGCTTCCCCACCGCCAGCTGGGCGGGAAGCTGCAGGCAATATGGCAGCTGCCTGCAGGGAGCTCGGGGTCCGCCCCGCGCGCGAGTGCAGAGTGCACCCGCTATTCTGTGCCCAATTCCCACTCCAGGCCTGAGTCCCCGAAGGTCTTAAGCTCGGGCTGTGTCGGGTACCTGGTTCTGCCGCCGCTGCCGGATGGTTCTGAGCACCTGGGACGCTCATTTCTGTGATCTTTGAGAGGTAGAAACATTCTGAGCACAGTAAAATTCAGAGTACAGCAACTTATTAGATCTTACTACTGAGGAACATAAAAATGAACATTTGTACATTCAGAAATGATTAACAATACAAATATCACATCTTTACTCTTATTTGTGGTTCCTAAATTTCATAGGGATATATAATGTTACATGACATACAAGGAGAAGTGAAATTGTCTAGTGCAATGGTAGGCATTGATGGGAGGAGGGGTGAAAGGAAGGTTGGGGTATCTCGGGAAAAGAACGGTGAAAGAGGAATGTTGGGGTACGGAGGAATATTCTCACTGTTTTAATTATAATTGTTATTTTCAAGTCTTTAATGTTTGGCATGTCCCAGTAATTCATGTGAATTAAGAATCTTGTTTTATTTTTTTCAATGTCAACATGAAATTTTTGCTTCATGTTCTGTTGGCCTGCATATTTTCTACCTATCTTCTGTCAAGGTCAAAGTTGTTTCACTAATTGGACATCATGAAATGAGCAAAGCTTCCTACAGATCCTCTAATGTTGAGATTAGAGTCAGAGAGGGGTGAAGGTAGAAGCAGCCCATAAGGTAAGAGGGCACATTGATGGTGGTGTTAGGCTTCTAGAAGATGTGGTGGGGAATGACCTTGGCACAGGTCTTCATACGAGAATTGGGGTCTCAGGGGAAGGTAGAGGTGAAGGCTACCTCTACAGCAAGCAAGGGACTTGTGCATTGGGTCTTCAGATGGCTTTAGGGAAGGTCCCCCTAAACATTCTTAAAATGAGTGTTTTGAATCCTTTCTCTGGGGTTGTTTTTCTTTGGAATCCATTACTGGAGAACTGATATTTCTGAAAAGGACATTTCAAAATGGTTTTTCATGTTTCTTATAATTCTGTGTTGAGACTTACATGTCTTAGGTTATAGCATTGATGGATATTGTTTTTATCAGCTATATTATTTCAGTTAAATTTATTTACAATATTCAAGTAGGACTAGTTGGTAGTTGTATTGATGTGTATTGTTTCCTGGCTTGACAGTATCTGTGTGCAGAGCATTAGGTGCAATCACTTACAAAGCTATAGGATATCACAGCTAAGAAGAGGAGGGTATGAGGAGGAGAAAAGAAAATGAAGAGCAATGAATGGGAAAGCACTCAGGCTGTACACAGGAAGAACAGAGAATCCATAACACAACAGGCCAGCATACAACACAACCATAAAGCCTAACAAGTAATACGTGTGCTAAAGAAAGACCAATGACATATTTATAATGTGAGTGAGAAGAGTAAAGACTTTTACATAAAAAAAAGAAACAGTCAATAATAAAACTCAATAGACAAAACTCAATAGAATCACATTAATTCTAAATATTATGGCCTCAGTCCATACTTTCTGATGTGAGTTTTTTGTTCTTTCTTTACTCATGTAACAAATGTTTTATGTAACATGAACATGTAACATGAACATGAAAATGTTACTCATGTAACAAATGTTTCATGTAACAATCTGCAGTGATAGGAAGCTGCAGTCTCCACCTCCAGTTCAAACCAATAAAAGCATATTCAGGGTACATATCTATCTTCCAAGATGTGTTTAAACGAACTCCGTTTAAAATTGGGTTTCTGGCCTGTGTGTACTTAGTAGGTCTCAGTTCCTGTCTTGGTGTTCACAGAGGATGGAACTATACCACCTACATTGCTCCAAAGATTACATATTAAACTTCTTCGTCCATCCCTGCACGGTGCTCCAGCCCTTTCTGTGTCGGTCGGCTCTTGTAGGAAAAGGAAAAGTGGAAGCCTGGTCTGTGGGCCCTGTTGATCAGTAGGAGCCACACATCAGGGAACCTGCCTCTGCCTTCCAGTCTCAGTCTTCAGCCCTGGGCTTCACATATAGCCCTAGACCTTGGCTCTGCCTACAGAGAGGGTTCCTGTTCCACTTCATTAACTCTTCTCTTTCTGGTTCTTCATGGAAGGTAGGGAGGGTGTTCCATTGTCTGGGAGTGACCTCATCCAGACCAGTAGTGTATAGGGCCAAATATCTGCCTCATCATTTTCAGTGTTACCGGTATGCCCTTGTGAAATGCCATGGGGGTGGGGAACAGTGAGAAGCCTTTAGTGTGATGGAGGGTTTCCTCACTTCACATGAGCATAACTTGGGAGTCAGGACCTCAGATAATCAACAGTCATCAAAGCTACCCCAGCCTAGTAGCTTCTGTGTCCTTTACTGCTTCAACTCAAGAGCTGAATTTCACAGATATAGGACTTTAAGGAATGAGCTTTATTATAAGCAAGAAGTAAAGTGAAAATAATTTAGCACAGCTTTCATGGAGTCACCTAGGTCT
The DNA here is from genome assembly GCA_964023405.1 of Apodemus agrarius. NCBI lineage: Eukaryota > Metazoa > Chordata > Mammalia > Rodentia > Muridae > Apodemus > Apodemus agrarius. The sequence continues at coordinate 90,632,230 of OZ030016.1, forward strand.
AGGGATTTGGTAGAATACACTGCTCAGTGCAGTTGTTCCACTCAGATGTGTTGATGTACCTCTCCCTCCCAGTGTCTGTGCTGGAGTTTCCGGTACACCTTCAAGGGCCAATGCAGTATCTGATCATGGAGAGCTTCCTGCCATCAAGTTGCTATGTAGAAAGAGAATTGAGACAAAATGAAGAAACTAGTTTCCAAAGCATTTTTATTGGTTCTGGCTTCTGGCTAGGACAGAAATGCTTGTAGAATCAAGAACATTCCATGCTTTGGGCCAAGACACAGCTGTTTTTGTGAAGGAAATGAGGCAGATCTGCTCATTTCCCAGCTCCCCACACTAACTGCCTGACCAGATTTTGTCTCCTGTTCTCATCACATAGTTATCCCACACAATCCTCCCTATATGTGTTTGTGTGTGTGTGTGTGTGTGTGTGTGTGTGTGTGTGTGTGTTTGTATATGTGTGCGTCTGTCTGTCTGTCTGTGGTATGTGAGTGTATCTGTGGTGTGTGTCTTTGTGTATGTGTCCTGTATGTGTCTCTGTGTGTGTCTTGTATGTGTGTGTGTATGCAGTATGTGTGTCCTGTGTGTGTCTGTGTCCTGTGTGTGGTGTGTGTGTATACGCCTGTGCTTGTCTGTGTACATGTGCTTGTGCATGTGTGTGTGTGTGTGTGTGTGTGTGTGTGCATGTGTGATTTCCTGGTTGTTTCCACTTCAATTGAAGTTGCCTGCTGTGAACTGGTTCAGGTCAAAAAGATTGCTTCACTCTGGGAATCTCATGCGGTTTAGTAAATTTATTTACAGCTATTGTCTCTTCCAGGTTACTGTGCATTAACCTGACTGATTTCTTACCAAGTCATAGTGTATGACTTCTCATCCTCCAATCTTACCTAGAATTCTCTCAAGATGTCTTTAAGAGTTCTATCCAGCTTGGGTGATTGCAGAGTAGAAGAAGCATTGAAAACTCTTAGAATGTATAAAACGGAGCCATTTGGGAAACTCATGAATTCTACTGTTTTATAGAAGGGATTTCTGTCGGAAGTACCCAGAAGTCTCTTAGGTATATGATCTTCACCTTATCAGAGATAGATATGAAAACACAAATTTTTGATTTGTCCAAATATGAAAAGGTTAAAATCAGATTACTAAATAGTATAGAAGCCATTTCACACGGAGGCATCCTTAGATCTATAACAGCCAGGGGCTTAGATGAATGACTGCAGAACCCAGGCACAATTTATGACTGTAAAGAACCACGGGAAGAGAGAACACAGAAGCAAGGTCCAGCTTTACAGAGTGGTGCCTCTGTTCTGACGTAGGGAAAGGCCCAGAGAACTCCAGTCTCTTTCAAAACGTGATGTAGAGATATGCAAGAAGAGCAGAAAATCTCAATCTTGAGACTCTTCATCCAGATCTGAAAGCTGTGACTAAAAACCAAATGAATAAGAGCAGGCATCGAATTGTAAACAAGAAATGGTTCTCGGATAACAAAGATTCATATTTGGCTCTGTAGTCATGATTCATTGCATAAGATAAATTATATTTTTGTGCCTCAATCCTGGATATCTGACTTTCTATGCATCTTCACATTGCCTTTAATGGCATTACTACATGAGCTATATCCCAAGGATCTCCTTGCACCCGCTGCCTGTGTTGGTTAGTTGTTGTTAATTTGATACAAACTAACTCACCTGGGCAAATTAAAGGCTGTTGAGAAAAAGCTTCTGTTAGACTGGATTGAAAGCATGTCTGTGCAACATTTTCATGATTAATGATTGATATTGGAAGAATCAACTCAGTGTGTGCAGGGCATCCCTTGGGCATGTGGTCCTGATCTGTATAAGAAAGCATATGAGGCAGGTAAGTAAGCAGCATTCCCCCGTGTTCTCTGCTTCAGATGTTGCCTTGAGTTCCTGCCTTGGCTTACCTTGGTGATGGGCTGTAAGCTCTAAGTCAAATAAGTCCTTTCACCCCAGGTACTTCTGAATAGTTTTCATCACTGCAACAGAGAAGCAAGCTAAGTCATTTTCTTTCTTGAGCCCTGCACTGATGTTCCTTTGCTCTTGATGAGACTACATGGGGCACAAGTTTGAGGACTCTATGCATCCAACAAAGTAGAAATGTGGGTCTTCTGTGTGCCCCGTTGATGTGGGTATGGATGACGGGACTTGTGTCGGTCTAACGAGGCTGGCACGGGAAGCTCTATTCATTGCTCTCTCATTCTTAGGATAAAAAAATCTCATGGAAGCAACTTAAAGATGACAAGATTTATTTGTGCTTTTTGTTTTGTTTTGGTTCTGATGCTGAAGATTAAATCCAAGGCCTTGTACTCACTAGACAAGCATTCTGCCAATAGCAAATTCTCTACCTTGGAAGGAAATGCTTATTTTGGCTCAGGGTTTCCCTGTGACATAGTGGAGACAGCATGATGAAGTGGATCTATCAGTGGTGACAGGAGCTTGAGGTCGCGGCTTATTCACATGGTAGCAGACAGGAAGGAGGGAACACAGACAAGGCCCAGGGGACAGATATAAACATCAAAGACCTGTCATTTGATTTACGCCTGTCTGCTAAGCCTCATCTCCTAAGGCCACACAAGGCCACAAAACTGTCACAACTGAGAACTAAGCATTCAAATGTGAGGCTGTAGTAGACATTCTGGATTCTAACTTAAACAAGAGAAGGCTATTTTCTCTCAAGTTGGGGGACTAGGATGTTTATGATCAAGCTTTTCAAGGCCAGCTTCTACTATGGTCTCTCTCTCCTAGGTGTAGGTGACAGACTTATTGATGTGGACTGGTGAACTACTTTCTCTGGAACTTAGAGAGGGAGGTAGAAGAAGACAGAAGACCAGGGGTTGGGGGTATGATTCAACTCATACAATTTCTTAGGGTGGAGTGTTATTAAAAGGCCATTCCTTCCTGTCAAAACCTCATTTTTGTGGTCTTATGATTTGTTTGTTTGTTTGTTTGTTTGTTTGTTGAGATACGGCTTCCCTGTGAAACAGTCCTGGCTGTCCTGAAACTCTCTCTATAGACTAGGCTGGCCTTGAACTCACAGACATGCAGTTGCCTCTGCCTCCTGAATGCTAGGATTTAAGGATTTAACCAATTGTCAAGTCAATCTTAGTGAGATCAGGGTGTCAGTCTATGAATTTAAGATGAAAAAAATAAATAAATTGAGTTAGGGTAATCCAGAACCTACTCTAAAATACTTTATAAATACTCTAGAGAGTCTTACAGGGACTTAATACAGTGGTTTGCAATCATTCTCTCTCTCTCTCTCTCTCTCTCTCTCTCTCTCTCTCTCTCTCTGGCATTTGAGAAAAATGGCTTTTGTAAACATGTTCAAATTACAAGAGTCCCTCATTTTTTCATTTAATGTGAATAAACATTTATTATTTACCAATATAAATAATTAATCTGTGCTCTAAGCTTATATAGGGCTGAACATTTTTCAATCACAGTGAACCCTAAATAACAACATGGAACATTTTAAGTATAATTTACATAGAAAGAGTGCATGTAAACGCTGCAGCCTGAACACTAAAATTACTTGAAAATTGAGCACTCTGAAGTGTGAGGAATTTTATGACCATAATCTTGTAGTTTACATCTTAGTCTCAGAGAAGATCCCAGAAAACCATCTAACACTGTGAAATCTTGATATGTGGGACATGAAAATCAGACTGTGGCCCGAGTTTCAAATAGTGTGGCTACAACCATGGCCTTATTTCTTGAATTTTGTCCCTAAATACCCCTTAACATTTGAAAAAGTGACATGAAAACTAATGAAAGATACAATGAGCTGAGGGATGTCAATGTTTGCAGAAACACTCGAGGAGATTGAGAGTACAATTCTAATATTTGTACTTCAATAATAAAGGCTAAAACACAAGTGGAAAATTAACTCTCTCTACGTCTCCAGGTAGCATCGATAGAAGTAAGCACAGTGATGTTGTTCTAGTGTTTCTGTGGTGTGAGACAAAGACAGGAGTATAGCCACAGTCACAGTGCTGGGCAACTGTAAAGGATCAGAGCAAAGAAGAGAGAGGCATGTCTACTATGGAAGCATCCAAGGGACTATTTGAGAGTACTATGGAGGGTTTGATAGCAATGACTTTCCAATCAAAACCATCCTTCCAGAGAGGAGGAGGGAGACTCCTAAGACTCTGGAACTAAACAAAACTTGTCTCTGGAAATCAAACCTTAGGTTCACACACACCCCTTCACATGTTAATAGTAGTAACAATTTCTGAGGAGAGACTTTCCCACAAGTGGAGCTGACAGTGGTCTACAGAGATTTCACTCATCTAGCCTCCATGGTTCCTAGACTGCTGGGTGGGCTTTTGCAGATGCTGCTGACTTTGATTCACGTATGTTTGAAGTACCTCCTAACCCATGCCCATTCATATGTGGAATGAATGGACACTTGTTTGTTCTTGTACTTCCTGGAACTGTCACACAATAGGTAATGTCCCAGGAGCCTATGAAGGACAAGACAATATTCACACTGCTGGAGACCTCATCAATTCCCTAGTGCACTGTATGCCTTTGACTTTGGCACATAGGCTTTGAATTTTTATTTCAGGGGAGCCAGAGCAAGACTCTAAGGTATGCAGGCACATATGTGTCTGACGGCAATGCTATGCTAGTTTCACAGCATAAGTCTCAAGGACACTCAATATATTGTGTTGCTCTGTCTGCAGTGCTTAAGACAACGTACAATGTGTAACATAGCCCCAAGATTACTGCAGTTCCTGAAGACCAATGAAGAAGAAGAAAACAAAGCTGTGTGCTAACAGCTAGGTCATGAGACAGCCTTCCTACTTACATGCATGCACTAGTTTTATGTTGTTCTCTTTACATGCACATATGTGTACACACATACATTTCAAAAGCAAATGTTGGTTTTCCTCCCATGTGTTTCCCACCTGCCCTTCTACCACCCAAATTTATATAAGCTATAGGGTTTTTTTTTTTTTTAGATCTTTAGGCCTTAATTTTAACCCTAGTTTACAACACAAACATTTCAATAAAGAAGCTATATATGCATGTATATAGGATCTATGTGTACCTATTCTTTAGATACATAGATATGAGTAGTCAGTGACAGAGAAAAATGAATAATAGTATATTTTACTCTAGTCTGTACCTTACCATGACCATCTCCACACCAGAACAGATAGGATACAGGCTAAATTTTCCAAGTCACTCTTTTAGGGTTTCTATTTCTGTGAAGAGACAGCATGACCAATGCAGCTCTTGTAAAGGAAAGCATTCAATCGTGGTTGGCATACAGTTGAGAGGTTTGGTCCACTGTCATCATGGTGGGAGGCATGGTGGCATGTGGGTACACATGGTGCCAGAAAAGCGTCTGAGAGGTCTATGTCCAGATCGAGAGACAGCAGGGAGAGCAATGCTGAGCCTTGCTTGAGCATCACTTGGAAACCAGAAAGCTCACCCTCAGGGACACACATCCTTCAACCAGGCCACGTCTCCTAACAGTGCAATTCCCTGTGTGTCTATGGGGCCATTTTCATTCAAACCTCCACAGTCAATGTTCGAATTAGTTTCTACCACAGGAAAACGTCCAGCATTGTTATTGTTTTGTCCTGATCCAGACAGGGTAAATGGGAACACACAGCTTTGCAGCTGTCCATAAATTCTTGCAATTGGAAGCCAGCTGGACAGCAACATCAACTGTTGTTAGCTTAGTTCTTTGCACTCTACCCTGTACGTACATGTCTGTAACCTAGGTTTCTCGAGTAGATTGTTCTCTGTTTCCACCTTCTGGCTTATGAGCTGTTTTGCTTTGTGTTGTGTTGTGTTGTGTTGTGTTGTGTTGTGTTGTCTGTTTGTTATTGTTCGTGGTGGCTTTTGTTTGTTCATTTTAACAATATCCAGGCTGCTACATGGCAAAGCTTGGCTCCTTGCTTGAGGTAAAGCAAATCGGGCAGAGTGCTTTAAGGCAACAGCATGTGAACTACTTGGAAGGAGGAACGGCACTCCCAAGATGGGGAGACGCTGGATTTTGAGAGGACTTGATGTTGCAATGTGACTAAGATCCGCTACAGTTTTGACAGAGAATTTAAATGTTTTCCACAAGCTTAGGGGAACTTTCACAAAAAAGTAACAGTTGATGTGTTTTAATTTTGCCTTTGATTTATGCCTGTGTTTCTGCTACCAGATTTTTAAAAAGTGGCTCCACTTCTGCAGAGACCTAGCTTTTATGTCTTTGCTATAATTGCTATCAGCAAATAGAACCAAGGCCATGGTAAAGCAAGCATCTCCTGTTTGCTGAATGCCTATTAGAGTGTGTGTTCCCAGCAACAGTTTTGTTGAGTGAATTCTATTATTTTGCTTCATTCTATTATAAATGTCAAACATCCATTCTACAGAGGAGCTTCCAGCAGGAATAGGATGAAAACACAGGGTGAAATGCTGAAGGTGTCCTTAAGTTGAATATTTAAAGGATCAAACCCTGTCTGTCAGGAAAATATGAGTGAAGATAATAATGGAGATAGTAATGTGAGAGATGTAGGCAGGTAGGGACTGCTGGACACACCGTCAGTTTCCTCATCCTGCTTTGCACATTTCAGCTAATGCTAAGGGAGCTGTGGAGAGGAGGCTTTTGCAGGGTGTTTGAGTCAGTTTCAATTTAATCATTCTCAGGGCTCTGTATTGATATTCTGGGTTATTGGGGAATGAGGATGAGTAGACTGTTCTTTGTTGAAGTTTATACATTTTCCTCACTAGATATCTGTGTGTCATAGCACCAAAGGAACAAGGAAGACAGAATAATGCAATACTGGAAGGGAAATGTTCTGGGATGGGGGGCAGAGGGATTCTGTGGAGGAAAATGGAAATGGTGCTGTTGCATGGGTTGTGTGACTACTTTGATGTTACCTGGTTGGCCTTAATTAGTGATAGTGTTTGTCTCATTTAAGATTGATGTGCATTAGTTGGTATGTGCTATGTTTAGACAAACTTTGAACACTATTCGGATGTTTACATTCGCTTACACACCTGTTCATTGATTTATCCTTAGTACAGACATAAAACAAAGAATCATTGTCCTAAATATGTTTACAGTGCCAAGAAACGGATGTGTTACTCAAATCCTAAGTGATGTATACATACCCTGTCAGGAAAGCCTCACTCCTTGAGCTATATAGATCATTATCTCCTAGAGACTAAAGGTCAGAGGAAATTATCATGGTCTGCTCAGGAAGATTCTCATATTAAGTAATAGCTTGGCTATAAACTCAGAATTCTCTGATGCAAACATTCCCATCTATTCTGCTGTAACTCTAAATTGGCTATTTGGACAATAATGAATTATGATGAAATCAAATTAAGATAACACTTGGTTCCTAAATGTTATAACCTTAAGAGAATGAACTTTTTAGTATGAATACTTGCTTAACTTATGAATTTCATGAGATTAGAGATCTGGGAGGCAACTGTTCTAAAAGAATGAAGAGACATAAACTATCTAGAGTACATTTCTTGTGGTTAGAAACTTGATAATACACAGACAGTTGGAGAGACTGCTGACAGTAGTGCAGTGGTATGAGATGTATCATCATGGGGTCCTTCATGGTGTTGTAATTTGTGCAAATGTGAGAGGAAAGTGAAAATGGGAGGGAGATGGGCGACATAAAATGCTCTGTTGGTGGCTGGGCTAGTGTGTGTGTGTGTGTGTGTGTGTGTGTGTGTGTGTGTATGTGTGTGTATGTGTGTAAGCATGCACGTGTATGTGAGTGTGTGTGTGTGTGTGTGTGTGTGTGTGTGTGTGTGTGAGAGAGAGAGAGAGAGAGAGAGAGAGAGAGAGAGAGAGAAAGTTCTGAAGCAAACAGAGAAGGAGAAGGGAAAAGGTTGTAAGTAGAAAATAGAATCGAAAACTTATAGAACACATTTTCTATTCATTCCCAGAAGGACATGCCCATACCCAGAATACTGTTTCACACTTCCTCAAAGCATTATTAAAACTTTGACCCGGGGAAATGACCCCCTGATTGATACAGACACAAACTTACCTAGAATACAAAGGCACCTCCTTCCCCCACACAGTATACCAAGATGATTTTGGTACAGACACACACACACACACACACACACACACACACACACACACATGCGTGTGCGCGTGCACACACACATGACTGGAGCTGCTATTGACATGTGTCTGCATGGCATGTGGGCATCATGTCCGCTTACGGATTAGTTTGGCTGGTTCCTCACTTCAGCGCCTTGGCAGGTGGGAGCTCCAATGGGATGCACAGCGTCTTAGGTTCCTATATTGTTTTATTTTGAGCATCTTTGCACCTTTACAGTAATGCTCAGACAAGGAACCTAAAACAGATCTCCCTTACTGAATGCTTGTGATTCCTTTACTCTGAAATTTAGAAAAAATCCTCTGCCTATTACTAGAAGGGGAAGGCAAAGGAAATGTCTTTCCAGAGTAGACTATGAAAAGCCCACTCCCCTGCTGCCTACACATACCCTGCACTATTGTAATAAAGGTCACAAGGGTTGGCTAGAGAGGAGGTTCAGCTGGCTGTAACACCAGCTCCAGTATGTCCAATATCCTCTTCTGTCCTCTAAAGATACCAGACATGCATGTAGTAGATAGTTATACATACCCATAATGTAAAATGGAATAAAATAAAATAAAATAAAATAAAATAAAATAAAATAAAATAAAATAAAATAAAATTGTTGATAATATGCATTAAGATGACAGCCTGTGTGAGCTTGGTTACACACTACCATAAGATTCTTCATGTGATGGAAACTCATCAACGGGGGATACCTGCTACCACTATGGTGGGGTGGGGGCGAGAGGAAGAAACAACCTGCAGTGTTCCAGTCATTCTGGAACATTTTAAGTTGTTTTTATTTTCAGAAACTATGATTCCTAGTTTCTGTACAATTTTGGGAAAGAAGTTGGACATAGAAAAAATATTGTATTATATAACTACATGTTATAACTTAACAAACTATTTAACCACTGCAAGTTCCTTAAGGGTCTGTGATATATTTTCCACTTGTGTCTGAATCCACCTGTAGAAATTCTTTCCAAAAACGACATAGAAGAGTACGCCCGCTTTCCCAAGCTCCAGCACTATCACAAGCCCATGATTCCATGACAAGGTGGGCTATAGCACGAATTCCTTCAGGCAATTCGACGATTTATGATTTTGCTGTTGGGGAAATTATTGTGGCTGGTGACCATAATGTTTATATGTCTTAAATCATACTTTGAGCATATTAAATATTTTGTCTTGGAATTTTGGTTGAGTGCTAGTAATGCAGATTAGTGATGGCTCCTGGGTGGTATGATTCCAGACAGCATTTGTAGTGGCTGTGTGCTGTTTGAATGCTGGAGGCATATTGACGGGTATCGTGTTCCATGTGAGAAGCAGGTCAGAAACTGCTCAATCCACTCATCCTGTGAGTATAAACTTGAGTTGTTATGGTTGCTTTTAACAGTTGTGCTTTAAACCAGGAGGAAGAGTTGTTTTTTAAATGATGATACATTTAATCATTACTTTGGAAGGACTGAAAACTTCCGCAATTCCATTGGCAGGCTGATGCATGCAAGTGTCGCTGATGAGCTGCTCCCTGTCACATTAATATCTGTCGAAAAACCAGTGGAACAAACTCATTTATTATGTGCACATCTTTCCTGGCACCTAGTTAAAAATAATTGTTTAATTTTCTTTCTGAAAATTATTACTTTAATGTTGTCCTTTCTAGTTATTTCCCATGAGGAGAAGCCCTCTGCAGTTGGTCAATTAAATATATATCTTATCAGTTAAAAGATTTTCCTTTATTTTCAGAATAATGCTAAGTACAAAAAGAATGAGGATCACAGTATGTGGCATGGTTTCTATTGGTCTAGAAGAATATACTAAGAAAAACTTACAAACAGAGGCATTATCCTATATTCTATTTGCCCAAGAGGACCCAGATTTGGATCTTGTCTAGCGCTTAAAACTTAATAAGCTACTTTCTCTATGAAGGCCCATTTTCCCTCTCTTTAAAAAATAAAAGTCTTTATACTGCCCACATCACAAGATTGTGTCAGCTTACAGAGTAGAATATCTGGCATGGTCAGAACCTCAATACTGGGAACTAGAATTCAATTTAGGGTCATCAGCTAACTGGGCCAGACAATGTACTCACTAGAAAAGCTGGCTGAGAAAGCAGCAGTTATAAATAAAATATCACACAAGAAGAAAGAGCTTAGGACTTTCCTCAAATGTAGGTAAAATTTGAATTGGTACAACAAAGATGGATCATGAACCCTGGATGGGACTCACTTGGTCACTAGGCTTTGGCACTGCTCAGCGGTGATGGAGCTCTTAGGAGGTGAGGACAGTGGGCAGAAGTGAAGTCACTAAGGGCATGTCCTCAAAGGGAATGCTAAGAACCCAGCCCCTCTTCTTCCTCTATTTTTCTTGCTGGCCATCATTAGGTGACATTATTCTCTTACCACAGACGCCTCAACACTTACCGCATGGCCTAAAACAACAGGGCTGATCAACCAGGCTGAAACCTTCATAGCCAAGAACCCAAACAAGCTTTTCTTCCTCACATATTCATTACCCTATATTTGCTTTAGAAATGGGAAACTGACTGACACCAAGGCTGTGACCCTAGGACAGTCTCGAGAGGACCCTAGAGAATTCATCATTGATGGTACTCATTTTGGATGTTGCATAAATTGTACTTTATTTTCAGACTATGAGGAGCTAGGGAGATTGCTTAGCCAATAAGTCCTGAGCATTACATCCTGAGTTCAAATCCTCACATTTTATGTAAAATGCCAGATGTAGTCCTGTGTACCTATACTCTACCACTATTGGGAGGGAACAGACAGAGACAGGATCACTAGAGGTCTGGCCAGCAGCTAAGCTCCACATTCTATAAAAATCTCTTCTTGAATGAAATTGAATAAGTAATGAAAGAGCAGGAAACCTGATATCCTTCTCTGACTTCCACATGCATATGTGGTGCATACATTTGCACACTCACATGCATCCCTTATATGCACAGTGACATACCTAGACACCTAAACACAAACACATAGACATACAAAGAAGTATGAAAATCACATTAACTATAATAAAGTGGAACTTGCTTAAAAACAAAACTACATTATAACTTCAAGTAAAGGCCATACTTATAGTGCTAGGTAATCTGGGATGAAATGATTCATTTACAGTAATCAAAAGTGCTAGAAGAAGAAACTCATTGAAGTGGAAATTTCTGGTTTCTTTGGAAACTCAGTTGTGTCACATGATGTTTTTCTGGAAGCTGTACTGTGAGAGGATGTTTTCCTGAAGCAGACATTTGAGAGTGTATATGATATTTGGAAAGAATATAAGGAGAATCCCATAGACAATGAAGAGAGACACTATTGCATTGCTCCTCTGTGCAGCGTTTCCATGGTCTTTACTAGCCTTGCAGTGCTACACTGGTCTTCACTGGTATGCACTTCATAGAGAGAAACATGCCAAAGAATTCCTCACTGTATTCCAGCAGATTCTTACCAGTTCAGTGGACTCATGCTGATTAAGTTTGGTGTAGTCTTGAAATTTCTGCTGTATCGAACAACTTCTACTTATTCATGCTTGGTGTTGGTTATTGGACTAGACTAATGATGTTATGACCCTGAAGAGTAGAATTGCCCCCAAAGAACTACTTCTAAACCAGTCTACCACCTTCTTCTTCAAAAAACCTCCTTCCCCCCACCTCTGGTTGGCAGTCTAGAAGAGACATTGAAGCATTCAAGAACTAAATGAAGTTGGCTTTGAAGAATCTAAGCCTCCAATGCATATTAGTACTTTTGTTTCTGCCTAAACATCCACACATTCCTTGATTGACTAAATAAGATTTTCTGCTTCTAAAATTAAACCCCCAAAGATTTTGTGGCCTTTTAAATAGTTCAGTGTCTGAAGAAGGCAGGGGAGTTTAAACAATGCACACATCTTATCTGTGTTGATGCTTTTGTATTTTGAGACAGAGCCTCATTCTGTGGCCAAGTTGAACTGGGACTCACTGTGTGGCAAAGGCTGGTCTTGAACTCACAGCCATGCACTCATTTCAACCTCTTGAGTAGTGATGTAAGAGATGATAACCACTATGCTGCATTCACTAGATTAACTGATGTTAAGGCACGCGCTGCTTTAGCTTAAATGGGATGTTGAACCTATGTTTTTCTCAGATAAGAATGTTTATGAGCCAGGTCTTGATGTCATACTCTGCTTCTGATTTGTAAATTCTCTTTTAGGCTAGTTTGGCTTAGTTTCATTATATCCATTATATTGAATATATTGGACTATATTTGAATACATGGGGATGTGTTTGTCAGAAGCCTAGTGCAGACGGCAAAGCAGGAAGAGATACCACCAATGTAGTTTTATAAGCACTGACCTATATTTCATGTTATGAGGCTTCTTTGACCACAGCCAAAAAGTGTTTTATAAGATTATGTGATCCACTTTGTGCTGGACCTTGGACTCACATGTGCATATCCATCCATGCCTAGATGTTCTCACACATAAGCATGTTAAAATAAAATAGTAAAAGGGAGCAGAAAGATAACCCAGCAGTTAAGTTCACTTTCTCGTGTTGCAGAAGATTCACAGTGTTCACACCAGGTAGCTCACAACCACTTGTAACTCCAGATCTGTGGTGTCTGACAACCTCTTTGGAAGTCCCCAGTAACCCGTGTGTGTGTGTGTGTGTGTGTGTGTGTGTGTGTGTGATTAAAAGTAAAATAAGTATTGTCTGAGTAAGAACCTTTTGACTAGGAGTTGAAAAATGCCTTTGCTCCTCAAATCTAGCAGTCAAAATGACATATCTATTCTAAAAAATTGCCATAAAAGGACTGTTTTTTCATATAATGTATTCTGATCACAGTTTCTTTCACCCACCTCTTTTCAGATCTGCCCCACCTCCCTTCCCTGTCAAATCCACACTCTTTTATTCTCTATCATTAGAAAACAAACAGGACTCTAAAGTAAAATGGAATAGAATGGAATAAAAACAAACAAGATTAGGACAAAAAAAAACAGAAAAAAGAAGTCAAATAAAAAGCACAAAAAACACATACAGATGTTGAGAAACACATTTGCATACACAGAAATCCCACAATTGGATTCATTCCCAGGTAAATAGTAGCTTCTATAATGCTTTGGTTTCCAATCCTCCTCCTCCTCCTCCTCCTCCTCCTCCTCCTCCTCCTCCTCCTCCTCCTCCTCCTTCTCTTCTTTGTCCCCCTTCTTCTTTTCCTCCTCCTCCTTCTCTTCCTTCTTCTCCACCTCCTCTTCCTCCTCCTCCTCTTCTTCTCCTTCTCCTCCTATCCCTCTCTCTCTCTCTCTCTCTCTCTCTCTCTCTCTCTCTCTCTCTCTCTCTCTCTCAAAAAAAAACCCAATTATTTTCTTTGAGTAATCCTATTTTCCCTGACAAATAACAGTTTTGCAAACCTGGTGTGGTGCATCTACCTCCTGGGGTGGAGTGCACTGTATCCATGTGCTGGTGTCTACTGCATCCATGTGGTGCCGAGCTGCTGCTGGGAATGATGCTGCCAATTTCTAGCAACTTCTTTGCACTGCTGATTTCAAGCTGCAGTTTCTTGCTCATGGTGTTGCGGTGGGCTAAAATTTTCATCACAATAGTCTGCTAAGTATACCTTTGGAGCTACCAAAAATTCAATAACTTGACAGGGATTTTTATAGCTCCCACTAGTTAATGATAGTTTTGAACATGTATTTAAGTATCAAGAGTCAAGAATTCTTAGGTTTCTGCATTTTAGTGCACTTTGTAAAAGGTGATTACTTCCTTTGGTCTTATAAAGTTGCGTGAACTATAATAAATTGCATGTGTTGAGAATGAGACAGTGGAAGACTAGAAGCTGCCTTCATTTGATGGTGAATCAATAGAAAAAAGACAGGAAAGAAGAGGAGAGAAAGAGCTTTGTAAACGCACAAACAAAATGAAGGGATGCTGAAGCATCACAAAGTAAAATGAACAGGACAACATGGTGGAGGTGGCAGGAGATGGAGCCAAGAAGAAGAAAATCCAAGGGAGCCCAACTCCACCATCATGTGTTGGCCTGTTTTGTGTAAATATCTCCCTTACTAAGATGTAAGCTTTCTAAGATTAGGACCTTTTGGTTTTGTTTGTTTGTTTGTTTGTTTGTTTGTTTGTTTTTAACTGATAAATTCCTAATGTTGAGAAGTTAAATAGTTGATATCATTTGAATAAATGTTTGGTCACATAAAGTAATGAATATCTACTATGGGAAAAATCAATGCTTGTTCCCAAAGCATCAACCAAAATCACTTTTTGCCAAGGTCTCCATTGAGAGATGTACTTGGTCAAGCTTTAAAGCAAATATCTAAAGATTTTCTTGCACTTGACTTTGGGATGGTCTGAATAAAGACTGCTTTAATGAGTATACCAAATGAGCAATGCTTTCAGAACCTTTTGAGAAAGAACATTGTAGACTCCTCCAAGAAATGAAAGCTCCTGCATCTCCTCTCTTCTCCTCCCTCTCAGGCTACTCTTTCATTTCCCCTTCACTCTCCTCCTCCCCCTTTCTTCTTTTCCCTAGAGCATCCCTAGGTGGTAGTTGTCATCTAAAGATTACAAAAGGCAGAACACTGTCGAAGGGATATGGGAGCAATGGAAGTAGAAAGTATCTCTTCTGATGGATTTCCACTTGTGTGGTACCTTAAAAGACTTTACCGTTGAAGCCACTGTTTTGGTTGCTTCAGCCAAAGCAACACAACTTTTAAAATTCCTCTCAGTCAGTTGCATAAAAAATGTATGTGTTCATAAAGTACTTCAAAGTAGTCTTCCATAGAACTTCAAAATGGCCTTAACCCCGAGGCATTATAGTATTCCCCAGAGAGAGGCAAGAAAGGCAAAAAAAATAGACTGATCACATTAAGAATAGCACTTACATCTTTCTACTTTTGTCAGGAAGCTAAGAAAAATAAGCACATCGTGCAGAAAGAAGACTGTGGTGGCCTGCTGTCCTGAGACACTGAGGGAATGGAGTTTTTATATGCTTGTATTGCCATACCCACCTTCTCTTCTTTTGGGCCAAGGTGTTGTGGCTCAGTGGACTGCAGAAAGTTAACAAGTGATAAACAAGTGGGTAATCCATACAGTTCCTTCAGTCCATTAGCTCCCTTGAGAGAAGGACAAGTTTTCTTCAATAAATAGCATCCTCTTCTTGGTCAAGGAGATGCTTGTGACTAAAACTTACTACCTTGTAGTTCACAATCCAAAATCATGTGCTTAGTGGCTCACTCAAGGGCTTTCTCAGCTCAGTGGCTTGAGTGCCATCTTTCCCCAACAGAAGCAGGCAGTTACCAGGGATGCATATTCAGTGAAGGCCAGACTTTTGTATTGTAAAACTTCCATCAAGTGTGATAAGCAGTAAAGTGCAGATCTTCACTTTTTCCTCTGCTAGAAAGTGTGTCTAGAAAGCAGCAGACCACTGCCCCCTCCTGTGATTGATGGCCCATTTTGGACCACCTCTTATCAGGTTCCCACAAGCCCTTCTTTGATGCGGCTCATGTTTGAATGACAATAGACAAACCAATGTCATTATAAACCCAAATCTCCCCCTGCATTCTAGATACCAAGATTACACATGGGTATTGATTTATTGCTGCCCCCCATAGGGACCAGTTCATTAAGTGTAAGCAAGAACTACTGTTAGGAAATGGAACCACCAGCTCTGTGTGCTCTTGGAAAGAAATAATCACCTGTGCTCAGCTTTCTAACAACCTTGGCATTTGAGTAACTGCATGTGTTTAAATATTTAGGTTGTTTGTCTATGCTATCTCTTCTTTGAGTATGCAAAATAAGATAAAGCAAGCCTTTGGAGAAAGGGAATCTATGCAGTTTCTCAGTTGTTGAAACACAATGTGGTTCTTTTTATGACGCACACTGAAATGATTACAAATCTCTGCTTTGGCATGTATTTCTGAAACACCTACTGTATCTGTAGCAATGAGGTTTTATGATAGCTTTAACAGTTCCTGCAAAATTTATATGTTCTACCAGTAGATCATTTTGGGGAGAGATATAAATTTTACAACACATCAGAGTTTTATATCACACACAAACGCCTGCTGTAGGATTCACATTATGGAGGCCCCACATTCTCTCAGTTTTCTATTCTTTAGTCGATTTACATTTGCCAGGCAGAAAGAGCCTTCAACATGGTTCTCTTTATACTCCATCATTCATCCGCCTGTTTATCCTCTGGTTTAATGTCACTCAGTCTGTCCATTTGTCTATGGGACATTCAGCAATATGCTCATCAATTTAGACAGGTGATGGTCTACTGTCCCTCTCTCTAATTCTGTCTACGTTAATGGCCTGAGTGAGCTAAATGAAAATTGATAAAGGCAATCAGTTTTAGGGAGGACTCTTATTTTGTGAACTCTCAGTCAGCTCCTGTGTCTGACCCTAGGAACAGAATACTTACAGCATACATGCTTTAAGAAAGTTTGCCACATTGTTGCTATGTATGTAGGAAAACCCTAAGTCCATGATCCACATGATTTAAACAACCTGATATTAGGAAATCAACAAGATGAATAGTTCACTCAGAATAAAAAGTGTCTCCGATCTTTTGTTGAGGATCTCATTAGATAATTGTATTTTTGTGACAAAAGATGGCAAATATTGATATTGCCTGCAGCTTCCCGCCCAGCTGGCGGTGGGGAAGCCGGAGGGTCACCCAGCGTCCCAGGTGCTCAGAACCATCCGGCGGCGGCGGCAGAACCAGGTACCCGACACAGCCCGAGCTTAAGACCTTCGGGGACTCAGGCCTGGAGTGGGAATTGGGCACAGAATAGCGGGTGCACTCTGCACTCGCGCGCGGGGCGGACCCCGAGCTCCCTGCAGGCAGCTGCCATATTGCCTGCAGCTTCCCGCCCAGCTGGCGGTGGGGAAACCGGAGGGTCACCCAGCGTCCCAGGTGCTCAGAACCATCCGGCGGCAGAACCAGGTACCCGACACAGCCCAAGCTTAAGACCTTCGGGGACTCAGGCCTGGAGTGGGAGTTGGGCACAGAATAGCGGGTGCACTCTGCACTCGTGCGGCGGACCCCGAGCTCCCTGCAGGCAGCTGCCATATTGCCTGCAGCTTCCCGCCCAGCTGGCGGTGGGGAAGCTGGAGGGTCACCCAGCGTGCCAGGTGCTCAGAACCATCCGGCGGCGGCGGCAGAACCAGGTACCCGACACAGCCTGAGCTTAAGACCTTCGGGGACTCAGGCCTGGAGTGGGAATTGGGCACAGAATAGCGGGTGCACTCTGCACTCGCGCGCGGGGCGGACCCCGAGCTCCCTGCAGGCAGCTGCCATATTGCCTGCAGCTTCCCGTCCAGCTGGTGGTGAGGAAGCCAGAGTCAGCCAGTGTGCCAGGTACCCAGACCCAGCCGGAGGCCGAACCAGCCTCCCATCCAGCCAGTGGCAGGGAAGCTGGAAACCGGACCCAGCCAGCTTCCCAGCAGCTTGGGACCAGCAGGCGGAACCAGATAACTGAGATATCCCAACTTTAAGACCCCTGGGGAAACAGGATATCAGACAGCGAACCCTGAGCAGGAGCAGTGCAGAGCAGCCGCCCAACAGGCGGAACCAAATACCTGGGATATCCTGAGGTTAAGACCTCGGGGGACTCAGGCCACCTGTCAGCAATCTGTGAGCAAGAGCCCCGCAGGACAGTGATTCAGGTATCCCAGTCACTGGGAAATAGCCTTACAACCCCACAGGAGGGTCAAGCACCAGCTAGTATCTACAGGACCAACTAACACCAGAGTTAACCAGATGGCAAAAGGCAAACGTAAGATCGCTACTAACAAAAATCAAGGCAATATGGCGGCATCCGAACCCAGTTCCCCAACAGCAATAAATATTGGATACCCCGAAACACCAGAAAAACAAGACTCAGATCTAAAATCACTGGTCAGGATGCTGATAGAGGAACACTTAGATAAATCTCTTAAAGTAATACATGAGAAAATAGATCAAAAGCTAGAAGCCATTGCAAGACAAACACAATTAAATCCCAGATATCTCAACACACCAGAAAAACAAGACTCAGATCTAAAATCACTGGTAAAGATGCAGATTGAGGATCACTTAGATAAATTTCTTAAAGTAATAGAGGAGAAAATAGATCAAAAACTAGAAGCCCATACAAGGCAGACACAAAAATCACTTAAAGAAATCCAGGAGAATATAGAGCAAAAAGTGAATCCCAATAAGGGGGAGAAACAAAAATCACCCAAAGAAATACAAGAGAACATGGGTCAACGAGTAGAAGTCATAAAGGAGGAAACACAAAAATCCCTTAAAGAATTACAGGAAAACACAAACAAGCAACTGAAAGATCTGAGCAAAACCATACAAAATCTAAAAACAGAAGTAGAAACAACTAAGCAATCGCAAAGGGAGACAATGTTGGAAATAGAAAACCTTGGGAAGAAATCAGGAGTCATAGATGCAAATATCAACAATAGAATACAAGAGATAGAAGACAGAATCTCAGATGCTGAAGATACCATAGGAACCATGGATTCAACAATTAAAGAAAATGCAAAATGCAAAAAGCTGGTAACCCAAAACATTCAGGAAATCCAGGACACAATGAGAAGACCAAACCTAAGGATTATAGGGATAGATGAGAATGAAGATCTACAACTTAAAGGGCCAGCAAATATCTTCTACAAAATTATGGAAGAAAATTTCCCCAACCTAAAGAGAGAGATGCCCATGAATATACAAGAAGCCTTTAGAACCCCAAATAGACTGGACCAGAACAGAAATACTTCCCGTCACATAATAGTCAAAACCCCAAATGTACTAAACAAAGAAAGAATATTAAAGGCAGTAAGAGAAAAAGGACAAGTAACATATAAAGGAAGACCTATCAGAATTACACCAGACTTCTCACCTGAGACCATGAAAGCTAGAAGATCCTGGGCAGACCTTATGCAGACCCTAAGAGAACACAAACTTCAGCCAAGACTACTATACCCAGCGAAACTCTCAATTGCCATAGATGGGGAAACCAAGATATTCCACGACAAAACCAAATTTGCAAGATACTTATCTACAAACCCAGCCCTACAAAGGATAATAGGGGAAAAATACCAACACAAGGGGGGAAACAACACCCCAGAAGAAACAAGATAGAAACCCCATCTCATCCAACCCAAAAGAAGAGAACCACTCAAATACAAATAATAATAACAATTCCCAAAATGTCAGGAAGTAATAATTACTATTCCTTAATATCTCTTAATATCAATGGACTCAATTCCCCAATCAAAAGACACAGACTAACAGACTGGATACGGAAACAGGACCCTACATTTTGCTGCATACAGGAAACACATCTCAGTGTCAAAGACAAACACCTCCTTAGAGTAAAAGGCTGGAAGACAGTTCTACAAGCAAATGGTCCCAGGAAACAAGCTGGAGTAGCCATTCTAATATCAGATAAAATCGACTTTCAACCTAAAGTCATCAAAAGAGACACAGAAGGTCACTTCCTGCTTGTCAAAGGGAAAATCCACCAAGAAGAATTCTCAATACTGAACATCTATGCACCAAATGCAAGGGCACCCTCATTCGTAAAAGAAACTTTACTAAAGCTTAAAGCACACATCGCACCTAACACAATGATTGTAGGTGACTTCAACACTCCACTCTCCTCAATGGACCGATCAGGAAAGCAGAAACTAAACAGGGACACAGTGAAACTAATTGAAGCTTTGGACCAATTGGATTTAACAGATATATATAGAACATTCCATCCTAAAACAAAAGAGTATACCTTTTTCTCAGCACCGCACGGTACCTTCTCAAAAATTGATCATATAATTGGTCACAAGACAGACCTCAACAAATACAAGAAGACCGAACTAATCCCATGTCTCCTATCGGATCACTATGGAGTAAAAGTGGTCTTCAATAGCAAGAAGAACTACAGAAAGCCCACATACACATGGAAACTGAACAATACTCTACTCAATGACACTCTGGTCAAGGAAGAAATAAAGAAAGAAATCAAAGACTTTTTAGAATTCAATGAAAATGAAGGTACGACCTACCCAAATCTCTGGGATACAATGAAAGCAGTGCTAAGAGGAAAACTCATAGCCCTGAGTGCCTCCAAAAAGAAACTGGAAAGAGCATACACTAGCAACTTAACAGCACACCTGAAGGCGCTGGAACAAAAAGAAGCTAACTCACCCAGGAGGAGTAGAAGAGAGGAAATCATCAAACTAAGGGCTGAAATCAATCAAGCAGAAACAAAGAGAACCATACAAAGAATCAACAAAACCAAGAGCTGGTTCTTCGAGAAAATCAACAAGATAGATAAGCCCTTAGCTAGACTAACCAAAGGGCACAGAGATAGT
The DNA here is from genome assembly GCA_964023405.1 of Apodemus agrarius. Taxonomy (NCBI): domain Eukaryota; kingdom Metazoa; phylum Chordata; class Mammalia; order Rodentia; family Muridae; genus Apodemus; species Apodemus agrarius. The sequence goes on from OZ030016.1 coordinate 90,652,689, forward strand.
ACCCAAATTAACAAAATTAAAAATGAAAAGGGGGATATAACAACAGAAACAGAGGAAATTCAAAAGATCATCAGATCCTACTACAAAGGCCTATACTCAAAACAACTGGAGAATCTGGAGGAAATGGACAATTTCCTAGACAGATACCAAATACCAAAATTAAATCAGCATCAAGTAGACCAGCTAAACAGTCCCATAACCCTTAAAGAAATAGAAGGGGTTATAGAAAGCCTCCCAACCAAAAAAAGTACGGGACCAGATGGTTTTAGTGCAGAATTCTACCAGACCTTCAAAGAAGACTTAACACCAATACTCTTCAAACTATTCCACAAAATAGAGACAGAAGGGACACTGCCCAACTCATTCTTCGAAACCACAATTACGCTGATACCTAAACCACAAAAAGATCCAACAAAGAAAGAGAACTACAGGCCAATTTCTCTTATGAATATAGATGCAAAAATACTAAATAAAATCCTTGCCAACCGAATCCAAGAGCATATCAAAACGATCATTCACCATGATCAAGTAGGCTTCATTCCAGGAATGCAGGGATGGTTCAATATACGGAAATCCATCAATGTAATCCACTACATAAACAAACTAAAAGAAAAAAACCACATGGTCATCTCATTAGATGCTGAAAAAGCATTTGACAAAATTCAGCATCCTTTCATGCTAAAAGTCTTGGAAAGAGCAGGAATTCAAGGCCCATACCTAAACATAGTAAAAGCAATCTACAGCAAACCAGTAGCCAACATCAAAATAAATGGAGAGAAACTTGAAGCAATTCCACTAAAATCAGGGACTAGACAAGGCTGTCCTCTCTCTCCATATCTTTTCAATATAGTACTTGAAGTTCTAGCGAGAGCAATCAGACAACATAAGGAAGTCAAAGGGATACAAATTGGAAAGGAAGAAGTCAAAGTATCATTATTTGCAGATGATATGATAGTCTACTTAAGCGATCCAAAAAACTCCACCAGAGAACTTCTACAGCTGATAAACAACTTCAGCAACGTGGCTGGTTATAAAATTAACTCAAGCAAATCAGTAGCCTTCTTGTACTCAAAGGACAAGCAGGCTGAGAAAGAAGTTAGGGAAATAACACCCTTCACAATAGCCACAAACAACATAAAGTACCTTGGCGTAACTCTAACCAAACAAGTGAAAGATCTGTATGACAGGAACTTCAAGTCCCTGAAGAAAGAAATCGAAGAAGACCTCAGGAGATGGAAAAATATTTCTTGCTCCTGGATTGGCAGGATCAATATAGTAAAAATGGCCATCTTGCCAAAAGCAATCTACAGATTCAATGCAATCCCCATCAAAATCCCAAATCAATTCTTCATAGATCTAGAAAGAGCAATTCTCAAATTCATCTGGAGCAACAAAAAACCCAGGATAGCTAAAACTATTCTCAACAATAAAAGGACTTCTGGGGGAATCAATATCCCTGACCTCAAGCAGTACTACAGAGCAATTGTGTTAAAAACTGCATGGTATTGGTACAGCAACAGGCAGGTAGATCAATGGAATAGGATTGAAGACCCAGAAATTAACCCACAGACTTATGGTCACTTGATCTTTGATAAAGGAGCCACAACCATCCGGTGGAAAAAAGATAGCCTTTTCAACAAATGGTGCTGGTTCAACTGGAGGTCAACATGCAGAAGAATGCGAATTGACCCACTCTTATCTCCTTGTACTAAGATCAACTCCAAGTGGATCAAGGACCTCCACATAAAACCAGACACACTGAAACTATTAGAAAAGAAACTTGGGAAGACCCTGGAGGACTTGGGCACAGGGGAAAAGTTCCTGAACAGAACACCAATAGCTTATGCTCTAAGATCAAGAATCGACAAATGGGACCTCATAAAATTACAAAGTTTCTGCAAAGCAAAGGACACTGTCAGAAGGACAAAACGGCAACCAACAAAGTGGGAAAAGATCTTCACCAACCCCACATCCGACAGAGGGCTAATATCCAATATATACAAAGAACTCAAGAAGTTAGACCGCAAAGAACCAAATAACCCTATCAAAAAATGGGGCACAGAGCTAAACAAAGAATTCTCACCAGAAGAAATTCGGATGGCCGAGAAACACCTTAAAAGATGTTCAACATCATTAGTCATCAGGGAAATGCAAATCAAAACAACCCTGAGATTCCACCTCACACCAGTCAGAATGGCTAAGATTAAAAACTCAAGAGACAACAAGTGCTGGCGAGGATGTGGAGAAAGAGGAACACTCCTCCACTGTTGGTGGGATTGCAAAATGGTAAAACCGCTCTGGAAATCAGTTTGGCGGTTCCTCAGAAAATTGGGCATGTTACTTCCAGAGGACCCTGGCATACCACTCCTGGGCATATACCCAGAGGATTCCCCTGCATGCAATAAGGACACATGCTCCACTATGTTTATAGCAGCCTTGTTTATAATAGCCAGAAATTGGAAGCAGCCCAAATATCCCTCAAAGGAGGAATGGATACAGAAAATGTGGTATATTTATACAATGGAATACTACACAGCAATTAAAAATAATGAATTCATGCAATTTGTAGGTAAATGGTTAGACCTGGAAAATATCATCCTGAGTGAATTAACCCAATCACAAAAGAATGCACCTGAAATGCAATCACTGATAAGTGGATATTAATGAGCCCAGAAGCCCTAAATACTCAAGACACAAATAGCAAGTCAAATGATTCCCAAGAAGAAGAAAGGAGAGGACCCTGGGCCTGTAAAGATTGCTTCCAGTTTAGTAAAGAAACCGAGGGGGGAGGGGGAATTATTGGGGAACAGATGGGGGGAGAGGAACTATGGGAACTATGGTGGGTGGGAACTGGGAAAGGGGAAAGCCTTTGGAATGTAAACATAGAATATAGAAAATAAAATTAAAAAAAAATAAAAATAAAAAAAAAAATAAAAAGAAAAAAAAAAGATGGCAAATATTGGCAAAAAATATGGAGAAGCAACAATACTTATACACTATTGACAGAAATCCAAAATAATACAGTCTAATGATATTAATAGGGGTAGTCCTCAAATTAAAATTATAAAAGAGCATCCATATAATATAGAAATTGCAGTAATGTACATATGCTTACAGAAAATGAAATCAATGTAATGAAATAAAATAGCTGCCCTATCATATTTAACATAACAACAATCATCATATCCAAAGTATGTATTCATGCCAACTCCCCATCAATGAATGACTGGATAAAAATGTGTTATGTATACACCATGGAATACTTCTTAGTCATGAAAAATAAAATTCTACCATTTATAAAATGTGTGGATACAGAAACAAAGTAAAACAGGTAGTTCACAATCTCTTTTGTGTGTAAATTTAAAGAGGCTGATCTCATAAAGTAGAAGGTAGGACATTGGTTTCCATAGGGTAAGAAGGGTAAAGGGAACAAAATCAGAAATACAAACTTAGCTACATAGGAGGAGAACATTGACATGGGTTGCCAAAAGTCTATTCTGTATTTCAAGACAGTTGATAGAGGCTATTTCAATACATGTATCATAAGAAATGACAAATATTTGAAATGACTGATAGAATAAATACAATATACATAGGTATCAATAAATACAATATACACAGAACTAAATAAATATACAATTATTATATGTCAGTAAACATTGCGGTTTTAAAGTCTTTTAACTATATTTTATTTCTGTGATAAAATTTCCTGGCAACAAATGAAGTGGAAAAGCCACTTAAGGTATAAAGGGTTTATTTAGGCTTACAATTCCAAAGGAGATAAATCCTTTCATGGTAGAGACACCATGACAACAGGAGCATGACATCATCCAGTCACATTGCATAGGCACTCTGGAGACAGAACAGGAAATGAGGCCAGATTATAGAAGGCTAAGAGTTGCTCTCAGTGCTTCCTCCAGCAAGGATCTAATGTCTAAAGGACCCGCACCCTTCCCAAACCATGGCACGAGTTGTGGACAAAGTATGTAAACATATGAGCCTATGGGGACATTTTATATTCAGTCTTTTACATTCTGTCCCTGGCCACCATTGGCTTATGGCCTTTTCATAATATAAAATGTAAGGGCACCCACACTCACAAAAGAAACTTTATTGAAGCTCAAAGCACACATTGCACCTCATACAGTAATAGTGGGAGACTTCAACATCCCACTCTCATCAATGGAAACAAAACTAAACAGATAAATAGTGAAACTAATAGAAGCTATGGAACAAATGGATTTAACAGATATGTATAGAATATTTTATCCTAAAACATAGAAATATATCTCATTCTCAGCACTTCATTGTATCTTCTCCAAAACTGACCATATAATCTAGCACAAAACAAGTCTGAACAGATCCAAGCAGATAGAAATAATCCCATGCATCCTATCAGATCATCATGGATTAAGGCTGATCTTCAATAACATAAAAATCAATAGAAAGCCCACATATACATGGAAGAAGAACAACACTCTATTCAATGATAACTTGGTCAAGAAAGAAATAAAGAAATAAATTAAAGATTTTTTGGATTTAATGAAAATGAAGCCACAACACACCCAAGCTTATGGGACACAATGAAAGCAGTCCTAAGAGGAAAACTCATAGCTCTGAGTGCCTCCAAAAAGAAACTGGAGAGAGCATACACTAGCATCTTGACAGCACACATGAAAGTTCTAGAAAAGAAAGAAGCTAATACACAAGAGGAGTTGACAGTAGGAAATCATCAAACTCAGGGCTGAAATCAACCAAGTAGAAACAAAAAGATTCTATAAACAAAATCAACCAAACCAAGAGCTGTTTCTTTGAGAAAATCAACAAGATAGATAAACCCTTAGCTAGATTAACCAGGGGCACAGAGATTGTATCCAAATTAACAAAATCAGAAATGAAAGGGAGACATAACAACAGAAAACCCAGGAAATCCAAAAAATCATCAGATCTTACTACAAAGGCCTTTATTCAACAAAACTGGAAAATCTGGATGAAATGGACAATTTCCTAAACAAATACCAGGTACCAAAGTTAAATCAGATAAATGATCTAAAAAGCCCCATAACCCCTAATGAAATAGAAGCAGTTCTCAATACTGTCCCAACCAAGCAAAGCCCAGAGCCAAATGGGTTTAGTGCAGAGTTCTATCGCATCTTCAAAGAAGACCTACTGCCAATATTCTCCAAACTACTGCATGAAATAGGAACAGAAGGAACACTACCCAATTCATTCTATGAAGCCATGATTACTCTGACAGCTAAATCACATAAAGACCCTACAAAGAAGCAGAACTTCAGAAAAATTTCCCTTATGAATACCAGTGCAAAAATACTCAATAAAATTTTTGCAAACCAAATCCAAGAACACATGAAAACAGTCATTTCAGAGATGCAGAGATGGTTCAATATAAGGAAATCCATCATCGTAATCTACTACATAAACAAATTCAAAGAGAAAAACCACATAATCATCTCGTTAGACACTGAAAAAGAATTTGACAATATCCAACCTGTTCATGATAAAAGTCTTGGAAAGATCAGGAAGACAAGGCTCATTCCTAAAAATAGTAAAAGCAATATACAGCAAACCAGTAGCCAACACCACACTAAATGGAGAGAAACTCGTAGCAATCCCACTGAAATCAGGGACTAGACAAGGCTGCCCACTATCTCCATAGATATTCGCTATAGTACTCTATAGAGCAATTAGACAACAAAAAGACGTCAAAGGGATAAAAATTAGAAAGGAAGAAGTCAAAATATCACTATTTGCAGATGATATGATAGTATACTTAAGTGATCCCCCAAATTCTACTCCTAAACCTGATATACAACTTCAGCAAAGTGGTTGGATATAAAATTAACTCAAACAAATCAGTGGCCTTCCTCTACTCAAAGGATAAACAGGCTGAGAAAGAAATTAGAGAAACAACTCCCTTCACAATAGTCACAAACAATATAAAGTTTCTTGGTCTGACTCTAACCAAACAAATGAAATATCTGTATGACAAGAACTTCAAGTCTCTGAAGAAAAAAATTGAAGATCTCAGAAGATGGGAAGACCTCCCATGCTCAGGGATTGTCAGGATTAATATAGTAAAAATGGCCATCTTGCCAAAAGCAATCTACCCATCAAAGATTCAATGCAATCCCCATCAAAATTTCAACTCACTTCTTCATAGACCTAGAAAGAGCAATTTGCAAATTCATCAGGAATAACAAAATCTCAGGATATTGAAAACTATTCTCAACAATAAAAGAACTTCAGACAGAATCACCATCCCTGACCTCAAGCTGTACTACAGAGCACTTGTGATAAAAACTGCACAGTATTGGTATAGTGACAGGCAAGTAGATCAGTGGAATAGAATTGAAGACCAGAAATGAACCCACACACCTATGGTCACCTGATCTTTGACATAGGAGCTAAAACCATCCAGTGAAAAAAGACAGCATTTTCAACAAATGGTGCTAGATCAACTGGTAGTTAGCATGTAGAAGAATGTAAATCGATCCATTCTTATCCTCCTGTACAAAGCTCCAAGTAGTCCAAGGACCTCCACATAAAACCAGATACACAGAAACTAATAGAAAAGAAAGCAGGGAAGAACTTTGAGCACATGGTCACAGGGGAGAATTTCCTGAACAGAACACCAATAGCTTATGCTCTAAAATCAAGAATTGACAAAATGAACCTCATAAAATTGCAAAGCTTCTGTAAGGCAAAGGACACTGTCAATAGGACAAAACGGCAACCCACAGACTGGGAAAAGATCTTTACCAATCCTACATATGATAGAGGACTAAGAACTCAAGAAGTTTAGACTCCAGAGAACCAAAAAACCCTATTAAAATGGGGTACAGAGCTAAACAAAGAATCCTCAACTGAGGAATACAAAATGGCTGAGAAGCACCAATGTTCAGTCCATAGTCATCAAGGAAATGCAAATCAAATCAACCTTGAGATTCCACCTCACACCAGTCAGAGTGGCTAAGATCAAAAACTCAGGGAACAGTAGATGCTGGCCAGGATATGGAGAAAGAGAAATACTCCTCCATTGCTGGTGGGATTGCAAGCTGGTAAAAACACTCTGGGAATCAGTTTGGTGATACATCAGAAAATTGGAGATAGTATTACCTGAGGACCCAGTTATACCACTCCTGGGCATATACCCAGAAGATGCTCCAACATGTAATAAGGACACATGCACCACTATGTTCAGAGTAGCTTTATTTATAAGAGCTCAAAGCTGGAAAGAACCCAGGCGTCCCTCAACAGAGAAATGGATACAGAAAATGTGGTACATTTACACAATGGAACACTACTCAGCTCTTAAAAACAATGAATTCATGAAGTTCCTAGGCAAATGAATGGAATTAGAAAATATCATTCTGAGTAAAGCAACCCAATCACAAAAGAACACACACAATATGTACTCTCTGATAAGTCGATATTAGCCTAGAAGCTTGGAATACCCAAGATACAATTCATAGACCAAAGAAAGCTCAAGAAGAAGGAAGACCATAGTATGGATACTTCGGTCGTCTTAGAAGGTGGAACAAATAACCATGGGAGGAGATACAGAGACAAAGTGTGGAGCAGAAACTGAAGGAAAGACCATCCAGAGACTGCCCTACCTGGGGTTCCATCCCATATACAGTCACCAAACCCAGACACTATTGTGGATTCCAACAATTGCTTGCTGACAGGAGCCTCATATAGTTGTCTCCTGAGAGGCTCTGCCAGTACCTGACAAATACACAGGTGGGTGCTCTCCCCAAACCATTGGACTGAACACAAGATCCCCAATGGAGGAGCTAGAGAAAGGACCCAAGGAGCTAAATAAGCTTTCAGCCCCACAGGAAGAACAACAATATGAACCATTCAGCACCCCCAGAGCTCCCAGGAACTAAATTACCAACAAAAGAGTACACATGGAGGGACATATGGCTCCAGCTGCATATGCTGCAGAAGAAGGCCCTGTTGGACATCAAAGGGAGGAGTGACCCTTGGTCCTGAGAAGGCTCATTGCCCCAATATAGGAGAATGCCAGGACAGGGAATTGGGATTGGGATGGTTGATGAGCAGGGAGAGGGGGGATGGGATAGGTGTTTTAGGAGGGGAAATCAGGAAAGGAGATAACATTTGGAATGTAAATAAAGAAAGTATCCAATAATAGATGCATTTAGAGCCAGGTGGTGGTGGTGGCGGCAGCGGCGGCGCACGCCTTTAATCCCAGCACGTGGGAGGAAGAGGCAGGTGGATTTCTGAGTTCGAGGCCAGCCTGGTCTACAGAGTGAGTTCCAGGACAGCCAGGACTACACAGAGAAACCCTGTCTCGAAAAAACCAAGAAAAAAAAAGATGCATTTAGTTCAAATTCAAATGTCTCCATAGTCTTTAATAGTTCCAACACTATTCAAAATCCAAAGTCCCTCTTGTGATCTCAAGCAATCACTTGTGATCATCTATAAAATAATTAATAGCAATTATGAAAATAATGAGAAAATTACATGTATACAACATTCAGGGGCACAAAGTATTCATTTCAATTTCAGAAAGGAAAGACAGAGACATAGTACCACAAGACTGAAACCTAGAAGGGAAAATATCAAGTTCTGTACCACTTTCCATGTCAGTCATGTAAGGATTTTAGTAAAATTTAGTAAATTTAGTAAATTTGTCTTAGTTTCGTTTTTGTTTTGTTTTGTTTTGTTTTTACTTTTTTGAGACAGGGTTTCTCTGTGTAGCTCACTACAGCTCACTCTATAGACCAGGCTGGCCTCGTACTCAGAAATCTACCTGCCTCTGCCTCCCAAGTGCTGGGATTAAAGGCATATGCCACCACCGCCTGGCATCTTAGTTTCAAAAAGTATTTCTCTCTCTCCAGTCTTGCTGCCTGCAATATGCATATCTTTGGTTATCTGTTTCTCCTCTTCCTTTATTCCCTTTATTTTCTGCTTTCTGCAGCCCTATTTTACAGAATTCCCATGGGCCCTGGCACCTCCAACATCTTGAGCTTTCCACTGAAACACTGGTTTTACTGTCACTACAATACAGGCTTCATTGTCACAAGTTTCATGAAATAGCTTGTCATAGTCTCTTCATAGGGACTCTGACCCTGACACATTTTTCATGACTTCAGCAGATCTCTGAAGTCAAGGAGGAAAAGAATTCTATGGCCCTCTCAATACTGAATATTTCATACCTCCAAAATGAGTACCATGTAGTACCCATTTCTCATAGCAGTTCAAGAGAGCCTGGGCCCCTTGAACCATAAATGAAGCATCTTCTGTATGCTGAAGCAAGTTGAAATATTTCCCTAATTAGTTCCCAAGAGTAGTAAACCTTTTTAGACTCTTTTCATAAACTGGAGTCTTTGATGGCTGGGGTCTTGTGTTTTGGACCCCTTTCTATTGTTCAAGTACAAAACACAAGGCTTCACTTAAAATAATACTGATCTCCTAACAAATATAGTCTTCTTTTAGCACATCCTTTGGCTGAAAGCTTAACCTTTCTAGTCCTCTTTTCTTTTCCAAATTGCATGCTTTAATATTTCTTTCTACCCCACTTATTGCGTTTATTCACTCTATACTTGTGTAAGAGTAATAAGTAATAACCATGCCACAGGCTCAATGTTATGCTCTCTTGGACTTCTACTACCAAAGCAATTAGTCATAAACTTTTAGTTCATCCTCACAGGACTTCTCAGAGTACAGTCAATTCTCCACTATTGGTATTTTCTGTGCTTTCCAATCTTCTAAACTCCCATCAGAATGACTTGATAGGCTCTATTTAAAACACCTGAAAGCTTTTGTAGCCCAAAGTTCTAAATACTTCAATAGTCCTCTCAAAAACAAGTTCTAAAAGCTCTGAAACACATGTTTTGGGTCATTGTAGCAGAAATTCAACTACACAGTTCCAACTTCTGTCTTGTTGCTTGCTCTGCTATGTGATAAAATGCTCTCACAGAAGCAACTTAAGGGAAAACAAGTTTGTTCCGGCTTACAGTCCAGAGATACAATTTACCACGCTGGAAGGGGATGGCAGCAGGAGTGTGGAGCTAGCCTAGGCATGGGGCTGTGCAGGCATTCCAGAAGCAGAAACAAGAGGAGACTGCTGACTACAAATACTTCAACAACCACCCTCACCCCCCAGTGACATACTTCCTTCTGTAAGGTTCCACGATCTTCCCAAATAGTGTCACCAGCTAGGAACCAGGTGTTCAACTGCATTAAGAAATTTAATAGATGTCCTATTCCTTGTCTACACTTCCAGTTTTATTAGGTTTCAATCTCATATAATGTTGAGATGGTCATTGTTAGTTCTGGTGCTATGATTCAAAGATCCCAATTTGCAATTCCTAAGCAGAATGACTGGCTAGACTTTAGTCCCAGGTGTAGGACTAAAGGAGACAACTGCTTTGTTGCTTCACTTTTCTGGGTTTACAATTCATCTGTCTTCGTGCATTCTATTCCTGGTTTCTGCATACTAAAATTTCCTGGAGATATTTAGTCATAATGGATGTTTTAAGAAGAGGATTCTCTGAGTTGAGCAGCATGATAGACACAGACAGTTTGTCTATTTCAGTAGGAAACATGTATACTCTCACGGTAACAGTAAGAAATTCAGTCTCTTGTTTAAGTAACCTTGGACCTGAACCTCCACCCCCAAACAGAATATGCATATGACTCAAGTCTAGCCAGTCATTCTGCTTAGGAATTGCAAATTGGGATCTTTGAATCATAGCACCAGAACTAACAATGACCATCTCAACATTATATGACATTGAAACCTAATAAAACTGGAAGGGTAGACAAAGAATAGGACATCTACTAAATTTCTTAATGCAGTTCTGCCTAAAATCTTCTCCAAGACCATTAAGTAAGGGCAGCCAATGTATTCCACCTCTTGATTTATACCAATGCATGCAGGGGTGGGGATGGAGTGGGTATTTACAACATAACACATAAGGAGGCAAATCACACAGACCCTATTATACTTTTCTTTCTTTATATCCCATTGGAATGGCTATAGTGTTGTTATATGATCAATTTCCCAAATACCTCCTTAGTCATCTGCTAATGTTCATTAAGCATGTTCTATGACTACTGTTTTAGTTACATGTGTTTCAGTCATTCTAGTCAGTTTCAAAATATTGATAAAAGTATTATTCTTTACATATTAGAAGTTTGAGGCTTGAAGAGATTTTTTTTCAGTCTCACACAGTAAGTAATTCTTTAGATTTGAAACCACATCAAAATTGTCTTCTAAGTTTCGTCCATATGCAGTGGTTTATATGTACTAGGGTCAATAAATGAGGACCTCATTAATTGACTGTAATCGTATATAAAACTACAGTGTTAGAAACTTAGTCCTTTAATGAAGACTGTTGGCCTTGTCTTAGTCTTTTCTACTTACCATTGGGTGGAGATCTTCTGAGAAGACTAACCAACAAGTACATGACTCAGAAACACAGACACAACTATCCTACAAAGCAGGGCTCACGACTCTTCAGGCACGCAGCAGTTCTCACTAATACACTCTGAAGATTAAAAAGAAATGGAATGATAAGAGAAACCTTCATTTTCATAGGTCAGGTTATAAAAGGTAAAAGATACTAGCTTTGGGGACTTACTTCAATAATAGAACTGGACAGCTAAAGGATATTCAGACTTTCATGTTTTCCCTGCACTTAATCTACCAGGCAGAGAGCTGGATGCTAGAACATTGCTCTCTGCAGTTGATTTCCTCTCACACTTCATATCAGCTATGATTTCCCTCTAGCTTCCTCTGCCTCTTCTCTAGCTTTTAGAAGTCTTTAATTTATTACTCTAGACAAGTCTATCCCTTGAGTTGTTGTTTTTATAGCATACTATGTTAGTTAGTGGCAAAAAAAAAGAGATCCTGCCCATCTTTCCTTCTGCACATAAAGAGTTACATTATCATCTTCTTTCAACAGAAGACAGGAATAATAAGCATTAGAATAAATGTTTGCCTCGAGAACTCCCTCCCCGTGCCTTAGGACATACCTGAGGTTCATATGCTTGACTTGTCCCAGGTCTCTTATGCCATGGTAAAAGAGACTGGGCAAAGAGGATGTCTAAATCTCCTGATACAAAAGTCTGTGATGTGATTTGTTCCTGCCATGTGCATACCATGCCTAGGGAAATGGAGGGGTGTATTTGGTCATCTCTCAGGTGAAGGATGCTGTGAATTACAGAGACTCTTCTAACATAAAATCACTTGTCAAGGTGGAGTATATGAATATCCTACAAATACACTTCTGTGGCATCAGAAGGCTATCATGCTTTTGATCAACAACACGCTCCTTATACAAGGAAGGCACAAACTTACAATTTAGCTGAACATTTCCTATCATCTAGTGAGACTGTAGCTGTAGTCTGCTTGTCGTACAACATATCACTTGGGTATTTGTGGAGATACTGGTATAAACAACCTGTGATAAACAACTTATGGAAAGAAGCCGCTTTTATTCCTCCAGCATTCCCTGCTTCCTGCATGTGACCCTCCCTGTCCTTGGAGATTGTCAGCCACTATTGGCCCATGGAAGCCAAGAGACCAGAGATGACAGACCAGAGTTCAGAAGCCCCGTGGGTATGTACAGAAGTGACCACACCAGAACCAGTTACAGGAGGCAGATCAACTTTACTTAGGGTGAGTTGAGGCCCAGGATGGACAAAGGTCATCAGTTGAAGGTGTGAGATGCCTCATTAGAATAGCGAAGCATTCCATGAATCTCAGGTGCTAATTGAATGGGTTCTTACTGGGAGAAAGGAAGTTGAATTTGTAATATAACTAAGACTCTGTGACATTCTACAGCTAGAGACATGTGGAGGATTTTGAACTCCCTTTTTTTGTTTGTTTGTTTTTGTTTGTTTGTTTTCGAGACAGGGTTTCTCTGTGTAGTCCTGGCTGTCCTGGAACTTACTCTGTAGACCAGGCTGGCCTTGAACTCAGAAATCTGCCTGCCTCTGCCTCCAAAGTGCTGGGATTATAGGCATGAGCCACCACGCCCGGCTTGAACTCCCTTGATAAAGTCAGACAAGTGCGAGCCGTGCCAGTGAAAGGAGTCCCCCATTTTGCACTGAGCTCAAAAGGCTGTCCAGACAATGGTAGCCTTCAACTTTAATTAGCAGGACAACACCTTCAGGTCTTATGGACGAAAAGCCGGAAAGCCGGGACAAGAATCTGAATTTAACACCCTGAATAAAGCATCACTCTTCTCAGGTACTGCAGTCTGACAAAGGAATGTGTGGTAGTGGTTTGAGTGAAAATGGCCCCCAAAACCTCATAGCGAGTGGCACCATCAGGAGATATGGCCTTGTAGATTACTTGTGACCTTGTTGGGGGAGGTGTGTCTATAGGGGTAGGCTTTGAGGTTTTAGAAGCTGAAGAAAGACCTAGTATATCAGCACAAACCCTAACTGAGATAGACTGCTTAGTGGCATATGTAGTGTTTAGCAAAATCTGAGATTCTAAAGGGAAATGGAAGAGTGGATCTAGGGGAAAGGAGAGGTGGGATGGGAGGGTTGGGGGGAGTGGAGGGAGGGGAATCTGAGGTTAAGATATAACATGAGAAAAGAATGAAAAAAAGTGATTTATAACAACAAAAACAGATATCAACCAAAGTCCTTAATGCAATGGTCATTTTGTCTCGAGTTGTCATATTTCTTCAGATGGGTATCATTTTCCTTCTAGTTATTTGAATACACGCACTTCCGTGTTCCTAGTCACCCCTTCCACTCCTCCACACAGAGCAACACAGATATGTAGGCTTAAAGGATGAGGGGTGTTGGGGCTGAGCACTGATCCTGTACAAGATTTCTGCCATTCCTTAGAGTGGGAAGCCTGCTGGTAAGAGTCGTTGTGTTCCTTCACTCTCCTTTTTACTCTTCATCTGGAATAAAGAGAAGAGAGGAGGGGAGTACAAAACAGAAGAGAGATAGGACATGAGAGGAAGAAAAAATAGAAGACAAGGGAGATGAGGGGATTAGAGAAGAGAAGAGAGGGGAGGGAAGGGGAGGGGAGGGGAAAAGGGAGGGGAGAGAAGAGGAAAGGAAAGGAAGAGAAGGGAGGGGAGAGGAAAGGAGGGGAAGGAGGTGGAGGGGAAAGGAGTGGAGAAGAGAGGAGAGGAGAGGTAAGGAGGGGAAGGGTGGGGCAAGGAAAGAAAGGGAGGGGAGGGGAAGGGAAGAGGAGAGGAGAGGAAAGGAGGGGAAGGGAAGGGAGGGGAGAGCAAAGGAGGGGAGGGGAGGGGAGGAAAAGAAGAGGAGGGGAGGAAGGGGAAGAGAATGGAGGGGAGGGGAGAGGAGAGGAAAGGAAAGTAGAGGAGGGGAGGGGAGAGGAGGGAAAGGAGAGAAGGGGAGGAGAGAGCAGGGGAGAGCAAAGGAGGGGAGGGGAGAGGAGGGAAGGGGAGGGAGGACAAAGAAGGGGAGAGCAGGGAGGGAAGAGGAAAGGAGGGGAGGGGAGAAGGGAGGGGAAAGGAGAGGAGTGGAGGGGAGGGAAGAGGAGGGGAGGCATCTAACTTTGGAGTTTATTTTTCCCAAGATACATTTTCTACCTTTCATTTAGAGAAGTATTCAACTTATTCCAAGATATTTAGTGTGCTTAAAGAACAGAAAACATAACCATGAAGTTTATATTAATCCTGTTAATAAAAGTAGAATTCTGAAACAAATTGCACTTTTATCAAGGAAGCACACTAGCATTTTTTTTTTTTGCTTGTTCATTTGAGATTGAGAATTGCAGGGCATTTTAGTGAAGAGTATAAAGTGGGAAAGGGCTGTTGTGGAAAGTTTTTCCTAGGACATGACATGGGCGTTGCCCTCTTGAATCCCCAGCAAGAGAGTTCTGTCAAGGAAAAAGGCAAGGCTCACAAGACAGAGTACTAGCCATAGGAAGTCCCAGCCCTCTGGGAGGAAATTTAAGTAGTAAAATCTCAGGGTTGGGCCACTCTGGTGTCTTAACCACCCATAAGTTGCCCATAGTTCCTTAGGCAGACCCTCATCTATGTTGTTGTAGTAATCCTGATAAAAGACATTGCTTCACCAAGCTAAGCTTAAAATAATTTCTTGAGTCTTCCACCAACATCCTAGCTAGGTTTGTTCATGTCTTCTCAAGAAAAATTAATGTGGTAGGGGTTGCTTTTGGTTCTGAAGAAGTTTGGAAAGGTGGAAAGAAGACAGATCTTACAGCAACACCTGGTCCCTTAGAGAAATGGAGAGTCATGGAAAATACTGGATTAATGTCAGGGATCCCAGGAACCACTCATGCTCCACAGGTCCTAAAATAATCTCACAGCATTTCCAACTGTTCTGTGGAAATGTGTTTGCTATTTATTTTGTTTCCCATTTTTAGCAACACCATGGAATTGATACAAAAGAGTGCACATTCTTGGGGTGGGATATGGAAGGGAATCGGAGTTTCCACACATCTGGGACCATCAAGGTGCCAACAGCATCACTTTGAGGGAAAACAGCACGTCTGCATTTCCAATACATAGTCAAATTGAGATTTTTTGAAGTCGAATCCACGGAAACCTGTTGTGACTCATTAGGTACCTTGGGAAGCAGAACAAAGCAGTGGCTCCTGTGAATCAGCTCTGGGGAAGATGCGCGATAAATTCCTCTTTCTCTAAATATAAAAGCAGATGGGGTGATGGAATGATGGAGCAGTAGGCTAAATCCTGCTAATATATGTGGCTTCGGACAAACCAGATGGCAGATAATTGAGTTATAATTCATCCAATAAGTGTTTATTGAGCACCTGTTATGTGGTAGGCACGGTGCCAGGTGCTAGGATATAAAATCCAATTACACAGACAGTATCTTCAAGAAATGTACATCTAGAGAAGAAGACAAGCACATGGGTCAGCAGTTACCCAACAGGGAGACGAATAGGATGCTGATTATATTACTGATTACAGACATCATTTATCTGCTGTTTACTCTAAGCCTGGCATTAAGCTAAACACTTTTCATGTTCTACAACACACACTTTCCCAAGTCAACGCAGAAGATCTCTGTAGTTACCTCGACTTACAGCTGATGAAACTGAGACTTAAAAGAGTCTACGATTTATTTCGCCTATGGCGTTTTACTTGCATATTTTCCAATTAGAATGTGAAGCCTTGTCTAAGCCCATCCTCTTCACAGGGAGCTATGGAAACCCAGAGGAAGAGCAGATGAATCAGTCAGGAGCACTTTAAAGAAGGAGAAGGCAAGACTGGGGTTAAAATACAAGGCACAGCTTCCTAGAGAGTGTCAAGGGATGAAGTAAGAAGAGGAAGCCGCAAACACGGAGAGGGCGGTACTGCTCCACAGAGTTGATCACAGTACATGCCTCAGTCCACTGGATGGATGGAGATAAATGCATATGGGAGTTGTAGGGAAAGAACAGGAAACCAGAATGTGGTAGAGCTAGAAATAGCAGCAGGTTTTAATGATGGTGAGCCTGGTGAGACTAGCGTGCTTCGAAATAGATTGTATTGACTTGAAGTCCATTCTGCATCTTCCTGTAGTTTGACCTAATCATGACCTGCCAGCACCTGGCTAGAGGAGGTGGCGACCTGACTGGCAAGGTGATGCTCACATTTGTGCCACTTTTCCCCCAGAAAGCTGTTTAAGAGCAGATAGAGCACAAGCACATTTGTTAAAGAAAATGACTCCCAAGGAGCCCGTCAGCTCACGCTGCACTTCTGTGATGCCCAGAAACAAAACAGCAAGCTCCTAGGAAATTTCAAAGTTAGGTGACATTTCTGAAGCATATCTTGGGATCTGATTTCCCTCTGCCATATTTCTTCAGTGTTCCAATATATCTTGCTTTGAAACGAAAAGAAAAAGTAACTCTAAACAGCTGCACATATTAAATTTTACTCGGGGATCAACCTATTATTTTTTTCATTTAAACTCCTAAACTTTTCTTTCCTTAGCTCTATACTCCTAAGAGTTTTGTTTTCTCTCTCTTGGTTTTCTTAATTTTCAAAAGAGGAGAGTACTTACTTCATAGCTTGGGGTAGCATTTCATGAGATGGTAAATACTAAGCACTGGGTACATGAAAATTTTCACAGTTCTTTTCCAGTGACTTCTTCAGGTTCTCCTTCCTTTGCCAATCAGAGGGCTGATTACCTGAGTCTGAAGCCAAGACCCTGTGGTAAATGAAAACATTTCTATGAGTTCTTTGAAATTACAGCCTCCTGCTGAGGGCTCTACAATCTCACCAAGAAAAAAAACCAGGAAGCTCTCCCCTGGCCAAGTGTACAAGAACTTTGGGATGATTTATCTCTCCTGATGAATTCCAGGACCCTTAAAGGAATTCAGTATCTCCCTTTTCTAGGAAGCTGAGCAGTCAGACTAGACATGAGACCCTACTGATAAAAGATGATGTTACAAGGAAGTCTGTCTTCTCTGATGAGTTGTGGGCAATGCGACACTGTTGCTTAGATTATAGAATTTTTTTTGGCATTTCCTTTTGCTAATAAACAGAAACAGAAATGTCTTCTACTGGACATCCTGGTGATTCCTAACTTACATAGCAAGTTAAAACCTGTCCTCATCCTTGCTCATGGGTGGATCAAGCAAAGGGATGAGTTTGAAACCTGGAGGAGGCTACAGAGGCCTTGGATAGCTTTAGTATTCTCAAGTATGGACAAGGAGTTCAGGATATTGGGATAGAAAATCCTCGGTATCCTTCAAGCCACACAGGGATCCTTGGGACCTCAAGGCCTACTATTTTTCTATACTGATTACCATTCTTATACAGCGTATGCCCATTTCTAGCTCAGGTTGGGATAACCTAATCCTTGAATACTCAAAATTTTCTCTCCCTCAGTCCTTGAGATTTTCAGTACTATCATTAGCTGTTATTAAATGAGCAGACTTGATAGACACAATGGCACTCTACCTAGTTCCCCAAGGACTGGATTCTACCAGAAATCAATGCACTATTTGTCACTAACAAATAGGCAATGAAATTTGAGCTGACTAAAATTAAGACTTGTGGAGGTCAGTTTCCTGGAGAAGATAAACCGCATTCTCTAAGCGAGAGAGTAGCTAAGTCGAAATTAGGAGAGAGGTCCATATGGATGGGAGGCATGATCACGGAAGCCTGTCACTCCCATTATCTCTATCTCCAAATAACCTAGATTTATTTTTGAGACAAGACATCCCAGAGCCCTATCCTCTAACTTGCTGTGTAGCCAAGGATGAATTTGACTTCTTGGTCTTTCTGCCTTTCCCTCTGGAGTACTGGTATAACAGGAATATGCCATAATAGCCCATTTATGTGGTGATGGGAATCGAACCAGGGCCAGTGCATACCAGGCCAGCATGCTAGTCACTCGGCTGTGTCTTTGGCATTCACATTATCTGCATTTTAAGAAACAAAACCAGAAGGAAGGGGGCCATGACATCTTGGCAGAGGTTGAATCACCTGAGATAGTTTTTGGGACAATACATTTAATATTAACACACCATAGCAGAATATTATACATCAATCTATGAAGAGTAACAGAAGTGCCTTTCCTCCCATTAATTCTGAAGCAACTGCGGAAGCCCCATTTGCAATCCTGTACAGGGGTGCAGCAATAGGTGCCCCGCAGGACCTAAGGAAGTATTCCCATCTCTGAATAATTTCTACCCAGGCCTGAGCCATGCATCCGCTGAGGACTTTCTCTGAAGCTTGCCCTCTTCTGCTGGAAGCAGCATTTCAGAAAGACCTTTCTTCTTTGGTAATTTTCTGAAATCCCAAATTCACTGATTTCCCAGCAAGCCGCGCTTGAAGAACTACTTGATATATCTTCTATTGCAAGAGAAGAGCATGGCCACGGGTCAGTCATGCTGGAGTTCTTGGTAATGACATCCATATGCGCATACCACCGGTGTCTACTGGGAAGCGGAGCCTGGACCAGACAATCACCAGAAACAAACAAACAAACAAACAACTCATCCACATCTGTTAATATAATTGACATCTAATTCAACAGCCTTGCTTTTCAAATTAGCAGAGAAACTGATGGACTATCTTAAAAGTATGCAACTTGACAGCTATCATGTTGATCTTTTTGGTATTATTAAAAAGTAGGGCATGAAATCTATGGAGATATAACCTAAAATATGTAAAACAACCTATAGTTATTATTAGTTTTGTCAGGTATACTTCATGTATAGGATGTTCATATTGAGAAACTTACTAATTGGAAGAATCAATCACACAGTAAAGCTCTCTTCAAAGTTCACTATTACAGAAACGCTATGGCATCCTTGTGCCTTGTGCAAAACACAAGAAGGAGATTCTTCAGGGTAGTGAAAGGAATGTTATAGGACCTAAACCTTCAATGGAATTTGGTGCACATTGGGTTGTATAGGATGAGGGGACTCCTATGGGGACCACAAAGCACATGTAGGGACTAATGAGTGGAGAGACCAGAGAAAGCACTGTACACTTATGCCAGTTCTCCATGCTTGCGTGTCGTGTTCCATTGAGGTAAAGGGAATTGTTTGTAAGGGAGGTGGTGGTGGTGAGGAATGGTTTCTAAAGTCTCCTGTGCAGTAAAGGGAATCTCAGCAAATGAAATATACAAGCACACAACAAAGCAAGGGGTACATTACATGGCATGCTGCAAACTGTACATTTTATATTAACAGAAAAGCATCCTGGAATTAGCCTCCACATACATCTATGTATAACTTCAGGCATCAATTGTGTCCAATTTGGCTGAGATAATTACATTATGGGTTTAGGAGAGGAAAGGCCCAAAGCAAGAGAAGCTGTAAGTAAGGTGGATGAGATATGATTATGCAATACACAGATGTGCCACATGTAATCTGAACTCATACCACATTACACAGAGGTAAAAGCTGATTACTCAACCCTTAAAAGCCCAGCTCTTATCATAGAGTCAGAATTATAGTCCTCAACCCCAAAATCATTATGTTGGAGGTCTCACAATTTCCCTGTGGAGAGTGGCATCACTTTTTGATGTGTCCTTGGTAAGTACGTGTCACCTCTTTTCAAAGGGGGTACAGCCTGGCCAACCAGAATGATGCTGATAGCGTCCATGATAGAGAACATAATAGAGAACACATAGCAAGGACTGACGGAGTACTTAAGTAGTCAAGTATTTATCTGTCATACCCAGTGGGAATTACAATTATTTCACTGACCACAGACATTGCCTGGACATGGTTTTTCTTGGGAAAAGTGTAGGGACCTCCATGTTAAATAAAGAGTACTGAAAGATTAGTTACCAGGTGACATTTGGGAATTATCGGTGACATAGCTTTTTGTTTCATAACTGAAGACCAGCTGTGCCATGGTGACCTGACTTGGCAAACTCCACCAGCAGCTGGCTGAGGGTGTCATTCTTGGCCAGTATCTGCCAGCTGTTCCCACCTGTGGTCACATACAGGATTCGTCAATGATACTCATTGCATCTGTAACTCTGTGGGACAATCTAGCCTGTTCAAAATAGCTCATGCATGGTTCAGTGTACTAGATCTAGTGGATCATTTTATTGTGTGATGGTTTCACATATAGTTTTTCATTCTTCTTATTTCATACACAACCACATGGAAAGCCGATTAACTTCAGAAGTTTGTCTGCTGCAGAAACACAAACATGTAAGACATTAGGGTATAGTCCTTCACGCAGACCTACTAATTGAAGAAGTTGTTATTTTTAATCTCTTACCTCTTCCCTTGTTTTTAAGATAGCTTAAGCCACATCATCTGTCAAGTGAAAAAGTAATAGAAGTTACAGGATATAACACACGTAGAGAAATCATCTTTATTAATTAAGCTATGACTTCATAAGATCAAAGACGGTAGAATTGGAGAGGTGCTGGGGCAGTGTTTCATCTTGGCCCATCAGCCCCATCCATCCAGATGGGATTACTTTTTATCGTATTTACTCATTCTCTATCTACTTGAGCAGGAAATAGATCAAATATGTTTTTTTTTCTCATGGTCCATCTAGTGTTATCACAAAAGGCCCCAAAGTAATTGGCAATACCTCTTTTGAACCTGAGTGATGAATACTTACTCTGTGGCCTTTCTGCTATAAATACAGGACTCGTCCCAGGTGGCACGCTTGTATTATTGGACAGACTTTAATCTTAGCATTATTCAGGCCCACATTTTTCCATTGCCAAACACTATTTGCAGTTCTGTCCCAGATGTAACAACCTAATCAAAATAGAATTTCATAGAGCACTACACAGAGGATTGGCTTCTGGGGACTGGGCAACAGGTAGCAGTATGTTTATTGCCTTCTTTTATGAAACTTATACAATGCAATTGCAAAGTGCACAATGGATACTGGGACTTGACTCATAAGTAATGAATTGTAAATAATAAGGTTTAGCATCAGCCAGAAACATTTTCACATACTCAAATGCCAGCGTTCTCACCCACAGCACCACGGACGTTAAATCAACACAGAGCATTCCTCCCTTTCCACAGTGTCCTTCTCAATGATGCAGACTGCCGGACTGACCTGCAGTCCTGACAACAAATGCACCTTTGAAGCCGAGCGTGGTGGCGCACGCCTGTAATCCCAGTACTTGGGAAGCAGAGGCAGGTGGATTTCTGAGTTCGAGGCCAGCCTGGTCTACAGAGTGAGTTCCAGGACAGCCAGGGCTACACAGAGAAACCCTGTCTCGAAAAAACAAAAAAAAAAATGCACCTTTGCTTAGAGTGGAAGAGAGAAACTTTTCATGGACAATAGAAGAAGAGAGGTTTTTGATTTTATTTGTTTTGTTTTGTTTTCATTTGTTTGCTTTTCAGACCACTGTGATTTAGAAGTGACTCAAGGATAAAATAAGCATTTAGAAATGACAAAGGAGCAAATCTCTGAGCTGAAATCATTTTGGAAAAGGATCTGCTTACAAAATGCACAGGAACTATGTTGTCAAAACAATGCTATTTGGAAGTTCAAGAAAAGCAGCCCCTTAGATCTCTGTCCCAGTTGCTGGGGATACGACAGCACCTTTGAGCTTTGCTTCTTCTAAGCCTTGTCTTCAAGGTCAAGCTGTCATTTCCACCATCTGTCTGCATTCATTCTCTCCTTTATGCAGCATTTTGAGGAATTAAATTAAATTCCAGAAACACAGATATTTTAAGTAGCAGAGATGTGAGTAGATGGAGAGCTGCCAACCTTCTTCTCAGCATCGGCAGCAAATGAGCTCTCAGACTTATAAGTGTGAAAACCGAGGCTGAGGGATGCCACAAAACCTTATGCACTGCTTGCACAAAGGAAGACAAAGTCAATGGTCAAAATCTGCCACTGTTCACTAAGTGCACCTCCCCTTAAACAGCGTGGAAGAGTCATGACATTCACATTTGCTTAAATACGTGTGCATTGTGTAAGTGTGATCCACTCTTTCAAGAAAAGTGCCTTTCCTCACTCCCCACACACCTGGCTACCTCTACCAGATTCATGTTTCTATAAACTGTTATACTCCTTGTAACATTGGGATATAAAAATTATTTAATTGAATTTTTGTAGCAGATGGTGGAAGTTTATAAATTGCCTCAATTAATGAATAAATAAAAACAAACTGTTGCTCTCATTAGTGTCCCTAAAATATGTAAATGACACACATTTATTTTCATGGCTCACAGATGGAGGTGCTGAGGCCCATGGAGGCTCAGTTTGCTTCTGGGCAGGTGAATAGACAGACATTCAATCCCAGAAGAGCTAACAGGCTGTGACTCATTCTTCTTCCTTATCCAGAACAAAGCTTAAGAGAGCCTGTTTACAGTCCTTTCTTCCTGTCTCCTTATCTGCTGTTCCGTAATCTAATTTGGCCTTGGCAGAGAAAAAGTTGCACCAGCAATGAGAGCTTGGATCACAGTCAAATCTCTGTCCTTCCCTTTCCAAAAAGTGTCACATCCAGAGGTCAGAGACAAAGAGAGGATCGTGCAACAACTGCAGAAAGGTGGAAGCATTGGGAAGAGCCTGTTCAATCTAGGAGGAGGAAGTAGACGGCTGTGTTCTTGGAGGTGTGGCACTCCTAACAATCCTAACATCCGGAACAGCTTCACCTCTGTCCAGGAGAAGTTCTGAGAAGATGCCAAAGCTATTCTTGTCCCCCAGGCCTCCATGGTGGTGCTGATGCAGGGACAGATGTTCCAGAACTTTTTATGAGGTAGCCTCACACTAGCTGCATTTCATTGGTAGCGAGTGCCACATTAAAATGCCATTTTAGGCAATTAATATTTTATTTATAAACACTTATAAATATTTATCACAAATGACTGTTTAAATAGTAGCTTGTGAGAAAACAAATCTATTACATTTGTATTAAAAATTCCTTGGATGCTTAATTAAGGGAATATTTAGACAGACCATGAAAATTTCATACCAACTTCTTAAGAAGTCAGGGACAAACCTAGATAGACACTGTCATGTAACTGAGGAAACAAATTTGATAGGATGTCACACAAAAGGGGGGAGGATCCAACGTGAGATCCCACATCAAAATCTTTTCTTTAAACATTATAAGTAAAGATAGACTCATTCTAGATAAATATCCTAACCTTACCAACAATCAAAATATGTCTCTTCCTTAAATGTATCTGACTACGCATTCTCACCTTCTTCAGCTGTTTTAATCAGATCACAAACACAATCGGCAGTCCAATTTTTCAACCAGAAAGAAAAATAGTTATTGCCTACATTGATCTGCTGTAGAGCAAAGCGTCTCACCTTACTCTATTCTTAAAATATAATCGAAGCATTGTATTTTGAGGTTGACAATTTAACAAAGCATAAATATCTATGTATGCATTTAGCTCTAAGAGAACATGAAATAGACTGAATTGTCTTTACTGACTATAAGAGATTTCTTTCTTTTGAGAATTAGTGCAATTGCAATTTTGTTTTTCCTCTAAATGGCTGTAATGTTTGGTTGTGTGCTTCTTCCTCTGGGTTTGCATGGTGGTACTACACAGCACTCTCTTAGCCTTTGTGCATCTGAAGGGTTAACAAAACAGTGATCAACTTGAAAAATGAGTTGCAATCCCATCACAGGATCCAAGACTTGTTCTTTAGAACATTCTATGGTCATCACAACATGTTTCTCAATTATGATTAATTGATCTTGGCTTTGGTAGTAGATAAGTTCACTCTCCTATATCACTAAGGCATTTGAGCATCAATGTCACCTTGTGAATTCCAAGGCCACCCGGCCCCTTTATCTGCTTTTAATGATATGAAATACATATTTTAAAACTAGGATTATAGTTCACAGTGGAGAATATCATATGAGAAAGATAAATTGAAAAATTTGCCTAGTGAAGTCAAGACAAAGATCACTAAGCGCTGTGCAATCAAACATCTGAATGGTTCAGCTCTGAATATGGCCAAAGAAATCTTTTGAATGACTTTCAGAAGAAAATCAGACATACTAGAATACAGACTTTTTCTGGGACTCCATTCACAACTCTGCACTAATGTCAAAGTAACTTGCCTTAAATAGGCTTCAAATGTGAACCACATTGTTGTGAAACCTTCATCATAATGAGCATAATAAGGTAATAAGCAAGTAGTCATTATGAGGGGAGAGGAAGAAAGTCTGTATATGATGGCTGTGACCCACAGGGAATCTGCTTACAAATGAAAATTTGAATCATTTCTCTCATTCTCTTTCTTTCTTTCACGTGTGTGTGTGTGTGTGTGTGTGTGTGTGTGTTTGTGTGTGTGTGTGTGTGCATCCATCACAATTCAGTATTGCTATATTTTACTCAAAAAATAAATTGTCATTATTTTCTAAGGCAGGAGACCTATCAAGCTATTCCAATAGCATCTCTCTATCATTCTATGAAATGTGATATCCAGTTTATGTTTCGATTAGGAGGAAGGACAGAAGTCTGTTTTTTGTGTTTGTTGTTTGCTTTTCTTTTTTTTTATCCCAGAAATAGTGGCTATTTTTATAACTCAACTTTTTTATTTTCCCTTGAATCACATCCGGGAAACAATGTTTATAACTATACTAGTGTGTCCCCTAGCTTCTATTTATTACATCTTAAGGTTTAAATATCAACTCTGACAAACAAAAGAAAAGCAAATGTCCCTAAATTACCTGAAGGGCTGAGCATCAAGCCCGAATTATTATTGTTTATGTCTCAGCTCTAGCAGCTCCCGTGTCTCCATGGTCTGCTGTGTGCCGGCCTGGCAATGATGGATGGCCATTACGGCAGCTTATTGGAAATGGCTTGATTTATAGCCTGTTCTCCTGCCTCAGTCTAATGGCTTCATTTCTTTCCTCCAGTGCGTGATGCCACCGCCAAGGTCATTGCGCCAATGGCCTTTTGTTGTTACTCTGCTGATGGCCAGTATGCCTAGGAGTCAGACTGGGGAGGGACGAAAGGGGGGGCGCTAGCAAATAGGAAGGGTAAGGAACACGAGGGTGGGAAGGCTCCAACCTTTACATTTTAATTTTTTCCATCTCAGCCCCTGATAACTGCAGTAGAACAGTAGATTAAATGCTGTCTTCTATTTGCTTCCCGTGCGTGCCAGACAAGGGGCTGCTTTATGATCCTCAGTGGAGAGGTCTATTACTCACCTCTACTTTAAATGACCAACATCAAATATATACAGCTCCCATTAAAGCTGAGATCAATAAAAATGCCATTAAGATAGTAAAAGTTGCTGATATTAGTGAAGCCCCCAAACAAAATATTTGATTTTCTTTCAGGTTGTTAGTGAGATGGAATACGAACACATAAGCGAAGGGAGAACTGGCCATGCCCATGGTCAATAATTTATCTCAGAGATTCATTCAGCCTCTCACCCAATATTTCCCTCCTGTCTATTGATTCCCCATCATTATTTGTCATAAGCTGTCCTAACTCAAGGAGAAAATATGCCCTGCTGGTCCAAGGGGAGTCATACCTGGAGAAATAGAAAGGAATTTCATTAAAAGCGAGAAAGAACAGCTGCTGCGGTGAGAAACTCCAACAGCAAGTTGTGGGACTTTTGTTAGTCTCCAAGCAGGTGCTCGGAGGCGCGGCCGCTCTGCCTGGGCATCTGGGGAATGCTGGGCAGAGATGTTTGGGAATGTGGCTCAAGGGAAAGCAAAGGCCTTTCCTTACTGAGCCTCGAGTTTCTGGAATCAGTGTGCATATGTGTCCAAGCAAATGCACAGAGGCATGCGCACAGATGTGTTTCCTTTCCTAAGTCACCTTTCTCCAGAGTGTTGCCAGTTTATTTACGGACTGGATTTTCCTAAGTGTTAGATGGAGGTCAGCGGCTTCTAAGGCATCTGAGTAAAGAATACTCAAGTTTATGCCAGGGGCGGCCATATCAATCTGAATTGCTAATGCTAGAAGCATGACTTTGGGAATATGATAAATTTCAAAAGCATGGCAATTGCGGTGCTGTGGATGAAAATGGCCCCCATAGGCTCACAGGGAGTAGTACTATTAGAAGGTGTGGCCTTGTTGGTACAGCGTGGCCTTATTGGACACAATGTTGTTACTAGGGGTTGGCACGAAGCTTCAGAAACTCAAGTTAGACCCAGTGGTTCTCTTTCTCTCTTTCTGCTGCCTGCCATTCAAGACATAGAACTCTCAGTTCCTTTTCTAGCATCGTATCTGCCTGTAATCTGTCATGCTTCCCACCATGATGATAACACTGGACTAAACCTTTGAACCTGTAATGCAGCCCAATTAAATGTTTTCTTTTATACGAATTGTTGTGGTCAAAGTGTCTCTTCACAGCAATAGAAACCTTAACTAAGACAGCTATTTGCTTAAGAGCAATTTTTAATTGAAAGAATGTATTTTCCTTTCATAGAACGTATGCTGGCAGTGTGAATTTCTGTAGATATCTTTGAAATGGGCTTCAGTTCTTAGTCAATAGCTTGCTTAATGCACATCCACAAATAAGTGATAAAATAATTTAGGTTACATTTCCTTGATCAATTTGTTTAACAGATGTTCTTTAAAAAAGATTTATTTATTTATTTTATGTGACTACACTGTAGCTGTCTTCAGACACACCAGAAGAGGGCATCAGATACCATTACAAATGGTTGTGAGCCACCATGTGGTTGCTGGGAATTGAACTCTGGAAGAACAATCAGTGCTCTTAACCACGGAACCATCTCTCCAGGCCCCTTTAACAGATGTTCTTATCTAATTTTTCTCAAATATTAATCATGTTCAATGTGAACTATAAAACCATAGCAGTTTTTAAAAAAGACTTTATTTTGTTTTATTTGTGAAAGTGTGTGTGTGTGTGTGTGTGTGTGTGTATGTGTGTGTATTTGTTTTGCATGCAAATGGATGGAACAAGAAAATATCATCCTGAGTGAGGTAATTCAGACCCAAAAGGAGATGCATAATATGAATTTTGGATTATAGCTAAAAAAAATACAGAATATCCAGGATATAATCCACAGAACTCAAGAAGGCTAACAAGCTGAAGTGCCACAGTGAGGATGCCTCAATCCCACTTGGGAAGGAGAAAAAACAATCATGGTGGGTGCAGGGAACAGAGGGAAGGAGAGACCTGGGTGGGAAAGGGGACAGGGAGGGGAAGAGGGGAACAAGATCAGGTATTGGGGGAACAGGACTGAAGCCCTGAGGGCCAGAAAGAATGGAAAGGTAACCTTGACCCTCTAGAATGTATCAGCGACCTGGGAGGTGAGAGACTCTCAGGATTCAAAGGGAGAGACCTTAGATGAAATGCCCTAAATGGGGAGAGGGAACTTATAGAGTCCACCTCCAATAGAAAGACAGGACATCAAGTGGAGGAATAGGGTTGCCATCCCACAGTCAAACACTATGACTCATAGTCATTCCTGTCTGAAAGAACTGTGGGGTCAAAATTGGAGAAGTGCCTGAGGGAAAGAAGATCCAGTGACAGGTTCAAATTGAGATCTAGCCCTAGAGAAGGCCCCAAGGCCTGACACTATGACTGATGCTATGGTATGCTTACAAACAGGAGCCTAGGATGATTGTCCTCTGAAAGGCCCAATAAGCAGCTGAAAGAGTCAGATACAGATATTTACACCCAACCAATTGACAGAAGCTGGTAACCCCTATGGCTGAATTAAGTAAAAGCTGGAAGATGCTGAGGAGGAGGGCGACTCTATATGAAGACCAGCAGTCAACTAACTGGACTCAGAGATTACCCGACACTGAGCCACTGACCAGGCAGCATACACCAGCTGATATGAAGCCACTAACACAGGTACAGCAGAGGACTGCCAGGTCTTGACTTACTGAGAGAAGATGTACCTAACCTTCAAAAGACTTGAGGCCCCAGGCAATGGGGAGGTCTGGTGGGTTGGGGGTGAGGGGTATGGACATCATCTTGGAGACAGGAGGCAGCAGAGGTATGGGATGTGGAACAGTCAGAGGGCTGACCAGGAGGGAGATAAAAACTGGACTGTCAAAAATGATTAAAGCATAAAAAATTAAAAAACGAAAAGAAGAAAGAAAGGAGTGTAAAAAAGGTTAGAAAGTAATGGGATATGATTCTGCTACCCCTGCAGTTAAATTCAGTCAAACTGATATTCCCATAAATGAGTCAGATTTTCAGAGAAAAACTATCTTCCACAGGAAGGAAGTTCTTCTGGTCTTAACTGGATGTTGCCCTCACCCTCATAGAGATGCATTTGTTCCAGCAACAGTGGCAGAAATGCCAACATCTTAAACCGCAGCTGGATCCAGAGGTAGATGATGATTCTAGGGCATCCTCTTGTCTTTCAGATGAGAAAGGTCTGGAGATGTTGGCTGATTGTTCAGTCCAACTCTTAGTACCCATGCTTATGCTGTTGAGAGAGCCGAGCTTCCCAGGGGGATAGAATCAAATGAACGCTAGGATCTTGGGTTCATCTATTTTGGTTCTGCACTCATCTTTACATGGAAAATGATTTCACTTACTGAAAAACAGATCAGAATTGCCAGTCTTTGTGATTCATGATCCATTGCTTTGGTCTGATGTGTTTCCTCCTCAGATTGTTTCTATGTATTTACAACACTCTACAACTTACAAAATATTCTCATCCTTAATGATGCTATGTTTTTATTATTATTATTATTATTATTATATGCATAAATTATTGCAATTTTCACATGTACTAAGTTTTATTATTATAACAGCTATGTACATGGTAAGTGTTTTATATGTAATATATAACATATATGATATTGCTTACTCTAGCAGCTGGGCCAAAGTAAGTGAAGCCGGCATAAATGCTCCTATCTGGTGGATGAGATAAGAGCCAGACCCCACTTTGTCCAGCCAGGGTTAGGCTCACATATTCAACAGAGTTATGGGATCACACACTCTACTGTGGAAGTAGAGGGAACACGCTTCCAGCTGGACTGCATAGTCTTCTTGTATTCCTCTATAAAAGGCACATCTGTATTTAGAATAAGCAGACACGGCAGTTGCTTCTGTCATGATTGCTGGGTAATGTGTCCTGGAAGCAGGAATCCACCTACATCTGGGGAAAGCTGCCCACCCACAGTTCTCAAGTATAAAGTCAGACCTACCTGGCCTGCTTTCATGACTTCCTTTCTGCAACTACTGACCTTACTTTGCTGAAGAGGCTTGGATCTTTGTGAGTGATTATGGAATTTTCTTTACTCTGCTAGTCTCACCATCACAATCTAATGAGCAGGTTGCTGTGGATGAATAGATTCACATCGTGCAACCAATATCCAGAACTTGATTCTACAAAGCTAAAACAATGCATTCTAACCTCCTCATCTCTGTTTGCCTCCTACTCCTGAAGCCCTCCATTCCAGTATAGTCCTAGGTAAATTTTTTATAAGGTTTTTTTACCCATGCAAGTAAAATAACAGTTTGTCTTTTTGTGATGGTTTAGTTGATACAGTGCTATCTAGTTTCCTACACACTACAGTTCGTGACAGTATTTCCACTTTTAAAAGAATGAATGATATTCTACGATAAGCACATCTCAGAATTTGTGTATCATTCATTCACATATTGATGGACATTTAGGTTGCTTCTGCTTCTTGCCTGTTGTGACCTATTTTGATGTAAATATGGGTGAAGAACTATCTTCTACATCTTATTTTCAGTTTATACATATATATGTATATATATATATATATACATATACATATATATATGTAATCAGACGTTGAGTGGGTGGTTGATACACTGTTAACCTTTCATTTTTTGGACCTTTGATAGTCTTTCCCACACAGTGCCTACAACTGGGGACCAGGTATTCCAATGCCTGAGACTTGTGGAGGATGTCTCATTAAAACCACTACCGAGTCTAACTTCACGTTTCTCTGTTTGCTTGATTAACATTTCCCCATTATCCTTTGCTCAAAAGTGTCTTCTTTTCCCTCTCTTTCTCAGCTTTGATTCATTTGTATGAACTTTTGTTCCCTATCTCACACCTACTTTCTCTCTCCTTATAACCCCTTCACTCCAAGGACCTTCGCACTCATGCTGTCATCTCTCGCACTTGTCCCTTATGTTTGTTTATTCATTAAAAAATCAATTTCTCCACAATCAGAGATGTCTCTTGAAGCCTTAACAGGCAGTAATAGAATTTCCTATGGTCTTCAAGTTGCTCATGGGTCAGGTCAGAATGGCAAGCCCATTCTAGTATGGAGAGGTTGAATTCTGCCATGTGTCATGAAGATGCCAGTCACTGGTGTAAAATTCTTGCCATCTGCTTCTCTTGAATCTTATAAGATACCAATGCTGTGCGCCAGAGCTGAGTAACAAGGAGACCACAGCAGCTTCCTGCAATGAAGAAGTGAATGTCTGAAGGGCTGAAACATGGGGCTTTTAGACGTCAATCAAGCTAAGTTTCTGCTCTCTTCAGTTTGTCGCTCCATCGCCTCTTCCATTAATCACCCACACACTCATCAAATTGCTTAAAAACACATAGAGAACACTTAAAGCAAATTCTCAGGCCAAACAAGTGAGCATGAATATTTATTAGACAGTCATAACTGTGTTCCAGGCAAGGCCATTGGTCAAGGTTCAGTTGACTGGCAAGACTTCAAAAAAAAGTAGTTAACCTTGCAAATGAGGCCTTTGCTTTATAAGTTGAGTAGATAGAAGCAGAGCATGAACCTGTGTGATTTGGGAGGGTTTTTTTTTTCCTAATCTGGTTGCTCACCTATCAAAGACAATGACAGACCATTGCAGTCTATTTTAAATATCAGGGAGATAAGTCATGCTTTTAGCTGGTGGCCCTATAATGAATGCAACATTTATATTAGTAAGCTGGGGAAACAAGTTTGAAATAAGAAATGTATGCCATTGGTTGTGAATACTCAGAATAAGAAGGTAAATACAAGTCTGTTTTGAGAAACATGGGATCATAGAGCTACTAATCCATTCAATGCAGTTCTAAAAGTTCTACAAAGAGTGAGCGCTGTCATATAAGACTGAATCCCTTGGGCAAACTTCTCTGTTTGCCCAGAACTCAGCACAGTGCAGGGGTGCCAACTGACACACCTTGATGACTCAAACTCTGGTCCTTTATTAGTGAGCCAAAAGCCCCTGTGGAGGAACAAAGTGTTCAAACTCTCCTGGCACTTGGCACGTGCCAACTCCTTGACCCCTTCACTACCTAAGGCATAAGAACATTGAAGGCCGAGACACGAATCAGTGAGCATGAAGGAAGGCTGCTGTCTTAATTCAGTGACCTTATCAAACAGAGAGAGACAGAAAAGCCACCCCACACTCATCCAGCTTGTGAAAAAGATTCTCTGGGTGTGACAACAGTAAGTTTTATGTCACCCCAGGTAGAAACACCATTAAAGGCCACTCACGGTACCCAGCGTGTCTCTGAAGCAGGATGTCTGGATTTTTGATCTCAGGAAGCAGAAATCCAAAATCTACCCTCCCAGCTGAAAACTCCAAGGACAGGACTCGGCCTGACTGTGGATTTAGCTGATCTTAGCTTTCTGTGGTGTATAAAGCAATGAATGTTCAGGCACTGCAGAAAGCAGTCTTGCCCTTGTCAGCTGCCTGGACTTTAACAAAGAACTCTGGGAAACCTTGGTTTCCTCATCCATAAAATGGGCCAGCAGTTTGTAGCTGAGGTAAGGTTCTATAAGGGGCATTCTGTAACACGCAGACACATTTTCAGTTGTTGCTACTGGAAATGGGTAAGAAAGATGACTGAAATATAGTGGTTAGAGTCCAGCAGTGCTGCAAACTACCCTCCAGGATTTGGAGCAGGACTTACTGCAAGCCTCAAATGACAATCATACAAAGGCTGATCTGAAGAAAACCCAAGCGGTTATTTGGAGGATCCAGAATAATATCTCATGCACAATCTCTTCAGAGTTCAGTATCACATCAAGTTTCTATTACTTATGCAAGTATATTTTCATAAGACATTGTGGAGTTCCTACCTATCAATAAATCAATTTCGGCTTCTAATTAAATAATTCACATACATATGATTTATAAATAGTGATAATAATATGCACACTAAATTTTACTCGTTGTGTACATACTTACCTCCAAATGCTTTACAGAAACAAACGGGGTTCAGTTGGAGAGTCATTTTGTGGGTGGTGCTGGGGAGACTCCATGCTTGGCATGAGCCTGACTTTGCTTCTGAATGGTGAGGCTGCAGCATTGTTTGCAGCCCTGTTCCAAAAATCCTCTGTCCTCCTGTGCTTCATGAGGAAAAACAAGACCATCTCTATAGTCCTCCGCTTAACTGGCCTATTTCATGGCTGGACAAGCACAGGGTCTTCCACCTCTTTTTATATCCTTAACTGGGTCATAAGTATCCATAAAGGAAACACGGAAGGCTGCTGACAGTGCAGTCTTCAAAAGAGACATTTTCTGGACAGGGTGGTCCTAGCGCCAGGTGAGACCCATCGTAGAACAACAAGCAGTGGGTGTCCTTACCCAGAGAGTACTGTGATTGGCTGGGGATGGGAGCTTGTTTCCTCGAAATCCTCCTTCCAGACACATCCCAGCCGTTGATGAGGCCTAAAGTTGAGCAAACTAATTCACACTGTTATTGAGAGGCATGTCTGGCTGTAGTCAAGCAGCCCTTGGCCCCCACTCCCTCTTGTCTAATTTGATGCCTCCCAATGTCTTACACACCATAGTTTACAGGAAGTGATTGGCTTGCTTTCTCGTCATCCAAATTTCACTCTAAACCATTCTTCTTCCTTTGATGTTTCCTATGTAGTGAAGTCAGTGTTCCTTAAACACTGAACACTTAGTCAGAACCATGCTGACTAACTGATCAATGCCTTCAGTATTACCACAGATTACATTGGTTTTATTATGCTAGTCAGTTTTTTGTATCTCTGTTATATTTTGAACTTTATAAAGTGCTACCCAATATAAGATTCTGAATGTGAAAATACCTTGAAACTCTACATTGGTAAACATATATCACTATTACTACCACTAGTGAATCTGCCATGAAGAAGAGTCATCTAAAGTCAGATTCTCAGTAGCTCTTTTGTTGTTACTGTTGCAGGGTTTTTTTTGTTTTGGTTTTGGTTTTGGTTTTGGTTTTGGTTTTTATTTGCTTCTAACACATTTGTTATAAACATAAACATAAATACAACAAAGATTTGTTTATTAGAACCAGATAAACATATTAAAAGTGACCCATGGTGTCTGTGGAGCTTGTATCCACATGTTTAACCAAGTCAACTTCAAAATATTCAGAAAAATGGCTGCACCTGCACTAAACACAGAACATAACAGCTTTCTTCTTCCTCCTCCTCCTTCCTTCCTATCTCCCAGGAAGATAGACTCAGATTCTATGCAAATGACATGTCATTTTATACAAAAAACAACAACAACAACAACAACAAAAAACCCTTCTGTAGTTCAGATTTGGTGTCCCCAAGTGGTCTTGGAATAATTCTTCAAGGTTCAGAATAGTAACTGCCTATTTATTTGCGGCACAGAAAACCATGTCATTAGAAGCTGTACAGTAGCTGGAGAAATAGCTCAGGGAATAAGAGTGTTTGCTGGTCTTCCAGAGGATCAGAGTTCAATTTCCTGCACCTACCACATCAGGCAGCTGAGAACCTGTAAATCTAGCAGCCAGCCTCTTCCGGCTTCCTTGGGTATCCGTGCGAGTGGCACCCAGGCACAGGTAGACGGACATATAAATAAAAACAAACTTCAAGAAAATACATCTCTTTCTTCCCTCCTCCCATTTCCCTGTCTTCCTGTGGCCATCTTATTTAGCTCTCCCACTTCCCTTATTTCCTCTTCTGCCTTCATATTGACCTATGTTCTATCTTCATTTCCTGGTAACATCCCCATGACCTCGTAGAGAGTTTCTAACTTCTATGAGAACTCCAGTTTAAACACACGTGATCTGAAGATTCAAAGCTAGCAGCCACATGTGAGCCCGAGCATGTGGTGTTTGTCTCTCTGGGACTAGATGACCTCACTCAAGATGATTATTTCTTGGGCTGGAGAGGCTGCTCAGTAGTTAAGACCACCATACTGCTCCTACAAGGAGAACCTGAGTTCAGATCTCAGTACCTAAATAGCAGCTCACAATCACTTGTAATTTAAGATACCCTCTTCTGGCCTCTATGGGCACTACATGTACATGGTATACATATATTCACATAGGCAAAGTACTCATCTAGGATTTTTTAAATTGGAAAATAATGATTGTTTACAACTCCATTTATCTACAAAGTTCATAAGTTTATTTTTCTTTCCAGCTGAATATTTTTTTCCATTGTGTATGTGAACCACATTTTCATCATTCATTCATTGGTGAACATCTAGTCTGTTTCTTCTTCCTGTTTCTTGTGCATAGATCAATGAACATGGATAAGCATGTATGTCTATAGTATGATCTAGAGTCCTTTGGGAAGATAAACGCTGCACAGATTTTCATAGAAATGTCTAAAGAACACAGTTTTCCATGTGTGAAGAGCAGCCTTCATGAGCCAGCAGTTTACTTTGTGATTTCTCAGCAAATATTGTTTTCTGGAACTGTGTGGAGAGGGTTGGGTATGGAGTAAAAACCACATGCTCAGAAGAGTAAATGGGGCACAAATAGTTTAGAGAAGCAACTCTCAACCTGTGAGTCATGACCCCTTTGGGGGTCAAATGACCCTTTCAAAGAGGTTGCCTAAGACCACCTGCAAATCAGATATTTATACTACGATTCATAACAGTAGCAAAATTACAGCTATGGAGTAACAGTGCAAATAATTGTATAGTTGGATCACCACAACATGAGGAATTGTATTTAGGAGGTCACAGCATTAGGGAGGTTGAGAACCAATGGTTTCGAGAATATTGTTTTAGGTGAAAGGAGAATGCTTGCCTTAAATTATATCCAGAAATATGTGAGAAGGTAATATAGTCTTGCAGAAATAAAACAAACAAAAAACAAACAAACAAAAAAACCCAAATGACAACACAAAGACCCTCTATGTCATCCTTCTTATGTCCTTCCACATTACTCCAAGGGTTTGGGGCATCAGCAACAGAGCAAGCATGTTTAAATAGAAGAGCTGTTGTGATAGCAAGGGGTTATGAGGAAATTCTCTAGCTCAGCAATCACCAATGTGGAAGTCTTCCCTTGTACAAATGGATGGTCATAATTCTAAGAACTATGGTTTGATATTGTTACTTCCGGGGTAGAAAAGCACTTTTATTGTGAGAAGCTCCTCCAGAATAGCAATTTTTGGAACCTTGACCTTTACAGATGAGAAAACTGGGCTGCTGGGAGATTTGACTCTCGAAGTTGCTCAGGCACAGGCAGTGGAATCAGACCGGACCCTATGAATTGGTGCTCCTGGGGGATTTCATGGTCATCCTCCAGGTTTGAAATCTCTGGGAAAGCAAGCCAAGGCATGTCTAGTTAAAACTATAATGAAAAGAATGAATGTTGGATAGGATACAAAAGATTCATAGAATTAGGGGAGAAGTAGAACATACAGACAATTATGATCCTCTTAAGTTTGCTGGATAAGAATGTAGGACTCCAGTGAGATCTGAGTATCGCATGGGCAATGAACAATCTATAGCTGTGTCCTAAACTCCGTGTCAGACTTGTTTACAATAAGTACTCAATGTTTGCCTGATATTCATGTTTCATGGATGTCTCTGTGAATATGTTGGGTCTGATAATGGTGAATGAGAGGTATAATGGCTAGGAACTAAGAGTGGGGGTAATAGGAAGCTGTTGGTATAGATGAGCAGGGGAAAGACCGTGGAGGGATAGTTAGGTGTTCAGCTGTGAGGAATGTGTATATTGTGTGCATGCACACGTGTGGGTGTGGTGTATGCTTGTATTTCCCTTGAAATAAGCCAGCCAGCGGGATGGGGGTGAGGGGAAGGGAGGGGAAGCAGGATGAGAAAACAAGGGAGGTGCTCTCACACACAGAACTAAGTACTCACCACCAAAGGGCTGAAAAAACCCAAGTGTTCTCAGGCTTTGTAGTTCCAACAGAGACTCCCCGTGGTCTTTGATAAGTTCCTGTCCTTTAGGAGGCACTGCAAATGCAGGTGAGATAACAGTAGCTCCCTTCTCTTTGCCACATGTGCAAACAAGGTCACTTGGGCAGTTTATAAATCCCAGGATTGATGGAAGAGCCAGAGCTGCCTTTCTGCTCCATTATGTCAATGAGAAAGGAAAATGCAGACAGCTCTCCCAATATTGGAATTCACTTCTATTTCCTTTGGAAGTGCTTCACACTAACGACCTGACCGAACATTAGAAGCGCTGATTCCAGCTTGCACTCTAGCTCCAAGTCTCCACACACACAAGTGTTTCCTTTCCAGGTTGAGGGCATTGTCCTTCAACTGAATCAGCAGAATGGGCAAGCTCAGACATCAGCTGTTTTCTTACATTTAACCTGAAGCCCAAGGCAGCACAGAGACTCCCTGGGATTGATTCTGCAAGGAAAGCAAAGGCACCCAGCACAGCAGGGGTCCAAGGAGCCTTGAGCCTGGGCCTGGGAAGCTGCAGGACTTTTGCGAACCTCCTTTCTCATTGAATGGGCAAATAAATGGAGCTGTAATTATCATCTCAGGCAGAGTCCGCTGCACTAAAATGAGCCTGAGTATTTTGCTAAGTCAACGAAAACAGCTCAAGAAGGAGAACCGCAGAGGGCCACCTGTTTGGCACAGCCCGGTTATTCCCGAGGCCTCTGACATCTTTCTAGAAGTGATCCAAAGCTGGTGCTACTGAAGCACAGGGCAGAGCACCCAAGACAGAATGGGTTGAGGGAAAATTTGTCAAATGTACATTTAGTAATTCCCCTCATTAGAAACTTCCACATCATGCAGCTGGCCCTGTCCTTACTGTGTTGATTTCCTCCAGTGTGTATAAGAGGCGATATTCAAAGCCATCTCTTAGAGCAGAAAGGGTCAGACTTTTCTACAACAAACTCAGCAGTGATTTTCCCTAGTGGTATAAATCAATAACTGCCCAAATGTGGCCTCTTTCCTACAGCTGTCGAAATTCCCACCGTTAGTATCCCTTTTGGGGCCAGATAAAAAAAAATAAAAGGAAATTACATACTGTTTGAAACAGATTAGATACTGACAGAGAAAGCAAGCAGACACCAATTCTTCCTGGGCAGTTCATTCTGACTAATACTATAGAAAGCTGTTGAGAAGAATTATTTCTCAGTGTTATTCATTCATTCATTCATTCATTCATTCATTCAAGTGTAAGTTAAGCTACACTTACATTGTAAGTGTAATGTAAGCTACACTTACATTTCAGACACAATGACAGGCACTGTTTCAGTTGTGCATAAAATAGTCTATGATACTTGCCTTCGCAGGATGACAAATATAAAGAAAGACACACAGACATGTCAAAGTCACAGTATTGGCTGTGTAAAATAATGAGGAAAATAATGATAACCTGTTTGTGGGGCAAAATTCAGGACATCTCGGTCCACGAAGAGCATGGCCTGCAAGGCAACGAGCTGAAAGAGAAGAGTTTCTGCAGAGGAAGAATGAGAGTAATGGCCTGATGGGGAAAGTACAGTCCTTCCTGGAACCACAGCAGGAAAGCAGTAGGAGCGGAGTAATGGAGCACTGAGAAGAGGATGGGGATGCGGAAGTCAGCGGGACAAATTACAGGGTAGTACATCTTTGCAGCCAGAACCAACAGGTTGAGTAGTATAGACAGTGACCATTAGAATGGAAGGGCCCCAAAGGGACTGAGGTGAATTTCAACTTGGCCCAGCATGTATTGAGCCTGACAGGTATTTTACTCTCCATGTCGGACTGTCTGCCTCGAACCCCACTCCAGGAACCCCATTCCACCTCTATATTTGTGTCGTGCTGAATAGGCTTCAGGTCCACAAGAGAATAAAGAAAAACAAAGCCAAGCTGCCAATGAGGCATGTCAAAAGGATTTTCTCAAACCCTAATGGAGACTGAGCCACAGACGGATAGGTCTCCGGCCAAGTTACTGCTGCTCCCAAAGTTTGCCGTCCTCTGAGTGCCAGCTTTCTCCCACCGGTAATCTTTGCTATTTGTGGCTGAGCGAGTTCCCTGTCTTGGCAGCAGGTCATCAGAAGTCACTGATTAACAGCTGCTGCTATAGAAGTTTGGAGTTTTGCTTTCTGGAACATGAAAGTGAACTTCCTTTATGATATTTTAATTAGAGTGTAAATATTGAAGCCCCATAAACATCGTGATTTATAGCAGACAGGTTTGTACTTGCTGTGAGAGGCCCCAAGTCTGCTTACTTCCAGGCTCCAACCATCCCTGTCTCAGGCTATCGGGCTGTCCCCAGATGCTTCTTACTGGATTTATGCACAAGAACAGCACACAGTAAAATTACCACGTGTAGAGACTGCCTTCTGATGTCCTAGTTCTGTTCTGATCCATCTTTCCTGTCACTTTGCTCCTCCTCTTCTGTCCCAAACCAATGTGTAATCTTTGCTTGCCCTAGAACTCCCCCGCGGAGATTGGCCTGCTGCGGGCCGCATTCCATTAACATTGTCCATCCTCAAACTCCAATTTCAGTCATTAAGAAACCAGACTAAGGAAGATGTATTCTAGAACCACAAGTTCAGCAAATATAATGAATTGTGACTACACCGACTGTGAGTAGTTTTTTCCTTACTTTTTTTAAAGGTATAGTGGGGGGGGGGTGCAGCAGTGAGTGCTCCAAAAACATTGCTATAAGAATCACTACAGAAGAGGAGAAGAGAATACACACACACACACACACACACACACACACACACACACACACACACATCCAAGTTATATATATATCCAAATTAGTCAAAAACTTAATAGGAGAACTGGATCCGTGGCTTTGTTGGAGAGTATGTATCCACCATGCACAAAGTCACAGTTTCAATCTCCTGTATAACCAGCATAAACCAGGTACTCTGATAAACACCGATCATCCCAATACTTGGGAGATGGAGCCAAGGAGAATCAGAATGTCAAAGTCATTCTAGACCACATGAGACCCTGCTACAAGCAAAAGCAAAACAAAACAAAATAGAGTAAATGTTTCTATTTTTAAAAGTTAATTACAAATTCGGAGTATTATAAACAGGTTTAAAAATCCTTTCCATCTGAAAGTGATTGCCTTGAAGCTGCTGTGGTCAAAAAGGCAAGTGCTTCGTTTGCTTCTCCAACCTCCCAGTGTGTGACCCTCTCATTTCTGTCTATTTGGGAAGACTAGCTTTTTTCTTATTTTCATGGTATATTT
Source organism: Apodemus agrarius (assembly GCA_964023405.1). Taxonomy (NCBI): domain Eukaryota; kingdom Metazoa; phylum Chordata; class Mammalia; order Rodentia; family Muridae; genus Apodemus; species Apodemus agrarius. The sequence continues at coordinate 90,692,376 of OZ030016.1, forward strand.
ACTTCTCTATAATTTAAAGATGACCAAATCGTCTCTGTTTTTAAATTGATTCACTGAGAACAATGAGCACCTAGATCTACATTCTAGAGAATTATAATCTGATCGTCCCATCTTGTGTCACATTCGATCTTGGTAAAAAATCACCACTGAGCATTCAGTTATCACCTAGGATTATAGCTTTGGTTTCTATCACTATGGACAGAGGGATACGTTTTCTAGAAAATAGGAGCATGTGAGCTTGGAATGTGTTTCAATAGATTCCTGCCACAAATGGCTTCTGCGTTACTAAGGGAAAAGAGAAATAAAGTAAAAACAGCTTTATTGTCTTCAATAAAGTTGTAGACTCAGAGTTTAAGACATCCATGTAAATATTTCGCAAATCTAAATTGCTAATTCACAGATGGTACCTTTAGGGTAGATCAGATGCATTGTCTCCAGAACCCAGATAAGGAGTTGTTGGAGGACCCGGCTATTAAGGCTGCAGTCCATCTCTGGATAGCTCTCCAGAGAATCCCTTTCTCTACCTGTTCTTGTTTTGAGAATGTCTGTGAGCACAAAAGGATGCTCCCTGCATGTGGTGCTGCATGACTCAGCACATAAATCCCAGTTTTTTCTCTCACCCATATGATAATTAGGTACTGTGTTATGACCAGCCAGCCCTTTCTACCTGTATCCTGAAGAGCCCTTATATACCCTGCCTCTAGAATGATAAAGTAGAGCTGTCTCACTGAAGCTGACTCTTGGAAATTCTCCAGTCATACTCATGGTCATCTGAACCCTGCTTCTTCTTGCTGTGTCCTTTAAGGCCAGTTGACTAATGACCCTGAGGGATAGGAAATCCACAAGTATTATGTTTGTGGAATAATCTAAATATATTTCAGTGGGAAGATGAATTTTACTATATAAAAGAAAGAGACAAGCAAACAAACAATGGACTCATGACCCAGGGTCATGGTTTTCTTGAAGTGTTACAAAGAACCAGAGACCAGAACTTAGATGGCTAATTGGAAAGCTAACTGACCCGTGATTATACCTAAATGGAGCGGGTATTCTTGTAGATGTATCCAGTCACATAGGAAGGCAGTAAACCAAAGAAAAGGTGCTGTCAGAATGAACTGATGAGAATTCAATAAAGAAACAATGAGATTTTTAGATTCAATGTGTGTCAATAAGCTAACAATGATTGGAGCTTAAGCTCAGAACTTAAAACCTGACTGGCCAAAGAAAACTCCTGAGACACAATCCTATGGTGATTTTCAAGGGCCCTCAGAAGAGGAAGGAATATTGCTTTAATAACACTTGCAAATTTAAGGCTTTTCAGTTGCTACAGTCATGTTACAGTCATATTTTAAGCAGTTGTCCTGAGGTTGGAAGATAGAACATAAAATCATCCACAAGTATGGCAATTATTACTTGTAGGTCTCTTGCATCTGAATGGGCATCTCACTGTGAGGGTATAAGTAAAACTGTTCCCCATAAAACTTATGAATTCTAACACTTGGTTCCCAGATTGATGGCACTGTTTGGGAGAGGTTTAAGAGGTATGGTTTTCTTAGAGGTAGTTTCTCACTGAAAGGGAATGTTGAGAATTTAAAACCAGCATCATTTCTACTGTCTCTTTCTGCTTCATGCTTATGTTTCCAAATGTGGTTGGTCTGCTGCTTCCTGCCTCTTTCATGTCATTATGAACTCTGGAACCATAGGCTATAGTAAATTGTTTCCTCCCTAAGTTACCTTGGTCACGGTGCTTTACCATACCAAGAGAAAGGTAACTGTGATGTTGCAGGATTTTCCATGTCCAATCACATTAGGGCAGTGGAAGACCTATGATTGGACAGGAAAAAGGAGGAAGAGCTAGGAGTTGGGAGTCACAAAGATCACAGGAAGAGAAAACAAGAGGAACCGATATGGTTTCAGACGTGGACCTGTGTGACATCTACTAGCCGAAATAGCTAAGTTTTATAAGGTTAGAAATATTGGGATAAACCTTTTATCATTATCAATTGGCTCTTAAATTGCTATATTGGCATCTTATAAATTGTGGTATTACTGATACATAAATCTGATTGGTTAATTAAGTGTTAAGCGTTTTGCTTTACTTGGTTACTTACTGGAGTGTGTGCCCGCCAATGGTAGAGAAGGAACACAGCAGAGATGCTGTGGGAGTTAGATGGGAGAGAACAGCTAGGCGGCAGGGGAGAACAGAACTGAGCCAGACCCCACTGGGACATGGTTCTGAGGCCTGGTGGGGCCGGGAATTTTTTAAAAAATATTTCTTACAACCAAGACAGAAAGAAGAGACATCCTTTGTATAGGAAAAGTTGAATAAAAGGAACTATGCTTTTATTATTTCAAATATGAAGAGATACTATGCATCTGTTTTGAAGTCTAAGCTGAGAATTTCTCATCTATAATACAGACAGGATAAGCACCACTTGACCCCTATCTGAAGTAGACATTTCTCAGCGACTTGTTAGTGGTACTATCCACAACTCAAAGAAATCTATTTTTGACAACAACCCCAAGATGAGCACGGTATTATCAGCTCTTCACCCACTAGAATGGAAAAAAATGCATAAAGGATTTGTGTGTCATTCAACAGAATTTTAGTGTTAGTTGTAACAATCCTTAGTTGGACAGTGTTTAATGAGCCTCCTTTAAGCAGAAATAAATTCCTCAAAAGTGATTCTGATAAAAAGAAAGTAATGTCTTTGAGTAACTTAGTACACAATGTAAAACTGGCCCTCAAATCCTGGAGAATAAAGCAAAGCTGATTGAGTATAATCTAAGTATGTTATCAAGGCTTTGATAAACACAATGAAATCTCAAATAGCAAATTGCTCAACCAGGAAGACAATGAAATAATCCCGAACAAGCTGATAGCTGACTATTCTTTTCCAGAAGCTTAAATGTGAATAAACTGCCCAGGCATTTTTACATATGAGAATTTTCAATCCTTCCATTCTATTATCCTCCTGCATCTGTCTGCCTTGAAATCTCTTCAGAGAATTACTTATGCCTAGACATTTTGTGAGAAGCTTTTATCTCAAGAGCATTTTCTTTAATTGTCAATTTTCTGATAAAGAGGACAGCAACTTTTGGGAATTGATTGTTCTAAATTTCAGAAATGCTACAGGAACTTCTACATACATGGATAATCATAGATTTAACCATTTGCAGGCAATTGTCTTGGCCATCGATCAATCAGGCATTTCCAACGTTCCCATAAAGAGCTCTGTAACATCGAATTCCTTTCAATTTGACAATAGAAGGGAGGGGAATGCAAAGCTGCCATTGGTTGACCTCCTCACCCCACCCTCCCCCACCCCCCAGCCTTGTATTCACTGATATGAGATCTGTCTTCTCTGTGATCCAGGCCAGCATTCAAGAGAGTGTTGATATGTCCCATGAATGCTCAGTTATAGGTACTTAACACCAGCTCTGCTCTTAGTAGCTGACAAATATGGATACGTTTTAATTTATTGTTGTTATTGGTTTACCTCTCAGTCTTGATTTTCTCATTTTCAGATTATTAATAATTCCTGCCTCCGTGGTTTATATAATCACACATCAGCATAAAGTCTGACATAGAATAGAATAGATAGAATAGGTAAGATAGTCTATTTTCCCCTGTTGCTTGGGGAAAAATAATTGCAAGAGGATAAACAAAAATCTTAGCTCATCACTCCTTGACTAAGCACAGAATATACATTTTCCCTTTGTGTCCCCCCAGTGTCTGCTGGTACACTCTGTAATCTGGATCCAGGCAGAGATGACAGAGTTCAAGTTCTCTTTCTTTCTTCAATGGATTGAATCCCCCACCTCATCCTTATTCTGGTGTGTACCTTGTCCTTCTTTGGATGAATTTTTTCCTTCCCTTCTTATGATTTACTGACATGGTGAGATCGGTCATACCTGAAGTGATTGACAGGTTCAGTGCACTTTCCATCAAAGTTACAATGCCATTCTTCTCAGAAATGAAAATACACCTCAAACCTCCCATGGAAACACAGAAGACCCTAGATAATGCAAATAATCTTAAGCAAAGAAAATGCTGTAGACATCACTCTACCTGATTTCAAGCAATATCTTAGAGCCAGAAATAAACATGGGGGCTGGAGAGATGGATCAGTGCTTCAGAGCACTTCCTGTTCTTGCTAAGAATCAAAGTCTGCAGCACCTACAGGTGCTGGAAACCCCAATTTTGTGGAATCTGACACCCTCTTTTGGTCTCCATGGACATGCACATACAAATATTAAAAGAAAATGAAATAAACTCCAGCATGCATTGGTACAAAAAATATGTAGATATGTGGAGCAACGGAGTAGAATAGACTGTCTAAGAATAATTCCACATAGCTACAGACACCTGCTCTTTCAAAAAAAATGCTACAAATTCACACTAGAGTGACAACAGACTTTTCAGTAGATAGTGCTGGGGAAATTGTATCTGTATAGAAGAATGAAATGAGCTCCTAGCTCTCTGTGCTGGTTTGGGTGAGAGGACTTCCCACAGGCTCATGTAACTGAATGCTTAGTCACCACTTGGTAAATAGTTCAGGAAGGATTAGTATTAGGAACATTATTTGTCACTGGGTGTCGGTTTGAGGTTTCAGAGCCCATGCCAGTCCCAGTCTTGTTCTTTATGCCTCCAACTTATAAATAAGATATAAGCTCTTAGCTACTGCTCCATGCCATTCCTGCGTATATGCTGGCCATGGACTAACCAACTGGAGCTCCAAGGAAGCCCTCTAATTAAATGCTTTATAAAATAAATTCCCTTCGTTATAATGATTCATCACAGCAATAAAACAATAACTAAAATATCCCCATTCTGCAAAACTAACTAACTAAATGAAAGTAAATTTCAAATTGTTCAAAGGCCTGGACCAAGACTTAAAATTATGAAATTGCTAGAGGAAAATGTTTGGAATATACTATGTAATATAAACAATACTTTTCAGGAAATAATGCCAACAACTGACAAATTCTAACTAAAACCACTTACGGTCTTCTGTACATTCAAGAAAATAGTTAATTGAGTGAAGAGACAACCTACAGAATTGAAGAAAATATTTGCCTGCAATACACCCAACAGAAGATTAATAGCCAGAGTACATAGAAAACTTAAAACAAATCAGCAAAGAAGTTTAAAAATATGCTAAAGAACTAAACAAAAAGTTCTCAAAATAAAAAGTGCAAACCTTTAACAAATATTGTAAGTGATCTGCATCCTTAGTCATCAGAGAATTTTATGATCTTGAAATTTCAACTCACCTCACTGAGAGTCACTTTTATCAAGAAAGCAAATGATATCAAATAATCACCAGATTCTGGGTGAAGAAGAAATATTATTCACTGTTGATAGAAAAGTAAACTGATCGAACATTATGGAAATAATGGAGGGTTCTCAGAAAACGAAAACCACAACTACCACCTGACCTGCCCAAAACTACATCTTACCAGAGTTTCCTGTATATCTATGTTCATGGTGGTTCTCTTCGTCATAGGAAGAAAATGAATTAGCTTAGGTATCCATTCACTAATGAATGTGAAATGTGGCTCATTTACATAATGGAATTGTATTCAGTTATAAAAAATCAGAATTTTGAAGTTCACAGGGAAACATGGAATTCGAAAGCCTGTCATAAAGTGGAGCGCCCCGGGCTCAGATAGGGAAACACTGCGTGTGCTCCGTCATCCCTGGGCTCTAGCTGCTATTGTAAATACCTACTCCTTAAGTGGAGATGAATGTGTGTAAAGCCTAAGAAGCTACCAAACAGTTCACGGCAAAAGAAAATAAGAGTCAGGGAAAAGTTACAGATTGAATGAGATAGGAAAGGGACAGGAGGAATATTCCTGGAGGTGGTTAAATGGAGGGAGTGGGAGCTGTGAGAGAAGAAAGGATGGAGGAGAGGGTCAACCAAAATTCCTGATCTGGGAAAAAATTCTTAGCAACCATTGCATCATAAGATAATTTTTAAAAAAAAAAAGAATGAATGTACTTTGCATGTTTGATTTAAAAAAAAAAAATCCCAGAAGCCATAGGTTACTGTTTAGATACATTTTTATTGTTGGGATAAGGTACTCTGACAAAAGAAACTTTAAGAAAAGGCTTTTTGTAGCTCCCATTTCAAAGTACAATATACATATATATCATGGTAGGTAAGTCTAGAGAGCAGGAGGTAAAACATCAGATCTCATTGTGTCTACAGTTATGAGAAATAGAACAGTGAGTGCCTGTGCTCAGCTTACTTTCTCTAGTTTGTACATCTTAGAATCTCTTACGTATGGAATGGTTTCATCCACACTGGGCCGGTTTTCTCATCTCAGTTAACTTAATCAAGGTAATTCTTAACAGCCATGCCCAGAGGCTAAGCTCATCTACATAGTCCCTCTAAAGCATGCCCCCTGAGGCTTACCACTCCTGGGTGATGCCAGAGCTGCTTACATTGACAATTAAATTTAACCATCACAACGCCATCCTTTTTCATCTTGACATCCAAACACATCATTTTAAATCATAACTTTCCCCTACTCATTCCCATAGGTTCAAAAGTTGCCAAAGCCATAATAATTCCAACGCCTTAAAAATCCATACCCTTAACTGTTAAATCCTATAAAATTAAAATCAAATTATATATTTCCAACACATATTAGCACAAAGCAAACATTTCTAGTCCAGGAGGAAAGAATTGGGCATAGCAAGGAACAATCTGGCCCCAAAAACAAAGTCCAATGAGTAAAACAACAAAACTTGAAGCTCTCTGTTAAGCATCTGGGGCTAATGATAAAATTGGCTGGGCTCCAGTTTACTTAAGTAGCCCCCTTCCTCCATCTCTGCCACCAGTATCACACATAGCCCCTCTCTTGGGCCAGCGCCAGTTCATTCCCATAGCTCTCCTTGGTGGACAGTCCATAGTTCTGCTATCTTTAAATTCCCAGGATCTCCACTACAACATTAGGTTCCCCTGCAGAGCTTCACACAGCAGCATCTTAAGGACTCCTTGCAAGAACTCCTTCATGGCTACATATGATGTGGCTTTAGATGCCCTTTGGAACAATGGAGCAAGCCTTCCAAAACCTCTCAAGTTTGAATCTCTTATTCCATTCTTCTATTAGCTTAGGATGAAGCCTGATCCCCTTGGACCATAGTTACATCAACTTCTGCATGCTTGTCCTGGGGAAATAATTTCCTTTTGACGAAACACTTCAGAAAGAAACCTTTTTTGAAGATTAAGGTATGCTATCATTTGCATTTTCAGTTCAGGCTTTCTCCTTTCGCAAAATCATAGATCTTTACACACTGGATACTTAGATGGGTCCAATGTTGGCCTCAAGCTACCTTTCCTATTGACCCAGTGTTAAACTATTCTCTGTGAAAATGCTATCTTTCCAACAGTTTCAGCTTTTCCACACACTTTTCCTCCACAAAACAAAGTAATTCTTCATTTCCAGTTCTAGTTATTAAGACACAGATGAACTGGAACCATATTCTTGTCAAAATATCCAATTGTAGCTCATGAAAGAGGCAACTCTGCTCTCTGAAGCTTCATGAGGCAACCCTCCATTGTCCTCATTACTCTCAATATCACTGTCTTCTAAGCTCTAATCACAATGGCTCATTCAGTCCTCCCTCAAGCACGCTAGCGCTTCTTGTAAAAGGCACAAAGTACCCAATACTTCCACATTCTATTAATAAAACAACCCCAACGGATTGAGGACCACATGACCAGGTTTACCGCTTCTCAGTACAATTGTCATCTCATTTCTCATTTTGTTTGCTGCTATGAAATACCCTGACCAATGTGACAGGTTTCTTTTGGCTCACAATACCAAAGTACAGTCCGTGATGGCAGAAGAGTCATGATGGTGGAGTTTGAGAAAGCTGTGTTGCAGTCAGGAAAAAGAAAACAATGATTCTCTCTCTCTCTCTCTCTCTCTCTCTCTCTCTCTCTCTCTCTCTGTGTGTGTGTGTGTGTGAGTGTGTGTGTGTGTGTGAGTGTGTGTGTGTGTGTGTGTGTGTGTGTGTGTGACTTTCTTCATTTTACATAGTATAGGATCTCTGCCCAGAGAGTGGTCTCACTCACAGTAGGTAGGTCTTCAATTATCCTAATCAAGATAATATCCCACAAGCATGTCTAGAAGCTAAACTAACTTACATAGTATCTCACAGGTATGCCTTGAGGAGCATCACTCAGGTAATTCTAGATCCTGTCAAGTTGATTACTGAGATTAACAATCACAGTTATTAAATATGAGTTCCAGTGGGTCTTCCTTCTGTGAGTTGCCCACTATGGATGCCCTTAAGAACTCTAGGTCAATATAAGCAATGGCACTCTTTTTGATGGCTACCAGATCTGTACAGCAAGGTTCTACTACTGAACACATGGGTATATCAGTTACCTTACTTCTGCTGATTATATGCCTGACACAGCACAACTTATGGAAGGAAGAATTCCTCTTACCAATGTCTTTCTAGGTTACCTAGAATTGGAGATGATCCTATAGCAACTACTGATACATGAGAGGTGCTGAATAAATATAAGAACTTCATCACAAACTATGATGGATCAAGTCAAAATTTCATTCTGTGAATGACAGAGTTTGTATTGTCTATAAATCAAAAATTATTTATAAATATATAGGGATATAACAGATTTATGACTATAGTAAGATGCAATCACTCACTTTCCAAAAAGCAATAGATGAAGGAAATAAAAGTGAGCATGTAATGACACTATCAGAAGCCTAATATATATTTTTAATACTTATGATAAATTGTAAAAACTGCTCATGTCATAGGCTATAAGTCAAGTCCCAAAGGGCAATAATGAACAGAAAAAAAGTAGAATACTTTCATAAAAATAAATATCCAATTAAAAAATTAAAATTAATTGTTAAAAAATTTAAATGTTCCTTTGTATAATTTTTCAGTGAAAATGTAAAACTCAATATAATATGAACTCTTTACATGTGAATAACAATACTAAAAGTATATTGCAAAACTGCTAAGATATATGCAGTAGTAACCAAAAGAAAATTATTAGTTACATCATCATTTATTTCAATAGAGTTTGAAGCTATAAAAATGGAGAGAAAAAAGACAACAAATGTAAAAGTATGTATATATATAATATAATTTGTAAACCTAAAATTCTTAAAAATGATCAGTGGAATAGCTATCTTTTGTCAAGTCTCATAAAATACAGAAAAGTATATTTAAACACTTAGGAACACACAAGAATTATAAAAATAAGAACTAAAATAATGAGATAATCTTTTGTGCAATTTTATGCATAAAATTATAGATGAAATAATAATTCAGCAAAATGTAAATTTAATAATTACAGTGGATATGGATAAATCAACAATTTTATGAGACATTTATCCACAGAATAAAATGGATGGCCTCAAATGGTTTTAATATTAAATTTGTCAAACCATCAAGCAATAGATAACTATATTATTTATGTCTTTATTGACTATTATAAAAGAAGACACCTATCAGATTGAATAATAAAATCCTAATGTGCCTTAATATTAGAAATTTTTTTAAAAGTAGAACCTAAATCATGATTATTCATGCAAAATTCATATGGAAATAGTCAATCGCTTATTTAGAAGAACAATATATCATGGTCTGTCATGTTTATTAATATAAAGAGAGTTCAATGCTAGGAAGTCTATATAGTTAATAAATCTATATGAACAGATTTTATAGAAAAATATTTTATGCTTATTTAAATAATTGAAAAAAACCTATTGTTGAACTGACTTTCAAGGCCTATAGTGAAATAATAAAATAGATTAGTTAGAAACTAACAAGTTTGTCATATGCACCAAACAAGCAGTGCTATGGCCATGGACACAGATGAGTGGCTCCTAGTTCAGTCTCACTGTGACACTGTCCCCATACCCAGGCTAATGTATTTCAACCCTGTAAACCAATCTTCCCACACCATCTCCAAGAGTTCACTTAATTTTCTAAAACTGTTTTCAGCACTCAAAAAAACAGACCCCCCCCAAACCTCAATAAACTTAACATTTATTACAGCTTATTACAAAAGATACTTCAAGTATCCAAAAGCGCCATCCCCTTGAAACCTATGTGTTCTACTCTTCGGAGACCCAACATCCATCTAGTGGTACACTGAGTCTCCATCAGATGGGTTGCATCACTGTCCACCGGTGGTCAGCTTAAACTGTCCTTCTCTGTGCCCTGGAATATGGAGGGAGGACCTGGCTGAGAAATCCAACCTTCTAATTCTATCTTAAAGTTGCTGGTGAGATCCTAAAGTTGCTTCTCCATCCCGAAGCTGCTTAGGATTATCAGCCATCAGTCAGCTCATTAGCATACATAAGACAAGTAAATTAAGCAATTTCAAGACTCTAGCAGTTATGTTCAGGGAATGGGCATGGATGAAACCAAATAATATGTCATGTTATCAGTGTGAAAGGGGAACATCCTCATTAAAGTCACTTTCAAGTTCATTTCTACTCAGGAGCCTATGATTTGCCAGTGTCAAATCCACATTATCCAAACTAGTAAAGTACCATTATTATTTTCAGCACTGAAAATGTTTCCCCTGGGTTTTTTTTTATACTGCAAATTTGCTTTATTTTTCTATTTGTTTTGATCTTCCTAATGTTTTCCAGTTGTCTTTTCATTTCATCGACTTTTTTTTTTTTTTTTTTTTTTTTACTAAAATTGTGTATATCATCCTTTGGGGAGAAGTTTGCTTCCTAAGGTCCTTAAGAATCCACTCGATTTTCTCAGAAGTGAATGGACTCATATCTGTACACAAGGAACAGCAATTTCACACTTTAGAAAGGTGCAATTGTCCTTGAGCCCCTCCCCTGTGTGTCTCGTCAGTGCAGTTCTATGCCCATTGTAGAGTTAGTTATGTTACAAAGTGAGTCTCTCAGTGGTTTGCTCCCCTAAGCTGAGTCATGACCTTTGCTGCTTTCATGCACTGAGTCTAACTTTTCTATTACATATTTTGGAAAGCTTGTGTATACTTTTTGGAATACTTATGCTTTATCCAGCTCCTTTCAAAACTTGTCTTGAGATATAAACATTTTTTTTAAGCTGATTCCCCCTAAATTTTAAAATGCAATTTTATCTTTGTATTACAAAAAATGTAAACAAACTGCAAAGGTGAATTTTACACTTAGCATCTAAGTATCTATATTCTCCCATGAATACTGCACTATAAATAATTTATCACATGTTTATTCTCTTATCAATTCCCTTTTTATTACTATTTTATTATGATGGATAGCCAGATGTATAACTAAATGTTAAAAATGGCAATATAATATTAACAATTCAGAGGAAGAAAACGGTTTATGCTAATTTTCATAATTATAATTTATGTTAAGTAATATGTTTAAGCATCTTAACATGATATAACAAAAACTCTTATTTAATTTCCAAGCATAAGCATTGACTTTAGAGTTTTATTGGCAACTCAAGTGGTTACTCTTATAGCAAAGCAATGTTTCTAAAACTTGAATTAAGAAACTAGTTTCTAATAGTTTCAAATTTGGCATTATTTTCAACAGTATGTGTTATGCAAATCTTATAAGAAATATATTTTTATAGAAAATGTAAAACAATTATACATTATTTATTTCTTTGTAACTACTCATTCAACATCCTTTGTCTATCAATAGAATATATAGATAGATAAAATAATAACTGAATATAGTAGCTGTTCATATTTTGCCAAGTTTCAATGAATTAAAAGCTTTATATTTATATTTCCTCAATTTTTGAAAATGAAATACAAATTATTTAAGACTGCTTACTTGATTTAAAATTTGTAAATAGTTAGACATAAAGAATATGGTCTTCTTCGTCTTGTTCTTGTTCTTGTTCTTGTTCTTGTTCTTGTTCTTGTTCTTGTTCTTGTTCTTGTTCTTGTTCTTGTTCTTGTTCTTGTTCTTGTTCTTGTTCTTGTTGTTCTCCTCCTCCTCCTCCTCCTCCTCCTTCTTCTTCTTCCTTCTCTTCATCGTCCTCCTCATTCTTCATTTAGTCTGAAGAGAAAGACTATTCTTACAGTGCAAATTTTATTTCATTTATAGTTTCCTCAGTTGAAGCAGAGGGGAAGGAGTTATGGAATAGGGGGGTTGTGGAGAGGAAATTGGGAAGGGGGTACCATTTGAAATGTAAATAAATAAAATAACCAATAAAAAGAATAAAATAGCTTTTTTATCAGTCTTCTTCTTTTTCCATGCCAGTACCATGTGGGAAACATTGCTCACAGAACTATTCACAGACAACAGATCTAATGATTCACTAGTATAATGCTCTCTCTATCTCTCTCTCTCTTTGTGTCTGTCTCTGTCTTTGTGTCTCTGTGTCTGTCTGTCTGTGTCTGTCTGTGTGTCTGTCTCTGTGTGTGTGTCTGTGTCTCTGCCCCTCTCTTTTACTTTCTCCCTCTCTGTCCCTTACTTCTGCTCTATCTATGGTACCACGTTCCAACAGACTCATCTCCGTAAGAGCATCCCACATGAAGAAACTGCCCTGGCCACAGTCTGTGAAAGATTTCATCCTCTAGTGAGAGCACTGCAAACAGATGGCTTCCTTAGCACTCCTCCTGCCAGGAGGGCCACGTAGACACGGCCATGTGTGGAGAGGAAAGGGTGAGGACACAATGGTTGACATTCCTATTTTTCCACCACTAAGAAAATACATGATGTTCCTGTATCTAAAATAAACCCCAGAAAAATAATAAAGAACCTTTAATTGTTGGGTTCCAGCATTGGTTTCATTCCTTTTGACCCACAACCCATGCCCCCAAAACCTGTTGGTTTGGCCTTTTCATTAAACTCAAAGAGGTGGAGGAAGAGTAGGCTATTCTTCCTAGCAGAAATCAAATTTTGGAGCCAAAAATATGTTCTCTACCCCTCCCAAGGGGAAGTTAGGGAAACTGAACTCCAGCCACTACCTGAGAAGTAAACATTTGGGAGATATTGGCTTGATGATCTGATTCCAGGTCCTAAAGTCATCCCATCAAGAGCTGCAATGTGTCAGTACAGCAAGAATTTACCATCTCAGCAGATTAAATTATTTGCAAAACTAACCTGGGCATTCTTTTGAGGCTAAGACACATTAAGAAATAATTTGAGCTGTTTGCCTCTTAGATTCCCAAGGAAGTTATTAATGTGTGTTCTAGTCTTCTGTGTTTCCCCTACCAAACTGGTAACAAGGTGTGGTACAATGTCTAATGCCACATAAAAGTGTTTTGAATAGGTGGTCACAACTTCCTGCAGTAAGATTTGTTTATGGTGTCTGCTGGAAGTCACTGTATAGTTTCTGCTCATGTATAGATGTGTCTGATTTGACTTTCACTTAGTGTCTTCCATTGGTATCCCAAAGTCATGGCTTACTGGGAAAGGCTGAAGCCCACAAAGGAGAGAAGATGGAGTAAAGAAGAAACTCATCACATGGGAATGTAACTGAGGATTGGCAATAAGTGGAATTTATACTTTGATGAGAAGGATAAACGACAGAATCTTTGCCAGAGAGTTGTGGAGTTTTTAATCCCACCAGAATTTGGTTAGGACATCCCCAATTTGAGCTCTGAATTCAGCTTTGCCAACATCTCTATCAAATATGTAAATATTAAATCTAAGGATGGAGGCCTCAGGATAGGAAAATGCAAACCATACTATGCAGGATTATTTAATTATAACAATTAAGACATGATTGACACAGCTCCATACCCAACTCAGAAAGAAATTCAATAAAATGGGAAACTCGCCTGGCCTTACCTGAGCTCTTTAATTTCCCTTATAGAGGCAGATATGCCTCAAAGAATGTTTCTCTGACATGTGAATCATTTTACTCATTGATGAAAAGCCAAAACTATAACTAAACCAGAACAAAAACCCTGATGACCTTAAGCAGAGAGACAATCACAATGGTCTCTGGAAAGAGGAAGGTTTTCCTCCTAGCCTGAGTCCTCAAGCTGAGCTGAGTGATTAGGACTCATTTCCAACCTTGCTACCTAGATGTCCCTAAGTAACTTTGAGTAATAAAAATATCATATTCAATTCCTTTGGAATCCACAATACAATTAAACTCATAGGAATTGGAAATAACTTTGAGCCTGAGAAGGAGAGAGAAGGAGGGGCTGAAATCTGACTCTAACATTACTGTCCTGGGTACATCCTGGGTGAGGGTGGAGTTTGGTCAAATGTATAGAAGCTTAATCCACAATAATACCACATATCTAGATTTAGCTTGTAAGAGTCAAGAAAAATGCTCTGATATAGTTTATATTCAGGCCTTGTGGGGTTTCTACCAGAATTGTGGTATGTGTGAAAATAGGCCAACTGGGAACTGCTAATATTTTGCATAAATCCCTGTTGGTACTCAAACTCCATTTTCCAAGTGGAAAACATTGAACACTGAGACTTAGGTGAAATGTCTTCTCCCATTCCTCTGAGCTCTCCCCAACTCCCATTCTCTCTCCTACTTACCCCAAGCTACTAGAGAACAAAAGATCTGTACCCTAAGTGACATTCACCAAGCACAGACACCTCTCAACCACACACTTCTATTTCTTTGTCATTCCACCTAAAGGAAATGGCGAGAGCCTTGTGGGCAAGCAGAGTCCAGGAGCCCTGTTAATCCTGAGCCTTCAGAAGTTCAGGAGAAGTGGAGAGCTGCTTCTAAGAGCCACTGCAGTTCGCCTGTAACTTCAGCATATGGCCTCAGAGGGAATCCTTCGACTTCACAGACAGCTGTTGGAGACATGGCCTTCTCAGTGCACAGCAACTGAGATCTTCAAGAAGACAAAAAGCACAAGGAACATGTATGAAAGGGACCTTGATGATTGTGCTTATCTGGTATGTGCCATTTACAAGGCCATCAACAAAGGAACCCATTTGGTAACTCAAGATCCAAGGGCAGAAGTGAACCTTCTTCAAATGCAAACCACTGGGCACAGGAATGTCCCCTGTAACCTTATTTTATGTGTGAGGATACAGATATCATGGGAAGATAGGCTGCATTTCTTTCCAAAACAGGAAGGCACCAACCTTTGACAACAATGGAAGATTCTCAGTGGAATAGATGACACAAAACAAAAGAGACCTACAGATCCCTCAAGAGTTAGCCTTGCTCTCTCTGAATACAGAGATGCAAAATTTTTACCTTATTAGTGTAATTGTGATATGTTCCCATAATTATTTATAATTGATTGTGTATATGTCATTCTGTGTATAAATTGACACAGGTTAAAACTCAATATTCTTGAATTCCCCAAGATAACTGAGTAACAAAATCTGTGAACATTTCATTTGTTATGTTGTGAGCCAAACATACTTTGTGCAAGTTTGTGATTGTGTTTGTGTGTGCATGTAAATGTGTGTGTGTACCATGTTTGGGGGATATAGTAAAAGGTCTGATAAAGGCATGCTGCCTTATAAACAGTCAGTCCTAACTTCTTAAAATGATATTCTTCTATTAAAATGGTATTGTGAGTTTCAATATTTTTATTTATTATATTTATTTATTTATTTATTTATTTATTGTTTTTTTTTTTGAGACAGCGTTTCTCTGTGTAGTCCTGGCTGTCCTGGAACTCACTCTGTAGACCAGGCTGGCCTCGAACTCAGAAATCCGCCTGCCTCTGCCTCCCAAGTGCTGGGATTAAAGGCATGTGCCACCACGCCTGGCTCAATATTTTTAAAAAGCCTTGAAATACCATTTATGTAACACAACATTCAATAGAGTCATAGGACAAAAGTTCCATTAAGCTTTAAAGTTTAGCATTGGACACATAAATTTTGATGAAAAATTTTCTAAAACAAATTCTGAAAAAAGTATTCAATTATTAATAGTAAAATTAAAATTAGTAACAGTAAAAACATGAGCAAACATCTACTATTTCTAGAGAAGGGACCAAGGATGGACTTAAAGAATTATTGCACACAAATCCTAACCTAGTGAACCAAACAGTTTATTGGGCTTATAGGAGAACTGGTAAGGAGTTCCTTACAAGGAAACAGTGACCCCAAAACAGTTGCACTACTTTCTTGTCCCATGTCAGTGTACTTACAAAGTCTAATCACAAGGTTCTGCCTTCAGTCACCTTTCTAAGTCCTGCATACTCCGGCGTATCCTACTGTTGTGTGCAGAGAGACCCATCTCTCACTGTCTAGTTCTGCTCTGCTCTTTGCCATGGCTGCCATGCTAGACATTCTGCAAGTCTGATGTGGAGCCAAATGCTACACTATGAGGGGGAAAAATCGAACTCAGTCTTACCACCTTATTTTTTATGATTGTCATAGAATCTTCTAGAACAAACATAATTGAGTTTATTGTATTTTTTCTTGATATTGCTAGTGTTTGCTTCACCTGGAACACTCTAATACCAGTGACTTGAATATTATTACACTTGCAATGGCCTTACTTAATGAATGCAAATACCCTTTGCCCCTATGAAAAGACTGGTCTGAGGAGAGGCCTGGGTCTGTTCTTGCTAGGTCGAGAGTGGGTTCAAATTAGCAGAAAGACAAAAATCCTTAAGACCATCTCTTCAAGGAGGAACCCCCCTCCAAACATACACACACACACACACACACACACACACACACACACACCAACACAAACCTGGACCTTCCTCACTCCAGACTGCATTTTTTCTCATCCTTCATGGAAAGGGCTAGACATAAAGAGCTGGAAGAAATGCAATAGGAAATATTTTGGAAAATATGCCATTCTCTACTGCACTGTTTCAAAGAATGTGAATCATTCTTTGGAAAATATGGCTTATACAAAAGCTTGTGTCAAAATTAAATTGACTATGTCACCATGTGCACATTGGTGAAGTTCACCTCTTCTTTCTGCCCAGCCATTTTGGGGTGAGTAGTGTGTGCTTCATGTTCTGGTTCATTCACCTGAATTCATCACAGACAGGTGAATGGACACATTCAGGGGAAATTTGGCAAATCCCACATTGGTCATTGCATGTTACTGGGGGAATTTAGATTTTCCTTTTGGGTTTTTCACATAGTTTATGAAAAAATACTTAAAATGGACCTAGATGAAATGGTATACACCTTTAAACACAACACTGGCAGGGTGGGGGGCTGAGGCAGGCAGAGCTCTGTGAGTTCAAGTCCAACTTAGACAGCCAAAGCTACATAGTGAGCCCCTGCCTAAAAAAAAATACTAAGGAAGAAATGAAGTATAATACATAAATATATACATATACTTAGTAGTATAAGTAACTAAAAAGAAATAAAGAGAGAGAAGGAAGAGGAGGAGGAGGAGGAGGAGGAGGAGAGAAGAAGAAGAAGAAGAAGAAGAAGAAGAAGAAGAAGAAGAAGAAGAAGAAGAAAAAGAAGAAGAAGAAGAAGAAGAAGAAGAAGAAGAAGAAGAAGAAGAAGAAGAAGAAGAAAAAGAAGAAGAAGAAGAAGAAACACAAAAGAAAAGAAAAGAAAGAAAACAGGCCCACAAGCTGGGGAAATATTTACTAAAATTTTACAGAAAAATAATTGGGAAGGCAAGCTATACATTTTTGTCATGTGCCTAATGAGAGAGAAAAGATAGATTTGTCCTTTAAATCCAGTGTCTTAGAAGGTAGGCAATGGAAGTTTAAATCCAGTGTCTTAGAAGGCAGACAATGGAAGTTTAGCCACCATCAGAAAGCCCTTGCACATCTTTTATATGGTAATGCAATTTTTTTAGATTTATGTCTTATTATTTTTGTTTATGTGTATACATGTTTGTATTAGAGTGATTACAGGTACTAGAAGCAGGAGAACACCCTGAAGATGGAATATCAGGTGATTATAGAATTATATGGTGTTACCTACATGGGTAATGGGATTTTAACGCAGGTCTTCTGTAAGAACAGTGACTATTCTTAACTGCTGAACTTTCCCTTCTAATCAAATGAATTTAAATTTTAAGGAGGAACTTTGATTTCTAGGGAAAGGAAGGTGAGGCTCAGAGTCCATGAAGGAGGTCCATCCCACCATGTCTTTGGAGCCTGGTTACCAATTGTCTAGCTAGCATCATCCCACTCAGGCTACTAAGGAAGGTGCTGCATTCTTAACAGTCACAGGGATTAGCTCTTGGAGGTCTTACCATTCTAGAACCAAACTATAATAAGACAAGTGACACATGGGAGAATGTGAATGAGTTGACTTTAGAAGTTAAACATGTCACTTTTGCTCACACGTAGGCAGCCAAAGCAAGCCACAATGTCCCCTCCAATGCCAAGATGACATGTGACATGTGTGAAAACATGTAGGATGTGTCACCACAAAGCCATCGTGTCAAATCACATGATGCAAAAATGAACTTAACATACTTGTAAATTGTACCTTGAAGGTAGGGTGTTTCAATGCAGCCCTTTATGTGTTTTGGGGAAGCATCTATGTTCTAGAAATTTCTAAATCTTTCCCTAGCGGCCTGATCCTGAAACTAGTAGAATTGCATCCCATGTTTAAAAGGCAGCTGTAAATGGTAAAACTCTGTATTATGCTAGAACTTGAATCAGTGTTAACACAACCATGTCTTTAAAATCTACTGAATTTCTAAAGAGGGAAAAATCTCCAACGTATACAAAGAACTCAAGAGGTTAGACCCCAGAAAACCAAATAACCCTATCCAAAAATGGGGTACAGAGCTAAACAGAGATTTTTCACCTGAAGAAATTCGGATGGCTGAGAAACACCTTAAAAAATGTTCAACATCACTAGTCATTAGGGAAATGCAAATTAAAACAACCCTGAGATTTCACCTCACACCAGTCAGAATGGCTAAGATTAAAAACTCAGAAGACATCAGGTGTTGGCGAGGATGTGGAGAAAGAGGAACACTCCTCCACTGCTGGTGGGAATGCAAGCTGGTACAACCACTCTGGAAATCAGTATGGCGGTTCCTCAGAAAACTGGGCGTGATACTTCCGGAGGACCCAGCCATACCACTCCTGGGAATATATCCAGAAGATTCACCAGCATGCAATAAGGATACATGCTCCACTATGTTCATAGCAGCCTTATATATAATAGCCAGAAGCTGGAAAGAACCCAGATGTCCCTCAACAGAGGAATGGATACAAAAAATGTGGTATATATACACAATGGAGTACTATTCAGCCATTAGAAACAATGAATTCATGAAATTCTTAGAGAAATGGATGGAGCTGGAGAATGTCATACTAAGTGAGGTGACCCAGTCTCAAAAGAATACCCATGGTATACAGTCACTGATAAGTGGATATTAGCCTAGAAGCTTGGAACACCAAAGACACAAATCACATATCAAGTGATGTCTCACAAGAAGAAAGGAGTGGACACTGGTGCTAGAATGGACCAAAACATCATTGTGGGAGAGTACAAGAACAGTAAAGTGGGAGGGGGTGGATGCGGGAGCAGGGGGAGGGAAAAGGACATGTGGGACCTTTGGGGGTGGGGAACCAGAAAAAGGGAAATGAATTGTAAATATAGAATATATACAATAAAAAAAATAAAAAAAAAAGAATCACCCACAGTGCCCACATAATTTCTGTTGTTCTACTTCCAACTTCAGTAAGCCAGAATGAGCCAAAAAGGCAACAAGAAGGGTGTACCCGTGACAACAAAGTACAGAAGCTTGGATTCGTCCTCCATTGTCCTGGCCTAGTCCTCCTTATTAGGAATCACAATATTTATCTAATCTCCCATAATGAAAGATAATCATTTTTGAAAGACACTTTTTCTCATATTCAACTAAACATTCACTAGAACTGAAACATTCAAGAGGAGAAAATGGTGAGAAAATGGTCATAAGGTCTTTTGTTATCTTTGTTCTGTTCCTGGAAAAGTCCTCTTTACCATGTCACCTGGAGACTGTTAGGCCCCCTACAGTGATATAGCAAAAAGGCTGGTGAATAGCATTACCGAAGAGTTAGGGAATCAATTTAAATTTAAACTGCTTGTTATGCAGTACAAGCTCTAAGTTTATAAGCTAAGCCCCATGTTTCTTCATCCCTGGAATTTCTCACTACAGCTTCTCTTTCCAAGATATAGAAGGCATCAGAATTGGCTTTCCTGTGTTCTTGCAGGCAACACCAAGTGGTAATGAATATACACCAATTTAAAAAGTCCACTCCATGTGAGGAGAGATGTCTAGAAACAAGAAGTGACTTAGATATGGTGAAAATAGTTTCCTTAGTTAAAAGCTAAGAGATTTTTCAAAGCTCAAGAACCCCATCCCTTATTCAGCATGGGCTTGAAATAAGAATAAAATATTCAGTGAAAAGTTTAAGTGATTGCACAGGACAGTCATCCCATTTCTGGAGGTCTCCTGTGGAAAGTGTGTGTCACTTTTCTTTTTCTTTTTGTAAAATCATCTCTCATTTTTTCCCCTTAGGTGCAGCACTTCTATATGCTGAGGGACTGAACCTTCTATTTGGGCACTTGATGCTTCCAAGGATCTAATTCTGTTGTCAACTGGAAATTTTGTCGCACAGAGTGACTCAAGATCAAGAAAGACACTTGGCTAGGCATCAAGACAATCAATAGAAGATGTGATAGAAACTTCAAGACTTTGCTCTGTCCCTTGCAAGCCATATTTCCTAAGATAAATCATGTAATCTCTGTGACTTCATATTTTTTATCTTAATGTAGAATTAATACATTTATTTCATATAATTAACCATGCCAGTGTGCTGTCATAGTGTCGATGGCAGAAAGCAAATACTCTATACGCTCAATCTACTATGTACAGACTCTCAATCCTTTTTCCTCCCCCCCACCCTGTTTCCATTCTCTGTCCTCTTCCTCATGTCACTTTTCTCCACACCATAGTTTCTATATCCTTTAGCCATCTCTATGAAGTTGGTGTTTGTAACTATTGCTTCACATAATCATATGATAAAATGAAACACAGCTATCACTTCACTTATGCAAGATATACAATAAAAAGACAAATCAATGAAGGAAAAAAAAGGCAGCTGTAAATGGTAAAACTCTGTATTATGCTAGAACTTGAATCAGTGTTAACACAACCATGTCTTTAAAATCTACTGAATTTCTAAAGAGGAAAAAATCCCCATGGTCTTTCCTCTTCTCTGGACCTGTGCTACACGGGAGGACAAGCAGAGTCCATCAGGGGCAGCAATGTTGACAGCAGACTCACCTTCTGTAATATGGTTTTGATGGTCTTAGCATCACTGGGCAAGCCACCCACCACCTCTGCCTTATGTAGATTTGCATTATCTAAAGATCACTCTGTAAGCTATGGTCCATTCGCCTTGGCAAATACTGTTTAAATATAGCATCCATAAATAAGTGTTAAATAATTCATGACCATAATTTTGTAAATTCCGCTAGGCCACACCTCTCTGGGGCATATTTATGAGCATGCGTCAGCTTGGAATCAATGTGTCTGCCAAGCTCCTTGCCTCTGAGGCAGAATTCCCACATCCAGACCAAAATGCTGCAAACGGCTTCCATTCCTCTTCAGTAGTCATCCATCATCCTGTCATTTTAATTCAGATGCTGCTACTTGTTTTAATAACATGCATCTTACACAAAGAATATTGCTAACACAAGAATCTTGGGGTAGACTTTTACAACCTCATAAAACAGCGTTAACCCTCTGATCCCTGATCCCGAGGCCCACGCAACAAGAGCCTCGGAATGTTCTCCTTGCCCCTTCGCATCTCCCAGGTTTCCTGATGCTTATCAATAACCTCTATTCATGGCCATTACACAGCACCAGGAACTGACATCAATCACCACAGTAAAAATATTATTCCGCCAGTATTGCCTGGAAGAATTATGGAAAGAATAAAAGTGTTATTGCAGGAATTATTTAGCAAACAATAGATGGATAAAAATGTATTAGGTGAGTGTTAAATTATATCACCTCGTTATGGAGAGCTGCCTTCAGATTATGAAAGCCTGTCTCTCCCTTCCTAAGTAGTTCAGAAGAACAATGGGCAGGCCCACAAAAGAGTTCAGGGAAAAAAATTACTAGGTTGTCTCTATTAGGCCATCCATTATCAAGAGGAAATTTGGGGAGTGATTTAGAAGGCAGGCTTGGCCTGCTTTGAATGTTAAGTATGGAATTTAGAGATGAGCAGTGTGGTTTACATTTAGTCATTGGATGGGAAGTTACTCTAGGAAAGGGATTTTCACGGAAGAAAATATCTGAGCGGGCTGCCCCCACACCAGGATATGCCTACTCTTCCGACTGCATAGAAAAGCTCTAGGCAGGGTTTGGAGAAACATCCATTGGAGGGGGGACTTATACCTTCTAATGCTTAGGTTTTAGTAGATTCTGAAAAGGAGGGTCGGCCATTCCAATATTTGTTGCCAATGCCCTCTGTCACTGTTAGAAAATAATGTTTCCCAAATATCAGATTAAGTCAATTAGTAAAATCAGGCTGCTTTTTAAATACTCTTAAGCATTAAGGTTAGCTAATCAAGGTTGGAAAATGCAATTTTTTAAAAAACCAAGTAGTGTTGTGTGTTAGCATTTTATCGGTTTGTGCAGGCTTTCTTCTTGTTCTTCTTCTTTTTTTTTTTTTTTGGCATAATGTTAAGCTAGGCTCCTGGGATTCATTTGATCAACGTGATTAAATTATTTCCTTACTCAGCTAGAAGGAAATTACTAGTTACCAGACATTATGTGTCTGTTAATTATGTGCAATAAGGCTCGCTCCTATCACATCAGCTCCTGCATTCATGTTCCGTGCATTTTAAAGGCA
Organism: Apodemus agrarius; assembly: GCA_964023405.1. Taxonomy (NCBI): domain Eukaryota; kingdom Metazoa; phylum Chordata; class Mammalia; order Rodentia; family Muridae; genus Apodemus; species Apodemus agrarius. The sequence continues at coordinate 90,715,103 of OZ030016.1, forward strand.
TTATCATTAAAAAATTTAAATATTGAAAAAGGATGGCTATAATTTTATTGCACATATTTAATAAATAAGGAACCTATGAAATCAGCAGGACAAAGTGAGTCACTGTAGACATCTCAAGGAAGGACAAGCTCGAAGATGCTTTTGATTTCTTTTTTTCATAAAAGATTATTTTTCTGTCAGCTTTCTGGGCCAGCAGACAGGTCTCCTGCAACTGAATAAAGGGACTTTGAGGCTTACCCCAAACAAAACAAAGCGAAAACAAACAAATAAACCAACCCTTGTGATGGTGTGATGTGACTCTTCAAAGCAGAGCCTGCTCATCAGCTGATGGGACCAAATTTACATTTTCTCAATATCTCAATCTACAATGTGATACTTAAGCTTTCTTCTTTCTTTCTTTCTTTCTTTCTTTCTTTCTTTCTTTCTTTCTTTCTTTCCTTCCTTCCTTCCCTCCCTCCCTCCCTCTTTCTTTCTTTCTTTCTTTCTTTCTTTCTTTCTTTCTTCCTCCCTCTTCTTCTTACAAAGAATAGGCAGCACATGATGGCCTTATTTTATTTTCCTAATGAAATGATGTGCTTCTGTTTCGTATTAAAGTTAATCAGTCTGAAATTAGGTCTTACTGAAAGAATTGTGCGTAAAGGTGCTTAATATGATTCATTTTATGCCGCTAAAGCCATGGGACTTTTATTTTTGTATCAGAAAGAAAAGTAGGAGTCCAGCTCTTCATTTCTGACACCCCCATATTTCTTCAGCCTCCCTGAGCTCAGGACTCAGACCCACTAACCGGTTTATAGAACAGAAAGCTCTTTAGAGTCAGGGCTCACGCCGAAGCACAGAAGGTTTTGTTTGAGCTTGAGACTCTTCATAGGTTTATGAAATCCCAACAAATATTTCAAAGAAGGAAGTTCCACATTTGAAGTGGGTGATCCTATTAGACACCGGGAGATGGCACCTTTGTTGTGGGCCCGAGCATCATTTTATGTGAGATAGAGCCGCATCCCGGCTAATACTCCAAGACATCACTTTCATGCCAGGAACAGATAGGGCTGAACTTGCTTCACGCACTGTGCCATTCACTGTTAATAATGAGTGATGGAAGTTCAGAGGCGAGGAGCTAAATGTATACTAAGCTGTAAAAGAATGAATTTTAACCAGCAACACGCCAAACTCGTGAGGAAATGTGTTAGAAAAGAGAGGGTACAAAAGGCTGCCCGTAGCCACCAAATCACACTGTTGAGATGGTTTCTTTGGAAGTAGATATGGTTCTCTTTAGAGAAAAATTATGGAGACTCTGGACCAAAAGTTGGGGCTTCGCACATGCCCCGAGAGAAGTAGAAGAACTGAGCAGGAGGCAAAAACAGGGATGTTTCTGTCCTGACTTAAGAGAAAAGAAACGGAAAGAAGAGAGTTGATTCAGATAATTATAAGACTCGGTGTAGAAAAATACCGATTACACGAATTAATTCTTTTTCAGCAAAACTAACTTAAACGTTTTGGATTCCTTCATTATTTCTTTCTCACTTTCGTCTTCCTGCCCGCCTTTGCTCAGTCTTTCCCTGTTTTATTTCCTCCTTCAGAGAGGGTCTGCGGGAATCCCTCTCTTCCCAGGCACTGGGCAGGTATACAGAGTACTGTTGAGATCATGGTTAGTGTTGATACGTTCTCTGAATTCACGTCACAAACACTCCTGCTGATTGTTTCTCTGTAAATAAGCCAAGATACCAGGGGCAGAGCAATTTGACTCTCTATCTAGCGTCTATTGAATTCTTTTGCTTCTAGAATGCCTTGAGCTAAAGGGCTGTACCTAAGAGACAGCCAAACACATTTAAAGCCTATACCCCACGCCTTGAACAGTCAGCAGTTGCTTTGAGACAGCCATGCAAACACTACAACTGATTGCTCTGGCTTTAAAGGTGCTGCCCCATCCAGAAGCCTGGGTGAACATTTCCATCCTGGCCAGAGGGGGCAATCCTTCCCTCCTAGAGGGAATATTATTATTGGTGACTAAGCCATGACTTGTCCTTAACACAACCTTTAGTGACTACGGTTATCCAAAAAGAATGATTGTTATTCACCAGGAAAATTGTGATTGATCCACATACCCTGTTCTAGAACTATATAAGCTGCTGTTAGTCAAGCAGTAGAAATACCTTTAGCTTACCTGCCATTCCATCAGCAGGTCCGATGAAGACTTCTTTGCAAAGGTCTTTCCTTGTTTTTGTTCAGTAATGTGGACTGAGCTAGAAACAGAGAGACACGGCCGGAGCAGCAACTGCCAGGAGTAGCCCGGTGGCCTGACAATGCCTGCCTCAGGCTTGGCGTCTGTGGGGGCTGTTATTCCCTGCGGGCACCAGGGGACTGGACACTGCCTGATTTCAGTCGGGGTCCAGCCAAACCCGATGCTGTCCAGAGTCAGATTTCCATGCTTTCCTGGGTCGTGGGTCGTGGGTCGTGGGTCGTGGGCTGTGGGTCCTGGTCCTGGGTCCTGGGTCCTGGGTCCTGGGTCCTGGGCCGTGGGCCTGGGTCCTGGGTCCTGGGTCGTGGGTCGTGGGTCGTGGGTCGTGGGTCGTGGGTCGTGGGTCGTGGGTCGTGGGTCGTGGGTCCTGGGTCCTGGGTCGTGGGTCCTGGGTCGTGGGTCCTGGGTCCTGGGTCGTGGGTTGTGGGTCGTGGGTCCTAGGTCCTGGGTCCTGGGTTCTGGATCCTGGTTTAAGCTCTAAACAGCTACAATGTCAGCTTGACAGAGAAGTTCTGGAATCCTCCAAGACAATCCCAGCGGCTAGTGCCAGGCTCTTGATCCAAGTTCCTGACTACTTCTCTGTGTGCCTCTGCTGCCAAAGGTACCAGGAGTCTTCCTGTCACTAACAATCGAAGAAGCAGCCAAACAGTTGGATTGCTATGAGGGCAAAAAGAATGAAGACGGAAATAAAGAAGCAAAGACAAAGAGAGCCGGAAGGAGATAAAGGGGCAGTAGGGCAGATGAAGACCCTGGTAGCCAGAAGAGCTCCAGAGGGATGCTAAGTCCTTAGGACAAAGTTCTCAGACTCCGGGTGGAGAGATTTAACATTGACCATTGACAAGATCCAGGAGTTCCGTTCATAGGCTGACATGGAGACTCCAACACCTAAGGCCTTGAAAGTAACAGCATCTGGGGCCCATGCTTGAACCGTAACATTAGGAGGCAATGGCAGATTCCCCTCACCTACTGTCCCGCTCAGCTCATTACTGGTAAGCAAGGAGGGAAGGTAATGACAGCAGATACCTGTATTTGGAGAGTTTCTGTCTATCCATGGTTCTATTTGTGTAGAGCTAAGACCCCGAAACCAGCTGATTGGTATCATTTCCTGCTATATCCGTCCTTTTCTTATTTCCTTCTCTCTCTCACACACATCTCACTTCCTCCTTTCTTCCTTGCTTCCTTCCCTCCCTCCTTCTTTCCCTCCCTCCCTTTCTCCCTCCCTCTGTCCATCCCTTCCTTCCATCTTTCATTCCTTTTTCATTTGTTTTACATAATGGTAGACTTTCTTGAGAAATTATTCAGTAAACAGAAAACATGTTGTAAAAAAAAATCACATTCAAAGAATGTATTCACTTGTATTCACTAAGTAATCACTCCATGCTGGTGTACATGGAGAAAGAGTGAGCAGAAAGCCCCCCTTCTGCTAATATCCTGGTAAAATTAATGATACTCTAAGCCACAGCCTTTGTGCACTGCTAGCTCAACCTTGATTTCATCTACATCCACACCTTCAAAGGATGTGCTTTACTAGCATACTCATAAAGAATACTTAGGAGACTTGTCCTCTGCAGCAAGAACACAAGCATTTTAGAATTTGGTGGCATTTTATCAGTAAGGAATAAAACTTAGATTTGGGAATCTAAGTGAAATTTTCAATTGTCTATAATGTCAAAGTTTCTGAACAGCAAATCTGAAGTTGTCTTACCCATGTCTGGAGTCCCCGAACTTGTCCCAAGATACGGTAATTCTAGCTTATCACCACCATGTAATCCAATGTGATCTTGATTCCAGTAGCCTGATCATCTTGGTGGTATTTTACCACTGTTTTTTGGTGAATATGAGGGTGACTATAAATGGCGTGAAAATAGAATTAGATTGCGTGTTTTGATAGGCAAGGGTCCTACAAATACAAATTCTGTGCTTCAAAGTCAAATATTAGATAGGATCCACTGAGCTTTGATTTCCTACAAATGAGCACAGTCTAAGACAAAAGGTTTTCATTGCAAGGAAATTTCCCTTGCACTAACATCTAATCAAAGCATTCCTCATTGCAAATTTGCCTCAGCTGTCAGAATTTCCTGTAGATCATTCTTGCAGAATCATCTAGTCATTGCACCCCAGCCTTACAAACTGACACTCATCACTGTGGAATGACACTCACTTGTTCCCTATGCGACCTTGGAAAACCAGGTAGACACCAATGGATCATGGACTGACTATCAACTTACATTTTTGCAAGGCCAAAAGACATGGAAATTATCCACGTCGGTTTTGTTTTCCTATTAATTGACGAGGTTAGTCAACTATCGTGTGTGTCAACTTGTTCAACAAGCCTTATCTTTAGTCTTCTAGCAGGGAGCTTGCTTCTGTCTTTTTAACTTGACCATGGCATGTCCTCCCGCATCTAAAGTCCAAAGCTGTTAGACACCAGGGTGGGAAGAAAATATTCATGTTGCTTTGTTCATAATTGCTCTTCTGTTGGGCACAGTTTGCATCTTGGATTTATATTTCGTTTTATGCATTTTAACAATAAAGCCTAGAAAGGCTTTCTCTCCACCAAATGCAGTTTGCTTCTGTAGATGAATTTTAGCTCCGCCCCTCTCCGGAGATGTACTTTGGGTATCTAGTTGGAAAGTCCTATCCCCCGCCCCCTACTCTGGCATAAAATCAGTCTTCGGCCCCTTTAGTTTGTGTTTCCCGATTTGGAACATAGCTATAGCCCTTGGACTTTAGCTTTACATTCTTGAAAAATAAATATATTTTTAAAAACACAACTGGTAATCTTTTTAGTATAGTTTGCTTCTTTATACATCACATGTTCATATGTGTTTATTGTATACAAACATTCATAATGTGAAAAATTTGAGACTTAGTCTTTGTCAAAATATTAGTGGAATAGAAATTGTTATATTAGCATTAGAGAGTGTTGGGCAGCAATGAGTGCTATAATAGGCATTATTGTTGAACATACCTAATATAAAGTAAGGAAACAAAACAACAAAACCCCACCCTGTATATCCAGCCGACTCATTATCTACTTCTTTACCAACATAATTTCAACCTCTGCTATGATCTGATTTGTTATGGGTGTTGGAAGTAAAGGTATATTTTATTTTCTTTTGTTGATACAAATATACTTCCTAATTTTTAAATATGAGTGTAATTCAAGCGTGGCTATTTATTGATTTTGTAAAAATTTTAAAAAGCAGCAAAAGCTGAAAGAACCTCTCCCAACTTAGATCTTGCTGGGTCTTAAGTCTTGACTCATTCACCATCCAGCCTGGGGCCCACACAACTGCTTACCATCACCTCTCGGGCAGCAGGCCTTTAGCTCCACTGTTATATTCCTTCACTCTTTGCTCGCTGCATTGCGTGACTTTGGTGTTAAATGAATTAAGCCTTACTCTTTCTCTGGTACGAGCTGTACCTCTCCACCATATCAGTGCTGAGACTATAGACTGCATGAAGTCAGTATTATAACTTAGGTCCATTACACCTACTACAGTCCTCCATGTGGTTTCCAGTCATTGCTTGCTTCCACATGGGCATCCCTGTCATGTGACTACAGAGTTCTTCCCCTGAAAATATGTGTTTCTCCACTCATTGACTATAGGCTTGTCTGCATGTCTTAGCCTATAGGATCACATGCATCACTCAAAAGGAGGCTTGAAGTGCACTCCTTAGTTCAGTTTTCTCTACAGCTTCTGTTGGATTCATGAGATGATAATGTCTGGGATAGTCCAGTGCCAGGATGAGGATGAAAAGAGTATTAAAAACCTGTGAACTTAATTTATAATTTGAAAGCACACTTAGATGAGCACCAACTGCATCAGCCAGAAGACTACCTTGACCCTTGATGCCAATCTAGCTGCAAATGCATGAGGAGAATAAGTATTTCCCCAACCCACTGCATTCTAGGAGGATATTTTAAAAATAATACACCACCATTCTGCATTTGGTTGCTCAGTAACAGCATGGCTATGGTATATTAGATTGCATTATATTAATTAATATAGATGAAGCCCATTAAAATGGTATAATTACAAGGATAAGGGTCAGCAGTTAACGCACCCACTTTACCCCCACTACTCTTCCAAAAGACCCTGCTTTGATTTCTAGCACGCATATGGCAGCTCACAGCTTCCTATAACCCCAGTTCCTGAGAACTGAACTCCCTCTTCTGACCTCTGCAAGCATAAACACCCATTCATATAAAATAGATTTAAAATAATTTTTAAAAGTTGAATAATTACAAATATAGCAGTAATCTTATAGTCTTACGAGAGAAGGCATCATTGTCGATTTCTGGGAAGAGAGAAGGCAAGCAGGCCTAACATCTAATAGCACAGAGGAACAGGGGGATATCTTCAAGGCCAGTCCAGACAAACTACTTTCCCATGTTGAGGCTTAGTCATTACAAGAGTGGCTCAACTCTAAACTGGTTGTAATGTCCACAAACACTAGCCATCTCATCCTATCCTGAGAAGATAAGGAGAAGGTGTCACAATGCTTGGTGACAGATTAGGTGGGATCAAAGAAAGCACAAATTGCAAACAGTGCAGGGAATATTTGCATGGGAGAAGGCATTAGCGAGCTTTTCAGGCACCTTATGGAATATATACTTCATAAAGACGGAGGTAAACCCCAGAGAGAGATATGGTTCTTACTGTTTTACATGAGTCAAACAGTAGAAGAAAACTCAAAATACTTGAGTATTATTTAAATTATTAAGTGGAAATAAGACCTCATTATATTGTGGCCAGCTTGGGTATTACACTTGAGTTTATCAATACCTCAAAATACCCCAGGAAACATCCCAGGGGTAGGGTTTGATCTAGTGAAATTTTTTCGTTTCATCTTTGAAGTAAAAACATCTGCTTACAGCATCCTGGCCACTCAGGCAATGAGGACTGGAATGGAATTGCCAGAGAGAAGAAACAAAGCATCATTACAGGTGCTTCACATCTGAGACAACCACACACACACACACACACACACACACACACACACACACAGAGACACACACACACAGACACACACACACACACAGACAGACAGACACACACACACACACACACACACACACACACAATGGAAAAAAGTAGCTGTCATTTTAGTTCAAATATTACCAACAAAGTTGTTCCCTTGATTTTGAAACATGTTTTTCTTTTCTGAAATAATCTCAGTATACAGATCTACCAGGTTCTACTTTCAAAAAATTAATTGTTTGATTTTGGTAAGATTGAATGGGCCATAGCATGGGGCCAGCTAAACTCTGACTGTTTGTTTCAGCATATACCAAAGGGTGTGATTAGAGTTTTACAATCCTTGGGACCTATCCTATCTGCATTTTAATCATTTACTTGTTGTGCCAATATTGTTTGCATAAGAGTAGGTTTATAATTTATGATTTTTATTAAAAGGTGTCTGTGGAAAAGAGATTTACCACGACTCTTCAGAAAATTATATTTTTAATCAGCTGTAGAAATTCATAGTCTTTTCTACATATGGGGCGGCTTATTACAATGATCCTAGCAGACCAAAGACAGCAAATAAACTTGTCTGTCTACTGTGAATTCTTAGAAGAACAAACATATGTTTTGAACATCGTTATGGCTAAATTAGCAGGCGCAATAAGCCATGCTTGACGCACAAAGTAAAAATGCAGAACGCTATAGCACAATTACTATTTGCATTTAAAGTGTATACCACACTTCTCACTCTGTGTAGTCATAGAAAGTCTAACGTTTCCTGACTTCTTTTTGTCTCAGTAAATAAGAAGATTATCTCAGTTAATCTTCCTAACAACCAACAATAGAGATACTATTATTATTCCCGCTTCCTGTAAGAGTAAAGCCAGGTTCTTACAGACAAAATACCTTGTCAACATTACATTCAGTGTAAGCAAAGCTTCAAGCCTGCGATGTCTGACACTAAATCAAGCTTCCTGGTTTGCCTTTGTTCATCTCATAGGCTAACATTTTGCATTAATGTTAATTTTGAGAATCTAGCACTCAAGTCTTTCACTAGCAGAAGGATTACTACCATTGAAGGAAACTATGCTTCGCTACATATTTTATGAATAGATTATAGATTATAAAGGGAGAAACAAAGAATTTATCCAATGCAAAATATATATTTTCACCCAAAATAATGACCCTGGATATGCGGTGGCCTGCCAAAGGTTATTCTTTATTTAATAATTTAAAAATTATGAAGCCTTTGCTGGTCAAGTATTATTGCTTATTAAGGTTTAAATTTGCAGAATAGAATACTTAACCGTTGCATAAAATTTAGTAAATGCAGGTAGAGACAAAAGCCTGAAATGTAACCACTCTTTTCTTCATTTATGTTATGACTATTTATAAAAGTATAAGAATCACCAAGACAGACATAGCTGTGTTCTTACAGAGGTTATACTCTAGGTAAGAAATAGAGAAACAAAGTAAAGTTACATTCTTTTTTTTCCTCCACTAATTTGCTTATTTATTAATTTTTTAGCCTTATCAAAGCCACACCCTTTCATCCTCAAGTCCTGCCCTTACACTCCCTCCCCCATTCCCCCTTCCCTTTCCCTAAGATCAGGGGAACCCTTCTTTTGGGTAGCAACCAACCATGGAACATCAAGTCACAGCAAGACTAAGCACATCTTCTTACACTGAGGCCAGACAAGGCAGCCCCACTATGGAAAAGGAATCCAAAGGCCCACAACAAAGTCAGAGACAGCTCCTGCTCCAATTGTTGGGGACCCACATGAAGAGCAAGCTGTACATCTACTACATATGCGTAAGGGGCCTAGTCCCATCCCATGCACACTCTTTGGCTGGTGGTTCAGGCTCTGTGAACTCCCATGGGCCCAGGTTAGTTTACTCTGTAGGTCTTCTTGTGTCCCCGATACAGTCTCCCTCATTCCTTCACCCACTCTTCCATAAGACTTGCTGTACGCCATCAATTGTTTGGCTGTAGGTCTCTGCATCTCTTCCTATTAGCTTCATAGGATAAAACGTCTCAGGATGTGCGGAAAGAGGAACACTTCTCCATTTTCAGTTGGATTGCAAGCTGGTAAAACCACTCTGGAAATCAGTTTGGTGATTCCTCAGAAAATGAAACATAGTACTACCTGAGGACCCAGCTATACCACTCCTGGGTATATATCCAGAAAATGTTCCTACATGTAATAAGGATACATTTTCCACTAGGTTCATAGCAGCCTTATTTATAATAGCCAGAAGCTGGAAAGAACCCAGATGTCCTTCAACAGAGGAATGGATACAGAAAATGTGGCATATATATATATATATATATATATATATATATATATATATACATACATACATACAATGGAGTACTAGTCTGCTATTAAAAACAGTAAATTAATGAAATTCTTAGGTAGAACTAGAAAGTGTCATACTGAGCGAGGTAACCCAATCACTGCACTCACTGATAAGTGGATGTTAGCCCAAAAGCTCAAAATAAACAAGTTACAATTCATAGACCAAAGGAAGCTCAAGAAGAAGGAGGTCTGAAGTGGGGGTGCTTTGGTTCCTCTGAGAAAGGGAACAAAATACTTGCAGGAGCAATAAAGGAGACAAAGTGTGGAGCAGCCACTAAAGTAAAGGCCACTCAGAGACTGCCCTACCTGGGGATTCATCCTATAAACAGTCACCAAACCCTGACACTATTATGAACAAGAAGTGCTTACCAAAAGGAACATGTCATGGTTGTCTCTGGAGGGGCCCTGTCAGAACCTTACACATACAGAGGCAGATGCTAGCAGCCAATCATTGGACTGGGCGTGGGGTCCCCAATGGAGGAGTTGGAGGGTGGTCCAGAGGAGCTGAAGGGGTTACAGCCCCATGGGAAGAAAAATGATGTTGGCCACTCAGACACCCCAGGACTCCCAGGGACTTAACCATCAACCAAGGCGTACACATGGTTCCAGCCAAAACTGTAGCAGAGGAATGCCTTGTCAGTAGTCAGTGGGAGGAGTGGTCTTTGGCCAGGTAAGGGCTCAATAGATGCCCCAAAAAAGGGAAATGAGGGGGGCGGGAGGAGGTTGGACTGGGTCAGGAGAAGGGGCATATACTTGGATGTGGGGGTGGGGGGTGGGGTGGGGGAGGGTTTGGGGGTTTTTGTGAGGGGGAAAACCAGTAAAGGCTTTGGCATTTGAAATGTAAATGAAGATTATATATTTATATATATATATAAATGTAAATGAAGAAATATATATATTTCTCAGGAGACACTTATGCTAGGTTCCTGTCTGCAAGTCTAGCAGTCATTAATAGTGTCAGAGGTTGACTCTCTCTCATAGGATGCTCTCAAGTTAGGCCAGTCACTGGTTGGCCATTCCCTTGCTCTCTGCTCCATCTTTATCTCTGCACATAGTGTAGGCAGGAAAGATTTGGATTGACGGTTTTGTGGGCGGGTTGCTGTTCATCTCCCTTCACTGGAAGTTCTGCCTGGCTCTGAACAGGAGGTGGCCTCCTCAGGCTCCTTATCCCAGCTGCTAGGATTCTCAGCTAGAGCCACCCCCAAAGACTCCTGAGGAGCTCCCACCCCCCAGAGCTGCACTCCCACAGATTTCTGTTCTCTCACCCAGCCCTCCTCCCTTCCCATCCCCACACCTGATATCCATCCCCTCCCCGTCCCAATTCTCTCTCCCAACCAATTCATTTTCTCTATCTACTTCAGATGTCTATTTTATTCCTCCCACTGAGTGAGATTCAAGCACCCTTCATGACTGTTGCTTAGCTTCTTGGGTCTGTGGATTGTAACAGGGATATTCTGTAGGTAAAGTTATATTCTTATAGTAATTAGTACTAATATGAGGAAGAGATAGTGATGGTCACAGCAAAGTAGCAGGCTTGCCAGGTGAAGAAGCCTGTGACATCACACCTTCCTACTAGAGTAACAACAGCAGAGCTGTGTAAGTAAGTCCTGTCTTTATCCTGTCTCCATCCTAGGTGGGGTGGATGAGTGTACTAATATCATTCACAAGTCTTCATCACCCAGTACATTTTTCACCAAAATGATACTTGTGGGTATATGTGCTGTACCTCTTCCGGAGAGCCCTTCAATGGCAGGCAGAGGTACAAGCATCACAATGAAGTACAGTCTTAGACTAAGATAAACGTGGCTTTTCCAGTGCCACTCTTTCCAGTTGTGTAATCTTGGATTGTGGAGTTTAATCTTCTGGAGTCTTTGTTTTCTCCCTTGAAAAATGGGTTCAATACTCATTCCACCTCCTCGAAGGACTACCACGGGGTTTTAATGAAGACAACGACATGGAGTAATGCTATCAGAGGACTCTAGTGTGCTAGACATTCCTGCAGCCTCCAGAGGCATGCTTTCCTGAGAGTGGGCATAAAGAAGGAAGGGCATCTGATGTGGGTTTAAGCAGTCTGTTCACATAATGCTTAAATGTTATCAATAGGGAAAACTGAGGTTAGTGCGTGTCAAGATTCTCGGCTCCCACAAATCTTCCATCTACACTGGATGGACTGGGTGTTGTTCCAGATAGCAGAGAAACATGATTGTGATGAATCCTAAGGGGAAAAGCAGAGATGTGTGGTTAGTTTCTGGGCCCAAGCTAGAGCTCCTCAGTCTGTTTACTCTGATAATAATTTAGCCTGTACCTGTGGAACATCTCCACCTCCCACACTAAGTACTTTCCATGTGGCAAGCAGTAAGACTTACAGCAGACTAAACCAAGAGAGTGTTACCTACTTAAACTGTTTTTCTGACTTAATAAGAATTTTTCATCTACAGCAAGCCATTTTAAAATATTGTCTATACACAAACAGTCACTCTGAATAATCGGTCTGCACACAGTAAATGTCACCTCTCTAAATCACAGAAGACCTCGTCGGCACAGCACGGGAGGCTCCAAAGCAGTTTAAACTCCAGCCGCCCATTCATTATGGATGTGTTTATAAATCTCAGAGGGCACCCTTCCGCCTCATAGGAAATCCAAAAATGGTACCATTGTTTGTCAGGGTGACATGTCCCGGATGTTGAAATCTTAGCCATCTTTCTTATACTCAGACTTCATTTGGTTCTAAAGTGGGTCAGCCAAGGTTGTTGTCAAAGATGTCATTTTTCTTGTTGCTAATGTCAAGAAAACTCTGTTCAAGAAAAAGTGTGAGTCTTTAAAAACAGGGGCTCTGTGAATGGACCTAGGAGCTTTCTTTCTGTTTTCTTTTCTTTCGCAACCCCCACATTCCATGCCTTTACCTTGAATAAATTACCTTCTCTACAAAAGTGCATTCGAGTTCCTCACATGAGGGAAGCAAAAGACAGCTGACACAGCAGTGGCATTGAAAAACTCTACAGCCGTTCCCATCTGTCTTGGTTAGTATGAATACCTTAGCATTAAGTGGAGAAAAGGAGAATCCATCAATAGTTAATAAGTGACCTTAGGATGGGATTTCAAATTCACCACAATTACACCCAAGTGTCAGAGAACACACACGGGACACTATCAATAGATTGGAGCACAAGAGCTGGGGATGGCAAATTTAAATACCACCAGAAAAAGAAGTGGACATGATTTTTAATGAGAAAATATGGTTACCATGTCCATAAGCCCACATTCAGAGCCCAACTTTTCAACTAGGAATGATTATAGAAAGCAAGCATAATCTAAGAAAACAAATAAGAGCCATGTTAAAATTCTACCATGGCTAGATTATAAAAAAAAAGTGGCTCTCAGATTCACAGGCAGACTGTATTTATAGGTGGAAATGAGATTAGGCGAAGCATTAAAAGGAAATATGTTTATGCGGAAATGCACAACATGAATTGTCATCAAGGAAAAGCAAATTAAAACCACAATGAGTTATCACTACAGCAGAATGGCTAAAATTAAAAAGACTATCAACACCAAATGCAAATCAACTACAATTCTCTAGCTTCTGAGAGCAGAAGGGCGCAACTGCTGATGAGAACCATTTTCAATCATATGAAATATAACACACATACCATATGACCCAACTATTTCATCTCAGAGTTTCTACCTTAAAGGAATAGAATACATAATTTGTAAAAAAAAAAAAAAATTAACTAAAGTACTTGCCCAAGAATGCTTTTTAGTACCTTTACACATACTGGTAAAGTATTGGATGTCACCTGGATATCCATCAAATGAAGGGAAAGGGTTGATAAATGTTGTGACATTCATACAACATAGCACCATTGCATAAAATAAAGGAATGAATCTCCATTGCAAGTGCATAGATGAATGCCATAAATATTATGTTGAATTAAATAAAAGACAAAAGAGTTTACACTATGTGATTCCATTTGTATAAGGCTCACAGACAAAACTAGGTAAAGGAGCTAGGAATTAGATTGGAACTCATAATAGAAGTTCTCTCTTGAAGGAGAGAGAAAAAATGAATGAAATAGGTGGAAAGAAAGTTTCTAGAGAGGGTGCAATACTTGGTGTTGGTGTCTGTGGGGAAGTATGTGATTACATTTCAGATTAAGTTCTATGTCATATGTAACTTTCACTGTTCATATTACATTATTACATAATATTACACATTCACTGTTATAAAGTCTTTCTGCTCAAATTATGTGACACAGGACATACATTTATGCTGCTTAGATACCTCCAGGACTAGAGAGTCTCTATACCTACTCCTACAGAGTAGCTATTCCTACTAAATCATAATATGAAATTCAATAAAAATCCCAAAATGTTCTCATTTACACAAATCTAAGACATCACCAAATTGTGAAATTCCTCTCACCCCTTCTTACATACTATTGAAATTTCTATTAGAGTACTTTCAATCAGTCATCCTTTGGCTAAGAAATGGATATATCTTATATCTTTGAATAGAGACTACAAACGGTTAAAAAACAGCTGGAGATCAACGATGGTGACAAATTGTACTGCTGCATGCTAGCTGACATTGGCACCTCTGACTATTGCAGCTACGAATTCTTGAAACCTGAATGTTTCCAATGCTTTAATTTTGCTTGATGTTAATCAGACTTAGATTCTGTTACAATACAAACCTTTAATAAATCTTCTATTTAGGTCATTCTAGCATTTGTGAATACTAAATTGTATTTTTCCCATTGTATGGCAAAAAGCTCTCTGTGTTTTGTTTTTCTATAACTAAGGTAAACTAATTTCGGGGACACTATAGAACAGTATGAGAGATCACACTTGGATATCCTGTTATGCCATTTCATCAACATAATCTCAGAATCTTTGGGTCTCAAAAGTCCATTTCCACATAGTAATTTTTTTCTTTAAAATTTTTTATTAGCTATATTCTTTATTTACATTTCAAATGATTTCCCCTTTCCTGGCTCCCCCCTTCCCAAAAGTCCCATAAGTCCTCTCCCCTCCCCCTGTTCCCCAATCAACCCCCTCCTGCTTCCTGTCCTGGTATTCCCCTACACGGCTGCATCAAGCCTTTCCAGGACCAAGGACCGCTCCTTTCTTCTTGGGCATCGTTTGATATGTGAACTGTGTCTTGGGTATTCCCAGCTTCTGGGCTAATATGCACTTATCAGTAAGTGCATATTATATGTGTTCTTTTGTGATTGGGTTACCTCACTTAGGATGATATTTTCCAGTTCTACCCATTTGCCTAAGAATTTCATGAATTCATTGTTTTTAGTAGCTGAGTAGTAAAATAAAATAAAATAATAGGTGAGTAGTATTCCATTGTGTAAATATACCACATTTTTTTGTATCCATTCCTCCGTTGAGGGAGATCTGGGATCTTTCCAGCTTCTGGCTTTTATAAATAGGGCTGCTATGAACATAGGGGAGAATGTGTCCTTATTACATGCTGGGGAGTCCTCTGGGTATATGCCCCCAGGAGTGGTATAATGGGGTCCTCCTGTAGTATCATGCCCAGTTTTCTGAGGTACCACCAGACTGATTTCCAGAGTGGTTATACCAGCTTGCAATCCCACCAGCCCTCAAGGACTGTTCCTCTTTCTCCACGTCCTCATAATCTCAGAATCTTTGGGTCTCAAAAGTCCATTTTCCATAAAGTAATTTCACTAGGTATAGATATTTATATTCATTCATCTCTATATTTTATTTTCCATAATGACAAATGCAGAAATCAGTAAAAATCTTGAAACAGAGACACTGAAACATGAAAATTATTTGGAATCCACAAACTGCTATGGAGTTGTTGTCATCTGAGGATCTGTTAAAATCGTAAAATATATTTCTGAGGAGAGCGTGACATTGGGTAGTTTTGGAAAGTGAAAATTAGTATTCATCAACTATAGAATCAGTGCAGAAGGTCCACAAAAAACTAAACATAAACCTAGAATATGTTCTAGCCATATCATCCTGATTATTTATTGCACAGGACCCCCGTGAACATATCACACAGATACCTGCACATTAGTGTTTATTGAAGTCCATTCACAATAAAGTAATAAAACCAACTTAGACATGCAACAACAGAGGAACTGACCAGGAAAATGTGGTGTATATGCACAATGGGTTTTTTCAGCCATAAACAGGATCGAAGATATACCACGGGCAGGGAAATGGATACAGCAGGATATAAGCAGGTTAAGAAAATTCACCCAGTTTCAAAAAGACAAACATTCAGCACATTTTTCTCTCATCTGTGCTTCCTAGAGTTTACATAGCTACTTAAAATCACATATTTCTCTATGAAATAAAACTCAACCCAAACTGTATGAGGGAATAAACAAGACTATCAGGAGGTAAAAGCAAAGGCAGCAATTATAGTCCTAATTAATATATAACTCTTTAAAGAACTCAATGCAACAACAACAAAAATAATGCAGAATAGCAAACGCAAATCATATTTATAAAATCATATAAAATAAAATATACAAGTATATAAATAAATTATAAATTTAAATTGCATGTATATAGGACTTGTCCTTGTGTTTATACATGTATAGACATACCTAATTTAAAATAATAAAATAAATCTTTAATTTCTTTCAAAAGAACCCCAAAACTTGAAGCCATTAAGCTTTATTATCTCTGAGACTCTAAGGTATATAGCATATGCCTTATGTAGAAGTCCAATCTACATGGGACTCTAAGGCACATAGAATATGTCTTATATAGAAATCCTTTCTACATAGTACTATAAGGCACACCTACATCCAGTTTTATGCAATATTTAAGTAGTTTGGAAAAATAAATGAAGTTTTGGAGATGTTTGCAACTTTTCAAGTCTTTCTTTTTCCCCTCATCTCTTCTGATTTGAGGGATTTGGCCTTATAATCATAAAACACCAGAATACAAAGAAAACTCAAATATTTTAGGCAAAAGTCACATATTTAGGTTAATTATCACTTATCTGGAATGCTTAGTAGCAGAAGCATTTGAGATTCACTTTTTCAGATTTTGCATTTTAAAGGTATTAACCTGCGTGTCTGAGGATAGGGTTAGAACCAAAGGCTCTATACAAAAACTCACTCATGTTTTATGCACATTTCACAGCCACAGCTAAACCTAAGCTTACATGGTAATTATCAAAACTTTATTTATGATGTGCAGTTTCTCATTTGTGGTACATTGTCATATCACTGTACAAACAGGTTTGAATGCAGAGCTCTTCAGATTTTCAATTTTGGGCTTGAGATGCCCCAACTGTGTTATAAGTCAGCCAAAGCCTAGACAGTGGCATTGGTTTGCCCAAGACCTACCAGTGAGTATTTATCAAGTGCCCTTTATAATCAGCATTTATCAGAGGCACACCGTCCTACCTTTCAGAGCAGCACTGCCCTGTGTTCTAGATATCCACCTTTTCCACGGGATGCCTCTTGTGCTCTGTTAAGTGTTGCTTCGTCTTGTTTAAATCTTCCAAGAGCATAGCTAGATCTCTCTATATACTCTAATAATAAAATAACTCATATACTCTAATAATAAAGACACCAGGGAGAGAGGCTTGTCTTTTAAAGCTCCACTGTACATCCCATAATAAATACAGGCTGACAGGAAGTCAATGATCATTTAGATTCTGTATGCCTGAGTACATACATGTATGTGTGCATGTGGGGGGACTTGTGATGTGTGCATTTTGAGGGGAGATAGTGGTAGTGTGAAAGCCATTTTTAGAGAAAGCAGCTCAAATGGCTGAAAGAGAATGATGCCTGACAAGCATTTCTTTTATTAAATAATCCATTTTACAAATGCTTTTCCAGGCAGACTGAGGGGACCTGAGTAGGTTAAAATATGACAACCACAATCGAAGCCCATCTGTGCTCTGAATCAGAAGGGTTAGAGTAGGAAAGGTTCTCTCTCCTACACAAGCTCCACAACCTCAGCAGATTGTCGGTAGAGACACACTGTTCTGCTCCACAGTTTGTGCAGTTCGGAAAAGGGGAGAGTTGAATTGTTCTGAAGGGCTTATGAGCTCTACTACTTGTGTGACTTGGAAAGATGCCGAAGTACAGAGGCCGGGGTGTGATCTGACAGCCGAGAGCAAATCACAAGAACAGTTGGAGAAAGACTCTTAAGTAGCCAACTTGCCTATTTCTTAGATACTTACATTGAATATAGGCATGCTGGGGCATTTTTGTCTTTGCAATTACTACTGAGGTTCTCCACTGCAGTCATCCATGGGGATTCTCTGAAAAGGTTAATAGCATCTATCAGATTTACAGGGTGCAACAAGGAAGATGGCACTTTCTCCCAGTGTGAGGGATAATGTCACCTATGTGAGCAGAACAGTCCACATTCATTACCATTCATTGGCCAAATGGCTTGAGTTGTAACCAGCCTTGGAACGTAATCTGTCAACAGTTGAGCATAGCGTGAAAAGTAGCACAGGAGCGTGGAAGGGAGGAGTCGGCAGAGGTAGCAGCAGCTGCCGTGCCTGAGGAACCTTCTGAGAAAGACAAGGTCCATCAGTGGTTGCAATTACAACAGTAAAAACCAAGGTGACAATAAATACACAGACTCTGGAGTGCAAATATTTAGAGCTAAGTGTCTTGCCATTCCCCACAGGCATCTGAGCCGAGCTGTTGTTTTCCGCTCATTCGTTCTTACATGGAGTTTTGGGAAAGCTGTTCTGATTTGTGTAAATATGTGACTGTAATTGACTCTCCAATTTCAGAACCTATCAAAGGCAGAAAGGGGGACTCGCTGACATTTCGACGACAATAAGCTCACTTGATGGAATGCTTTATGATTCTCCCCAATGTTTTTAACCCACAACTGAAGAAACAGATGGTTAGATTTTTCTAGGAAGCTTAAAACAGAAGCTGAGCCAGTATGAAACTGCTCAGCTACCAAGCAGTATAAATGCAGTCTGTCCCCCCTCCCCCTGCCCCCAAATCAAATCCTTTCAGAGGAAGGACTTAACTTCCCATGAAGGCAAGAGACATGGACCAGGAAGGTTTTTGCGTAGGAGAAGGACATGCTTTGTTGAACCAGGTGCATTTTATTTTTTCTGGCACGAAGATTTATGAAAGAAGTATGCCCATAATTCTCCATATACAGTAATTGGAACTCATTATGCTAATTGTATTTCCATTATCGCTAATTAACAATCAGAGTGACCTGGCCCACAGTCTAATTTGTCTCTAATCTGTTTTTGTAAAGGGAGTTTTACCCTGTCATTTCAAGGTGATAATTCTATTCAGTGCAACTTTATGAATTGCCCAAGGTAACACTTTTGATACTCAATGCTATCCTCTTACAAGTGTTTGAGGTGAAGTGGGGAAGCAATTGTGTGTACCTAAGTGATTCTCATGACTGGATGCTTCACCTTGTACATGAAAAGAACTTCATGCTCTTGAGTAGACTGGAGTTACAGCCAAAGCAATGGAGACTTGCTCTTATTCAATCTCCAGATTTCCATAAAAACAAAACAAAACAAAACACTTGGTCTATGAAGCAGGTGACATTTGTCACCAAGATATGCATGTTTCAAGTACCTCCTGACAATTAGTTAACACCTTACAAATGTTTCCATGCAATGGATGCCTTGCAAAGAGAAATGACAGATTTGAATTACCAAGAAATTCATCTCTAATAAAAATGAAGCATGGAAGGGCTATAGGACACATTGATCATCTCTTTCTACAGAGTCTATGCTTACTTTCTGTTGGATAAACTGAATAGCTGTGGGTAGTGTGGGCAAGAGGAGCTAGATGGGGGATGGATGTTGTGAGTCCTAGTCTAATTCCATGCTACATAGAAAGCTTTGCTCTGTCTGAACTTCTGCTTCCTTACCATGGCAACTGAGGTGAGGCATCCAAGATCCTCACTAGTGTACTGTGTGGAGCAGCAGTAAGCAGTGAAGCTTAGGAGACACTGGGGTTTACATGGAGACTCCACCAACAACCTGTGGTGACCTTGGGAAAAGATTCACTTTCCATAAAAACGTTTCTTTTCTGAAGTGTTATTATGTTGATTTTCTTTGTGTGTGTTTGTGTGCGTGCGTGTGTGTGTGCGCGTGCGTGCGTGCATGCGTGCGTGCCTGCGTGTGTGTGTGTGTGTGTGTGTGTGTGCGTGTGCGTGTGCGTGTGCGTGTGCGTGTGCGTGTGTGTGTGTGTGTGTGTGTGTGTGTTATATGTGGGCCAGTCAGAAGACAACTTGAGGGAGTTAGTTCTCTTCTTCCACCATGTGGAATGAACTTGTGTCATCAGACTTTATGTTGAACAGCCTCACCAACCCCATTAATATATATTTGTTTCAATGGACATAATTATAGTTCCCTCTTCATAGGGCTGTCTATCAACGTTAACAAAAGTTAACATACATAAAATGCTTTCTAAATTCCTGGCGACATGTGACAAGCATAAGCCAAAGACTAGCTGTGATGCCAGAGAAGGGATCACATTGAGATGCTTGGTGAGCACGAGAACATTCTGCATGGGTCTGGAAACCACTAATGCTTTGTCTCATTATGAGCTCTAAAAGTGAGCATTACATCCGTTAGCTGGTATAAAGAAAATACTTCTATTTGGAGTAGTGGAACATGATATTGGAAAGAAGTCATAAAAAAAGAGAGATGGAACAGAGAGCAAATAGAAAGGGAAATAGGAGAGGAGAAGGGAGAAAAAGAGAACTATGAAAATTTTCCGACGTTTAATTTAGTGGTTGAGGAGAAAGCTCACTGACAGTGCCCTCGCATGGTATGTACAAGGCTTTGAGGTAAAAGGCAAGTACCTGCTTCTTAAGATAAGAAATTATTATTATCATCATCATTATACATTCTCACTGTATGACTCTAGCTGGCTAGAAATTTGCTACATAGACCAGATTGGTATTAAACTCAGAAAGGGATATCTGCTTTCTTCTGTCTCTCTTCCTAGTGTCAGAATTAAAGGTGAGCCACCATGCCCCAGTGAGAAATTAGCTTCAGGAAATACATTTCAGGGTTAGAGAGTGTTCTCAATAGGAAAGAGTAGTTTCTGTGCAAACAGAAAAACCTAAGTTTGAAGCACAGTGTCTATTTAAAGACTCGGATGTACAAACCTGTGAATGCACAGACAATCCCGGGGACTTAAGTGGAAGGGTACAGGGGGATCCCTAGGATATAAGAGGTCCACTGGGTCTTGTGAGCCTCCATATTGGCTCTAGGTATTGTAAAAGTCCCTAACTGTTGCTAGGGAAGCATGTGACAAGCGCTAGAGTAGAACACCTCACATCTGCCTCTGATATTCTGACCTTTGCAAGGGGAGATGAGATTTTCACGTACCGCACATAGAGGCACCATACACACTCATACATTTGCATACATATACACACTAAAAAATAAGAAAAATAATATGTTTCTAAAATATCAGGGGACGTCCTACTATATCCAATGACATCATCTGGTCCAACTTTTCAGATGTGACTTCCAGTTCGGGCAAGCCATTCTGCCTTGATGACCTGCAGTGCCGTTGGTTTGCCGAGCTTAGATTTTTAGCCTGATCAACATGCTTTTCTTTTGGTGTGTCTTTCAGAATGCCCTCAAAGCCAGAACCTCCTCAGCTTCTGACTGACAAAAAAAACCAAATGAACTCATGTGTGATATGCCCTCCCACTGCTCCCCTGTCCCCTGCTCCAAATACCACAAGCCATCGCTTCTCTATGTGTCTCCTTCCAGATTCTCAGAGAGTTCTCCTCCATTCGACCCTTCCTACTAGACAGGCCTACTTTTCTAAAGGCTTCTAGAGTCAGATAAAAACATAGTTCTATGATATTCTGCTCTTTCACTCACACATGAATGATTGTTTGGTTTTCCTTGCCTATAGCATAAATCACACAGTATCACCTAATCAACAAAATAATCTTAATCAATGCTTCTCCGTCTGGCCTTCCATAACAATTCTAACTCCCTGTTGATGCTTTCCATCTTCCCTTCTGTTAGACCAGATGGTGTGTGTTCTGGTCTCTTTATTATCTTTTTCTGACCAAGGTACTCTATCCAAAGATCCTTGTAGAAACTCCACCATGTGGAAGCAACAACAGTCCCAACCTGCCCATTACACATATTGATAGCTCTGGCTGCCTAGATTAAACTTTCTTTCTCTTCCTGGCTAGTCCATAAATATTTCATAATAAAACCACTCGAGTCTTTACCTATTCAATATGCATGTTTCAGAAACAGAGTCCATTTGCTCTGCTAGCATAGAGATCTGAAGCTGATCCCAGAACAGAGGTTAAAGAGCTGGATGTGACCATGCACCAGTATAAGTCCAGTGCTGTAGGAGTTGGGAAGAGAGGCAGGAAGAAGGATTAAATGTGCATGGCATGGGTTTTTGTTGTTATTGTTTGTTTGTTTTTGCATACCAGCATATAACTTATTTTTCATCTCTTGATGAATTCAGTGGGTTTTGTGTGTTCATTTCAAATACATTACCTCCTAATCGTCCGTTCAGCTTCACATCAACTGGTGGGGGGAGAGGGAGTGTCTCCTGAGCCCTCTAACTTGGCCCCCAAAGCTGACCTAACAGTACTCAAGAGGATGTAGGATGATGCAGAGTCCAGCTGTCCCACTGACTGTAGGGTGGCAAGCAGGCTTCCTATACAGCTCCACCCTATTTCTGCTGCTGTGTCTGCCATCATTGTGCTTGCTATGGATGAGGTGGCAATTTCTGCCCCAGTGAAACCCATGGTAGCCATCACTGTGAGCAAAGCCACCAAAGACACAGCACCACCATTCACAGTGCCAATGACTTGTCTGCTCATAGTTTGGTTATCTGGATCCCTAGCATGATGTCTTACCACAAGGAGAATTTATGAGTGCCACCCAGCAAAAATCAAAATGCCTCCTTTTCTATTGTGTGACAAAGGGCATGTCAATATTAGCACTGTTTGCTAAAGGAGCTGGAACATTCCATTTTCTTATATACAACATCATAATTTAGTTATATTGATCTTAGGTAACTGTCTTCCATTCATTGTCCTATATGAACCATGATACACATTAAGAAAAACTGAGAGCGGGCCTCCATATTGCAACCAGGACACAGCTGGAAAGGCCCAGGCTCTGTGGGACATCCCCGCGCCCTCTGGTGAGCACCTAGGCTGAGTTCTGCAACCAGCTCGCCGGCCCCTGGACCAGCGGTAGCGGCGGGCCTCCATATTGCAACCAGGACATAGCTGGAAAGGCCCAGGTAAACACCCCTTCCAGGGCTACCCTCATGGGGGGGGGATCTGCTAGGGTCTCGGAGCCAAGCAGGCCGAGTTCCTTGCAACCAGGACACAGCTGGAGAAGCCCAGGTAGACAGACTCCAACAGGGGCTACAATTGCATGGGTAGCAGCCAGCTTATGATCCCTTAAAGCAGCAGTCACACATATTCACCAGTAGAGAAACAACAGGTGAGCCCAGCCTCACAGGAGATTCAAACACCAGCCACTGACAACAAGGCCAACTAAAACCAGAAATAACCAGATGGCAAAAGGAAAACGAAGGAACGTTACTAACAAAAATCAAGGCAACATGACAGCATCTGAACCCAGTTCTCCAACAACAGGAATCCCTGGATACCCTAAAACACCAGAAAAACAAGACTTGGATATAAAATCACTGGTCAGGATGCTGGTAGCTGAACACATAGAAAAATCTCGTAAAGAAATAGAGGAGAAAATGGATCAAAAGTTAGAAGCCTTTACGAGGCAAATACAAAAATCACTTCAAGAAATTCAGGAGAAGATGGATCAAAGAGAAGAAGACAATAAGGAAGAAAGACAAAAGTCACTTAAAGAACTACAGAAGAACGTGGGCCAAAAAGTAGAAGCTATGAAAGAGGAAGCACAAAAATCTATTAAAGAAATACATGAAAACACAATCAAGCAAGCGAAAGATCTGAGCACATCCATCCAGATACTAAAAACAGAAGTAGAAACAACTAAGAAATCACAGAGGGAGACAACATTGGAGATAGAAAACCTGGGGAAGAAATCAGGGGCCTTAGATGCAAGTATCAACAATAGAATACAAGAGATAGAAGACAGAATCTCAGAAGCCGAAGATACCATTAGAACCATTGATTCAACAGTCAAAGAAAATACTAAATGCAAAAAGGTGGTAACCCAAAACATCCAGGAAATCCAGGACACAATGAGAAGACCAAACCTAAGGATTATAGGTATAGACGAGAGTGAAGATTTACAAGTTAAAGGGCCAGCTAATATCTTCTATAAAATTATGGAAGAAAACTTCCCCAACCTAAGGAGAGAGATGCCCATGAATATACAAGAAGCCTATAGAACCCCAAACAGACTGGACCAGAACAGAAATACATCCCGTCACATAATAATCAAAACTCCAAATGTAATAAAGAAAGAAAGAATACTAAAGGCAGCAAGAGAAAAAGGCCAAGTAACATATAAAGGAAAACATATCAGAATAACACCAGACTTCTCACCTAAGACCATGAAAGCTAGAAGATCCTGGGCAGATATCATGCAAACTCTAAGAGAACACAAACTTCAGCCAAAACTACTTTACCCAGCAAAACTCTCAATTGCCATTGATGGAGACATCAAGGTATTCCATGACAAAACCAAATTTGCAAGATATCTCTCCACAAATCCAGCCCTACAAAGGATAATAGGGGAAAAACACCAAGACAAGGACGGAAACTACACCCGGGAAGAAGCAAGATAGAAACCTCCTCTCATCAAACCCAAAAGAAGATAACCTCTCGAATATAAAAAATAAATAAGATAAATAAATATAATTTCAAAAATGTCTGGAGGTAATAATTACTATTCCTTAATATCTTTTAACGTCAATGGACTCAATTCCCCAATAAAAAGACATAGATTAACAGACTGGATACGGAAACAGGACCCTACATTTTGCTGCATACAGGAAACACATCTCAGTGTTAAAGACAAACACTGCCTTAGAGTAAAAGGCTGGAGGACAATTTTACAAGCAAATGGTCTCAGGAAACAAGCTGGAGTAGCCATTCTAATATCAGATAAAATTGACTTTCAACCTAAAATCATCAAAAGAGACTCAGAAGGTCACTTCTTGCTGGCCAAAGGGAAAATCCACCAGGAAGAGCTCTCAATACTGAACATCTATGCTCCAAATGCAAGGGCACCCTCATTCGTAAAAGAAACCTTACTAAAGCTTAAAGCACACATTACACCTAACACAATAATTGTGGGTGACTTCAACACCCCACTCTCCTCAATGGACCGATCAGGAAAGCAGAAACTAAACAGGGACACAGTGAAACTAATTGAAACTCTGGACCAATTGGATTTAACAGATATATATATAGAACATTTCATCCTAAAGCTAAAGAATATACCTTTTTCTCAGCACCGCATGGTACCTTCTCCAAAATAGACCATATAATCGGTCACAAGACAGATGTCAACAAATACAAGAAGATCGAGCTAATCCCATGCCTCCTATCAGATCACCATGGAGTAAGAGTGGTCTTCAATAGCAACAAAAACAACAGAAAGCCCACATACACATGGAAACTGAACAATACTCTACTCAATGACACCTTGGTCAAGGAAGAAATAAAAAAAGAAATCAAAGACTTTTTAGAATTCAATGAAAATGAAGGTACAACCTACCTAAATCTATGTGACACAATGAAAGCAGTGCTAAGAGGAAAACTCATAGCTCTAAGTGCATCCAAAAAGAAACTGGAGAGAGCATACACTAGCAGCTTAACGGCACACCTTAAAGCCCTGGAAGAAAAACAAGTTAATTCACCCAGGAGGAGTAGAAGACAAGAAATCATCAAACTCAGGGCTGAAATCAATCAAATAGAAACAAAGAGAACCATACAAAGAATCAACAAGACCAGGAGCTGGTTCTTTGAGAAAATCAACAAGATAGATAAACCCTTAGCCAGACTAACCAAAGGGTACAGAGACAGTATACAAATTAACAAAATTAGAAATGAAAAGGGAGACATAACAACAGAAACTGAGGAAATTCAAAAGATCATCAGATCCTACTACAAAGGTCTATACTCAAAACAACTGGAGAATCTGGAGGAAATGGGCGATTTCCTAGACAGATATCAAATACCAAAATTAAATCAGCATCAAGTAGACCAGCTAAATAGTCCCATAACCCCTAAAGAAATAGAAGGGTTTATAGAAAGACTCCCAACCAAAAAAAGTACGGGACCAGATGGTTTTAGTGCAGAATTCTACCAGACCTTCAAAGAAGACTTAACACCAATACTCTTCAAACTATTCCAAAAAATAGAGACAGAAGGGACACTGCCCAACTCATTCTTCGAAGCCACAATTACGCTAATACCTAAACCACAAAAAGATCCAACAAAGAAAGAGAACTTCAGGCCAATTTCTCTTATGAATATAGATGCAAAAATACTAAATAAAATTCTTGCTAACCGAATCCAAGAGCACATCAAAGCGATCATCCACCATGATCAAGTAGGCTTCATCCCAGGGATGCAGGGATGGTTTAATATACGGAAATCCATCAATGTAATCCACTACATAAACAAACTGAAAGAAAAAAACCACATGGTCATCTCATTAGATGCTGAAAAAGCATTCGACAAAATTCAGCATCCTTTCATGCTAAAAGTCTTGGAAAGAGCAGAAATTCAAGGCCCATACCTAAACATAGTAAAAGCAATCTACAGCAAACCAGTAGCCAACATCAAAATAAATGGAGAGAAACTTGAAGCATTCCCACTAAAATCAGGGACTAGACAAGGCTGCCCTCTCTCTCCATATCTTTTCAATATAGTACTTGAAGTTCTAGCAAGAGCAATTAGACAACGTAAGGAAGTCAAAGGGATACAAATTGGAAAGGAAGAAGTGAAACTATCATTATTTGCAGACGATATGATAGTGTACCTAAGCGACCCAAAAAACTCCACCAGAGAACTTCTACAGCTGATAAACAACTTCAGCAAAGTGGCAGGTTATAAAATTAACTCAAGCAAGTCAGTGGCCTTCTTGTACTCAAAGGACAAGCAGGCTGAGAAAGAAATTAGGGAAATAACACCCTTCACAATAGCCACAAACAACATAAAGTATCTTGGCGTAACTCTAACCAAACAAGCGAAAGATCTGTACAACAGGAACTTCAAGTCCTTGAAGAAAGAAATCGAAGAAGACCTCAGAAGATGGAAAAATATTTCTTGCTCCTGGATTGGCAGGATCAATATAGTAAAAATGGCCATCTTGCCAAAAGCAATATACAGATTCAATGCAATCCCCATCAAAATCCCAAATCAATTCTTCATAGATCTAGAAAGAGCAATTCTCAAATTCATCTGGAGCAACAAAAAAACCCAGGATAGCTAAAACTATTCTCAAC
Organism: Apodemus agrarius; assembly: GCA_964023405.1. Taxonomy (NCBI): domain Eukaryota; kingdom Metazoa; phylum Chordata; class Mammalia; order Rodentia; family Muridae; genus Apodemus; species Apodemus agrarius. The sequence goes on from OZ030016.1 coordinate 90,742,095, forward strand.
AATTAAAGGACTTCTGGGGGAAACAATATCCCTGACCTCAAGCAGTACTACAGAGCAATTGTGTTAAAAACTGCATGGTATTGGTATAGCAACAGGCAAGCAGATCAATGGAACAGGATTGAAGACCCAGAAATTAACCCACAGAGTTATGGTCACTTGATCTTTGATAAAGGAGCCACAACCATCCGATGGAATAAAGATAGCCTTTTCAACAAATGGTGCTGGTTCAACTGGAGGTCAACATGCAGAAGAATGCAAATTGACCCACTCTTATCTCTTTGCACTAAGATCAACTCCAAGTGGATCAAGGACCTCCACATAAAACCAGACACACTGAAACTATTAGAAAAGAAACTTGGGAAGACCCTGGAGGACTTGGGCACAGGGGAAAAGTTCCTGAACAGAACACCAATAGCGTACGCACTAAGATCAAGAATCGACAAATGGGACCTCATAAAATTACAAAGTTTCTGCAAAGCAACGGACACTGTCAGAAGGACAAAATGGCAACCAACAAAGTGGGAAAAGATCTTCACCAACCCCACATCCGACAGAGGGCTAATATATAATATATACAAAGAACTCAAGAAGTTAGACTGCAAAGAACCAAATAACCCTATCAAAAAATGGGGCACAGAGCTAAACAAAGAATTTTCACCAGAAGAAATTCGGATGGCCGAGAAACACCTTAAAAGATGTTCAACATCATTAGTCATCAGGGAAATGCAAATCAAAACAACCCTGAGATTCCACCTCACACCAGTCAGAATGGCTAAGTTTAAAAACTCAAGAGACAACAAGTGCTGGCGAGGATGTGGAGAAAGAGGAACACTCCTCCACTGTTGGTGGGATTGCAAAATGGTAAAACCGCTCTGGAAATCAGTTTGGCGGATCCTCAGAAAATTGGGCATCTCACTTCTAGAGGACCCTGTCATACCACTCCTGGGCATATACCCAGAGGATTCCCCTGCATGCAATAAAGACACATGCTCCACTATGTTTATAACAGCCTTGTTTATAATAGCCAGAAATTGGAAGGAGCCCAAATATCCCTCAAAGGAGGAATGGATACAGAAAATGTGGTATATTTATACAATGGAATACTACTCAGCAATTAAAAATAATGAATTCATGCAATTTGTAGGTAAATGGTTAGACCTGGAAAATATCATCCTGAGTGAGCTAACCCAATCACAAAAGAATGCACATGAAATGCAATCACTGATAAGTGGATATTAATGAGCCCAGAAGCACTAAATACTCAAGACACAAATAGCAAGTCAAATGATTCCCAAGAAGAAGAAAGGAGAGGACCCTGGGCATGTAAAGATTGCATCCAGTTTAGTAAAGAAACCGAGGGGGGAGGGGGAATGATTGGGGAATAGTTGGGGGGGAGAGGAACTATGGGAACTATGGTGGGTGGGAACTGGGAAAGGGGAAAGCCTTTGGAATGTAAACATAGAATATAGAAAATAAAAAAAAAGAAAAAACTGACATACTTGAAGACCAGTGACACAGTGGGTTGAAAATTAGACAATCCTGTGACAAACCTGTGCACCATCTTGAATAGCATTCGTCGATGTCCTCCCCACCACCACGATTTCTCCTCGTGTATGTGTGCTTGTTTTTTGTGTTACTTGTGTGCACCAAATTTGTTCTAGACAGAAATATACTTTCCCCAGAAATAATTGCAAAACTCACATTCTCAAATAATCAGGTTCCCTGGACCTTACTCTAGTCTTCTCCAAAATTTAAATTCATGCAAAACAATGAATTAGAAATAGCAGATATATAGAGTTGAGAGAAAGCACTGATACTTAAATGTCAGAGAATATGTATCATTGATTATGTGGACAAACATATCAACTAGGTATCCAACAGATCTAAAAACCACAGCATTGAGAGAAGTTTATAAAAAAAATTATAATGTGTTGCTTGGGAAGTTATATCTGCAGCTTTCCTCTCTACGGCTAATGACTGTGGAAGGTAAGTAACCTGTTTATAACATTACTTCATATAGAGTTTATATCTGCACAAGGCATATTCCCTTGGGGGCAATTTCTTTGTTTTTGTTTTTTGTTTTTGTTTGCTTTTGTTTTGTTTTATAGGGGAAAGCAGAAGTCTGGACTTCAGCATACTATGTTCTTGGTTTCTCAGATGAAGCAGACTTTGATAAATATAAATCTTTCTTTCATTCCCTCTTATAGAAATGTATCAGTATCTATTTTTACCAGAAGTATCTCTCCAATTTCCAGTATCATGTAATGATAAAGACTTTCTAATGCATGTATAATCCATGCTTGAACATTAAGGCATGTTCTGAACCAAATGAATATCTCAGCCATCAGGTTACAGTTGAAACATTCCATTCTACACTTACCTGCATAACCACACCTTGTTTACTTAAGGGAAAATAACAATCTTTGTTTATTATTATAGAAATATACAGAAATCCTATAGAAAGAAATATATATCCTGTTCACTGTACCAATGAGGATAATGTGGTTGGCTTTTCCCCTGAGCTTTAGCAAAGTCATTAAGTCATTCTTTCTTGACTGCTACATGGGTTTGGAAATGTCTAGCTCCTCTTGTTCTATTCAAGAGAAGGAATATTTTGTTCTGAAGTCTCTAATTGCATTATAGTTCCTATTTCCATCTGGCCAACTGTTTGCATGTGGGGTCAGCTCAAAGGACTCAGGGTCATTTCTCTATAAAACCATTCCCTTGCTTACTTCCCATAAGCATGGACCTAGAAAGTAGGTCAGACTGCATCTCCAAAATTGTTCAAAGAAACATCTTCCAGATTGAGCAATGGACTCCAGGGTTTAACAAAACATCTGCAGTGTTTTAGTTCTCCTCCAGCTAAAGAGGAGGAAAATCCCAGATTTCTACCCCTCGCTCCTACTTTGTGAAATGCCTGCTCGTGGCTTTTTCTTCTGTGGAAATGCCATTGCCTTACGTCTAATTACAGTGGAAACTTCTTTAAAAGTCATTTACTGACAGCATTCCAGTAAGTGCTGTTGGACCAGATATTTCTAAAATGCTGTTTTTATACTTCCCTCAGTGCCAGTCTGATTAGAATAAAAAAAAAAATAAACCTAGAAAAGGCTTCAAAGGGTGTTTTTGGTACATCCACCATTTTTGTTTTCACAATTACAGATATTTCACATTTTCCAGTTTACTTCACTCTTACGTCAAGTAGAAAGGAAATCCAATGCAAGTCCAGCTACAGCTTCTATTTCAGTAGACCCTGAGCAAATTCCAATGTTCTACTTAATATATCCCCTGGAACTCTGAGTCTTCATCTAAGGATTTTTGCTCCTTTCCAGCCTGTAAATTGACTGTGAAATATAACCCTCAGCGTAGGAAAGCAGAGCGGATTTCAGAGACCTCACTGGAGGAACAGCGTGAGACCTCACTGGAGGAACAGCGTGTGAAGTGATATTTTGACTAAGGTGGTTGACTTACAATCTATTCCAAATCCCCAGTCAGTGGTGACTTAGGCATCCATCCATTTCATTCTTTCATTCGTTTATCTTCTGATTAATTTACTATCGATGCAATAAATCTCTATTTAGGAATCCTTTCGTAACCTGTGACGATTAAGACAGGTAGTGGTCTAACAAGACACATATTTCACATGGAGAAATCACACCTCAATGAAAGACACAAAATTTTGAAAGCAGATATGATGCCAGGCGTGATAATCTGCTGCCACCATTCCTAGGAATGTTAGGCATTTGAGTGGGTATTTATTTGCTTACTAAACCAATGACTAGCGGTAGGTCACAATGAGAAAGGATTGTTCTATTTTGACACTGCTATATCTACCACACCCAGAACAAGGCCACCTTCATAATATTAATTAAGTATTGAATAGTAGAAGGCCTGGATTACTTGTTTATATGCCACCAGTTGTCTAGAAAAGAAAATCACTTAGTCTTCACACCAGTCCTAAAATGTTGAAGCTGTCGCTATCTCCTTGACAGTTTGAGGAAGTCACATAGCATGTATAAAACCTGGCCTAGTATTTTATGTGATTGAGATTCAGAAGCAAATAGTGTATGTCAAGCACACACCCTCCTTACTTGCTTTTCCAATCAAATTCTAGGTGCTCTGATAGTTGAAATCTAAGCACAGCCAGTTTTAAGAGTCTTGAATAACAAGCTAAGTGACTGGTATGTTAGTTTCTAATTTCTCTTCCTTTAAGGATTGTGGCGTGTGCTGGCTTGAATGAGAATGGCCCCCATAGACTCACCTACTTTAATGCTTGGTTCCCAGTTGGTGGACTATTTGGGAAAGATTAGGAGGCGCAACCCTGCTGGAGAAGGTCAATCCAGCCCTGCCTGTGGCCAGCAGATCACATGTAAGTTGTCAGCTACTGCTCTAGCACCATGCATGCCTGCCTGCCATCACACTCCATGCTGTGGTGGTCTAGCCCTGTGAACCTGAAAGCAAGCCCCGAATTAGATGCTTTCTTTGGCCAGTTGCCTTGGTCATGGTGTTTAGTCATAGCAATAGAATCGTATCAAAGACATTGTGTTGGTGCTCCCTAATCCCTCTAATCTTCAGCAAGTTATTCCAGGAACTGTTCACTTCTCTAAAGTATAGCTCATGAAGATGATTTTATTTATTGCTTATGAAAGGTATGAAATAAGGAAAATAGAAAAATGAAAGTATGCAATAGCCCAGATAGATAGGTTGATAATAGTGATAATAGGAACTTTGATGAGCAAAGATGGTGATTGTAAGAGTGGTTACTGACTGAAGCTGAGGGACAGCTTCCAGAGACTTCAACGGGACTAAGCAATGGGGGTACTGGTAGCATTGGTTGACCTTTTTTCTAGTTTCCCACATGACTTAGTTTGGTGAAATATAAGGCAAGTATATTTTGAGCATGATGACTCAAAAACAAGGTTCAGAACACTGCAATCATGAACCACATTGAAAGAACATTGACTAGTAATTTCTTCCAAACTGAAACATTCCATTCTGAAGAGATGCTTTATGAGATTCAGGAAGGAAGCAAAACTTACAAGACTCAGGAAGTATGTAGTTCACTGGTCTCTGGGAAATTCCACAAACATAAGAATCATAAAGTCCCTCTCCAGTCTTATACAAGCAGCAAAGACAACTGGGAGAGGAGACTCACCACTTTCACCTCTCTTAGGGAGCCCCAGGGATGCACTCAGGCTAGAGGGCATCTCCATGATGCAGCTTCATTGGACCAAAAAAAATGCCCCATGTACATGCCTACAGTCCTGTCTGATAAAGCCAATTTCTTAATTGAGGTCTCTCTTACCAAATGACACTAGTTCATAAAAGCTAACCGGTACAATTAATTTGCTCTATGGTTGGCACTTCGTCTATCGTGAGGACACATTTGCTCATATTTCTCGAAGTTTCACACAAAATGATTCTGCAGGGACTAACAGATCCAAAGATAAGCTTGGGAAATGCAGATGACTTCTTCTATGGAGACTGAGACATGCAACTGGGGCTTATCTGTGTTTGGTGGTAGGGACTTGTATTTTGAGACATTCACAATATGGCTACCTTTCTCCGTGTACTATTGATTAGTATACCTTCTAACTGTTTCATGTGGGTGACAGATCCAGGATAATCAGGGGTGAGCTGTCTGAGAAGAGAATTTCCTTAGGGAGAACCCCAGTTTGCCCATCTTCCTTAGTATCATATGGAGTAGAATGTTTCCTTAATGAATGGGACTTGGTGTGTGACCACAAGGATACCCTAAAACAGACTGGAGAATGCCTTAAGGACACTGAGATTTGCACACAGGAGATAAGACTTCCAGCTAGCTGTCAGGGCAGTTGCACTGGCTGTTGCTATTTTCTCTGTGATGAAATGTGCAGCTGGGATGCTCAGAATCAAATTGCCTGGTTGAGGAATAAATCACCAGGAAAGGGATATGCAGTTAGTCCTCTGAATTGGCAGGTAAACAGGACAAAGGAGAATGATATGTAGCTGCTAGGTTACCATTGCTTATGGGGGGAAGGCAAAAGGGAAAAAGAATAAAGTTAGACCTGCGCTAGAGATTCCTGGAATCCTCAGACCTGGAAATCATGGGAAGAATAAGGCATTGAGGAAGAGAGTGAACATGGGATATATGATGAAAAAGTTATCCATCAGATTCAAGCTTAGATAAAGAAGGGAGAATCCATAACTGGACATGCAGATGGGAGATTCTTCACAAAAGAGTATGAATATCAAGAAATACTTAGCACTTGATCTCAGAAAGACTACTGACAAGTCATGAAAGAATCTAGCAATATGTTGGACCCTGAGGTTTTGAGAAATGGGGACAGGTATTATCTGTCTTGAGTTCTGTCACAGCAGAGAAACTAAGTCATACAGCTACAACCCTTGAGAAAAAGCCTGAGTCAATATGAGGGAAATCAGTCCCTGATGAGCTGGGTTATAGAGGTCATTAGTGACACTTGGTCATTACTGTCTGAGGTCCCCATGAATAGAGAGGCATTAATGGTGAACTTAGTAAAAGAGAGGCCATGCTTCTGTCCAGTTTATGAGGCCACATAGGGCTATTCTTACAGAAGAGCTAGAAAAAAAAGTTAATTCAGGACTTTTGAAATAGATAAGTGGGTAAAGTCACTGCCACTATTTCTAATAGCTTGACTTCAATACCCATACCCATACAGTAGAATGAGGAAATTGACTATTAATAGTCACCATCTGATTTTTACACGTTAACACACACACACACACACACACACACACACACACACATATACACACACATACACACACACACACACACACACACACACACACACACACACTCCTAGACAGAGAGACAGACAGACACATACACACAGACACATGTACGTCAAAAAATTAAAGAAAGAGATTGGTTCAACAATGATCTTAGGAACATTGTAAAGCTTCAGTGGCTTTGCTGAGGCCCATTCTGAGCCATGGTCTTTATAAGATACACGAGGTTTTGGCTGAACTGAGTGATTTAGACTAGTGTGTAAAACAAGTCTGTAAAGTAAAGAATAATCAAGAGGCCATGAAAGACAGGTAAAGCATAAAATGGGGTTTATCAGGGTCACTTGAAGCCAAATGTGATGCAATTTGTATCAAGATAGGTGCTCTTGGGGGAAGAATTATAAAGAAACCAAATGCTGTGCTAGTCAGCTGTTTGAAAGCTACTATATCTGAGCAGTAGCCCATAACAGACATAATTAGTGCAGCAGTACAGATGGAAAAGATTAAGCTTGACCTAGGGGTGGGCAACATTGCTCCCAGAATATATAATGCAAAGTTCACTGGCGATAGAGCTGTTTGTGCTGCCTGGGATCCTCTCAGCAGCTAGGTGTAGGCGATGTGAGAGGAGGAGAACAGTGTTGGACACAAGGTTGGCAGGATCAGGAAGCAGCTGTAATAGAAGGGCTGCATACTGCTCTTAGCACATTGTGAGGCTGAGACTCTCAGGGATTGGCAGGTGAAAACAGCCCTACATGAGCAGCAGTGATTCAAAGTAAGAGGCCAGTTGTTTTGTGGAAAATGTCTACGGATCATTGAAAGCTAAACAAAGTAGTGTCCTCCACCTAAACCATTGTGATCAATATTAACTAAATATTTCTAATAAGAAGGGATGGAGTATTTTTGTGCTGTATTGGACCTTGCTAACACTTCTTTGACAGTATCCTCTTAGTTGTCCAAGACCAAGAGGCACTTACTTTAGATAGATGAAGTGAGTCTTATCTGGCCTAACACTTTATAAAAAAGGATTACCTACCTAATGCTAACACTTGAGCTTATTATAAAATTTGGGAAAGCACAAAAAAGAAAGATAAGACATCAATGAAGGCGCTTTAACTGAAGATTCTTGTGTGAGCAGCAAAAAACATTCCTAGAAGCAATTAAGTAGCTGAATTTAAAAAAAAACAGTGTTAGGTTTGGGCTTTCTGTCTGGGAATTGTTGTCCAGAGAGACAATCAAGGCCCACAAGCTACTAAAGAAAATGTCACTGCTGTTGGTTGCATGTCATCACTAGGTGTCAAACCCCTACTGATGGGGATACCAAATGCCATGGTTGTAGGACATATAGAAATTAGGCTATGGCTGAACAGGCTATGAAGCTTCCTCCTGTCAGCTGGATTTCATAGTGCTGGAAGGCATCATGTGATGTACTTAGGGAGATCTGTCACCAGCAGTCTTGCTCAGCTATAGATCACACAAACTGCAATACCAATATCCCAGGTAAGATGTGCAATAATTGTAGGACTGGTATGGCTTCAATCCACTGGTTTCCTTATGGATTTAAGACCTCTAATGCAAGATGGATCTTCCATCTGGTACCATAAGCCAAGACAAAAATCTCTTAAATAACAACGTTGTAGATCCTAGTGGGTGACCACTGTCACTGCTTTTGTGAAATTAAAGGGATATGCCTGTTAAATAGCCTTCTAAATATTTGTGCATATAGTGATAGATAACTGCTGCAGCCAGCCTCTATTGATCATGAAGAAACCCTCTTTTTTGTAACAGGCTCTGTAAGCTTCTGAGATTAAGTTGCTGTTGTTAGTATAACACAGTAGTTTGGCTCTCAGCTGTAGAAAAAGCATGTCATCCTCCCCAAGGATCAGGGACTCTTCTATAAGATTGTAAGAGCTGGAGGAAGACATAGAGTATTGTGTGACAATTTTCTCCGAGTTGTAATAAAACCTGCAAGGCTAAGGAATTGTTCAAAAGTCTTAAGTCAGCTGGGTGGCTCCACAGCCTTCTATTCACAGCCCACCAGGAGAGAGTGGTCTCCCTGCAGCACTTTCACTTCTGAGTACGGAGGTAAGATCTCCAACTTCTCTCTGGAGGGGAACAGCTAGAAGCATACAGGGCATATCATCAGTGGAACAGATGGGACAGAAATCCTCCCACCACCATTTGCACCTGTGAGCCGGGCAGCTCCTCAGCCTTCTGTGCAAGGCCCACCAGTAGAGAGTTGGTCTCTCAGGAGTACAGACACAGACTTATAAGCCCACAGAAGGGACAAGCTCCAGCCAGAGACAGGAAGACCAACTAGCATCAGAGATAGGCATTGGCAAGCAAAAGAACCCTACCAACAGAAACCAAGGCTACTTGGCAGTATCAGAACCCAGCTCTCCCACCACAGCAAGTCCCAGATACCCCAACACACTGGAAAAGCAAGAGTTGGATTTATATTCATATCTCATGTTGCTGATAGAGAGCTTCAACAAGGACTTAAATGGCTCCCTTAAAGAAATACAGGTCAACATGGGTCAACAGGCAGAAGCCCTTAACGAGGAAACACAAAAATCCCTTAAAGAATTACAGGAAAACATAATCAAGTGAGGGAAATAAACAAAACCATCCAGGATCTAAAGTGGAAGTAGAAACAATGAATAAATCACAAATGGAGACAACTCTGGAGATAAAAAACCTAGGAAAGAAATCAGGAGTCATAGATGCAAGCATCAACAACAGAATACAAGAGATAGAAGACAGAATCTCAGGTGCTGAAGATACCATAGAAAACATTGACTCAACAGTCAAAGAAAATGCAAAATGCAAAAAGCTTATAACCCAAAACATCCAGGAAATCCAGACACAATGGGAAGACCAAACCTAAGGATTATAGGGATAGAAGAGAGCAAAGATTTACGGCCAGTAAATATCTTCAACAAAATTACAGAAGAAAACTTCCCTAACCTAAAGAAAGAGATGCCCATGAACATACAAGAAGCCTATAGAACTCAAAGCAGACTGGACCAGACCAGGAAATCCTCTTGTTTTTCTACATTTTTCTACAACTTTCTCAGAAATATTTCCATGTAACGCTTCATTTCTATCAAAAAAAGAAATATTTTCCACATCAATTTTCGATTCTATCATAAAATGTTTCTACTTCCTTTTCAATTAAATTAGCAGTGTTATTTATGTCTACCATTTTACTCTTTAATTTTCCATGAAAATTGTCAATTTTAATGTGTTATTATTTATATTTTTTCAATTTTGTCAGAAATATTTTCCATGTAAATCTTTAATGTTATCATAAAATGTTTTTACTTTCTTTTTCAATAAAAATAGGGGAAAAACACCCCTCCAAAAGTCTTAAGTCTTAGGGGCCCCTTCCTAGACTTGTATATACAGTAAGGACTGCTTGGAAGAAGAGAATCTTTTAGTTGTACACCAGTCTTTAAGTCATACAGGTAGCTGTTATTGAAGGAGAGTGGGGATTTTAGTTTATGCAAATGTCTTTTAGTCGTACTTGTTCCTGTATTAATCAGCAGTACCCCATACTTCAGTAAGAAAGCCAGATATGTTAATATGTTTGCCAATCTGATGTCTTTCCAGTTAAAACACATTTGCACATGTGGTTACAACAAAGACTGTATGAACTACAAGTTTTCATGATCTCTGACAAATATAATTGATTCAGTTCTAACAGAATGATCATGTATCATCTTGGGTCTCAGGTGCATGGCCTCTATCTGCCCTTCCAAAAACACAGGTATGCATCAAAATGTTCAGCATTTATTGAAGATTTCTTGACTCTAAAATTATGACAGTTTAAAAACATATTTACATACATAAAAGTTATGAATATATCAATGCCATGTAGGTGGAGTTCTGAAGCTTCCAGCTATAACTGAATTAATTAAATTCATGATAACTCAAAAAATTTACTAGTCTATTAGTTTATTAGTTTAAAGTTTATTAGTCTTTCTAGTGTACCTCCTGTTGCAAAAAGAGTTTCCTTTCATGACCAGCTTAGGCTTATGGCAACAATGATCTATGGCTAGGGACAGGGCAGAGATGCAAGTCTGTAAAAGTGTTAGTGGGATGTGAGAAATAAGCATGGCCGTGCATTCCCTGTCATCCAGACATTAGAATGGGGAGATGCTAGGGATTCCACTATGATGGTTTGTATATGCTTTGTCCAGGGAGTGGCACTGATGGGAGATATGGCCTTTCTGGAGTATGTGTGCCACTGTGGGCATGGGCTCCAGTCCTAGCTGCCTGGAAGCCAGTCTTCCACTAGCTTCCTTCAGATGAAGATGTAGAACTCTCAACTCTGCCTGTATGACTCCTGCCTAAGATGCTGCCATGTTCCTGACTTGATGATAATGGACGGAACCTCTGAACTTATAAGCCAGCCCCAATTAAATGTTGTCCTTTATAAGACTTGTTTTGGTCATGGTATCTGTTCACAGCAGTAAAACCCTAAGACACCCACCAAACAGTGCCCATTTTTTGCCCAAACATTTTCTTAGATTCTTTGGTTTCCCTTACCTGGTCCCTAAAGCTACAGCTAAATCTCCCCTCCTCTTGGTAATGAAATAGTGTAAGACAAAGCTCTCCTGTTGGTGCCTAGTGACTCACATTCTGACTATTATTTCTTGGATTATCCCAACTGGCCATACATTTCACTTTGCAGACATTAGTTGCCTTTTGTTGTAAATAGTAATAATTTCCTGCATGCTGAAGTGCTTACATTTTCTCTAGAGTTGATTTACAGACTTAACATCTCTGTTCCTAAAGTTCTGGTCTCTGATACTACTCTTCTTATGCTTTTCTGTGGGTGTTAAGTATGCATTAGTATCTTATATCATGGGTCAAATCTATAATCAAAATATATGTGAGGCTGAAACTTCAGAATCTGGTCTTATTTTGATTAAGGGTCTTTACATATGTAATTAAATTAAGGATCTCAAGATTTGTTCACATAATATTAGGGTGGACCCAAACTCCACTTATGTGTGCTGATGTGATAAAAGACAGAAAACACAAAAATACAGGGAAGAAAGCCACCTGGAGGCAGAGGCAGAATTTAGAGGGATGTTCTTCAAACCGAGGAGCATTCTTGAGATTACCAACATAGTTAGAGAAAGATGGATCTGATCAGCCCTTTCAGCCTCTGAACAGAATCAAGCCTTGATAATAATATCTTGATTTGTGACTTCTAGCCTCCAGAACCATGAAAGAATAAATTTCTGTCTTTAAAGCTACCAAATTTGGGTTAATTTTTTTCAGTGCCCTAGGAAATAACTTCACTGTGCCTTATTAAATCATTCTTGTCTTCTAATTCTCCATGACACTGAAAATCAGAGCACTGTGGTTTCTTTTATTTGTTCCTTACCTTATAGATTGTTGTAATGTTTGGGAGGAAATTTATAATGAGATTCTTTAAGTCATAGATTTTTCAGAAACAATTTCCCTGCAAGGTTCTCTTTTTGTTATTATTTTATGGGAGTTCTACATCTGTTAAAAATACATTTTATTAGCTTAAAATATTCTTTTAGAAAACATAGCCAAAAGCTTCTATCAAAAGATGTACCTGCCGAAATGTAAGCTGGAGACAACAGTATAGCTGTCTTATGAATCTCACTCTAGTACGTTAAACATGCACTTGGTATTCAATATAGATGTTGTGTGCCTTGCCTCTGGACTTCAAGAACACATAAATCACATCTTTAGACAGTTCTTCTCCTTGCAATTGGAAATTTTAAAATAAGTTGTCTTCTTTTTCAAAAACTGATTAACTGAATAGCTTTATTTTGAAGTCTAAAACATCTAGCACTGGATGCCCAGAATCTCATATTTACTAGTGAGATTTCATCAGTTACATAAGTGGATTGCCAAATGTCACTATTGTGTTACATGCTGTATGCTTAGGAAAATATTGCATAATTATAAAGTGATTCTTAGTTCTAGTAGATTATGTAGTAATTATACTTAATATTGCAGTTTAAAAAGTGATTACTATGAAAGCTCATTATAAAAGGCAGAAATAGTCACATATGTGTCCTTAATTATATCTGACACAATAGAAGTTGATGTTAATTGAAATGATTTATTGTTATTACAGTAACCTAATTAAAGAATATGCTAGAAGTGATATCTAACTTTTCTAAAGAACAAGTGCCAAATCAGTACAAGACAACTTAGAGGAGAATCCCCGCAATCTAAATTTGCTTGTTTCTTTACTTAGCAAATATTTTCAAAACACTCTACATATCTATTCCCCCCTCATCTCCCTATGCTTAGGACTGGCACCTGCAAGTACTTCATAAATTTATATTAGATAAATTAATGAATAAGCTCTGTTAAGGTTAATTTAAAATTCAATAATTTTATTAAAAACGTGTTATGATAATCTAATATGATTATCCTAGTAGCTGGAGGTCATTGTCCGTTTGGAAGCATGACATGGAGAATCTGATCCTTTCTCAGTTCTATATATGTAAATTCAACATTGTGAAGACACATTCAGATGGTTCAAGGATTCCCCAAAGCCTATTGGAACTCAATGTAGGAACATTAACTGAGGGTGAAACTTGTTTCACTTAATCTGGTATTCTCTGTGCTTATCTGTGTTACTCAGAACACAGTATTTCATGACTCTTCATGCAATTGTATGCTATTTTGTATAGACACCATATGTTTTAAATCAACTCATCTTTGACAGAAGTGCTAACAATGCTCAATGCCATTTATTTAAAATTAACCAGAAGAGTTTGGATGTTGTACATTTAAGGTTCTAAATAAGCCAAGTGTTCTCTGACTCTTACGCAATCTGTATGCACATCAAAGTATCACATTATGTTCCACAAAATGAACAATAATTTTAAGTCAATCAAAATCAAAAACATAAAACTTATAGAAAAGAAAATAACTGTAGCTAATAATAGTGTTTTATGAACCTTACTAACCAGATGTTTGTGGTTATGGACTTTCCAAATAAACTAACAGGAAATGTTGTACCTTTCTTTAGTATTTAAACAGATATCGAGAAAGAGCATTACCTTACTCTTAATTTACTTTGTTTCGCAATCACTTTTAAACTACCAAGCATGACAAATTATACAAAATCTCTTTCTTCAACTGGTAACATTAAACATCATACATTTAAAAGAAACACAAAAATAAAAATAGCAGTATATCCCATCGAAGACTAAAGACTACCAGTTGCAAAACATATTTGAATCATGGAGGTATTCAATCTTCCTGATGAAATCTTGTCTTTCATATATCCCTAGCCAGTGACATTTGTATGACATACCTAGTGAGAAGCTAACATCCTAGATGATTGATACATCGTGAGTGTCTGGGACATGCCTAGTAATATTTTTAAAGCTTCAGAATTCAAGGTCTGTGATTGGTTGGATATAGGTTAGGCCAGGCAGAGGCTCTATCCTCGTAAAGCTCCCTTGTTTCTCCTGAGAACCAAAGCAACACTCAAGAACTACCACCTGTGTGGCTGGAGAGGCTGTCAAGGTGTTATGAGTTCATGCAGCTCTTGCTGAAGAGCCAAGGGTCAGTGCCATGTTAGGTGTCTTCCCCCAGGTCCAGGGAGAACCAAAGCCTCTGACCTTCATGAGAATCTGAACTCACATGAAACTCTCTCCCTGTACACACTTAAAAGCAATAAAATGAATATTTTAAAAATGCCATGTGGCAAAACTTGATTAAGATGCAAGAAACCTTGAAACCAGAAGAAAAAAAAAAAGAAGAAAGGAGTGAGGAAGGTGAGGGCGAGGCTAAGCTCGAGTCAAGGCAGCGCAAGAGCATGCTGCTCCTATGCTCTCCTGTCCTCTGTGGTACACAGTGGAGCCGGAGAGTGAACAAGATAAAATGATTCCAACCTCCAATTCATATGTCACTACTAGAAGCCTGACAGGAGAGTCTAAAAATATAGTGAGTTGATTCTCAAGGCCTGAAAATATTACCTATTTTGGAATTTCTCCAGAGATTCAAATACTTGGGACCTTGGAACAATTTTCATGACCTTTCTCCTTCATTTTTCATGGCAGAATATAGCCTCAGTATAAGGTCTGAGAGAGTTAATCTAGATTAGAACACACCTGCCACGCCATTACATCAACAAGGGACATAACCCCAGTCCTCATTCCTCAGCCACGCAGTGCACTGCCCGCACCTCCCCTAATCTACATAGTCACTTGTCAAGATGAGTGATTTCCATTGACATGTCAGTGTTCCTGTTGTTTTTTTTAACGTTACTTGTGATTGATTTAACATATTTTAACTGACATCCTTTTCTATGCAACTGGATACCACGGATGAATATATTTGATAGATATTTCTTTTCCCTTCTACTTTCTAAATGAGTTCAGTGTTCGTGAAATGAGCTGAATTTCCCTGGAGAATTAAATCCATTACACTGTTGCCGCACAGTTACAGGTGATACCAAATACACAGCTATCCCAGTGCACTCTTTTACCACGCCTAGCAAATCTGTAAATCAGTCCTAAGAAGGGAAGAGAAGTCTGTTTCCACTGTTGTGCAAGCTGTTTCAGATGCCTCTTCATCCCAAGGAAAAATAAAAAGCTCTCCAGCCACAAAGAGTAAACACACACACACACACACACACACACACACACACACACACACGAGAGAGAGAGAGAGAGAGAGAGAGAGAGAGAGAGAGAGAGAGAGAGAGAGAGAGGAGAGAGAGAGGGAGAGAGAGAGAGAGAGAGAGAGAGAGAGAGAGAGAGAGAGAGAGGAGAGAGAGAGAGAGAGAGAGATACAGAGAGAGAGAGAAGAAAAAATAACTGATGTAAGTAAATGTGCTTTAACATGTTTAGACATTCTCTACCCAATACTGAAGAATTAGTCTCTAGACTTAAAAGTGTGATCCATTCTGTCGCATACATATATATGCAGACAAAGACATTCATACACATAAAATGAAAATAGAAATATTTTTTCTTCTTTCTGTTTTTTAGTCCCATTTTGTAAAGCTGTAGGGGCATTTTTTGTTCTCATAATTTCATATTCTGATATGCACAAATGGGATTTTCATTGTCTTTAAAAGAATATATGTGCAATTGCTGTGTTTTCCAACATATACTCAGGAAGAAGAGACTGGTTCTAGAAGTACACTTTCCTCACATGCTCCTCCATGAAGACACAATAAGTACCTTCTGCCACAGATAACCTCGCCCTGCCTCTGAGAATGGAATGTAGAAAACTTATGCAAGGAAGTTCTTTCCCTTCTACTAATTAGAAAGAATACTTGAGGGTTTGGTTGAGTACTAGATAGTCAGATTCTGTTCTTTAAATTCAACCCGGGAGCTACTATTTGTTTTGCAGGTGGGTGAAAAGAAATTGCTGTGTTTGTACTCTCAAATCATTGTCAAGTTAACATTATCCTTTGGTGAAAGACAGAGAGACAGAGAGAGAGAGAGAGAGAAAGAAAATCACCCTTGACCTTTCACGTCCAGATACTTAGGAGTACCTCACACCAGTCAGAATGGCTAAGATCAAAAACTCAGGAGAAAACAGGTGCTGGTGAGAATATGGAGAAAGAGGAACACTCCTCCACTGCTGGTAGGGTTGCAAGCTGGTACAACCACTCTGGAAATCAGTCTGGCGGTTCCTCAGAAAACTGGAAATGATACTTCCAGAGGACCCAACTATACCACTCCTGGGCATATACCCAGAGGACTCCCCAGCATGTAATAATGATACATGCTCCACTATGTTCATAGCAGCCCTATTTATAATAGCCAGAAGCTGGAAAGAACCTAGATGTCCCTCAACGGAGGAATGGATACAGAAAATGTGGTATATATACACAATGGAGTACTATTCAGCAGTTAGAAACAATGAAGTTATGAAATTCTTAGACAAATGGATGGAACTGGAGAACAACATCCTAAGTGAGGTAACCCAATCTCAAAAGAACACTCATGGTATGCACTCACTGATAAACGGATATTAGCCTAGAAGCTTGGAATACCCAAGACACAATTCACATATCAAATGATGGCCCAAGAAGAAGGAAGGAGTGGCCTCTGGTCCTGGAAAGGCTCAGTGCAGCAGTGTCGGGGAATACCAGGACAGGGAAGTAGGAAGGGATGGATTGGGTAACAGGGGGAGGGAAGAGGGCTTATGAGACTTTTGGGGAGGGGGGATCCAGGAAAGGGAAAATCACTTGAAATGTAAAGAAAGAATATATCGAATAAAAAAATGAAATAAAATCATTTACACAACAGTAGAACCTTTTAAACATCAAAGTTTTAAAAATCCTTAGATTTGCCAGAGTTCTTGGCACCTTGTATGGGCAAGGTTAGAATCTGGTTAGGGTCTGCAGAGGGCAAAAATCTTCTGAGTTAATGAGACTAACACAGCAAACAAAATGTTTTCCTGAAGACCAAATCTGTAGCTTGCATAGATAAAATGGCTGTGACACCCACATTCCTCTAAGAGTGTCTACGTCCATCTGCACACTACAAGCTCTCTCTAGCCTATCATGGAAATGCTTCTTAACTTAGATAATACTTAACAATTTTAAGTGTTACATGAAATAAAGAAAGTTTATGTCTGATAAATGCAAAATTCAATTGAATGAAAATGTGTCTGTAGGTTCTCTACTCTCTTTCTCTAATAAATGACAATGGTACATACTTTCTCTCTTTCTGTTTTCCCTTAACAACAACAACAACAACAACAAATGTTAGGATCTTTAATGCTGTTTGCTGAACAGTGGCTTCACTTTGTAAAGAACACTAAAGACATCTCTGAATGAATAAACTTATCTTAAGGTATTTCTTCTGGATGTATTATATTTATAATACAATTTAACTCTAGGTGAAATCTTGAGTTAAAGTATATATTTATTTGAAGAAATATTCACAATAGAGTCATACTACTTTATATGCCTCATGAATGTCATGAGTAACAGAGAATTTTGCTGAACTTTCCTTTTGGTGGGTTACAAAAGGAAAAAAAAGTCACATTTGTAGAAAATGTACACCACTACCTTTTCAGAGAAACGTGAAGAGAGTGAGAGACCTTGGACACTCAGTCCTAAAGATTATGTCTCCATCAAATCCCTCCCTCAGGACCCTCCTGCCCCACCTTGCCCCCATGGACAAAGAAGCAAAAAGACTTCAAGAACCCCAGGGAATGGAGGGCACCAAGGAAACAAAGCCCTCTAAACACAGAAGTGCTGATGTGCATAAGAACTCACAGAAACTGGCAGCGCACACTGATCCTGCACAGGTCTGAGTCAGATGTGGTCTCAGAGTTGAGACGAGCGACAGACACAAGCCCGTCCTCATATGGAATCCCTGCCCCCACCTAAGTGATCACGTGTGTCTCTGGGTCTAGATGTGCTTCTTATGTCTTGTCTTTGACTCTTTTTCTTCTGTTTGTTTTGTTCTATTCCAGTTTGGCTTTGCCTTATCATATTTTATTTTATTTTATTTTATTGTTATTCTGTAAATGCCTGTTTGTTTCTAACGAGAGACAGAAAAGGTGTGGATTCGCATGGGAGGGAAACATGAAGGTCTCTAAAGATTTAAGGAAATGGAAACCATAATCAGGATACATGATAAAAGGCAAATAGAAAAACTATCTGTTCAGAACAGCTGCTTTATTAGCTGACTTATCTCCCTAGCTCTATATGACTGTTTTATTTTTATTTACCTAGTGATTAAGTAAGGTCAAAATTAAGAAGGTGAAATTAATAAAACTATTAGAAGAAAATATGGTGGACATATCTGTGTGTGCATGTTTCAGCATGTGTGCTTCAAAAGATACCGCTTAAAAGGTGAAAATACAAATCATGGAATAAGGAAATATTTGTAAATATATGGAGACTGTCTGGATCTGGTACACAGAGTATGCTAGAACTCTGTGGATCAAAAAGATATGGTCTATATAAATAATTATGGTCAAAATTTGACCCATTTTGAAAAGCATAAGTTCCTCGACTTATTGTTCGTCATTGTTGTTCACCAATCAATACTAGTTTGGGTTATTTGCTATGCTATATGATTCCATATAAATGTTAGGATCACGTCATGTATTTCTAACAAGAAAACTTTTTAAAAAGCCATTGGAAGTTTGACAGGGATCCCACTGAGTCTGCACGTAAACATGGGTGTTCCTAATTATTTAGCTCTTTAGTTTCATTCATCAGAACTTGGTTGTTTTCAGTGAATGAAACCCAGGCCTTCTTGATTATATTTATCACTAGTTATTTCATTCTTTTTTCCTTTATCAATTTCTTTATATCTTACACAATCCAAGCTGACTTCTAGGTTGTGCATCTTGAGTCATATTTTAAAATATCTCTATTTTAAGAGTATAAAATGATCTCCTCATTTTCAGTTTGTAACCTTTATGGTTTCATTTAAATCATTGTTTCAGAGGGAATCATGATATGAGATTTCAGGTCCAAATTCTTTGCTCTATTTGGCTCAGCATTTGCTCTAATAATAATGCAGAGTTTGTTTTTCACTGATGTAAGGCTCTTTTTAATGATTAAACTCCATGTGTGCTTGGATAGCTCTAGCCCACACTCAAACACAAAACTATTTGGTGATCAAATCTTGATGTTAATTTGTGGCTGGCAGCAGAGGGAGGCTGTTTTCTTCTCAGGCATTTCTTTCTTCACAGTTGTAATTGTCTTCTTGTTCATTCTTTCTCAGATGACCTGTAGGGCAATATCATCAAGTTTTAAAAACTGGTTTTAGTTTTACTGAGGAAACACCAAGTTTAGAAGTTAGAACAGAAAATGTACTATCTTTGTGATGTTGAGTTCTCCTGTCCAGGAATAGACCACACTGTCTTCTTTGTTCAAGCCTTCGATTGAGTCTTTTTGTAAAAGTTAAAATGCTTAATACATGGATGGCTCGTGTATTATTGTTCTATTTATCCCTTGGTATTCAATCTTATTTATTACTTGTCTACATTAGACATTTTCTTTCCAGATGAAGGAACTATCAGTTAGTTCATTATGGCAGGTTAGGCATGAAGGCTGGAAAGACTATGGTAGCTTAGTCTATGGTTGTAGTGTAAGCTGGTAGCACTACTTATATCATGGTGGAGCAAAGAATACCCCAGAATCAGATGCTAATATCACCTTCAAGACCTTCCCCTGTTTATTTCTGCCCAAATCCACCTCTTTTAGCCATGTCTTCTATTAAAAAGGCTCTACCATCCCTTCATACAGCACCACCAACTAGGGTCCTGCGGTGTTCAAACACAGGAACCTGTGGAGTACATTGCACATTAAAGCTACAGCCGATACCACAAAGGCCCCAAATGCCTTGATCCTGTCTCAGAGACCACATGTGAGGCAGGCTTTTAGGACATTCCTGCTCCTGAGGAGATCTGGTCTAAATTTCTTCAGTATGGGTCTGAAGTTTACTACATGTCTGACAATCTCAGCCATGAACAACTGGGAGCATCATCTGTTTTCCATGATCACCAGGAAAGGGAGTCAGGGCAATATATGAAAATTCTGAAGAATTGGATGCCGGCCATGCTGTGCTCTCAGGTGTTATTAGCATAATTAAGGAACACTATCACAACTTCGGTTAAGAGAGCTATAATTAAGATAGTAAACAGAATGTTCAGTCATTCACTTACTGCATCAGTCAGTTGTCTCCTTTTCTACCAAATACTCAGTGCATGCTAATTCATGTCAGGCCAAGGCTAATTTCAAAGTCGCCATTTCTTCCAAGAGTATCTATGTAAGGTTAAAAACGATCAGGTATCAGCAAGCTGAGCCAATTGAAATAAAGAAACAAAGCTCCCGATAGTTCGTGACACGAGGCAAAAGTGGAAAGTGCATCATTTTGGTGACCTAGGTGTTAGGGACCTATTAGCCTTCCATTTCCTGCTGGTTCAGGGAAATCTGCATTTATTTTCAAGTATAAAGTGAACTTGGCATCGCTCACGGGAGACTAGATAAAAAAAAATGTCATGAAGACTGCAGAGGTGAATAACATAAGCCAGTCATTTCCTCGAGAGTCAGGAAGTATCTAGTTTATACCATGAAACGGTGTGCCGGTAAAACATAATTGGGATTGAGATATATGACTAAGGACAATCCTCAGGTTTCAGAGCTCCACGTTTACCATTGCAGTCCTCATTCCACAGTCAGAATGTTGAGGTAACACAGAATGAGCCTTTTTGCACAAAACAAAGAAGCATGAATTCAAGGGTAGTTTTACAGACAAATAAAGGTTTTACATGTGTATAAACATATATTTATATAGATATTTCTTACATGTATACTCATATATATTTATTAGATTTATATAGTAGTGTTAAATTGGAACAACATACATTAGGACACAAAGTCATTTAGCAAATAAAATATAGATCATAAATTAGTATGATAATGAATATGGATTTTATTCTACAACTAAGAAGTAACAATTAGGAATATGTTATTCTGGGAAAATTGGGAAGAGATCCTGCTATTAGCCCAGGCTTTCCCAAAGAGAAGTTATAGCTACTAACTCAGACTTTCCTAAGTAGAGAATGTGGTTACTAGCCCAGGTTTTGCAGTGCTCATGAATTAGTATAATTTCAAACAAAAGCTTGTTAGAACATGTCTTAGAAAATTGTATGAAAATTAGTAAATATAGATCTAATACATTCTTATTTTCATGGCATAGCTGTAACTGACCTTTGAGATATGTAGGTGATTTATAATTGCCTTCTTTGCTCTAAAGTCAAGGGATTAGGTTACTGTCTCACATCAATGTAACACTTATTTCCCATGTAGCATTTATTATCTTGTTGAATCTCAATATAAATCTGTAAAGACTTCAAATAAAACTATTTTATCGGAGTAGAAACAGAGATTTAAAGAAAATACTCAGAGCTTTTACCAGCAGCGAACAGTTGACCTAGAGGAGAGGCCTGGTGCTCTGCTCTAGAGGCAAGCCTTTTAAGATGCTAGTGTTAAAGGTCCTCTTGCTCCCTTTTTTTTGTTTTGATTTTTACTTCATATAAGAACTTTAAAGCAAGATGAGTCAAGAAGCAGATATGGCAAATTACTGAAAAAAATTTCATTCTCATTTTCTGTCCGTGGCATGTGTTAACAAAATGCAAGAATTATTTTATTGCAACAACTTGTAGACTCTGTAGTCAGTTTTTTTTTTTTTACTCTTACCCTGAACGTATACACAACGACAGGCTATAAGAAAGAAAATGGGTTTTCTTCAAGCAGCTGGGAAGATACTGTATGTGACTCTCTGGAGGTCAACACAGAGCCTCTGAGAGGATCAGACTGATAGCTCAAGTGTCCAAGGGGCTTTGACAAGCTCTTTTATCTTAAGTGACAGTGTTTCCTCAGCCCCTAGCCTTCCATTCCTCCTAAACCTTGTTTTCCATCCTTCATGGCTACAGATTTACTCTTCTTCCTGGCTTTGATTAGCCTGCCCCCCAACCAACCTCTACCCCGCTTTCCTGTCCTCCCTTGGCCAAGTGTGCTACGACATGAGAGAAGTACTCGATCATCATGATGGGAAGTGTCAGGTGCACAAGATAAATGCAAATTTCATGGCCCTACTGTGTCATTCTGCCAAATTTTATGAGACTGAGAAAACTTGGAAGCTTATGCTACGGGGCCATTTGGTTGGCAGGAAAGAGAGCAGACTTTTTCCAACACCGTCTGTTGGCAGCTCCAGCGCTAGATTTACAGCGAGGGCTGGAGATTGCCTTGGCTATTGAGGCTGCGACTCGGCCAGCTGGGGGCCTCTCAAGTGAGGGAAGAGTGATGGCACTGATTCTGGGAGAGAGTGTTCCACTTAAGCACTCCCAATGACAGCTTTTTGGTCCTACCTTGAGCTTGAGAATTTGGCCCCAGTGAGACTGGCCTCGTTCACAGACAGCTTCACCCAAATTG
Organism: Apodemus agrarius; assembly: GCA_964023405.1. Taxonomy (NCBI): domain Eukaryota; kingdom Metazoa; phylum Chordata; class Mammalia; order Rodentia; family Muridae; genus Apodemus; species Apodemus agrarius. Next base: position 90,764,773 of record OZ030016.1, read on the forward strand.
CCAGTGCCACTAAAGACTGGCATCCACCAAAGCACTGAAATGGGAAGACAGTTTCTGGGATGGAATCCGGGTATGGTTTGTGGTCTGTTTTTGTGTTAGTTTAGTTTTCTATTATAGACTATTGCTTCATCTACTCCTAAAGATACTCAGGAGATAACAAGTTTAATACATGCTATTGCACAGTGATTGAAAGTCTCAATTCTGGAACGACAGTGCCAGAGTTCAAATCCAGTTCTGTTCTAGCACAGTGTACCTGTGGAAAATTATCTTCTTTTCATCTCAGCTCCTTCGGATGAAATACCTATAATAGCAGTACTTGTAATGGAGTTGATTGAAATAATCAAAAATAAACCAAATAGAACCAAAAGTTAACCAATTAGAACACAGACCATGAAACTACTGGAAGAGGAGGAAGATAGTTATTATTGCTTGGACAAATTTACTTTGCTGCCTTGGATGGGGTTTTTCCATTCTGGGGAAGTCAATCCAAAGAACTTTGACCATGATGAGAAATTAGAAAAATAATCCAGTATAGAGAAGAAGGGTGTTTACTTCTGGGATCAACCCAGTTCCCAATCCCAGTCTTACAGATGCAATTTTTGAAAGAGAGAAACAAATATTCATTGCTCTCAAGTCTGTGACCAACAACTTCACCACCATGCCACGTCTGCTCACAGGCAGAATAGACTCATGATGAAGTTCAAGGAAACAATGGTCTTCGCCAGCCCTCAGAAACAGTAGAAAGAACAGCAACATGGAGCCAGACCAATTTATTGAAAGTAAAGTGACATTGTTTGAGGAGACAGATGCAGACTTTGGAAGTTGGGAAAAAATTGCAAGTTAGAAAAGTAAAAGCTAAAATGAATGTGTTTCATGACCCCACATCCAGAGGAAGGCTCAAGCTTAGAATATAAACTTTCTAATGCCATGCTCTACACTGTGGTGGCTCTGCAGAAAGCCCTGGCAGGAATACACTGCTCCCCATAAGTAACATTGCCTTCATCAGCCAAAGCCTCTCTTCTAAAGGTCCTATCTCCCAATGATGGCCAAATTGATGAGGCACCAGTACATTAGTAGACTCAGAGAAAACACTTCTCAGTGTTTTGGCTTAAAGATGCCATTAACATTGGGTTCAGTTTTGAGACTCTTACAATTTGTATGGCAGACAATGAGTTAGACCTTTCAGGTGTTCCAGAAGAACATTAACCATCCTTCTTGCCCCAAATAAAAGCCTACTTGGTCAGACACCAAGGAAGGTCACATGAAGCTGTCTGAGGATGGATAAAAATAAACATTTGAAGTCTTGACAGGAGTAGGATCAGGGTTCGGAGGACCTTGTGAATGAATAAAGGATTCTCTTAGGCCTTTTCAGCAGTTTTACATAATATTTGCAATTATTGTTTCTATACGTTCTATGACATTTAAAATGAATCTACAGCAAGGCCCTTGGCACAAAAATCACATTAATTTTATGACTTCAGTAGCAATAAGAATAATCATTAGAGCTGTAATCATTAGTTGAATATCTACAAGGCACTTCACCAACTAGGAAGAACGGTGAGTTAGTAAATGATTTGTGTTCCAGAGGTTTAAGGGAGCCTTGACTTTCATGGCTTATAATATTCCATGCATGCAGATCTTCTGTTTAGACTTCTTAAACTTCCCACTGAGGAGGGGGCCCACCTCAGGAGTCCCAAAGGAATGATATACAGCTCACTTCATAAGCATGTCCTACAACTTCCTGAGAAAAGCACTTTCTTGAGCTCACAGACTACCCTAAAATAGTGAAGAAGAAAATACAGGAAATGAGGTGTTGTTAAATCAATTATACTTTTAAATTATTCTCCTCACACGATTTATTAGAACAAGAGGAAAACCCCCTAAAGTTCTGAAGAAATATTAACATAACATGCCTGTAACTCATGCTGTGTTTAATGAGAGGTGCTGTTTTTCCTGCCATGGGGGCCATAGCCCAATGAGTGATGACTCCGAAAAGGGTCACATACATATTCATCAAATTCGACATGCTCATGTAAACTGGTTCTAATAGGCCATGACAGCAAAGTTGTGTCGGGCAAATAGCTGCCTGTGTGCGTCTTCCACTCACTGGGCTATTTAGGCATTAACACTCTGCTATCCATGGGTGAAATATTAGCTGGTTAACTTAAGACCATCACTTATTTCGGATTCTCTGATAAACAAGAGATGGAATCTTCTTAGCTGCTTTCTTAGAGATGAGCTTTTTTTACCCAAAAAGAGTCAGCGCTACCATTCTATTTCATGATCCTGGAACTCAGAACACTTAAGCAACATGTCCCATCCTGAAGTGATCTGACATCCAATCCAGAATAATGATGCTCAGTTCCCATTTGGTCACTATCACAAATGATGTAGCTTTCCAAACATTTTAAAATACACTTTGATGCAAAACCATTTTCTTCCAATGTCAACCAGTTGGGCATGCAAGGCTTCTTAAGCTGCCACTAAACGAAATGTAAGATGGACCTTGACACTTTGTCACAGGATTTTCCCTGTTCAATTACATTAGTGTAGGGAAGGTCTGTGATTGGACAGGGAAAAGGGGGGTGGAGCTAAGAGTTGTGGGGAAAACGGGAGCGTCCTAGGAGAAGGGAAGAGAACTGAGATGGCTTTGGATGTTTTCCTGTGAACCGTTTACTAGCCACAAATAGCTATGTTTTTATAAGGTTAGAAATATTGGGATAAAGCTTTTTTTCATTATCAAATGGCTCTAAAATATTATATTAACATTTTGTAAATTGTAATACTATTTATACATAAGTCTGATTGGTTAATTAAACACTAAGAGTCTTAATTCTACTGGGTGAGGTGGCAGATCATGGGGTGTGGGAGGCATTGCTAGATGAGCTCGGGGGGCCCCCCACCAGACAGATGGCTATCAGGGGGAGCGCCGAGATGGCCCAGTGGAGGCCCTGTGCTCCAGCTGGCGGGCTGGCAGATTCTCTTTTTTAATATTTCCAGCAACAACTCTTGCCTTGGTTGTTTCATGAATCTGTTGTCAAGTTTACAAAAGACCTAAATTATAAGGAAAAAAAAAACCTTGAAATTACAATTAATTCATTAAAAAATATCTCATTATCCAGCAGTAAAATGAGAAGTATAAGCCTTCTAGAGACTACCATAAGAGAATGGAGCCCCAAAGTCCATTCAAGACACTCAAAGCCTGAGCCAACATTGATAAATAATCTTGCTGTAACCATCTCAAAGCTCCAGCTGCATAAGCTATCCACTTCTGCATAACTATATTTAGTTCATTACAAATATGTTAGTGAACCCCAGAATTTGGGTTTCTATGTCAATGAAGTTTCCTCTTAGTTCAGTTAGCATTTTATTTTGCCCACTGTAAAGCAAATCATTTGAACTCCCTGAAGACATGGTCATATCAGAATGATTTGAGATATCACCACCTTAAAGTAGCACATTGATATGAACTTCATAGGGTAAAAACTAATAAGCCACTTCTAGTCATGATATAATTAATTATGGGGCCTTCTCCTTCCTCTGAACTTTCTTTACCTCTCCAAAGAGGAACTGAACTTTGCAAAAGTAGTTGTTTGGCTTTTATTACCAAGTTTCCCCAAAGTGACACAAATGTAAAGTTGTCCTTAGCTGACAAGGAGGAAAACCACACAACAAAATATTTAATTCCTAAATATAATTGAAATATATTGATGAGAAAACACATTCAGAGATTTAGATTTACTCAGACACCTGGCTCTTCCTTGTTGGTATGTTCTCTATGGTAGAAGATGTAAATGCACGGGCATCTTCATTTAATTCCCACATGCAGTTGTGAATGAAGAGCACATTGGCGTGGGGCTGAAGAGAGGACTCAGAAGGTAAGAGCCTGTTCTTCCAAAGGACCCCAATTCAGTCCTCTGCACCCCCATGGCAGCTCACAGTGATCTGTAACTCCGGCCCCTAGGATCAGCCCTTTTCTGCTCTCCAAGAGAACCAGGCATGCACATGGTCTGCAAATACACCAGCCAAAAGTCATACGCATGGAAGTTACTTTTGGCTGTGTTGTTTTATTCCAGTAACAAAACTCCCAACTAGAACATCATCAGCATCTAGTGGTCTCATGGTTGAGTAGGCAACTAGATACTATGCTTTCTTTTCTCCCAGAATCCACCCCTGGATGCCAATAGGCCAACAGTATGTGTCAGGGAACGTGAGCCTCTACCACTTTCATAGCTGACTGTTAAGAGGGCTCAACTTTTGTGGACGCAGTTCTGCTCGTAAATAGATGCTATGAGTTCATGGTTTCCAGGACCATGTCATGCTCAGAAGATGATGCTGCAGCCACTCTCCCTGCTCTCCAGCCTTAGATTCTTTTTGTCCTATTTTACCATGTTCTCTGAACTCTGTAAGGCAGTAGGATAATGTGGCCTATGGGCCTCAGCCCTCCACTTTCTTTCCAGTGTGCTTTCTTTCCAGCACTCTATGAAGCCATGGCTGTTCCTATTTACCTCAGTTCCCCGCGAGAAGAGATTTCTATGTTTAAAGTAGCTTCTGTGAACATCAGGACAGATGTTTAGGGAGTGGATTGGGGATGTCAATTAAAGCCACTTTCTTAGGTCTGTCCCTTCCCTAGCATCTAAGACCTCTTTAGTCATGGATTTTGGACCAGATTTACTGTGTTATACATGGGGTTCTATCTTGTAGTGCAATCTCCAAATCCAATAAAGAAGCAGTTGATTGCTCCCATAAAAGAGATGCCACCATTACACCAATGAGCATAACTTGTCTAGTAAGTTAATATTATGTTGCCTGCCAACTCTCCTGTCCCTCCAGTCCATGGTCCGGTTCTGGTATCGGCACTGGCGGGTAAAGGGACACACTTCCGAGATCTGCTGGCTTGACAACTTCTAACACTATGTCTCCACAGGGTCCCACCCCACGTGGTGACCAGCTCCGCAGCAGTCCTGCCAGCTTGGCCATATCTCCGGTGGGGTCCCACAAGTTCATCTCACTAGTCCACTCAAAGCCCCACACACTCATTCCATGACCTTTCAACCCCAAATTCCCTGGTAGAGACATGACGCTTAATGCTTAATCAGTTAGCCAATTAGATTTATGTATATTAAGCTCACAATTACAAGATGCCGATTTACAATGATAAAAGCCTTATCCCAGTATTTCCAACCTTATGAAACACACAGAAAAAATGTCCCAAGCCATTGTTCATCAATTCCTGCCATGATCTTTCTCCGAGTGTGCCTAAGCGACCTTCCTCTGCAACTCCTAGCTCTGCTCCTTTTTGCCTTGTCCAATCACAAACCCTCTCTACCCTGATGTAATATTACAGGAAAGTTCCTGTAACAGTATTGTAGTTCACTATTGAGTCTGTCTGCCAATGCCTTTACCACACTAAAGCCTCTGTAGAACCTTCTAGCACCAAAACAGTCAGCCACTAGGCAGGAGTTTCCTAGCTCAATCCTAGCTTGATTTCTATACCTTGCATTTCATTGTTTAGATAGTTTTATTTGAAGATATCACTGCTGGGTGCATAATTGATAGATGGTGTATACTGGCTGGTTTTGTGTGTCAATTTGACACAGGCTGGAGTTATCACAGAAAAAGGAACTTCAGTTGGGGAAGTGCCTCCATGAGATCCAGCTGTGGGGCATTTTCTCAGTTTAGTGATCAAGTGGGAGAGGGCCTCTTGTGGGTGGTACCATCTCTGGGCTGGTATTCTTGGTTTCTATAAGAGAGCAGGCTGAGCAAGCCAGGGGAAGCAAGCCAGTAAGGAACATCCCTCCATGGCCTCAGTATCAGCTCCTGCTTCCTGACCTGCTTGAGTTCCAGTCCTGAATTCCTTTGGTAATGAACAGCTGTGTGGAAGTGTAAGCTTAATAAACCCTTTCCTCCCCAACTTGCTTCTTGGTCATGATGTTTGTGCAGGAATAGAAACCCAAACTAAGACATGGTGTATTCTGTAATTTCTCGTCTGGTCATTAGACTACTGTCGCCCAAGAACATGGAACATCATTTGCTTGATTTCTACATTTTTAGAAAAAAAAGCCTAATTGTTACTATTCTAGTTTTATTTCAATGAGTTAAGAACATTACCTCTAGAAAGATTCATTGCCTTAAATGACCAGTGAGCAGAGGAAGGAGAAGAGCATGCCTTCCGTGGCATGGCTGCCCAGAACTAAGAGTCAGAGAAGGTTGACACTTTTGGCAAATGCAGGAAAATGCCATCTGGATTAGATTTCCTTTCAACTCATTGGGAGGATTTCAGGATCACAGACAATAATTGAAAGCTGTTGTCTTGGGGGTGATATATTATTTAACTCTTCTTTTATAGTTAGTTTGTAGTAAACAAGCCAGGTGAGCTAACATACATCCTCTTACCCCACCTGTACTCACACTTCCCACAAATGCTTTGTACGCTGAGAGTGAGCACCCATCAATAATGTGCAGCTTGCATCTATTTTGCTCCAAAGTGCTGTAAATATCAAGGTCTACTTACCAGGGTTGTACTCTTGGTTACAGTGGGTCATTGAAGTAACCAGAATGAATGGTATTGTTGGTCATAACTGAATGCTGGGTCTAAATGAGGCCACTCAAAGCAGATCACATATGACTTTAATCCCCTGCTCTGCCCAGCATTCCCCGGGGATAAATCTGTCTCCAGTTTTTATTTACATATTATCATTTTATCTTATGTCACCGTCATAGTTTCAGACTTGAGTAAATCCACATTTAAATAGTGATTTGTCTCCTTTTGATAGTAAATATTCTTGGAAGTGATGGTCGAGATTAAAGAGAATTTGTTGACAATAGGTAGACGGGGCTACTTAGGATTAAATGAAATTATATACTCAGCCCAGAGAGCATTCTTTGGGAAGCTCCATCCTGCAGGTGCCAGTTGCCCTACAAGCGCTGCCTTTGAAGGTACAGTGATAATTCCCTGAAAGGAAAAAGAGAAAAAGAAAAAAGGGAGGGAGGGTGGGTGGAAAAACAACACATAGAAATACATTCTCAGCTCCCTAGACTCCCCGGGAGGGGTAAATCCAGCCTGGAACAGCCCTCCAGACGCCACCACTTAAAGGTTAGCAAAGGGTTCTTTTGAGGTGACATTTAAACCTTTAATAGCTTCCAGCCAGTTTGGGCAGGAATTATTTTCCTTACTGGAGGCAGAGGCAGGAGCCCAACGCTGCTCAGTTACCTGTCTGCAAGAGGCTGAGATGAAACCTTAGCTGAGGTGGCTTGGCAGGAGTGGGCGGAGCCCGCCGTGTCCTGTCTGCTGGCCTTGCCCTCCATCCTAATTGCACCAAAGGCCCCAAAAGCTTCAGGTTGCCCATTAGACTCTTGCTGAGCTTAGCAATTATAATATCAGTTTTCTGCACACAGGTCTGACAGAATGGTTGGGAGACCAGAGGTGATTCAGAGTTTAGTAAGTCTTGGGGAAAGTTTACCAGTTCCTGCTGTTTTCTGGTCAACAGATTTGGCCTTTCCACTCCTACCATTGGCCACAAACAGTAGGAACCCTTTTCAATCACTGCCAGCGACACTTCACGTCTGTCATATATGACCCTTGGCAAACTGCAGCTAAGCGAAGAACATTCCAAAAGGGAACCAGACATCGTCCGGCTAAAGACGATTTATAGCGGGACGTGGGGCTTGTTTGTTTTTGTTAGCTCCCTGGAGCTACTCGACCAGTTAAAAACGAATCCTCCTTTTGCACAGCCATGCTGATAGGAGGGTCCTTCCTGGGAGGCTCCGGGAGGGTGGATGCCAAACTGGACCCTTCTACCTGGGCAAGCATCCCATCCCGTTTTGTCGTTTTTCTGGAGAGCAAGGTGCTTATTTCCCAGCCCCTCTGCCTCCAGCCTCGGGTAACGGTCATGCGTCCCTCAATTTCTCCACTTATTTCTCATTTGTTTAAAGCTCATTAAAAAAATTAACAAACACCACATTTGAAAACTGCTTACCTGTACCAAAGGCTCCCAAACCCTTTAAGCTTTTGCTAATCTGCTGCATGAGAACAGGTATCCCTATGACATCTATCAGAATTTCTTAAGCACCGTAGTGGGGACAAAGCCTTAATAGTGCTCAAGCCCATACATGCATCTATTTAGTAATAATAATAATTATTATAATTATTGTTATTATTATATAATTATAAAATGATTAATATTATGTTACATGAACTAGCCACAAATTATCTAAGAAATTAACCTAATATTAATATTAATATTAATTTGGGCATTTCTGGCTCAGATAGTCTCTTTCTCAGCACTGTTCGTGGGAGGCAGGCTGACAGCTGGCCATCCGTGGGAGGGAACGGAGAGTCAGGTGCTCAGCACCATCCCAGTCCTGTTTCAGACAGTGGTGAACACAGAGAGTACCAAGTTAGGAGTAAGACAGGTCCAAGTAAAATCGATAAGCACCATCTTCTGAGAAAAACTCAGCAACATTTTAAAAGGCTGGGGATATAGATTTCCAGAAAACCACATATATTTGAGGAAATATCCAGAAGCTTTGATCTGTTCCTTGCCATTTCACAGAAGGCAGCCAGACCATGTTGACTCAACAACAGCAGTACAAGCTGGGACCCATTAATTTACACTGCTTCATGTGGGAGCTGCAGCATGGACCGATATACTATGCCCTGGCTTAGCAAAAAGTAAATGTTCATTTGGTGTTACCATATTTTATAATTTGTGACTTGATTTCATTTTTTCTTTTCTTTTCTTTACTCTTTTCTCTTCTCTCGTTTTTCTTTTGTTCTTTCTTCCTTTCTTTTTTCCTTCTTTCCTTCCTTCCTTCCTTCCTTCCTTCCAATCAAGCCAATCAAACAAGAATTTGTGACTTCTTCTGGTCAATATTTGTAACTGCATGTTCTAGATGTCTCTTTTATTTATTGTTTTTTAAAGATTTATTTATTTATTATATGTGAGTACATCATAGCTGTCTTCAGACGCACCAGAAGAGGGCATCAGATCCCATTACAGATGGTTGTGAGCCACCATGTGGTTGCTGAGATTTGAACTCAGGACCTTTGGGAGAGCAGTTGGTGGTCTTACCCACTGAGCCATCTCTCTAGCCCTAGATGCCCCTTTAAAGTCTGTAAGAATATAAAATTTAAAAATGTAAGATATATTTTACTCTATATATAGAGAGCTTGGGAATTAAAGGTCTTGAGTTTAAATTGAGTCTAAAGTCAACCAGTTTAGACCTTCTTCAAGAGTTGTTAGTTGGTCAAGACTCATTAATAACACTATGAACACAGGAAGAAAGGAAAGAAAGAAAGAAAGAAAGAAAGAAAGAAAGAAAGAAAGAAAGGAAGGAAGAAGAGAAAAGAAAAGAAAGGAAAGGAAAGAAAGGAAAGGAAAAGAAAAGAAAAAAGAAAAGGAAAAAAGAAAGAAAAAAGAAAATTAAATAAAAGAAAAGGGAAGGGACAGCGGTTCCACACAAAGCCACGCCTTCAATGACCATTTCAGAATTAGGTTGATTCTTTTCTTCCTTCCAACATGTGTTGAACTTGGACCACTAGTGCACTGGCAAGTGATCTACTGAATCTGGGGTAGAGTCTGAGACAGATTCAGGGATACCCTGGAGACAGAGAATTGAGATTTGATAAAGCAGAGGTGTGCTTAGAGAACATGACAAGAAGCCATCTTCCTGTGTGAACTAGGAATGAAACGAATATGATGGATGGTACAAAAAGGATAGCACTAGATATTTACAAGTCAACTTTGTTTAGGAAGAAGAATAATCTTTTCTATGTGTCAGCTAAATTAAATTCCCCATTCCCTCTGTGTATGTGGGCACGTGTACATGTGTATGTGTATGCATGCGTGTGTGCATGTATTCCTGTGTTGTCTTCTTCCTTTGTGGGTATACAGGTGAGTGGACTAGGGGCATTTCTCCTTACACAAAGTATGTAGAGGAAGGTGTCAGGATCTAGTTAGGGCATGAACTGTGACATCTGATAAAGGACTTATTCTTCAGAGTGTAACCTGATGCTGACCCCAGCCACAAGAATCTATAGGCTTAGAAGATTGGCTGCTCCTTTGGTGGTAAGAAGAGAGAAGCCCAGCCTCCTGGGTTGGAGAGGTAGAAGGTGTAATAAGCTTTCCCATCAGCTGTAGGGACTGTGAAGAAGGCCAACATGAGATTGGGTTCTGTCCAACAGAACAGGCTGCAGCAATGAGACATTTTATTAGACACAGGTAAATATTCTACCACAAAAGAGTCAAGATGACATTCCAGTGACAAGCTGGTTGAGTTTCACCAAGCTGAGTCACTGGAATTTCAGGAGCAAGGGACACAGCAAGAAATCTCCCAGCATGGTAAGTAGGTGGGCATGGGGGGGGGAAGGAACTGAACTGTTTCTAAGGCTAGGGAGTGTATCACTTTCCAGTTAAGTGGCATTTATGTTACTCCTTTGGTTCTCTGAACTCTCAGTTACACCAGTCTTCCCTCACAGAGGAGGAGTGGACGAGATGATGCCTGGGAACAGAACAGGTTAGGAAGAACAAAGCCCTGCCTTCCTTTTAAGCTGCAGCCCTTGGCAGGTCCAGGCTAGGAACTGGGAAGAATCTTAAAGTCAAATAAAGTTGGGGAGTTTCAATATCAATAGAACTTGCCATTGCTTTGCAGTTTCTTTTGGTGATATAATGGTTTGAAAGGACCCCAAAGATCTTATTATTAGAGTGATCCACAATACATATGGTGGGTCAAGCTTCCCTCTCACCAGAGTAGATAATCAAGTAAAAATGCATGGGAAGTTTCATGTTCTCTCAACATAAGAGTTACTCCACCAAGAGCACTGCCTCAGAGCCATGCTGTCTGATGAGGAGGTGAGGGTCCAAGGGAGAGGTCTGGCCCTCACACTAGAATCAGACCTGAAGCACCAACTAAGCACAAGAGGATCCTGAGAACACATGTCAGATCCCTAAGGACAGAGTCATGTTGTCTAATGTAATTTCCAGTAGATGAGGGATACGGCCACCTTAATCTTGAATCATTTTTTCAACTGTTTTCTGAATTTGCTATTGTCAGTACAAGTGGATAACGTTGGTATATATTAGCATAAGGAAGTGTCTGCTTAAATGTCTAGGTTCACTCAGTTCCTGTGGCTCATATCAGCTCAACTCACCACATGTCCTTCCCGAAGGGCTTCAGCTCAGGGGCTCTGCTTCATTTCCCCCAATTTCACCTTCCTACACAGTCCTGCCATTTTTGCCATGCACTTTCTTGGAACTCTCTATTTTAATTATTTTTTATTAATTAATTTTATACACTCCCTATTTAATTCTCTAACCTGCCAACCCCTGTCCACCCTCCAACTATTCCATGTCCCATAACTCCTCTCCTCCCCCTGTCTCCATGTGGATGTCTCTATCCCCAACCCCACCTGATTTCTAAACTCCCTGGGGCTTCCAGCCTCTTGAGGGTTAGGTGCATCATCTCTGAATGAACACTGACCAGGAAGTTCTCTATTGTAAGTGTGCTACAGGCCTCATATTAGTTGGTGTATGCTTCGTGTTTAGTGGTCCAGTGTTTGAGAGATCCCAGGGGTCCAGATGAATTGAGACTGCTGGCCCTCCTACAGGGTTACCCTCAGCTTCATTCAGCCTTCCCTAATTCAACATCAGGAGTCAGCTGCTTCTGTCCATTGGTTGGGTGCAAATATCTGCATCTGACTCTTTCAGCTGCTTGTTGGGTCTTCTAGAGTACTGTGATGTTAGGTCCCTTTTTTGTGAGAGCTCCATAGTCTCAGTAATAGTGTCAGGCCTTGGAAACTCCCTTGCACTGGATCTCACTTTGAGCCTGTCACTGGACTTTCTTTTCCTCGGGCTCCTTTCCATTTCCATCCCTATAATTCTTTCAGACAGGAATTATGGGTCAGAGTTATGACTGTGGGATGGCCTGCTTCTCCCTCACTTGAAGCACTGTCTTCTTGCTGGAGATAGGTTCTATACATTCCCTCTCCCTACTGTCAGGAATTTCATCTAAGGTCCCTCCCTTTTAGTCCTGTGAGTCTCTCACCTCCCAGGTCTCTGGTGCTTTCTGGAGGGTTCCCCCAACTTCCTATTTTTCGAGGTTGCCTGTTTCCATTCTTTCTGCTGGCCCTCAGGGCTTCAGTCCTTTTCCTTCACCCAATATCAGATCCACTTCTTCCCCTCCATCTCTCCCCCATCTCCTCCGCCCCATCTACTTTCCCTCCCAGGATTGGCAGAATTAGCATAGAAAAAATGACAATCTTACCAAGGCAATCTATAAATTCAATGAAATCCCCATCAAATTCTCAACACAATTCCTCATAGACATGGAAAGAGCAACTCTCAAATTCATCTGAAAAGGAAAAAAAACAAACCCAGAATAGCGAAAACAATTCTTAACAATAAAAGAACTTCTGGGGGAAAGCACCATCCCTGACCTCAAGCTTTACTACAGAGCAATCGTGATAAAAACTGCATGGTATTGGTACAGAAACAGACACATTAATCAATGGAATTAGTCATCAGGGAAATGCAAATCAAAACAACTCTGAGATTCCACCTCACACAAGTCAGAATGGCTAAGATTAAAAACTCAAGAGACAACAAGTGCTGGCAAGGATGTGGAGAAAGAGGAACACTCCTCCATTGTTGGTGGGATTGCAAAATGGTAAAACTGCTCTGGAAATCAGTGTGGCGGTTCCTCAGAAAATTGGGCATGTCACCTCCAGAGGACCCTGGCATACCACTCCTGGGCATATACTCAGAGGATTCCCCTGCATACAATAAAGACACATGCTCCACTATGTTTATAGCAGCCTTGTTTATAATAGCCAGAAATTGGAAGGAGCCCAGATATCCCTCAAAAGAGGAATGGATACAGAAAATGTGGTATATTTATACAATGGAGTACTACTCAGCAATTAAAAATAATGAATTCGAAATGCAGGAGAACTTGAAACAACAGGCAGAAGTCATGAAAGAGGGAGCACACAAATATATTAAAGAATTACGTGAAAAAACAAACAAACAAATGATGGAACTGAGCAAAACCATCCAAGATCTGAACACAGAGGTAGAAACAACTAAGAAATCACAAAAGGAGGCAACCTTGGAGATAGAAAACCTTGGGAAGAAATCAGGGGTCGTAGATGCAAACATAAACAACAGAATACAAGAGATAGAAATAAGAATCTCTGATGCTGAAGATAACATAGTAACCATTGACTCCACAGTCAAAGAAAACGCAAAATCCAAAAGGCTTGTAACCCAAAACATCCAGGAAATCCAGGACACAATGAGAAGACCAAACCTAAGGATTATAGGGATAGATGAGAGTGAAGATCTATAACTTAAAGGGCCAGCAAATATCTTTAACAAAATTATGGAAGAAAACTTTCCTAACTTAAAGAGAGAGATGCCCATGAATATACAAGAAGCCTACAGAACTCCAAACAGACTGGACCAGAACAGAAACACCTCCTGTCACATAATAATCAAAACCCCAAATGTACTAAACAAAGAAAGAATATTAAAGCCAGTAAGAGAAAAGGGCCAAGTAACATATAAAGGAAGACCTATCAGAATCACACCAGACTTCTCTCCAGAAACCATGAAAGCTAGAAGATCCTGGGCAGACCTCATGCAGACCCTAAGAGAAAACAAATGTCAGCCAAGACTACTATACCCAGCAAAACTCTCAATCAACATAGATGGAGAAATCAAAATATTCCATGACAGGACCAAATTTACACAATATCTTTCCACTAACCCAGCTCTACAAAGGATAATAGGAGGAAAACTCCAACACAAGGAAGGAAATGACACCCAAGAAAAAGCAAGACAGTAAACTTCTTCCATCAAACTCAAAGGAAGATAACTACTCAAAAACAAAAATAACATCAAAAATGTCAGGAAGTAATAATCTCTATTCCTTAATATCTCTTAACATCAATGGACTCAACTCCCCAATAAAAAGACATAGACTAACAGACTGGATATGGAAACAGGACCCTACATTTTGCTGCTTACAGGAAACACACCTCAGAGTCAAAGACAAACACTACCTTAGAGCAAAAGGATGGAAGACAATTTTGCAAGCAAATGGTCACAGGAAGCAAGCTGGGGTAGCCATTTTAATATCAGATAAAATTGACTTTCAACCCAAAGTCATCAAAAGAGACACAGAAGGTCACTTCCTGCTAGTCAAAGGAAGAATTCACCAAGAGGAACTCACAATTCTAAACATCTACACTCCAAATGTAAGGGCACCCTCATTTGTAAAAGAAACCTTACTAAAGCTCAAAGCACACATTGCACCTAACACAATGATTGTGGGGGACCTCAATACTCCACTATCTACAGTGGACCAACCAGGAAAACAGAAACTAAACAGAGACACGGAGAAACTCATCGAAACTTTGGAGCAATTGGATTTAACAGATATATATAGAACATTTCACCCTAAAGCAAAAGACTATACCTTTTTCTCAGCCCCTCATGGTACCTTTCCAAAATCGACCATATAATTGGACACAAGACAGATCTCAACAAATATAAAAAGATCGAACTAATCCCATGCCTCTTATCAGATCACCATGGAGTAAGAGTGTTCTTCAATAGCAACAAAAACAACAGAAAATCCCCATACACTTGGAGGCTGAACAATATTCTACTCAATGATACCTTAGTCCAGGAAGAAATAAAGAAAGAAATCAAAGAATTCTTAGAACTTAATGAAAATGAAGGCACAACATACCCAAATCTATGGGACACAATGAAAGCAGTGCTTAGAGGAAAACTCATAGCCCTGAGTGTCTCCAAAAAGAAACAGGAGAGAGCATATACTAGCAACTTAATGGTGCACTTGAAAGCTCTGGAACAAAAAGAAGCAATTTCACCCAGGAGGAGTAGAAGACAGGAAATCATCAAACTCAGGGCTGAAATCAATCAAGTTGAAACAAAGAGAACCATACAAAGAATCAACAAAACCAGGAGCTGGTTCTTTGAGAAGATCAACAAGATAGATAAACCCCTAGCCAGACTTACTAAAGGGCACAGAGACAGTATTCTAATTAACAAAATTAGAAATGAAAAGGGAGATATAACAACAGAAACTGAGGAAATTCAAAAAATCATCAGATCCTACTACAAAAACCTATACTCAACACAACTGGAGAATCTGGAGGAAATGGACAATTTTCTCGACAGTTACCAAATACCAAAATTAAACCAGGATCAAATAGATCGTCTAAACAGACCCATAACCCCCAAAGAAATAGAAGGGGTCATAGACAGTCTTCCAACCAAAAAGAGCACAGGACCAGACGGTTTTAGTGCAGAATTCTATCAGACCTTCAAAGAAGTCCTGATACTGATACTCTTCAAATTATTCCACAAAATAGAAACAGAAGGAACACTATCCAACTCATTCTATGAATCCACAATTACCCTGATACCAAAACCACACAAAGATCCAACTAAGAAAGAGAACTACAGGCCAATTTCTCTTATGAATATCGATGCAAAAATACTAAACAAAATACTTGCCAACCGAATCCAAGAACACATCAAAACAATCATTCAACATGATCAAGTTGGCTTCATCCCAGGGATGCAGGGATGGTTCAGTATACGGAAATCCATCAACGTAATCCACTACATAAACAAACTCAAAGAAAAAAACCACATGGTCATCTCATTGGATGCTGAAAAAGCATTTGACAAAATTCAGCATCCTTTCATGCTAAAGGTCCTAGAAAGAACAGGAATTCAAGGCCCATATCTAAACATAGTAAAAGCAATATACAGCAGACCAGTAGCCAACATCAAGGTAAACGGAGAAAAACTCGAAGCAATCCCTCTAAAATCAGGGACTAGACAAGGCTGTCCCCTCTCGCCATATCTCTTCAATATAGTACTTGAGGTACTAGCTAGAGCAATTCGACAACAGAGGGAAATCAAAGGGATACAAATCGGAAAGGAAGAAGTCAAACTATCACTATTTGCAGATGATATGATAGTTTACTTAAGTGACCCAAAAACCTCCACCAGAGAACTCCTGCAACTGATAAAAAACTTCAGCAAAGTGGCTGGCTATAAAATCAACTCAAGTAAATCAGTAGCCTTCCTATACGCGAAGGATAAGCAGGCCGAGAAAGAAATTAGGGAAATGACACCCTTCACAATATCCACAAATGATATAAAGTATCTTGGAGTGACAGTAACCAAACATGTGAAAGATTTATACGACAAAAACTTCAGGTCTCTGAAGAGGGAAATTGAAGAAGACATCAGAAAATGGGAAAATCTTCCATGCTCGTGGGTTGGCAGGACTAATATAGTCAAAATGGCAATCTTGCCCAAAGCAATATACAGATTCAATGCAATCCCCATCAAAATCCCAACTCAGTTCTTCATAGAGCTAGAAAGAGCAATTCTCAAATTCATCTGGAATAACAAAAAACCCAGGATAGCTAAAACTATCATCAACAGCAAAAGAACTTCTGGGGGAATCAATATCCCGGACCTCAAGCAATATTACAGAGCAGTGGTATTAAAAACTGCATGGTATTGGTTCAGTGACAGGGAAGCGGATCAATGGAATAGGATCGAAGACCCAGAATTGAACCCACACATCTATGGCCAATTGATCTTCGACAAAGGAGCTGAAAACATCCAGTGGAAAAAAGATAGCCTTTTCAACAGATGGTGCTGGCTCAACTGGAGGTCAACATGCAGAAGAATGAGAATTGATCCACTCTTATCTCCTTGCACTAAACTCAACTCCAAGTGGATCAAGGATCTCCACATAAAACCAGACACACTAAAACTAATAGAAAAGAAACTGGGGAAGACCCTTGAAGACATCGGCTCAGGGGAAAAATTCCTGAACAGAACACCAATTGCTTATACTCTAAGAACAAGAATAGACAAATGGGACCTCATAAAACTACAAAGTTTCTGTAAGGCAAAAGACACTGTCAAAAGGATAAATCGGCAACCAACAAATTGGGAAAAAATCTTCACCAACCCCACATCCGACAGAGGGCTAATCTCCAATGTACACAAAGAACTCAAGAGGTTAGACCCCAGAAAACCAAATAACCCTATCCAAAAATGGGGTACAGAGCTAAACAGAGACTTTTCACCTGAAGAAATTCGGATGGCTGAGAAACACCTTAAAAAATGTTCAACATCACTAGTCATTAGGGAAATGCAAATTAAAACAACCCTGAGATTTCACCTCACACCAGTCAGAATGGCTAAGATTAAAAACTCAGAAGACATCAGCTGTTGGCGAGGATGTGGAGAAAGAGGAACACTCCTCCACTGCTGGTGGGAATGCAAGCTGGTACAACCACTCTGGAAATCAGTATGGCGGTTCCTCAGAAAACTGGGCGTGATACTTCCGGAGGACCCAGCCATACCACTCCTGGGAATATACCCAGAAGATTCACCAGCATGCAATAAGGATACATGCTCCACTATGTTCATAGCAGCCTTATATATAATAGCCAGAAGCTGGAAAGAACCCAGATGTCCCTCAACAGAGGAATGGATACAAAAAATGTGGTATATATACACAATGGAGTACTATTCAGCCATTAGAAACAATGAATTCATGAAATTCTTAGAGAAATGGATGGAGCTGGAGAATGTCATACTAAGTGAGGTGACCCAGTCTCAAAAGAATACCCATGGTATATAGTCACTGATAAGTGGATATTAGCCTAGAAGCTTGGAACACCAAAGACACAAATCACATATCAAGTGATGTCTCACAAGAAGAAAGGAGTGGACACTGGTGCTAGAATGGACCAAAACATCATTGTGGGAGAGCACAAGAACAGTAAAGTGGGAGGGGGTGGATGCGGGAGCAGGGGGAGGGAAAAGGACATGTGGGACCTTTGGGGGTGGGGAACCAGAAAAAGGGAAATGAATTGTAAATATAGAATATATACAATAAAAAAAAAGAAAAAAAAAGATAAAAAAAATAATGAATTCATGCCATTTGTAGGTAAATGGTTAGATCTGGAAACTATCATCCTAAGTGAGCTAACCCAATCACAAAAGAAAACACATGAAATGCAATCACTGATAAGTGGATATTAATGAGCCCAGAAGCCCTAAATGCTCAAGGTACAATTAGCAAGTCAAATGACTCCCAAGAAGAAAGAAGAGGACCCTGGGCCTGTAAAGATTGGATCCAGTTTTGTAGACCCAGAACAGAGAAATCGTGGGGGGGGGGGAGAATAGCTGGGGGGGAGAGGAATTATGGGACATATGGTGGGGGGGAACTGGGAAAGGGGAAAGCCTTTGGAATGTAAACATAGAATATAGAAAATAAAAATTAAATAAAAAAAAAAGAATTGAAAACCCAGAAATAAAACCACACACTTACAGACACTTGATCTTTGATAAAAAAGCCAAAAATATAGAATGGGAGAAGAAATCTTCTTGAATAAATGGTGCTGTTCTAACTGGCTGTCTATATAGGAAAATGAAAATAGACCCATATTTGTCATCTTGCACAAAGCTCAAGTCCAGGTGGATCAAGGACCTCATCATAAAACCAGATACACTGAAACTAATGGAAGAGAAAGTGAGAAAGAGCCTTGAACTCATTGGCACAGGGGAAACTTCTTAAACAAAACTCTAATAGCTCATGCTCTATGATCAAGAATTGATAAATGGGATCTCATGAAACTAGAAAGCTTCTATAAGGCCAAGGACATAGTCAATAAGCCAAATCAGCAACCTACAAAATAGAAAAGAAAAAAAAAAAAACTTCACTAACCCCACATCTGATATAAGGCTAATATTCAAAATTTATAAAGAACTCAAGAAGCTAATCACACACACACACACACACACACACACACACACACACAAAAGAAAAAACCCAACCCAATCAAAAAAATGGGGGATAGACTAAGTCAAGATTTCACAACTGTGGAATCTTGAATGACTGAGAAGCACCTGAAAAAATGTTCAAAGTCCTTAGAGATCAGAAATGCAAATCAAAACGATCCTGAGATTCTACCTTACACCATGAGAATGGCTAAGATCAAAACTTCAGGTGACAACACATGTTGGAGAGGATGTGGAAAAAGAGGAACACTCCTCCATTGCTGTTGACATTGCAAACTGGTACTACCACTCTGGAAATCAATCTGGATGTTCCTCAGAAAATTGGAAATAGATCTTCCTGAAGATCCATCTATACCACTCTTGGGAATATACCCAAAAGATGCCCCACCATGCCATAGGGGCACATGATCTACTATGTTCATAGCAGCCTTTTTGAGATAGCCAGAAGCTGGAAACAACCTATATTTCCCACAACAGAAGAATTTATACAGAAAATGTGATTCATTTACACAATGGAATACTACTCAGCTTTTAAGAATGAGAACATCCTGAGTTTTGATCTTAGCAGGCAAATGGATGGAACTAGAAAATACCACCCTGACTGAGGTAGCTCAGAGCCAAAAGGACATGCATGGTATGTACTCCCTAATAAGTAAAAAAAAAAAACCCAAAAGACAAAACAAAACAACAACAACAAAACACTACAGAGTACCCAAGATACAGTCCACAGAACTCAAAAAAGTCAACAAGCTGAAGTGCCCAACTGAGGACACCTCAGTTCC
The DNA here is from genome assembly GCA_964023405.1 of Apodemus agrarius. Taxonomy (NCBI): domain Eukaryota; kingdom Metazoa; phylum Chordata; class Mammalia; order Rodentia; family Muridae; genus Apodemus; species Apodemus agrarius. The sequence continues at coordinate 90,784,424 of OZ030016.1, forward strand.
ACTTGGGAGAGACAAGAAAGCTTTCTTGATCTCTTGATGCTCAGCTCTTGGTCCTCCCTCTTATCTCTCTCTCTCTTGCTCTTTCCCACTTCTCTTCTCTCATGGCCTGGTTTATTCTGCTGGCTACATTCAATCCACTACTTTGTCTCTGCTCTGATCTCTTTCAAAAGCCCTGGCTGTACTTTCTCTCTTATGTCTACAATAGAAACCTCCTCCTCAACCATTCCATGATACGATCATGTCCTCATTTTTTTTTTTTTGAGAGAGAGCCCTAGCTGTCCTGTAATTCACTCTGAAGATCAAGCTAGCTTCGAACTCAGAAATCCACCTGACTCTGCTTCCCAAGTGCTGGGATTAAAGGCGTGCACGACCACTTCCTGGCAATATCCTCATTTTTATTCACTAGTTACATAATAACACCTGACTACTTCCAGAATTAATGTAAGCTGACTGCAGAGGTTTGGCTAATTCACTGAATCATTGAGGGACCAACAAATAGTCACACTGTGAGATCTAGGTGACAGCAAGCTCTTTAGAGGATTTTTTTAATTGTATATAGTCATCTTAATTTCATTACATGCTCTGGAAAACAAAAAAGCAATGTTGCTAAATAAATCAATAACTATGTGTGTCAGCAAAGTAGATAGCCCGATATAAATTATGAATTATAAATAACTTTTAGACAAATAATTGGCCCTGTTTCTTGACTTTGTTAGTAGAGGGCTGAAAGAGGATTCATTTGTTAGTTAACAGTGTTACATGGCTCATGCCATTATAAACCAGTTCCCTAAAAATGATCAAAGCCCTCGAGTTCATGGAATACATTTACTTGCAAAATCCATTTATCCCAGAGAAGTGGGGTGACAGAGAGTAGGACTCAGTTCACATCTGGAGGTGACAAGGTATCCAGGAAGCTTGGATAAAAGCATTTCGCTGTTCTCTGTGGTAACCAACCCCCTCTTGAAGATGAACCAGAGCATCACGGGACCAGTTTCCCTTTCTACCTAAACTGCACAAGAACCCTGGGATAACTTTGCATTTTCAGATGTCCAGGCTGGCACACTGCATTCTTCCCTGGTAGATCTTTCTTCTACAGACAGATACACAGCGGTGTTTCTCATTTCCACAACAGGTTTCTTCAGGAATACATTTGACAGTGAACAATGAAATCTGCTGCAACTGACTGCTGAGAGTCAGCCTTGTCTTCAAGAAATGCTTCCTTCTTAATATTTCTCAGTTGTATCAGTTTGGTTTTGTCATCCTCTGTGCCCAAAAGACTGATTGTTCATTATTATTATTATTATTATTATTATTATTATTATTATTATATGCCTCTTAGCTTTCTAATGAGAAAGTCCAGAGAGAGTGGAGGTAAGAGTATCTGAAAGGAGTTGGGGGAAGAAAAACTATAATTAGAATACTTTATATGAAAAATAACTATTTTCAATTTTAAAAAAATGAAGCTAAAAAGTTAGAAAATATAAGAATCCTTGGGAATTCCTATAACAAGTTGTCCATTAATATGTTCCCCAATCTTTTTTTCCCCCAATCTTACCCAAAAGTTGGAAATCTACTCTGTAGAATATTTTAACAATTCAACTCCACCTTCAACTACCAAAGATTTATGGTATGAAAAAAATTGACACCATTTATTTATTGTGGGCATGTATATGTGCATGTCCTGTCCAGAGATGAACATGGTCTCTTTCTTCAATCTCTCCATATTACTTTTTTTCAGACAGGGACTCTTACTCAACATAGAACTTCCTGTTTTGGTTACTGTGGCTAGCCATCAAGTACCTGGGACCCGCACATCTCTTGCCTCTCTATGGTGGTTGAAGCAAGCTGCACATTACAAGTGCACGACCCTGCAGAACTTTTATTCCATGGTTGCCTGAGACCTTAATTCAGGTTCCCATCCCTTCACAGCATGCAATTTACCCACTGAGCCATCTCCCTGTCTCCTGACAAATAGTATTTTAAAGGACTTCTGAAAATTTTTTTTAAAAAATGGTCATGTCTTTACTATTAGTTTCTTAGTAATAATTTAAATTACAGACATCCCTCTTAATGAATTTGCTGACTATCCAAGGAGGTAGAGTAAAATGAGCTCACAAATGATGCCCTTTGGCTGTCACTTGGTGTTCTTTGCATATTTAAAGCCACCCCTGTAAGTGCTCAATGTTCTAAACATTCCCTTTTCTCTTGCCTAAAGATGTCATATTATTTCATGTCTATGAGCTAATGCATTTATGTTGAGAATATAGGTCCTCCCCCTCCCTAAGCAGGGTTTGTTGTAGTCTTGTATATAGGCAAATACTTTTCTGATTAGTTATTAGAAGCCAAAAAGTATACTTTAGAGCAAATTGTTTCCTAGAATATTTATTCAGCTCATCACAATAAAATCTAGGAAAGGTGTTTTGACACTGAGAAAGATATTTATACTTTATTAGTACCTTTATCCATTTCAACCCTCTATTACCTAAGTGGGTCAAAGATTTGGCACTTAAAATGTTTAGCACTTAAAATTCCAGATAGAACAGTGATAATGTGACTTAAACACAGACGTTCCTTTGAAAAGAACTGAAAAGAAAAGAGGGGACTTCTTAAAGTCTCAGCAACACTTCATAGACTTGAAACCGATCCTCAACCCAAACAACTCCACGGTCCATTATCATAGGCTGCATTTCAGAGCTATTTAGATAGAGCATAAAGTTCAGAGTCATGTGACCAAGATCTCCAAGAGCAAGTAAATGCATCAGGGGTCAAAGGGCACAGGACTGAAGGAAACATCTGGATTTCATCTTTTGAACTTTTAATGGAAACCAAGATCACTTGAAGCACATCTGGGGAGTCTGACAAGAAGAAAGGGTGGTGTGTTTTATGGGAGATGTATTCTACTTGCCAGCTTTCCCCTGGGTTGGATTTGAATCTCCTCAAATAATGTTATTTACAATATTTGAGATATCATGAATTGTCATTCATGCTTAATTATCTCCACACTAAACAATATTTTGTCCTGTTTAGTTTCTTAATTCAAATTTAGCTTGAATATGGGAGTCCTAGAAAACACTGGAGAACTCTCTCAACTGTGGAAGCTGACATTCCCTGGGGAAGCATTATTATCTCCAAGCAGGGACAACTTATTTTAAAAATCACCACTGCGGTGTGCGAGTATGAAGAGTGTAGCTTCTGTCTAGTCTCACTGCCCACACCCCTTTATCTCCACATCCACCCTAGAGATCTGTGAATGGAAACCTCTAGAGAAACTGAGAAGAGCCTTTACAACATGGGATCTACCTTTCACCACACTGCTCCTGTCTGGAAAAGTGTCTTGAGCGTCAATGAAAAATAATAACTTCTTTGCTGCAATATTTCAAAGTTTTGCTTTCATCAATTACTAAAAGATCAAGTGACTTCAACTTCTTTAATATATCAACTTTTGCTTTTAGTGTGTGTGTGTGTGTGTGTGTGTGTGTGTGTGTGTGTGTGTGTGTATGTATGTATGTATGTGTGCATTCTTGTGGGGCAGGGTATGCCTGTACCTAATACAAATGAGGAGGTTGAAGACCTCATCAGGTGTTAGTTCTTAGACATCTTACACCTATTGTTTAGAATTTTTCCAAGTGTGTCAGACTGACTAGCTCATAAGTTTTCAAGCATTCACACACACACACACACACACACACACACACACACACACACACACACACACACAGTGGAGCCACTGGAATTGCAAGCTTGTAGACAAGTTTGTTCTCAGCAATTGTACTTTGCTTTCCTGGACTTAACCCTAAGTATAAACTTTAGGAAAAATAAATTCTTGTTTACGTTATGTGTTTAAATATTTGCAGCTGTGTTGGCAAGACAGCTTGGTAGACAATGACACCTCCTCCAAAGCCTGCAAAGTAAAGTTGGATCCCTGAAACCCAGAAGGGTTGTCTCAGAGAGTTAGCTGTTGCTGTGAAGAACCTGGCAGCGTTATTTTTGGAAGAATGGGGAATACTTTGAACTGTGAACTAGAAAGGTGGTTAAATGCTGTCCTCCAGGAGTGTAGAACAGTACTGTGGGAGAATCACAGATGACAGAGGCACATGAGGTCTCACTGGAGGCCAGGGATTTAATAGTGTCTGAGGTAGGGGTCACTTTTGATATTTTTGAAGAAAAATATCTCTATCTCTATCTATATATACATACATACACACACATATGTATATATATTTGCCCATTGTCCTACAAATATGCTTGAGGCCATTATTAAATAATGGACTAATTTCTTTGGCCAGGTAAATGGCAAGAAAGCATAATATGGAGTCCATGGCTTTGTTTTCACTACTAACACTTATGTAGGTCTACAATGAAAAAGAGCAAGTGGGACAGAAAAATACATATTTTGGAGAGAAAAAGATACCAAGAACCTTAATGCTATAGCTAAGATATGTGCAGAAACAAGGCTGTGAACATTAAAAAGACCAGCACTATCAAGACAAAGTCTGCTATGCACGGGAACGAAGGGAAGGGTGCCCTTGGGGCAAGACCCCACCCAGCCCAGCTTGCAACTTGTAGAAGGAAAGGTATGCACATGTGTGTGGGGGAGGGTGTGTGTCTCTCACCCAAGCTGGCAACTGAACTGGGCCGTATTGTTCACAAGGCACTGGCTTTGAAGGTATGACAGATGCAATGCACGAGTTCATGAGGAGCTGAGGGATTTCATACAGTTTTCTTTTGCAGTTTCAGACAGCTACTGAGGCCACAAACCCTGTAACAGGGGTGTCTTTACAAGGAGATGGTGAGGCCACTGTGTGAAGCTATGAAAGTGATGCTCAGGTTGCAGTAGAAAACCCAAAATTTGGGACATCTACCAAGGAAGGCTTCATATAGAGAACAGAACTAATCCAAGAAAGAGGCATTGTAGGCAGCCAAGCTGGAGAGGCAGAGCCATTTAAACCTCATAAAACCAAAGCCCCTGGTACAAAACATGAGGCTGAAGCTTTGGTATGTGCTCTGCTAAGTTTTACCCTTGGTTTTGTTCAGTATTTCTTCATTATGTCTACGTTCTTCCATCATGAAATGAGAATATACATTCTGTGCTGTTGTCTGTTAGAAGTATGTAATATGCCTTTTGATTTTGCAGGGAGTTGTAGTCAAGAGATCGCTTTGGTTTAGAAGAGATTTTAGACTTGGAAGTCTAAAATCTCTTAAAGAATGTGGGACTTTTAAAGTTGGACTAAATATACTTTGCAACATGATATGCCCATAAGCCTATGGGAGCCAGGGAATGGAATGTAGTGGTTTAAATTAGAAATGTTTTTTATGGGCTCAGGTATTTGAACACTGGTCTCCAGTTAGCTAACCTGTTAAAGAAGGATGTACGGCCTTGAGGAAGAAACCCATCACTAACAGTAGACTTTGAGACCCCAAGTCCTCACATCACATCCCCTCTGCCCTCTCTGCTTTCTGTGTGGACTGCTTCTTCTGGACCTGTAAGGCAAAATAAACTGTCTCCCTTAAGTTTCCTTGGTCATGGTGTTTTTCAGCAAATGAAGTGTTACTAAGAAACTCTAATGAAAAATCTCAACCACTATGGTAAAAACTGAAAGAAAATATCTGATCTTAGATGCTTTCATATTTACATAACTTCAAAGGATAAATCAAAATTGAAAATCATAAACTTAAAGCTAAAAACATAGAATAATAAACTGATCCTGAAAATTATAAAATAGGAATAATTGTAAGAATTAACATTTGTGAATTGGGGAATAAACATTTTAAAAGTAAACCAAAATCTTATACTATAGTAAAACAAAAGCCAAATACACCAAGACATTAAAATATTCAGAGAAAACAATTTTCTTTTTTAAATTTTTTATTTATTTATTTTTATTTTCTATATTCTTTGTTTACATTCCAAAGGCTTTCCCCTTTCCCAGTTCCCCCCTCACCATATGTCCCATAAGTCCTCTTCTCCCCGCCCAGTCCCCAATCGCCCCCCACCATTTCTCTGTTCTGGTACTCTCCTAAAAAATTGGATCCAGTCTTTTCAGAGAAAACAATTTTCAATTGAATAAATAGTTCAGATGAAACCCAAAAGATAATTTTATTGTTCTATATTGAAAAACTAGAAAAATCTGAATGTACCTCCATTGGGGAATTATTAAATCAGAGGTATCCATCCATACCTATAATATAGCCAATAAAATGATTATAGTGAGAAGCATTTGCAAATATTGAAGGAAGCTCAGGATGTGTATGGCAAAATTAAGGGGAAAGAATTAATCAATGCTGTATGCCTGCATGGTCCTCCCTGTGCATTAGTCCAATGGTGTACTCAAAGCAGGAACTGACAGTGGTCCTTAGTTAAATCTGTCCTGATGTAATCATCACAGAAAATGAAATCATCCAGTACTCCAGAACTGCTTTCTGCTGTGGTTGCCCAGAGGTCCTGACTATGGACCTATAGGACAATGTATTTCTCACTTAGCACCCAAGCAATAATCTATTCTCACTTTTTTTTGTAGTATAGATGTGCATAACTTACAAGATATTTTTCCATTTCCCAAGAAGGCCAAATCTAGTGGAAACAACAGAAGAAAAGAAAAACAACTCAGAAACAATGAAAGCAACCAAGGAAACAGGGGGCAAACATTTCAGTAATGGAGATTTAAGGAGAGAAAAAAGGAAAAGCTTAAAAATTTCTAATCAGTATTCTTGATATGATTTGTGAGAAAGTGCTTTTCTTAATGGGCATCTGTGTTACAAGAGTGTTTCATGGGAGGCGGGAAGTATAGTCTGTGGATTTAACACACAATGGATTGTGACAACACATAAAATTACTGCAGAAACTGAGTAAGAGAAGTAGAAGACAGGAAAAATGCCTAAACCAGAGGAAAACGATACATGTATTTAAAGGATGAAGTGAGCCATCAGTGACTAGCAGCTGTAGAAGAAGAAACTATTAAGCATTTTACAGGATGAGATAAAAGTAAGGGAAGAAACATCAATAAATAACCTGAGCTAGATGAAGAAATTTGTTAAATGATACATCAAAGCTTAGATGAGATTAATAAGAAGTATCACACAGAAAAAACATTGCTTAGTAAAATAGTTTGGGTTGATAAGGAAAATGCATTCTACTGTCATCCTATTATCTTCAAAGAAACAAATTAGACTTGTGGGGAGGAAGAGGGAGGAGAAAGATGAATGGGATAGATAAGAATCATCAATACATGTATATGAATGTATCACATAAATATGTAAATATGCAAATGCATAAAATTTTATCAAATTTTATACCATAGTGTTAAATAATAATAAATAATCCAGGAATTCTATGTCTTCTGTGTTTTCTGTGCTGAATGTTTCCCAAAGCCTAAGGGTTAAAGATGGGATCTCCAGGGTAGCATCGAAGGGGTGGTGACTATTAAACACAGAATCTGTCATGTCAGTGAGGACACTGCAGTGTTGTAAAGATGCCCTTGGGGGTTTATTCTTTTCCCACACCAGAAGTTGTGAGGGCATGACCGCTGTCACACTACCTGGACTGAAGTTCCTTCTCACTCTCGTGTAGCCTAGAGCATCCCAGAGCAGTCTTTAACACTCTAGTCCTGACACATGATGCTCTGCTGTCACTTATGGTCCAGTGCTGCACAGCATGGAACCTTCCCTGGGTTTACAGTGCAGCAATGGGCCTGGGAAGGCTGGAAATGAGGAATAAAAAATAGCACCCTGGGCCACTGCCCCATTGCATCTGATGAGGTAGACCTGAACCACTTCTGATATGGGGAGGATCCTATTTCCTGATATTCTCTAGAGAACTGGAAGGAGCAGGTCATTCAAGAACTGGCACCAGCAGGGCATTTGAGAACCAGCATCAGCAGGGCATTTGAGATCCGGCAGCAGCAAACCCTTTGAGAACTAGCAGCCTATAGGGCATTCAACCCTTGCCAAGGGGAGACCCCATCACCTGATACTTCCTGGAGAGCCAGCTGTTTGCAGGGCATTGGAGACAAAGGGAATCCCAGGAGTACAGAAACACAGGCCTGCAGGACAGAGAAGATAGAGTCAAGAAGACCATCTAACACTAGAGAAAACAAGATGGCTAAAGGCAAACACAAGATCATTATCAACAGGAACCAAGATAACATGGCACCATCAGAACTCAGTTCTCCCATAACAGCAAATTCTGGATACTTCATCACATCAGAAAAGTAAGGGCTAGATTTAAAATCACATCTCATATTGCTGATGGAGGACTTCAAAAAGGACATAAATAAATCCCTAAAAGGAATACAGGAGAACATGGGTCAACAAGTACAAGCCTTTAAAGAGGAAGCACAAAAATCCCTTAAAGAAATACCAGAGAATATGCATCAAAAGGTATAAACCCTTAAAGAGGAAACACAAAAATCCCTTAAAGAAATACAGGAGAACATTGGTCAACATGCAGAATTCATTAAAGAAGAATCACAAAAATCCCTAAAGAAAACACAGGAGAAGGGTCAACAGGTAGAAGCCCTTAAAGAGGAAACACAAAAATTCCTTAAAGAATTTCAGGATAAAACAAACAAATGAAGAAACTGAACAAAACTATTCAGGATCTAAAAATAGAAATAGAAAAAATAAAGAAATTGCAAACTGAGACATCTCTGAAGATAGAAAACCTTGGAAAGAATTCAGGAGTCATAGATACAAGCATCAACAACAGAATACAAGAGATAGAAGAAAGAATTTTGGAATCTGAAGATTCCATAGAAAACATTGACTCAACAGTCAAAGAAAATGCAAAATGCAAAAAGCTTGTAACCCAAAACATCCAGGAAATCCAGGACACAATGAGAAGACCAAACCTAAGGATTTATAGGTATAGAAGATAGCAAGGTTTTACATCTTAAAGGCCCAATAAATATCTTCAACAAAATTAGAGAAGAAAACTTCCCTAACCTAAAGAAAGAGATGCCCATGAACATACAAGAAGTCCACAGAACTCCAAACAGATTGGACCAGAGCAGAAATTCCTCCAGTCACATAATAATCAAAACACCAAATGCACTGAACAAAGAAAGAATATTAAAAGCAGTAAGAGAAAAAGGTCAAGTAACATATACAGGCAGACCTATCAGAATTACACCAGATGTCTCACCAGAGATTATGAAAGCCAGAATATCCTGGGCAGATGTCATACAGAGTCTAAGAGAAAATTAATATCAGCCCAGACTAATATACCTAGCAAAACTTTCAATTACCATAGACAGAGAAAACAAGACATTTCATGACAAAAGCAAATTTACACAATATCGTTCCACAAATCCAGCTCTGCAAAGGATAATGGGTGGAAAATACCAACCCAAGGCAGGAAACCACACCATAGAAAAAAATCAACAAGGTAATCTTTCATAAACCCCAATAGAAGAATTTCACCTTTAACTAAGAAGATAACAATAAGCAACAATCACCTTTCCTTAATATCTCTTAGTATCAATGGTCTCAATTCCCCTATAAAAAGACATAGACTAACAGACTGAATACATAAACAGGACCCAACGTTTTCCTGCATACAAGAAACCCACCTCAGTGACAAAGACAGTCACTATTTAAGAGTCAAGGGTTGGAAAACAATTTTCCAAGCAAATAGTCCCAAGAAACAACCTGGAGTGGCCATTATTATATCGGATGAAATTGACTTTCAACCAGAAGTTGGCAAAAAAGATAAGGAGGGGACACTTCATACTGGTTAAACGAAAAGTCTACCAAGATGAACTCTCAATTCTAAACATCTATGCTCTGAACGCAAAGGCAACCACATTCATAAAAGAAACTTAAAGCTCAAAACACACATTGCACCCCACACAATAATAGTGGGAGACTTCAATACCCCACTCTCAAAAAGGGACAAATCATGAAATCAGAAACTAAACAGAAAAACAGTGAAACTAACTGAAGTTATAGGCTAAATGGATCTAACAGATACTTATAGAACATTCCACCATAAAGCCAAAGAATATACCTTCTTCTCAGCACTTCATGGCACCTTCTCAAAAACTGACCATATAATTGGTCACAAAATGGACCTCAACAGAAGGAGAACTTCAGACCAATCTCCCTCATGAGCAAAATACTGAACAAAATCCTGGCCAACCAAATCCAAGAATGCATCAAAGCTATAATTCACCATAATCAGGTAAGTTTCATCCCAGGGATGCAGGGTTGGATCAATATATGGAAATCCATCAATGTAATCCACTGCATAAACAAACTAAAGGAAAAAAAAACACATGGTCATTTCATTAGATGCTGAAAAGACTTTTGACAAATTCCACCATCCCTTCATGATTAAAGTCTTGGAGAGATTGGGAATCCAAGGCCCATACCTAAACATTGCGAAAGCAATACACTGCAAATCGGTAGCCAACATCAAGTTAAATGGAGAGAAACTTGAAGCAATCCCACTAAAATCGGGCACCAGAAAAGGCTACCCACTCTCTCCCTATCAAATATAGTACTTGAAGTCCTAGCCAGAGCAATCAGGCAACAAAAGGAGGTCAAAGGTATACAAATTGGAAAGGAAAAAGTCAAAATATCACTATTTGCAGATGATATGATAGTATAGTAAAGTGACCACAAGACTTCCACCAGAGAACTCCTAAAGCTAATAAACAATTTCAGCAAAGTGTCTGGATATAAAATTAACTCAAGCAAATCAGTAGCCTTCCTCTATTCAAAAGATAAATAAGATGAGAAAGAAATTAGGGAGATGACACCCTCCACAATAGTCCCAAATAATATTTCATACCTAGTTGTGACCCTAACAAAGCAAGTGAAAGATCTGTATGACAAGAACTACAAGCCTCTCAAGAAAGAAATCAAAGAAGATCTCAGAAGATGGAAAGATCTCCCATGTTCATAGATTGGTAGGATCAATATAGTAAAAATGGCCATCTTGCCAAAAGCTATCTACAGATTCAATGCAATCCCCATCAAAATCCCAAATCAATTTTTCATAGATCTAGAAAGAGCAATTCTCAAATTCATCTGGAAGAACAACAACAACAAAAAAAAAAAAACAGGATAGCAAAACTATTGTCCACAACAAAAGATCTTCTGGGGAAATCACCATTCCTGACCTCAAGCTATACTACAGAGCAATAGTGATAAAAACTGTTTGGTATTGGTATACAGATGAGCAGGAAGATCAATGGAATAGAATTGAAGACCCAGAAAATACCCTACACACATACAGTCACTTGATATTTGACAAAGGAGCTAGAAACATCCAGTGTAAAAAAAGACAGCATTTTTTAACCAATGGTGCTGGATCAACTGGAGGTCTGCATGCAGAAAATGCAAATTGATCCATTCTTATCTCCTTGTACAAAGCTCAAGTCCAAGTAGATCAAGGATTTTCACATAAAACCAGACACACTGAAACTTATAGAGGAGAAAGTGAGAATGAATCTTGAACACATGGGCACAGGTGGAAAGTTCCTGAACAGAACACCTTATGCTTAGAGTTTATGCTCTAAGTACAAGAATTGAGAAATGGTACCTCATAAAACTGCAAAGCTTCATAAGGCAAAGGATATGGTCAATAGGACAAAATGACAACCAACAAATTGTGAAAAGATCTTTACTAACCACACTCTGATAGAGGGCTAATATCCAGTGTATACAAAGAACTCAAGAAGGCAGTTTCCAGAGAGTCAAATAGCCCTATTAAAAATGGGGTACAGAGATAGACATGGAATTCTCAACTGAGGAAACTCGAATGGCTCTAAAGCACCTAAAAAAATGTTCAAATCTTTAGTTATCAGGGAAATACAAATCAAAACAACACTGAGATTCTACCCCACACCAGTCAGAATAGCTAAGATGAAAAACTCAGGGGACAGCATATGCTGGATAGGATGTGGAAGAAAAGGAACACTTCTCCATTGTTGGGAGAATTGCAAGCTTTTAAAAGCACTCTGGAAATCAGTTTGGTAATTCCTCAGAAAATTAGACATAGTAATACCTGAGGACCCAGCTATACTGCTCCTGGGCACTTACCCAGAAGATGCTCCTACATGTAATAAGGACACATGCTCCACTATGTTCATAGCTGCCTTATTTATAATAGCCAGAAGTTGGAAAGAATCCAAATGGCCTTCAACAGAGGAGTGGATACAAAAATGGTGGTATATATATACATATACATATACATATACATATACATATACATATACATATACATATACATATATGTATATATATACATATATATATACACACATACACATACGTATGTATACACACACACATACACACACATACACACACACACACACACAATGGAGTACTATTCAGCTATTAAAAACAATGAAGCCAAGAAATTCTTAGCCAAATGGCTGGAACTAGAAAGTGTCATCCTGAACAAGGTAACCCAATCACAAAAGAACACACATGGTATGCACTCACTAATAAGCAGATGTTAGCCCAAAAGCTCAAAATATACAAGTTACAATCCACCCAGCACAGGAAGCTCAAGAAGAAGGAGTACTTAAGTGAGGGTGCTTTAGTTCCTCTGAGAAAGGGAACAAAATACTCACAGGAGCAATAAGGGAGACAATGTATGGAGCAAAGACTAAAGTAAAGGCCACCCAGAGACTGCCCTACCTGGGGATTCATCCTATAAACAGTTACCAAATTCCAACACTACTATGGACAACAAGAAGTGTATACCAAAAGGAGCATGCCATGGTTGTCTCTGGAGGGGCCCTGCCAGAACCTTACAAATATAGAGGCAGATGCTAGCAGCCAACCATTGAACTAGGCATGGGATCCCCAATGGAGGAGCTGGAGGGTGGTCCGGAGGAACTGAAGGGGTTTACAGCCCCATGGGAAGAACAATGATTTCAGCCATCCAGACACCCCAGGACTCCCAGGGAGTAAACCATCAACCAAGGGGCACACATGGTTCCAGCCAAAAATGTGGTAGAAGAGGCCTTATTGGGCATCAGTGGGAGGAGTGGTCCTTGGTCAGGTGAAGGCTCAATAGAAGCTCCAACAAAGGGAAATCGAGGGTGGGAGGTGGGAGTGGTTTGGGTGGAGGGGCACATACTTGGAGGCACGGGTTGGGAAAAGGGGTTGGGAATCTTTGGGTAGGGGGAAAATCGGGGAAAGGTTTTACCATTGGCAATGTAAATGAAGATGATATTAAAAAAAATAGCACAATGATAGGTGTGCCCAGTCTGAACAACAGTCCTGAGCTTTGGGGCTGGTACTGGCCAATCTTGCGAAAACACCAGATTTTGAGCTTTCCTCCCAGAGTATCTGTCTTTTTCCAACTGTCAAGTTCCTCTCAAGGTGGCCTGAGGGCCATCATAGACTAGGCCCACCTTTCCTGCCACCTTTTCTACCCTCCCCTTGCCAGGTGCCAGTTTGAGAAGACATACGCCCACTGACTCATGCCCTTCCCCAACGACAAGACAGAGGCCAGTGTGCTGGCAGGATGGCTTTTCTCTGCACAGAAGCAGGCCGCCCTTCAGAACCACATGGAATGAACCATGCATGCATCCCTGGGAGCAACTGCCCAGGGTGTCTGAGAGTGGGTATGATCTTTAGGCTACATCTGGTTCACAATTAAAGTGTGGTGGCCACTCCTTTGTTGAACAACATTCTGGTGCCCATTGACTAGAGTGGGGGACTTTTTGATCCCATTCAGCTTACTACTACACCAGCACCTACTTACATCAGCACCTACTGAACAAACTTCATATCCATGAGGACTTGGTCTTACTGACTTCCTTTTCTGTCAGGACACTGATGGTTGGTGTCAGATTGTGGAGTTTCCAAGCTCCAAGCCAGCACCTTCCTTTCTGCTGGCAATGGGGACCTACAAACTCGGGAGTGTTTGGGATAAGCTCAGTGGCTGTCTCCTTGTCCCTGGTGTCTTCAACTATTAATGTCAGGGAACAGCTGTGGCATGTGAGAAGAAACAATCTCAAACCAATAATAGTAAATTAAAAGGAACAATACAAATAATAATCTGAGACTCATTATGATTCTTCCAAGCAGAAGAAAGCCTTAAACCTCTGCTGGTTCAATGATTCCTTCTTCTAAATGACTCATTTACCTTCGCATTATGATTTTCCTCATTGGTAAGAATTAAATGCTTTAGAAATGTCTGGTAACCATTTTGGTTCCTGTGGAATTCTTCTAAAAATGATTATTTCTTAGAATGCAGATAAAATGTACTAAATCAGAATTTCTTTGCATTCAGGAATCTCTAATTTTTTTCACCTGAAGTCATCTTGGTTCTGGTCATTGTACCAAGTGTTTCAGAACTTTGAAGAGTAAAATGGAGGACTTAGGAGACACTATATATGGAGAACTATGGGGTTTCACAACCAGGACATGTTCCAGGTTTGATATAGTGTATACTCACTTGCCATGTGCCCTAATGGTTTCTTCAATATGGAAAGAAGTATAGAGACTGCAGTCTTTTATCCTATTAACTTGAACATGCAAACCTCACCAGGCGAGAAAGGCTCAGATCAACCCAAGATGGCGTCCTCTGTGTACAAAGCCAAAGGACTGGCTTAAAACCAATTTGTTTTAAATCTAGGTTTTCAAATGGGAAAAGTGATGATATTTAAAATCCCATGTAACTAAAATCAAAATGTATGCATGAGATGATTGTGAGTTAACAGCCCACCATGTTTCCCAATGTTAGTATTTCTGTAATGGTAACTTGGTAGAGAAAGCTTTGTCCATTCACTGTTTTCAGGATTAATGTGGAAGTCTAGCTGTATGATAGAATTGCCAGAGTACCAGAAAGTTGGTATTATATTAGAGATTTAAGTCTTAGAAAACAGATACAATTTAAACTTAGAAACTATCAGTTCTTAAAACTATGAAGTTGTGGTATCTGGAGTTGACAAAATAAGTTGCCAGATTTAGAAGCATTACATCTTTAGCTATAGATCTACTGAATTTTAAAAAGCAGTACCCTCTCTTTTTTCAGCAGATAAAGCAATAAAAGAAACCTCTGATCTTTCATGATGAATTTCAGACAATTTTGATGATGGGCATTAAAAATAGAAAAAGTTCTACACACACACACACACACACACACACACACACACACACACACACACACACCTCTATGTAACCTTTAAAACATTCATAGGCACAAGCCAGATTCTACCAAGAGAGCTAAGTTTAGAGAACATTAGAGCAGAAGTGGGATTTCAGCACTGAGACACAGACCTGCCTGCTTCTAAGTTCCATACTGATCATCAGAAACACAACATCTCAACACTCCTGCCCCGATACTTCTTTTTACATATGATCCCATAGCACACTTTTGATGACCTCTCCTGTTTCATTTCTTATTCGACATAACTAGTCAGTGGATACCACCTTAGTCTCCAGTGCTGTCTTGTCTCATTCTCTTCCTGTAACACTGTGGGCAAACAGTGAGGAGTTCCAGGAGAGGAACTGAATTGTCAATCCATTTAAAGGGATTAACAACCTATAAATAGAGTAAAATGATTTAAAACATATTTCCAAATGGAAATTAAGTGAAGCATATTGTACTCTTAGTAGCAGCAGGATACCTCTAGGAAGGGTTACAGCCCCAAAGCTCTTGAGTAGACCAATGGGAGTAGGTCAATGGGAGTGAGTAGCAAGGATAGCAGATATCCTGTCTCCAGCAGGTCTCAATGGATCCAGCAGCTGGGCTTGAAAACTGAAACCGCAGGTCTGAAAGACTGGAGTCCCTCAACTTTAAAGTGGTAGGAAACAGAGGCAGGGAAGAACTGCATTCTGCAGCTCAGTTGGGTGGGAGACGCTTGGAGGCAGAAGCAGGAGTGAGTTCTTATCCTTGCAGCTTCTGGCCAAGTCCTAGAAGCTGGACAGCTGTGCAGGGGAGGGACCTCAACAACTCTTCAGGGATGCTCAGAAGGCTTCCCGTTTTCCTCTCTCTTCTGTCTTCTGTTGCAACAGCTCAACAAACAGAAAACTTGAATTTTTGGAAGTGCCATGCTTCCAGCTTGGCTATGGTTGCTGGAATGTAGGTATTCACATAAGGCAAATAATAAGATCAATCAGGTGAGAGCTATAAAACCTTATCTGGGAGAGGGAAGGCCCTCATCCCTTCAAGAGCTGCCAGGCTTTTATTATCTGCTAAATTTCTGTCTTTGCAGAGTTAGGGAAACTGCAGAGAAAGTTTATCTGTTCCAGATCGATACAGCACCTTTGCAGGTCAGCTTTTGCCTTATGTGATTTCCCTTAGATGGTTTTTGTTTGGTTGTTGTGTTTGTTTTGTATCTAATTACAGTGGCTGCTGCTGTGTTAACGCACCTCGCAGTCTGCTATCTGCAGGTCCTTTGTGTAAATGTAACTTTTATTTTCCTATTGTTAATTGTAGTCCGCTGGGCTTACTGGCTCTGTCCACTAGCCTACGCCTAATCTTGGAAACTTCTAGACTTTGTACAATCTTATACAAATTTAAACAATCCTGTACTGTTTTTAGTCTCTGAAGACTTCCTGCTGAATAAACTCACCCTTTGCAGTTCTTTATAAACTCTGGCTGGCTGGCTCAACTCTGCTGTTCTGTCTCAAACTCCTCTCCAAACTGACAGATTTAACCTGATTTTTCTTTCTCAGCCTCTTCTGAGCAGCTCTGTTTGGCCTCATACCAATCTTAGTAATATATTCTAATCTTTTGACTCCTTCTTGTTCTCTGGCTCATTCCATAGCTTATTCTCTTTCTGCAATTTGTTTCTGTAAAACTCTCAGTGAAACTGCTGCCCCCCCCCCTGTATCTTTCCGCTCTCTTCTCATGAAAGTTGGGCATACCCCATTCTGTCAAATCTTTCTCCGATTTGTCACTTTGCCAGACAATTAGACATCACTTTTAAACATGGGTGCTTCATTCTATAAAGAAACTAGTGATTCCCATGTCTGTGTGAATATCTGGGGACCACGCCCACTGCTGGATAGAGAATGAGTTGATCACATTCATTGGCAGATTTCTTATCTCCAGCAAGGACCTCAGATTCTCCAATGCAGAGTGTAGCACATTGTGAAATGGAAAAATCTCCGAATATTCCCAACCAAGGGTTCTTCTGTAATGAGGCGGAAAGGGAGAAGCATCTAAGAACAAGCAAAGGGCTCCATGGAGATGAATGGTTGCCCATGGTTTGTAGGATGTTGTAAGCTTTCTAAAACTCCCCAGTTCCTACAGGAACATGTTATTTTTTAAAGCATCATAGCTTCTGTCTTAAGTTATCATTTTATTGCTGTGAAGAGACACCATGACCAAGGCAACTCTTATAAAAGAATATGTTTAATTGGGATTTCCCTTAGTGCGGAGACCATGAGGACACACAATGAACAGAGCAAGTCAAGGTAAGACTGGAGGATGGGGGGAAGCAGCAATGCATTTAGCTTGGTATTAACACCCTAGTTTGTTAGAATAGCTCAAAACCTGCTCAGCATAGTGCCAGCAGTTGTAAATAAAAGTACAAGGTCTCTGTGTCTTTATTTTGGGAGCTATATAGGCTAAAGGGAGTATAGCACCCTCTCACCCCCAAAGTGCTTCTATACCTTAAACTACCACTGAGACTGGACTTCATCAACAGCCTTTCTTGGCCTCTTACAGTGCCAAGACTGACCCCTTCATGCCTTCAAAAGCAGTCTCTCTGGGTGACTCTTGCACACTACCCAGTCTGGATGCCAGCATGATACCTATCTGTGGAACCTAGCTTTTTTGTGCTCTCAGAAAGATTTCTCAGGAGATTTCACTGTTAATTTCTTAGCTCAGCACCATTTGTTCCCGTTGTCTCTTCTATCCTTTACTCTAAAGCCAGCGCCACATGCACAAAGCTGCAGAGTTTGTCTGCTTACTGAGGCTGGAACATGACTTCCTCATTCTGTTACATCTTCATCCCTTTTCTGTTTTCAGTGACTTCCTTCACTGCCAAAGCTCAGCAGTCCTGGAATCTGCTTTGTAGACTGACTTTGAACTCAGAGAACTGCTTGCCTCTGTCTTCTCAATGCTGGGATTAAAGGGATGTACCACCACACTTAGACTTTGGCTTTTCTTTAATTCCTTTTCACAAGATAGTTGTAAGCATGGCCATTATCCCTCCAGATATGGATTATAAGTGTGTGTGTATCTGATCATAAGCATTTGTCATCCCACATCCAGATCAAAAGCCTGTGCTTTTCTGCCTCAAGATCTAGATTACAGGTGTGTTCTCCATTTCTGGATTGTAGCTCATTCCAGATATAGCCAATTTGGCAACTGAGAATAACCATCACAGCCCATCCCTTGTCAATTTGACACACAATCATATCTCCTTATGGCCACATGGAAACAATAACCAGGTCATAATATTGCCTAACACAATAACCATTCTGGATACAACTGCAACAAGCTTAGCCTCTTCCATCCCAGGTCTCCCGGACTTCCTAGAGATTCTCTCAACCCCAACCCCTGCAGCTCCATATTTCCATTCATTCTGCTTGCCTTCGGGCTTTCTCTCCTGTCTTGCCCCATGCTTGATCCTCCTCCCCATATCCCTACCCCTCACTCACTCACCAAAATCCCTCCCTCCTTCTGTTTCCCATAACTATTTTGTTCTTCCTTGGGCCTTCCTTCTTAACGTCATTGGGTCTGTTTTGTGTATCACATGTATTTCTTACTTTTTGGCTAATATCCACTTACCAGTAAGTACATACCATGCATGTCTTTTTGAGTCTGGGCTACCTTACTCAGGATAATATTTTCTCGTTTGATCCATTTGTGTGCAAAATTCATGATGTTCTTGTTTTTAATAGCTGAATAATATTCCATTGTGTAAATGCACCATATTTTTTGCATCCATTCTTCTACCGGGAGACATCTGGGTTGCTTCTACTTTCTGGCTATAATGAATAAGGCTGCTATGAACAGAGTGGAGCACATATCATTCTTGTATGGCGGGGTATCATCTTTTAGTTATATGCCCAGGAGTGGTATATCTGAGTCTTCAGGTAGAACTATTTCCAATTATCTGAGGAACCACTAGATTGATTTGCAGAGTAGTTATACAAATTCACAATCCCATCAGCAATGGAGAAATGGTCCTCTTTCTCCACATCCTTGCCAGCTTGTGCTATCACTTGAGTTTTTGATCTTAGCCATTCTGATTGGTATAAGGTGGAATCTCAGGATCATTTTAATTTACATTTTCTTGAGGACTAAGAACATTGGACATTTCTTTAAGTGCTTCTTGGCCATTTGAAATTCCTTTGTTAAGAATTTTCTGCTTAGCTCTGCACCCCATTTTTAAAGGAGGTTATTAGGTTTTCTTAAAGTCTAACTTCTGAGTTCTTTATATATTTTGAATACTAACCCTCTGTCAGATGGAGTTAATGAAGATCTCTTCCCAATCTATAGGTTTTCATTTTGTCCTATTGACAGTGTCCTTTGCCTTACAAAAATCTTTTAATTTAAATAGGTACCATTTATTAGTTGTTGATCTTAAGAGTCTGAGCCATTGGTGTTCTGTGAAGGAAATTTTCTCCTGGGCCAATACATTCAAGGCTATCTACTTTCTCTTCTATTAGATTCATTGTATCAGGTTTTATGTTGAGGTCCTTTATCCACTTGGACTTGAACTTTGTGCAGAGTGATAAATATGGATTAATTTGCATTTTTCTACATGCAGACATCCAGGTAGACAAGCACTGTTTGTTGAAGATCCTTTCTTTTGTTCCAATGTATGGTTTGGCTTCTTTGTCAAAAATCAAGAGTCCACAGGTGTGTGGATTTATTTCTGGGTCTTTGATTTTATTCCATTGATCAAGCTGTCTGTTTCCATACCAATACCAGGCTGTTTGGTTTTTTTATAGACCAATTACTCTGTGGTAGAGCTTGAGGTCAGGGATGGTGATTGCTCCAGAAGGTCTTTTATTGTTGAGAACTGTTTGGTTATCCTGTTTGTTGTTGTTGTTGTTTTTTCTTATGAAATTAAAATTTTCTCTTTCAAGATCTATAAAAAATGTGTTGGAATTTTGATGGGAATTGCATTGAACCTGCAGATTACTTTTGTTAAGATGGCCATTTTTACTATGTTAGTCCTACTGATCCATGAGCATGGGAGACCTTTCCATCTTCTGAGGTCTTCTTCATTTCTTTCTTCAGGGACTTGAAGTTCTTGTCACACAGATCTTTCATATGTTTCGTTAGAATGACCCCAAGATAGTTTACATTGTTTGTGGCTACTGTGAAGGGTATTGTTTCACTAATTTCTTTCTCATCCCATTTATCATTGTATAAAGGAAGGCTACTGAATTCTTTGAGGTAATCATATACCGGTGACTTTGCAGAAGTTGTTTGCAGGAGCTGGAGGAATTCTTTGGTAGAATTTTGGGGACCACTTATATGTACTATCATGTCATCTGCAAATTGTGATACCTAACTTCTTCCTTTCCAACCTGTATCCCTTTGATTTTATTTCATTGTCTTATTGCTCTAACTAGAACTTCAAACATTATATTGCACAGATAAGGAGAGAGTGGGCAGCATTGTCTTGTCCCTGATTTTAATGGGATTGCTTCAAGTTTTTCTCCATTTAATTTTATGTTGGCTATTGTCTTGCTGTGTATTACTTTTATTATGTTTAGGTTTGTGCCTTTAATTCCTGGTCCCTCCCAGACTTTTAATGTGAAGAGGTGTTGGATTTTTGTCAAATGCTTTTTCAACATCTAATAAAATGATCATGTGACTTTTTGTGTTTGTTTATATAGTGAATTACATTGATATATTTTCATATATTGAACCTTCCCTGAATCCCTGAGATGAAGCATATTCAATCATAGCAAATGATGTTTTGATGTGTTCTTATATTTGGTTTGTGAGAATTTTATTGATTATTTTTGAGCCAATGTTAATAATCAAAATGGTCTAAAGTTCTCTTTCTTTGTTGGGTCTTTTTGGGGTTTAGGTATCAGGGTAACTGAAGCCTTGTAGAATGAATTAGAGCATATTAGAATGTACTCCTGTTCCTATTTTGTGGAATACTTTGAGGAGTATTGATATTAGCTCTTCTTTGGAAGTCTGATAGAATTCTGCACTAAAACCATCTGGTTTTCTTATTTATCTTCTTATTGAAGTCTAGCCATAGTCCATGTTGATCTGATAGAATATAAAGGGTTATTTCAATTTTCTTATATCTGTTAAGGCTTGTTTTATATCCAGTTATATGATCAATTTTGGAGAATGTTCTGTGAGGTGCTAAGAAGTTATATTCTTTTGTTTGGGGATGAAATGTTCTATACATATCTGTTAAATCCATTTGGTTCATAACTTCTGTTAGTTCCATTGTGTCCATGTTTAGTTTTGTTTCCATGATCTGTCCATTGGTGAAAGTGGGGTGTTAGGTATCCCACTATTATTGTTTGGCTATTATTATTTGGGCTTTTTGAGCTTTAGTAAACTTTCTTTTACAAATGTGGTTGTCCTTGCATTTGGAACAAAGATGTTTAGAATAGATTTCATCTTGGTGGATTTTTCCTTTTACGAGTATTAGGGGTTCTTACCCATCTCTTTTTATTACTTATGGTAGAAAATCTATTGTATTAGATATTAGAATAGCTACCTCAACTTGTTTCTTGGGATTGTTTGCTTGAGAAAACTTTTGTCTGCCCTTTACTATGAGTAAGTGTCTATGATTTTGCTGTGGTATTTCATGTGTGCTGCAGAATGATGGGTCCATTTTATGTATCCAGTCTGTAAGCATGTGTCATTTTATTGATGAACTGAGTCCATTGATGTCAAAAGATATTAATGACCAACAATTTCTAGTTTCTGCTTTTACTTTTTGAGGGTGATACTGTCTGTGTGTGATTCTCTTATTTTGAGTTCATTGTGAGAAGATTAACTTCTTGTGTTTTCTTGGGTGTAGTTACCATTCTCATGTTGATATTTTCCTTTTAGTATCCTCTGTTGGGATGGATTAGTAGAAAGATATTGTTTAAATTTGGTTTTGTCATGTAATATCTTGGCTTTTCTATCTATGGTGATTGAGAGTTTGGCTGGATACGGTAGTCTGGGCGGGCATCTGTTACTTCTGAGGGTCTGCAATTCATTTGTCCAGGATCTTCAGATGTGTAGAGTCTCTGTTGAGAAATCGAGTGTAATTTTGATAGATCTACCTTTGGAAGTTACTTTTTTCCCTTAAAGCTTTTAATGTTCTTTCTTTGTTCTGTGCATTTAGTGCTTTTAATTATTATGGGGCTGAAGGATTTTCTTTTCTGGTCTACTCTATATGGTGTTTTATAGGTTTCTTATATGTTTATGGACACCTCTTTTTTAGATTAGGGAATTTTCTTCTATGATTTTATTGAAGATATTTTCTGGTCCTTTGAACTGGATATCTTCACCCTCTTCTATTCCTATTATTTTTAGGTTTGGTCTTTTCATTGTGTCCCAAATTTCCTAGATGTTTTTGGTTAAGAACTTTTTGTACTTTGCATTTTTTGATCAATTTATTAATTTCTTCTGTGGTATTTTCTACACCCGAGATTCTCTCTTCCATCTCTTGTATTCTGATATTAATGCTCATGTCTGTAGTTACTGTTCTCTTTCCTAAGTTTTCCATCTCCAGGGTTGCCTTCATTTGTGTTGTCTTTATTGCTTCATCCCCTTCACCTGTTTGGTTGTATTTTTCTGTTTCATTAAGGGATCTGTTTGTTTCCTCTTAAGGGATTCTACCTTTTAACTGTGTTTTTCTGAACTTCTTTAAGGGAATTATTCATATCCTATTTAATGGTCTCTAGCATCTTCATGAGATGGGATTTAATGCAACAATCTTTCTCTTCAAATGTGTTAGGATATGCAGGGCTTGCTGTTGTAGAAGAGCTGGGTTCTGATGGTGCCACATTGAAGTGGGTTCTGTTGGTTATGTTCTTGAACTTGCCTTTCACATCTGGTTTTCTCTGATGATACCTGACCTTGGTGTCTTGGATTGGAGAAGGTCTCCCAAAAGACAGGTAGATCTGTGTGTCCTGGATTAGAACAGGCCTCCTGGAAATTCATTGACTTGGTAACCAAACTCATAAGCAGGACCAGATCTCTAGGCAGTTCTCACATCTATTAATATGGAATTTATGAAGGGGTCATGACTAATATCTATTTAAGTACTACTTTCATTCATTTATATTTTCCCAATATAACTTTTAGCTACCTCTCTTCTTACCTATATAGCTCAGAATTATCCATAGTGACCAGAGGTTGTACACAGAAACTACAGGAAGCAAAGATGGAAGAAGTAAAATCAGATGGAGAGTACCAGCAACTCTGTTCTAAATGTTCCATAAATGTGCTTTGCTCATGTTTATTTTTACATGCTTCACCAGAAAACAGCAACTGCAACATTTCGTTCCTGATGGTAGCTTCAGGCAAAGAGGAGGCATACAGTGAGAAAGACACACAATAAACAAACTAGCAACAAGCCTCCCACACAATGCAGAGTGCAGCATCCACTCCAGGCCTCAGCTGCAGCAATCTGGATGTCTGCAGTACACTCGGGGTGAATAGCAATGATTTCTCAGTAGTATCAAATTTGAGATGGAATAAATTTATCCCCACTTAGCTAGAAAAACATAGTGTTAGTTTCAGATCTTAAAAATGTATCCTTGAATTGTTTTCAGTAGAAAGCATGAATGATGAATGATTTAAAAAAATCTACCTACCACATAGGCTGCTTTAATCAATTATTGACTTTGTTTCATGATATAGAATATTTTATCACCACATAGAAAATGAAATACATTTAAACTGTTTTTAATAAGAAATAGATATATCTTATCTGATTTGAACTACCAGATATCTTTTTATCATTACTCATTCCAGATGATTCCTAAATAGTCAAGACAGGCATAGCGATGGCTTTTTCTGGTTGTAAACATGGAATAACATATGGAATAAACTAGATTACAGAAATGGATTGCACACCTCTGAGCGATTTGCTACTTGGTTTCAAGTGGGTGAAACCACTTCTAGTTGAGAATTGTGTGGTAGAAAGATACCCAACTTTGATCTGCATATTAAGGCTGGAAGACACTGACCTTTAATCCAAATCTTGAGGCAGGAAGACTTATCTTTAATCTGGGTCACATCTTCTGCTGGAGGTCTATATAAGGACACAGAAGAAGGAAGCTTTTGCTCTTTTCTTATCCTCACCTTACTAGCACATCCATTCCTTCATTGGCATTGGATCCTACTTCTTGGGGACTCCAGCATATACCGAAGAACAGGTGAGATATCCACCCTTGTGAGACTGAACAATTGTTAGATCCTTTCCATTCATAGCTACCCATTGTTGGATTAATTGGACAGTAGCATGTATATGTATGCATGTATGTATATATGTATGTATGTATGTATATATATAATGTGTATATATATGCATACATGTGTGTGAACTTGAATGTGTACATGTATAGATATTTATATGTATATTATATATGTATGTTATTCCTTAACAGTCAAAACAGGTATTGTTATGGCTATTCTTAGTTGTCAACTTGACTGCAACTGGAATGAATATATATATATATACATATATATATATGTGTGTATATATATATATACATACATAGACACATACTCATACACATACATGTAGACATACACATATACAATATGTGACGAGAAAGAGAAAGACAGAGACAGGAGAAATAGAGATAGATATTAACTCTATAAATTCTAATGCTCTAGAGAATCCTGACTACTCTATGGATAATGCCATTTCTCTATGTAACTATTTTGATATTTGTATTTTGTTTTTATAAGTAAATAGGCCCAGATATCCAAAATAAGAACAGAGCTTCAATATGACATTAGTCTGGGTACTCTGTCTTTACTGGTCTTCTGTAGTGCTTTCTTCCACTCCATTATATGACCAAGTGCCTCCTGTCGTGTACTTCTGAACACACTGATCCTCATTCTGGAAAGCAAAAAATTCACCCTCATTTCCCCTTGGCTTGCTATAAGCTTTCTTATCTTTTATCATCTAAAAACAGTGCTGATTTTTGCTGATGGACAAGCCCATATTATAGGTGCAACATTTTAAGCTTAGAATTTTCAAAACTTTTTTTATAAGGGTTTTAAAATGCTTGTAGGCTACCACCAACCAGAGGTAGTAGAAAGGACAATTAAATGGAGCAAAGGAGGGTGTGGACCTGTTTAGAAAGAGTTCTTTGGAACAAATCTAATCTGCATGTCAAGATATCCATAGTTGAGTTCATGTGAATCAGCAGCAGAGGCAGCTCAATCCATTTGTAAACACCATTCACAGATCAGAAATGGCAGATTGATCCAGAAGAAACCATAAAGCTCTGCCAATCTGCACAAGTCTGTGGAAGCACCACCAGAGCAACAGCAGAGGTTCTGTGATGCACGTCTCTCCATGAAGTCCTGACAAATAGAGCTGAGCTAAGAATGGCGAGGCAAGCCAACACTGTACGGCGTCATCCGCAAAGACCAGCATCAGCAAGGCCCAGCGATGAGCAGCAATAATGGCAAGGCACTCCAATACCACACTGCCTTGTCTGCTGTCTGTTTGCTTGTATTTATATCTTTTCCTAACATCACGCGTTCTCTGAAGAATCCACTCTAGCAAAACATCACACGTTTCTTTTCCAGGCTGCTTCCAGAAAATCACCATGTGTCTGTTCTCAGCAAAACATCATCCCACGTGTGTGTTTCTGCAAAAAAAAAAAAAATGCTCTCATAAGACAGTTTACAGAAAAACATCACATGACACAACTGACTCTACAAAGAAACCAGAAATTTCCATATCACGACATCCATGAAACTTGATGGTATGGGTCTATGTGTGTGTCTGACTAGAGGCCCAGGTCTTTATGTTCCAGGATATCTATTTTTAATCAGTAAAACTCAGGAAATTCTACTATCTGGAGTAGTAAGACCTGGGATGGGTGTTTGAGAAGGCTTTGAGGATGAATGTCAAAATAAAGCTAGCTTAAAAGATACAGGAATATAAGGCCTGTAAGAAGTTTGAGAGAGACAGAAGTACAGCCATCCCTGCTTTCTTCTCACAAAGAACTGGTGACTTATTTTCTGGAGTGAGAATACACCAGTCACTTTTCTGTTGTTTGTGAACACTTCAGTTTCACAACAAACTTATTAATGTGGCCCACAAAACCAAAAATAGTTACTCTTTTCTCCTTTACGGAAAGAAGGCTCTGGAGTACTGCTTGTTACTATCTATGTGCTGATCGTGTCATTCATCCAATTATAGCTAACAAATTTATGAGTTAACTTGATCTCCACCACTATCTCATACTGAGTATATAAACCCTCCCATCTCTTACCTCAGCTCCACACCTAAGATTTTAATTTTCAATGCAAAACCTGTTATATATTTATTTAGTTTTATAGTTTATGTCTCTGGCAGAACCAACTAGCAGGTCCTACTCATTATACTTAAGGGAGTAGGAAGAAGAAGAAAAAGAACCATCATCTCTATCTTCTCAACACAATCAAGGAGATGAGACCACTAAGAGAAAGACAGAAGAGCTTCCGACTTTTGCATCTCCCACTGACTTAGTTAGTTTTTCTATTACTATGATAAACACAATCAAAAGCAACTTGGGGAGGAAAAATTTTATTTAACTCTCGAAAAGCTAAAAGACCAACACAATTCCCTCCAAATTGTATTAATCAGTTATTTCTTTACAGGTTAGATACTTATGTATTTGTTTACTGCAAAGTACAGTTCTCCCTCACACTGCACTAAAGGTATTGCATGATTTTCTCATCTAAATGGTCAGTTCCTTGAAGCAGAAACCAATGCATTGTCTCTGTATTGCTCACAGTGCTAGCACACATGAACTGTTCATAAAAGTTTGCTGATGGAGGGCAGAGAAAGATGAAGAACGAGAGGAGAACTCTTCAACACTTGCTCCAGGGCCTTTGGAGTATTAGAAACAGGAAGGATACATTGATATCCACTAGACAACACAGTCCTCATAACATACTCCACACACTGCTCTGATCAATTTTGTTTTCATCTAAAGTACAATATATGCAGTCATCATATTAATCAGCTTTGCATTACACAATAAAGTAATTGGGACAATCAGCACACATGGAAGGAGGATTGGTTTGCACCCAGAGTTGCAGATATATTGGTCCATGGTCACTTGATACTACTGCCTTGAGCCTGGAGCAACTGAGTAAGTGATGGAAATATGTGCATGATGGAAGGGATCGGTTTGCTTCATGGTGGATAGAAGTAGAGAGAGAATGGTAGGCCAGTTTGTTTTTTTCTTCTTTTTTTTTTAAATTTTTTTATTCTATATTCTTTGTTTACATTCCAAAGGCTTTCCCTTTTCTCAATTCCCCCCCATCATACGTCCCATAAGTCCTCTCCCCCCAACTATTCCCCAATCACCCCCCCCCATTTCTCTGTTCTGGTACTCTCCTACAAAACTGGATCCAATCTTTTCAGGCCCAGGTCCTTTCTTCGTCTTGGGAATCATTTGACTTGTTAATTGTGCCTTGAGTATTTAGGGCTTCTGGGCTCATTAATATCCACTTATCAGTGATTGCATTTCATGTGTATTCTTTTGTGATTGGGTTAACTCGCTTAGGATGATATTTTCCAGATCTAACCATTTGCCTACAAATTGCATGAATTCATTATTTTTAATTGCTGAGTAGTATTCCATTGTATAAATATACCACATTTTCTGTATCCATTCCTCCTTTGAGGGATATCTGGGCTCCTTCCAACTTCTGGCTATTATAAACAAGGCTACTATGAACATAGTGGAGCAAGTGTCTTTATTGTATGCAGGGGAATCCTCTGGGTATATGCCCAGGAATGGTATGCCAGGGTCCTCTGGAAGTGACATGCCCAATTTTCTGAGGAACCGCCAGACTGATTTCCAGAGCGGTTTTACCATCTTGCAATCCCACCAACAGTGGAGGAGTGTTCCTCTTTCTCCACATCCTCGCCAGCACCTGTTGCTAAGATTGTTTTTAAGGAAATAGAATAATCCAACTTTCTCCTACCAGCCTATTTTCCAACAGCTTCTTAGACTGGTGATGAAGCACATGACTCTTGGGGACAATTTAAGATGCACATCCTAACAGTTTTGCAAAGAATTCTATCTTAAATAAGTACATCCATGTTTTTAGATGACAGCTCACACTGAAGAGTCTCATTACTGAAAGTTATCTACCTAATTATACTTCCACTAAGCCATCCAGGATGCTGTTCCTAGCCTCTGGTTCCAGTTTTCTGATTACAGGACCATGATGCTGGGTTTAATGGTTTTAAGGTAAACTGAGAACAAGTTCAAATGTTTGGAAGTGATATTTCAACCCAAAGAAAACATCTTTTAAAAGTTTGAGAGCTGTTTCTAAATGTCTACAAACTATTCAGACCCTTTTAGAATATATATTGTCCAAATCCCTGACTACTTTTCATAATTAGCAGAATAAGTAATTAGAAGAATTAGTAGTTCATTGAGCCTAATGCTAAAGGCTGAGTTTACAATCAGAATAAGTTAACATACAGAGATACCTGGAGAAAAATATGGTATCTCACTCTACAACAATAATGCCAATGTCTTGCACAAGTTGATACTCTCACCCTATATAATGATCTCACCCAAACAAACCCAACCTTTACTTTGAAATATGAGTTTTATGTTAAAATTTTGTTTACAAATAAGTTTACACTGCTTGAGAACAATTTTTCTCTTTAATAACTTATAACAGTTTTCTAACATTTCTCCTATTCCATCAACTCATCTGTAAAGATATCTTGAGCAGAATAAAGCTTTTATTGCTTTCCAATTAATTACCATGACTTTTGCAAAGTTTTATTGTATTTCCCATATTATCGAAAGGACCATCTGTTTCACATACTCTGAAGGCCAGCCCTTTCCTAAGTCACTAGCAAGCCTGCTGTAAGTCATCCACATAGTCTGTTGGGCAGTGTTGTAGAAGACAGATACTACTAGAGCCGGAGTATCAATCCAAGCTCAGGCTGCACCAGAATAGGTACTGAAATGAGACTACAAGTCGCCCTTCTTCACCTGGACCTCAATAGGCAGTTCCATCAAACCCCACAGGTTATGCCATCCTCCGGCTTTGTCCCTCGTATCTGCACTTGGCACACATCCAGTGCAGAAGGAAATGTGAGTTGGGATGATGTTCCCTTGTATGGTATTATGTACCCAAAACTGGTATTAACATATTAGTACCACAACCACATCAATTAATGCTATATCCCGTGCTTAGGCAAAGAAGGGAGTTACTACACAAAGCTATCCACACTGTCAATACTTAGATCAGCCCTATATGGTTGATCTAATTCTCAACTACTAATAAAGAGACTGGGAATTAACAGCAGATCATATCTTGTCTGGAATCATTCTCTAATATGTGGGAGGTGCAGGATCTGACCCAGGAAAGCCCAAACAAGATCACACCAATGGGTATGAATGAAAGTCAGTACAAGCAACTTAGGTTCTTCGAGTGCCACAGGTATTTATGAGAAGGAGGCTCCAGTTTGTTTATCTGTTTTCTGTGTATAGCCTTTGATGTGAATATAATAGTTTTAAAATGCCCTGTTTTGAGGGAGGTTTCTGTGGAGATTTAGTTAAGTATGTTACTTCCCAAATATTTCTCTGACCATAAAGAACATGCTTTTCATGCTGGGAGAAAGGAAGTCAGTTTTCTCTGAGGGTGCAGCCCCTGGTAAATTAACCACTGTCAAGTAGAAGGATGCATGTCCAAGAATATCAGTGCAGCACAAATAGGTCTTCATGGGTTTGGGGGTAAAAGGACAAAGGTGGATGGTTAAGGAAGGAAAAGAATTTTAAACGAGTTTGGTGAGGGAAGCATGTTGCAATCAAAGCATGTCATACAGAATTCCTAGAACTAATAAAATATATTTAAAATAAGTCTTCGATTAAATACAGTCCACTTATTATCTCCACTAAAATGGAAAACAAGGTAGCTCCTCAAGGTAGAGAACACAGGTAACTAAAATCTGAGCGAGCCCTAAGAATACCTCTTCGGAGTATATGACTATCAATTGATATGACTCTATTTCAGCTGCCCAGATGCTATCAGGCACACTTGGATAAGTAAATTTACAAGAGAAATGGATGTCATAGGAATGTACAACAGATATTTTCATAAGGGCACACATCCCAAAGACGACAGAAGTCATGCTTCTAGATAAACCTGTTTCTTCCCTCAGATCCCCTGCAGCAACCCTTCAAGCCAGCTAGCCACATCTGCTTTTTTTTCTTCTTCCTTTCTTTTTCCAAAGTACAGTCAAATCAACCTTTACCTTCTTACTTGTGTTGTCATTTTCCAGCTGGAAAACAACAAATTTGATCATTCGTACATAAACAACGTCTGTTGCTTGTTCTTCAAGCTGGCATGCCCGCTTCATGTCTCGCAGCCAAACATCAAGGGATGTGTTTATGTGTGCATCTTTCCCTTTGTCTTAGTAATAAGTGGGTCATTATGGCTATATAATGAGAGAATGCAGTTGTCCGGCCTGACAAGTCTTGTCACTTCATTGCCAAGTTCATCTCACGTGTGATCCATTAAGTGTCAGGGCATTTTCCTCTCATCCATGTAGCCTCATTTAACTTCATCCAAATGATGCTTACTCTATGGCCATCAGCTTCACGGCTAACATCATCGAGAGGCTTTTATCGCCTGCTGCGGTGCATGGGGTGTTGTATTTAGATGGTTCTATACAACATTATCAGGATCTCATCCATGAGAGGCCATAAGGTACAGTTTTATTACACAGAACGGCCACATTTGAGTGCCAGCTCAGACCTCACCACTGAGCACTTTTGGTTCCTGAAGCACAGATTTTCCTTTCTCTGGAAAGGATTATCATCTTGGCCTTGTTTACCTTTAACCCTCTCTTCCTGTTGCACACCTCGTCCCACCACATAAAGCAACTGTGGCCAGTTAGCACATTAGTCTTGATGGTGCACTAACATGTTCCCTTATTCAGGGAATTGTGCCTAGCTCCCTAGGAAGACAGAGGCCGGGAAATGGCAGGTCATCTATCATCGAGTATTGTGAGGACTGAGGACAGAGGGCCACTGCATAGGAAATTATCTAAGCCCCCGGAAGTAAGGGAATAAGAAGAAAACCTAAAGCAACTTTGAGAACAAAGGATGACACATAAACACAGACAATCCTGGAGTGATTGAATGAATGAATGAATAAAGACGCAATGACATCCGAAAATAAGTTTTATGATTTACATCCTGAACTCTGCCCCAAGGCAAAAAGAACTATCACGTTCATTTCTGCTGCGATGTCATAATTACTTATAATCAATTATAATTGAACCAGAAGTCATAAAACCAAGTAGATATGTCTGATACATAAAAAGCAATAGAACAACCCCTCTACCAGTTGTAGTTGATATCCACTGCTAGTTATGACTTTGTGCATGAGTGTGGTGTCAGGCATTATTTGTGTGTGCAATCTTTTTAGCTGTTTCTGCTGCTCTTGTGTAGAGAGGTACACAGCATAAAAATTTCTGCTTCACCCACTTTGAAGTGCACAGCTCAATGTCAGTGCATTTACAGAGTCTTGCAGGTATTGCCAGTTTCTACTTTCAGAACCTTTTCAGTGTCTCTACAGAAGTTGTGTGCTCATTAAAGAGCTCCTGACTTTCTTCCCACCCTCCCCTAACCACTCTTCTGCTTCCCGGTCAGGTCACTAATCCAACTACATTTGAAAAGTGGTCCTGGGGCTCAGATGGTTCAAGCTGCATCTAACCTCAAAGCCTCTTTCCCAAAGTCTAGATCTTATAGAACCAGAAAATACTGTGCTAAGGGGGGGGGATCAATAGTCTTAGTCAGTTGTGAGGCATATAAGCACAACCCTGATGAGTATGGCAAAAATGCTCCTAATGGTACAATAGTGGCACTTGTATGTTAGCAGTAACCAATGGCAGTCTAATTGAACTAAAGGCTACTCACTAGGTGGGAAATTGTGTCTAGTACTAGAAACCTTGTCAACTCCCCAGAGCTGATGAGGTTGTGAATCTTAGAAAGGACCTACTATCACCACTTTACTAGACCAGCATAATTTCTAACCGCATTCCAGAGGACCCAGACATACCACTCCTGGGCATATACCCAGAAGATTCCCCAGCATGCAATAAGGACACATGCTCCACTATGTTCATAGCAGCCTTATTCATAATAGCCAGAAGCTGGAAAGAACCCAGATGCCCCTCAACAGAGGAATGGAGACAAAAAATGTGGTATATATACACAATGGAGTACTATTCAGCCATTAGAAACAATGAATTCATGAAACTCTTAGAGAAATGGATGGAGCTGGAGAACACCATACTAAGTGAGGTAACCCAGTCTCAAAAGAATACCCATGGTATGTACTCACTGATAAGTGGATATTAGCATAGACTCTTGGGACACCAAAGACACAATCCATATATCAAATGATATCCGACAATAAGGTGCTGGAAAGGATCAAAACATCAGTGTAGGGGAATACCATAACAGGGAAGTGGGAAGGGGTGGATGGGGGAACAGAGGGAGGAAAATGGACATGTGAGACCTTTGGGGGATTGGGAACCAGAAAAAGGGAAATGAAATGTAAATATAGAATATATCCAATAAATAAATTTTAAAAAATGTTTATCCTTAAACCCACAGATAAGTGTAGCTCTAATTCTTCTTCAAAGAAAGTATTCTTTACGGCAAATGAGAAACCATGGACAATCACAACTGGGTACAAAACAAAAGTCAACAGAATATTAGAAGCCTAGACCCAGTGGAAAAATACGTGAAACAACTTCTATACATAGGACTCAGAGAAGACTACAGAAGAGGGTAAGAGCCAGCGGATCAGAAAGTCTGTTGTGAGGGTGTACTTTGCAGAATTGGCTGCTTAAACAAGACCTGAACAGTGACACTCTCAGTAGACATGCTAATGTGAAAGAGGGAAAGTCTCATGGTATCCCATCCCTAGACAAAGAACAACCAGGGAAACGGGGAAGATTCGAGGGAGAAAGGAGAAAGGTGGAATGATGTAATTACATTTTAACAAACAGAAATTAAATCTTAAAAAAAAAATGAGTCCTGGGGCCCTGAAAGATGAGAACCCAAGGCCAGTTATTAGCATCTATGTCAAGTAGCTTACAACTTCCTGTAGCTTTAGCTCCATAGGATATGATGCCCTTCTCTGACCTTGGCAAGGACCTACATAGCATGCACATACATGTACACAGACACATACTGGTAGATAAACCTGAATAAACAAAAAATAATAAATCCTAACAATAAGAGTAGCCCTAAAAATAAAAGTACATAATAGTTGAGGCAAAGTTTTAAAGTTAACAAAAACTAAAACAAAAAAAAAAAAACAAAACAAAACAATCCTGCCAGATGTCTATATTCTTACTAAAAATATTTAAGGAAGAAAGGTGCCATATTAGTGACAGACACACCAAGTCCTGAAAATAATGAATAGAATGTTACCTCATTCTCTGATCAGTTGTGTATTTGGGATCCTTTATGATGAAGACCTGTGCTGCATCTTTAATGGAGAGGATGCATGCTTTGTGAATATACTCATATTGCACATGAACCAGAGGAATTAGGAAACCATGAGGTGCAAATAAAGCTTATTATCCAATCTCATGTTCTTTTGAGAAAATAGTATGTCCAGTGACAGCTACAAACCTTGAAATTCACATTATTGGCCACTACTTTTAGCCATGGTTCTCCACTCTTGTACACTGGCCGTGAGGGATAAACTACCTTCCTACTATAACTGTCATTATGCAGAGGCATAAAAAAACTGAGAAAATTGCCCCAGCTCACAAAGCTCTAGAAATACTTAAATGTGTGCTATTTCCCCTGTCTCATGTTGTCAGAGAAATGGTTAGTTGAAAATATTTTCTCTTTTCTTTTTAAAATTAAATAACAGTCTAATTGATCAGGAAAACTGACTTTTGGAACTTACTTTAAGACTTCACATCCATTTTGTCAAATTATGTAAAGTGCTCTGGATGCCAGTTGTGAGCTGTTTTCCAATACCACAGAAAACAGGAATTCTTCTTCCTTCTTCCTCCCTCTTACCATTCCCTCCTAACCCTGACCACTCCCTCAGAAGCACAGTTACCATGAGGTAGAGGTTATTTTTTCCTCTCCATTAAAAACTTCACTGTGCATCTGAATCATATTTCAGAGACAGAGTCAGTTGGCCTTCCCAGTTAAAAGTTCACCAGCTAAAGCCCCTGGTGAGCAGCAGCTTAAAAAGGGACACACTGCCTGGGGAGATGTCGTTGATTGAAGTTGTGAGTTTTACCATTCAGAAATGATTTATGAATGAAAACCACTTTTATTTGGTTGAACTAATAAATGGTAGGTCAGACTGAAGCCATTCAAAAAGATCTAGATAAATAAATATTTTGAAAAAAGATTCTTCGGTGACTCCCAGTTCCTCATGATCATTTAGGCCTGTCTCAGAATGTATCCATCCTTGCTATTGCTATCACTCTTAAGTATTGGCATTGAGAATTGCTGGGTGTGGTTTCCTAACTAGCATAGCCACTGTTAGTGAAGATGAGGAGTTCAGTGCTTGAAATCTATTTTAAGCAGACTCATTTACAACACTAATTTGTATTTAGGAAGAGAGCATGACCAGAGATCAGCTGCAGCAGAAAGTTAAGTTTCTTCACTGCAGCCTTATTAATTTTAGCCTAGTATTGTTTACTGTTGGTTAAGTTTCAATTATATTATAACCAAAATGACCCAAATAGACGTTAAGAAAATTGGAAAGTTCCCTTTCAAAAATAATGACTTTCCTAGAGGAAAAAAAATATTGCCCATGAAGTGATGTGTGTAAACTAAATGGAGTAGGAGACTTTAAAAAGGGGAGACCTCTCCTTTCCCTAATAAGAGCTTTAGCTAAAATGAGAACAGTGTAGACATGTGGAGAAGTGAGTTGAAGCATATTCCTTAAGTTCTCATTTAGACAAATCCTCTATTTCATCTTAGCTATTCCCACTCCAAATTCTCCTTTCCTGATACAACTATGACTATCACCAATGCTCTTCAACTTTGTCAGGCCGCCCAACTGTCTCCTTCTTAAATAAGGCCAGGTCCAGCCATAGTGAGGAGAAAACCTATTTTCAAAAGACTAAAAAAAAAAATGTTTAAAAGCCCACGTTAATCATGAGCTTTGAAGAAAGTCACCCAAATCAGGATGCAGAATGGCATGCCTCACCCACTTAAGGAAAATAGGTCTTTGCATCCACAAAGGGACCAGTGCGACTGAAGAACACTCTTTTTGTTCTACATATACC
This sequence comes from Apodemus agrarius, assembly GCA_964023405.1. NCBI lineage: Eukaryota > Metazoa > Chordata > Mammalia > Rodentia > Muridae > Apodemus > Apodemus agrarius. Next base: position 90,819,820 of record OZ030016.1, read on the forward strand.
TCAGTGATCATACAAAGGGATCATACCTGGCCTTCCCTCATACCACATACTGTATATTCAGAATTTAATTACCTATACAAGCTAGTAAAAGATGTGTGGAGAGGCAGAAAAACCTAGTACCCATATAAGAAACAAAATATCAAGCACGTTAATTTTACTCCATGAACCTACTCCCCTTTGTTCCTGTTGTTCTTCAGTTTTGAACCTGGATAGAGCACAGATTCCTACTGAGCAGCCAGCAGAAATGCATGACTGATTTTAATAAAACCACTTGCACTGTCTCCTTCCACATTCTGGACATACTGTTGTGGTTCTTGTTACCACAAGACTAATGAAAGATTGTCAGTATAGAAGCCTCATTTAAATGAATGCCGCAAATTAGAAGAAGAAAGAAGTCTAACTAGGAGTGTTAGGAAGATGTGCCTGCTAAGTAGCCATTAAAGAATTTATCCTATTGTTCATGTCTTACCTTACTTCAAATGTAAAATAGACAATTAATGACATTATCAACTCTTTCCCCCCATGCCCACCCCCACCCCCCCACCCCCACCCCACCCCTCCACCCCCCGCCAAACATAGAGAGTGTGCAATTGTGTGGTTGTTTGGATGAGAAAGTCTCCCAGGAGGCTCATGTGTTTGAATACTCAGTTCCTGGTTGTTAGAACTGTTTGGGAAGGATTAGGAGGTGTGGCTTTGTTGAAAGAGGTGTGTCACTGGGGATGAGCTTTGAGGTTTCAAAGGCCCATGCTAGGACCATTTACCTCTCCTTTTCTCTACCTCTCGATTGTTGGTCAGGATGTAAGCTTCTAGCTACTGTCCTAGTGTCATGCCTACCTATGACCAAGCTCTCTGTCAAGATGATTATAGACTTTAAGCCTCTGGAATGTTGGGCTCCAATAAATATGTTCTTTTATAAATTTCCTTGATCACGATCATGGTAGCAAAGAAACTAAGACAAATTGCTATAGATAACTATCTTTAACAGAATAAAGAAAAATAAAAAAATAAAAAAAAAACCACTGACTAAATATCATAAGTCACAGAGGATCTCAAAAATTATTTGTTGCTTAGCATGCCTTGTGGGCAAGAAGCATGTTTATCTGCCTTTTATAGACAAATAATCTAAAGCAAAGAGAGTTTAATTTCTAACCAAGATGCCACAGATAGTAAATGGTAAAGCCATAATTTTAGCCAGATTGTCCAATTTTATTCCTCTCCCTCTATGTGCTTTTACACTCTGATCAGAGATGATTCTGAACAAGTTCACATTGCTGTAGACATGGAGTGAATGCATTGTTGGTGGCTGACTGTTCCTGCTGGCTCACAACCATTGTTTCCAGAAGTCCCATAAATGTGCGGTGTCCACAGCCACTTCATTCTCTGTATAAAGACCACATTACGGTGTTTGCAATCCTTTCTCTCTCTCATTCCTTCCATTTTATATCCTAACCTTATCTCATGGATTCATTCTTATTCTCAGTGACTATGTCTCCTTATAAATACTCAGTGCTTTTTTTTTTTTTTTTTTGATGAATGCATGAGTCTACTAAATATACTTCTGGTTAGTCCTGAACTTCATAATAGCTGATAGGGCTGGTCACTCAGTGACATCCAGACCAGTTTTGGCTTGTTTTTTAGAAATCATATATGCTCAGGTATACAGTGAAATTTTTATAGTCCTGTAGTCCAAGGGTATTGAAGCCCCACTGTGCTAATAGTTTCCCAGGAGAAATAAAGACAGTAACAAGCAGAAACCAAAAGGCAACTCACTGACAGTTTTGGTGCTCAAGTAACCCTGGTACAGTAGCAGAAAGGTATGTCATAATGCCTATGGCATAATGAGTCTTCATATGTGACCTGATCTTCCTAGCAGCTTTCAATACCCTTTCTTTATTCTGTTTATTTAATGTAGAGACTGTTATATAACTTGGAAATTTATGTTCTTGTCTGGTCTCTTTGGATCTATATAATTCTTGCACTTGGATATCCATCCCTTTCTCCAGATTTGGGAAATTTTCTTCTGCAATATTGTTGAACATATGTTCTACTTTGATCTGGGTTTCTTCTCCTTCTGCACCTAAGAAGGATAGGTCTTTTTGTAGTGTTCTATAGTTCTTGTATGTTCATTCATGAGCTATTTATTTTTGTTATATTTATCACTTTCTGTGACACAGTGAACCACTTTTAAGCTCTGATAGTCTCTCTTCCACTTGATCCATTTTATTGGTGGGGATTTTATCTAGTTTTGTTTCTTTCTTTGTTTTTGTTTTGTACTGAAAATTTCCTCCCAATTCAGTTTGGGTTTTCTTCAGAAATCTCTTTACTAAGAGATTTTATTTTTATATCCCAAAATGTCATTTCATCCAGCTGCTTGTGTTTTCTTAGTGCTCATTCTTAGTGTTTATTCATATGTACTATGTTAGTTTATTGCATGTGTTTACCATTGCTATTTTGAGTTCATTGTCTTGAATCGGCCAGATTGCTTTCCTCTGGGACCACCAGTATGAGATTACTGATTTGTGGATGATGCATATCATCTTGGGGTTTTGTAATGTTTGTGTTTTTGTGAGGACACATAGGCATCTGGAGTTAGGTCCTGCGTTATACCTTGATATATATAGTCAGCCTTTGCTGAGTGGGTGTTTCTACCTCTAGTTGCCATTACACCAACTTGGCAGATTTTAGATTATTTAGGTCAATTGTTCTCAACCTGCAGGTTGGGAATCTTTTGGTCGGGGACTTGGGGGATTGAATGACCCTTTCATAGGGGTTGCCTAAGGCAATCTGAAGGAATCACCACAATATAAACAAATGCATTAATGGTGATCACAGCATCAGTAAGGTTGAGAACCACTCTTGTAGGTAGTGTCTGAGGTTCAGTTTGGTGTCCACTCAGTAGTGCTGTACAATTGGAGTATCAGGAGTACTTTTATCTCAGTCTCTGAGCATATGAACAATCACTCCATAGCAGGAGCAGAGCCTCAGAAGCCAAAGCTAGGGTGTCGGAGAGAAAGAGGTGATGGTTATCAATGGAAAAAAAGGGGGCACCCAACACAGGTCTGCAGCTTATACTATTGGTGTTACAGTAGGAAGAGAGAGAACTGCTCTACTAGAGTGTGTTGAGGGCTTAGATGCAGTTCTCAGATGATAGGCACATGAAGTGGTGGTCATGGCAAAGGGTCACTCACATGGCTGAGTCCACATCTCCTGGGTAGATCTCTGGGGGTAAGATAATGCTATCCCTGAGACATGCATGTGGTTCAGCCTGTCACTTCTTTTTAAGTGCTTCAGATTGTTGCTGTTTTTTAATATTAGAATTTTTCATAAATCAGTTTTAAAGACAGCCTTGTAAAGATCCACCCTGTAGCAATAATGGCCAAATCATATGAGCAACTTAGTTACCTCTGCATAAAGTATTCTTGAACTTTTGACATAGGAAAGCTATTATTTTACCTTTCCCTTTTCTCCAATAATTTCTATAAATCCTGTCAACCATGTCTTGAGTGTTAAACAGTTTAAACTCACTGCTCACTAGTGTGCTTATCAATAATCAGCAATGTTTCCTATGGGATTCTGAAAGATAGTGTCTTAGTCAGTGTTCTATTGCTATGAAGAGACACCGTAGCCCTGTCAACTCTTAGAAAAGAAAACATTTAATTGGGGAGGGCTCATAGTTTCAGAAGTTAAGTCCATTATCTTCTCTTTGGGAAAAATGGTAGCATGCAAGCAGTGTTGGTGCTGGGAGAGGTGGCTGAGAGTTCTACATCCAGACCCACAGGCAGTAGGAAGAGAGAGAGGCTTTGTATTTATAATGGGCATTTTGAAACCCCAAAGCCCACCTAAGTGACATACATCCTCCAACAAGGCCATAGCTCTTAATCCTTTCAAATAGTGCTACTCCCTGGTGATCAAGTCCTCAAATCTATGAACCTATGGCACCATTGTCATTGAAACCACCATACATCCTTTGATATTGGAAATTCTAAAATTCTGTTATCATCTTTGGAAATGTTTTACGTACATTACCTCAGAGAAGCCTTTATATTTAACTAGGGATGCTATGACACCCTAAATCTAAACACCTTCTCTTATGAACCCCGATTTTTCACTTGTTTGTTTACTTTTTTCAGTACTGGGAGATTAAATTTAGGACTTCAAGCATGCTCCGCAAGTGTTAGACTGTTGAGTCATATTACCAGTGTCTTCATTTTTTGTTTTGATACAGGTCTTCATTAAGTTACCAAGACTGGCCTTAAACACATTCTGTAAATTTAAATTTTTAATTTTCATCTTCAGTAACTAGAATTACAGTTCCCAGGTTGACTTTTAATGATTAAAAATTTAATAATAATTGTACTATCTTGAAAGAGTAATGAAATCATAGAACCCCGGACTCCTCAAATCACTCTCTGATTCAGAGACCATTTATTCAGATTCTAAGACTCTTGTTGGAGTTTTCTAGCTTTCCCACTGATGCTGGCCAGCCAAGCACAAAAGGCGAAATTGGCTTGGCATGAAATTTATCTCCATCATTCCTATGAGACATTTTCTTGTCAATTATTTTTAGACATATGCTTTACAGTTGATAGTCTCCATTTCCAAATATGCATGTCTGCAGGCAGAGTTAGATAGAGTTCTTCATGTAAAGGGAGACCAGTGAGACACAGAGAAGCTCTGTCCTGTGGTATTAGCTTGGGTCTTCCCAACAGCATAGCAGACGGTATACTACTTAGTGTTTTGGAAGTACCATCATAAACAAAATCTTATAATCACTTAGTGCTTAGCTTTTTTTTTATACACAGTAGAAGCTAGTAAATACTTATTTCATAAATTTTTGAGTGAAAAGATACTTAACCAAAACAATATATGTTCTCCAAAGACCAATACTATATAGCTGTCAAAACAAGTACTCTTCAAGTGTGTGTATGTGTGTGTTATTCTTCACAAAGAATTATGCAACATAATTTAGCAGGAGACAGGAAACTAACAATTTATTCTCAGATTCATCTCTTTAAACTACTAATTACTTTTTTATGCAGAAAATAGTTATTTCAAAGCATGCTATTTAACATTTAGAATGTTTCCTATTAGGTGAGGTTAACTTTTGCTCCTTTTTAAGCGCCAGAATTCCTGGGCAAAAAGAATAAATGGAGCTGGTGAAATATTTTTTATAAAGCAGGACACAAGTGCTCTTGTACATCAAAGGGATGCCAACTGCCAAATGTTGCAGGAATCTATCAGCCCAAATGGTTCAGGACTCCACAGACTACCAAACTTGAGGCATTCTCAAAGCTTGCTTGGCTAAACATCTGTCTTTACAGATTAAAGAACCAAGCTCCCAGGGAGTCAATGGTCACACTTGGTGGTACAACTGGGGCTAGAACCCTTGCCCCGACTGCCCAGTTCACTGTGCTCCTAATAGTGCGCTGATAGAATAATTTGCAACAATAGTGAGTGAGTTTCATTCACTTGCAGAGTTTATTTTGTTTGATTTTGCTTTTGAATGGCAGGCAGTTTTCTAAGTGCTTTGTAGGCGCATGTTTAATTATTTCAGCTAATTATTTTAGCTTAAACTAATCAGAAATGAAGAAGTAAAATTCTGAGAGGCAGGTCATCACGCCTCAATTTCAGGATCTGGATGGATGTTTACAACTCAATTTCATTCTCAGGAGAAAGAAAAATCTTCACGATTACAACCATGTCCAAATTATTAAAAATAAGTGTTAGCATAGTCATTTTTGTTAGACAAAGTATTAAACTTTTATTCCTTCCCAATAGAATTCTGACAAATGTTTGAACAATTTAACTAGTCACACACTCAGCAAGGATTTCTGAGGCCTTTTGTATGCTGGGGATAGAAGGTGAGTTCAGTCTGGCTTGCGGTGAGGCAGTCATGCTCTCATGGCAGAAGCTGAGAGGAAAACTAACGTAACCACTGTGACCTGGGGAGCTGGGGAGAGCCCCCATGGCACAGGGGAGCAGAGTATTGGCTGCTCTGATCTTAGACTATTGCAATGGGTGTCTAGAATGAGTAGATGCAAGAGAGCCTGGGAAGGTGTCACTGCTTTTCTAAACTATGTTGGCATTGGGATCAGAGACATTCAAATAGCATCAACTTAACATCACCCCTTTTCTCTGGGTGCAGGAGGGGCTACTGAGTTTCTCCTGGAGGACATGGGGTACCCAAGTCTTCTTTGAATTGGTCCATCTTAGATCAATGTTTTGGCATTATCTTAAGTCTAAGATATTTATATTCTCATGAAACAATACTCAAAATTCAGCTCTTCTGTTTTACTTGTTAACTTTAAGTTTGATATAAATAGGTAAGAGTTGATGGTTTCTTTATCAAATTTTATAAATGCTTTAATACCATTCTAACAAGTATTAAGCCACTTTTGAGGGGAAGATAGACACTTGTACATGGTCCCTGGGATCCCACACCAAGAAAAAGTAGAGATATATCATGTGGCCCAAAGAAACCAAAATGCTGAAGGTTCTCATAGCTTAAAAAATTTGTTCCAAGACTAGTCAGAGTATCAGTATGACAAAAATTGCCTCTGCTCTCAGAAAGAGAAAGCATTTCAGAAGTCTACACTGTGTGACAGAGTTGTATGTTGAGCATAATAGCAGCACCTCTTATGTCTGGCCTATACCTATCCAAAGGTTGGGTTTCACCCAAACCACTACAATAAGAAGCAGCAAATTGAGTGATGAAGACTTCAAATATTACAAATGCTCCATCCTCTGGATGTGAAATACAAAGTCGTGGTGATGGAATGACATGTCATTAGACTCTGAAGTCAGCACTTTGCCATTAATTAGCATTATGCTTTATTCTATAACATCAGCCCCATCTCTAGCATCAGTGGCTTCTTAGAATGGAGAGGACTGGGCAAGCAAGTACTTTTCAGTCATTGAGTCTCTAAATAATGTGAAAAGGAGAATTACTACTCCTTACTCATTCTTGAGGAGAGTGAAATCCAGAAAGATTAAGTGTCCATTCACGTTAAAAGTATAACCAACAAGAAGTAGAATTTAGAAGAATTTCAACTTGGAAAGTTACTTCCAGCTCAGAATCCAGTGTTCTGCCCACCCTACCATACAGCTCCAGATAACTATCGCTTATTTTACTAATAGACTTAATAGGTGGGCATATGTACCTTTCTCAATAACATATTTATTAAGAATTCAATGCGTCTAGTTCTACTCCTGCATCAGTGCCAAAACTTCTATCCTTTGTTTCTACCTGTATATCTCTGTTTGTCATGATTGTCCAGTAGATTAAGTTCCTGCTTCTAAGCAGGCATATTAATAACTCTTGTGTTTTACCTTTTCTTCAGCTTGCTAAGGAGCTTTAAAGCAATTTTGTACATTTTAAAGTGTCCTTGTTATTCTGGTGTGCAAAATATGTCCCCAGTAGTGGTTGTCATTCCCTGTGTCTGGCTAAAATATTAAGCAGAATGGCCAGGCAGTGAGCACAGCATTGCTTAAAATAATCTAAGCTTCTACAATATGGAGAAAATGGCTGGAGGGTTTAGATAGCCTTCCCCAGCATTACCACTTTAAAGAAGTATTTATGTATATGTGTGTGCCTGTGTGAGTGTATACCATATGTATGTCCCCTAGGCCAGAAGAGGGGGTCAGATGTCCTGGAACTGGCAATACAGGCAGTTGTAAACCACCTGATGTTGGTACTGAGAGCCCATTAGTCACTGAGACATAGTTCCAGCTGTTGTCAGCACCTTTGAAACTAAAACATCAAGACCTAAGGGAGAGACCTAGTCTCTATCAGACCTGCTAATTTGACACCCTCAGGCCAACACTTGGATAGGATATTCCAACATGGTTCTGAACAAAAGCATAGAAAAATCATGGAGTCTGCTATGGATTCAGCGAGCTTAAAGAACACCAAGACACTGACACTGAAGTTTAGAATTGGCTTCATCCACAATACTGACAATGGGCCCCATCTGTTTTCTCCAAATCTATAATGGTTAAATAGTATAGGTCTTCCTATAATGTACAGTGCAGAAAATACTGGGAAAAAAATCTGCATCCTTTTTCAATAAATGCCTGAAACTCTTTACTTTGAAAAAACGTATCATTTAAGTTTCTCATACAGGTGGAAGTAGCTTGAGGCTCTCTGGGGACACAGTGACACTGAGGAGGGCAGCTTCTCCTCTGCTTATATATGGCACTCTACATAAAATTCCATTTGCGAACTGTGTGTGAGCCTTCTAACGATAATCAGCATCTCCACACCTCCATGCAGCTATCTCTTATTATTTTTCATTCCTAAGGTTCACTTTTAATGCACTCAGCTCTGTCTGACATTAACACCTCTGCAAGGGAGCAGATGTTGAGCTGGCATCTGGCGCCCACTCATAAATTCCTCTAACTTTCCATGGTGTATAAGTCACAGGCAATGAAGGGTTCCAGTGACCAATTTCCATAGCGCTCCCCAAGGAGCTGAGGAGCACTGGTCCCATTTGCTCAGCTCAGGTCAGCGAATTCCTGATTTGGGCATCCATCCACTGACAGCAGCTTGGCAGGCAGGACCGGGAGCTAAGAACTGTACCCAGCACTCCACCTAAAAAGCCAGGATGCTAGGGCGTGGTGTCTTCACAGTCTGCCTGTGGGAAAAGGACTGTGTAAGAGGCCTCAGTGGCATCAGATGCTCACAGTGAGTCACAGGCAAGAAAGTGGGTAACTGACAAAGAAGGGAGATATAAAAGAGATTACAAACTATATGTATACTATGTATATTATACATATAATATACATGAATGCATATGTACATTATATATTGCATATACATATATGAATACTATTATACATATATAAATATGTATAATATAGACATGTAATATGTATATATAAATACATATCATACATCATAAATACATATATGATGCATAGTATATACATACTACATATTTTATACATATACTATACATAGAAAACTCAGGAACAACATACATGGTTGTGGGGTATAAAGAATGTGTGGTTTTAGATGGACTGAGATTTTGTTCCTTTCCTTCATTTTAACTTCTCCTTTGCCTTTGCAGATCTACAATACAGACATGTTCACTGAATAACTGAAACCTAAGAGAAGACAAGCTCAAGAGACACGAGAATGTGAGACATTGGGTAAGTCCCTTAGCCAAGAACAATCTTGCCTCAATGTGCTGTGCTTGCTTTTCTCAAGAGAGAAGCTGTCTTTTGTTCTCATCTGAGGAAGGCAGCGTTCCTGACAGGTTGTTTTAAGAGCGGACTCTTGACAGCTGTGTTCCGTTAGGCGTCTCCACATGGACACAAAGATCCCAGTTTGGGACTGTGTTGAGTGTGTCAGCAGACCTATGTAATGAGGAGCCATGCTTTTTGAATGGAAAAGAAAGTGTCTGGACATAAAAATATGTCTCTGATTATCCTCCTGCCACTCTGCATGAACAGATCTGTGGGTGTTTCCTGCATAGCTCACTGTTTTATTAAAATGATACATGCCCATTGGAGGCACGTCGACCAGCATAGGCAATAAGGCTGCCCTGCTCGGGGCTGTGACAGATCAGGTTCCTGGGATGTCCTGTCTGTGGATATCTGACTTATAGAAATGAAAACGTATTTTATGTAAAATTATGATCACAAAAGAAACTTGTTGGCTTTACTTAAAAATACATTGGGCTTGGCGCTGCCTTTTGTCTTGAGGTAATACAGGTGACACTCTCACCCTTGACAAGGAGGTCATTGAGTTCCCAATGATGCTGTTCCAGGAACCGAAGTGTTTCTAAAGGGAATTATTTTTAATCTTTTTTAAGATTTATTTTTGTTTTAAGTGTTTGAATTTTTTTAGAGTTATTTATTATATGTTAGTACACTGTAGCTGTCTTCAGACACCCCAGAAGAGGGCATCAGATCTCATTACAGATGGTGGCAAGCCATCATGTGGTTGCTGGGATTTGAACCTATGGTCTTCAGAAGAGCAGTCAGTGCTCTTAGCTGCTGAGCCATCTCTCCAGCCCTCTAAAGGGAATCTTAAGAAGGAAGCTGCTCCACAGGAGTATGGGATGGTGAGAAAAAGATCAGAATGCATAGCTGTGCTCCTATTCAATCTGAGAGTCTCCAGGATCAGTGAGGAATTTCAAAGCTAGAAGCCTGAAGAAAGATTAGCAATTAATTAGTGGCCGAGTTCGGGAAAAGTCACTGTAGTCTCCAATGGTCTAAGTCTTCAGGAAAGAAACAAAGCACTGCCATTAGCTGCTGACAAGCATCCCCATGCAGTCTGAAAGCGGCGCTTTGTTGATGGCTGGCACTTGCAAAAGGGTAGTGATTCATATTATGAAAAGAAGTAGACAATTTTTTTTAAAGACACAACTTGGTAACTAATTTTTGTCTCTCCCTGTCAGGGTAACCGTTTGAATGTTAATTTAATTTTACAGAATATCATTTATGTAAATGTAATTAGAAAGGAAACATGATCTGGAGATGTGCAGCACCAAAGAAAATTTATTACTCCAAGGGGTATTGCTCTAATCACTCAACTGCAATATCGAGTTTCCCCAGATTTAATCTAAAAGCAATAAATTACAAAAGGCTAATGCCCTGCCCAACAACAAGCTGTCAGGATCCCACGTTTCAGGGAAGGAAACCAGAAGGAGGAAGAGGGTGGGAAAGCCTGACTTCATCTTAGCAACAGGCTATCAGCGACTTCATATTTCCTGATATGGAACTTGATACAGACCGCATTTCAAGGGAAGAAAAAAAAAGCTGTCATTCTGTCATTCCAAAGGGTGGAAAAATTAAAATGTGACTTCCACTGTTCTATTGCTCCTCTCTCCAGAAACGTGATATGGGGATCTGCTTTTGTTAAAAACAAACCAAAACAACAACAGCAACAACAACAACAACAACAACAACAAAACACTGTTACAAATCAAATACTGGAAACTCGGAGTTCCTCATTTCATCAAGAACAAAGAGAGGTGAATCCAACCAACTCGCAACAGCCCTGGTTCTTTGCCTCATGAAGCTAAGGAAAGGAAAAGGCACAGTTTGACAGCTGTCAGGGCCCATGTTGAATTGCAGCATGTGCATCCTGGGAAGCCAGTTCTCCCAGGGAACCTCGCCAACAAGAAGGAGCCCAGCCTGTGAAAGGGAAGCCTTGGGGCTCCTCTCTTCTTCATGCAATGCCCAAGGTTATGAGGGACAGAGCAGGCTGAGGGTTAGTTCTGTGTTGTGTAAGTCACATACCTGAATTCCAGCATTATCGGGGCTATCTGGTCTTTTTTAAGGTACTCAACAACTGTCACATTGGAGAAAGAAATAAAACCATCAATCTGGCTGCCCAAAGGAAACCTTTAATGAAGTGTTTAAAAATTCCACTGCCTGGCCTCTACCACGGAGCAATTAAATTAGGAGTCAATATGGTTAGAATTCAGGCTTGGGCATGTTTTAAAAGCAACCTTTGTGATTTTAATGTGCAGACCACAATGAAAATGACAGCCCTGCATAAAGCTGGCTGCTGTGCAGTGGGAAACGGTTTTGAAGGGGTAGATGTTCTGTAGGTTACTGGGTCACAGACACTAGAGGATGGAGACTTCTGAGATGCAACCAAAGACAACGGTGAAGTCTGACAAGTCGGAAGGAGCAGTCTGTAGCAGCTGGCTAGGAGGAGAGCAGCGTTGGCAAGCAGAGCCCTATGATTTCAGGGTGATTTTGAAACTTTAACTTCTACTGCTTGTTTTCCTTGCCTAACAAGGATCCCAACAGTATAACCTACCCCACCTCCTTTGAGTTGGGAGTAGAACATTATAATTAGGAAAAAACACCAAGTCCTAAAATAAACTTTATATTTCTTTCATTAGCTGTAACTACCTAAGTTTTATTTGCTTCTGTATTTTTATCTTAAAATTTTATATATTGGTTGGGCCTTTTCATTTGGAAAAGGGCATATGATTTAAGGCAATGTCAGAGTGCCAAGACAGAACATACTTCAGATTCTTAGTAGTTCCAGTTTACATGTGCAATTAAAGACACACCAAAGAGGTTTTCTTTGAATTTTCACCCCCCTCTCTCTCTGTGTCTCTGTCTCCTTGTCTTTCTCTGTCTCTGTCTCTGTCTCTGTCTCTGTCTCTGTCTCTGTCTCTGTGTGTGTGTGTATATGTGTGTGTGTGTGTGCTTAATAGTACAACAATTTAAGACACTTTGACCCTGTGCTTTTATGTAGATCATTTATTAGAATGTGGTTGTGTAAAATGTTAACTTGTTTAAAATCAACTAAATAAAGCATAAGAGTTCTCCAATAGGTGTACATTAATACTTGTATATGCTTTTAGGAAAACTACCTGTAAAGGACAAATACTTTCCTGTGACATTCTGACATTCTGAAATATTTAAACAACACAAAAGCAATATCCTTGGTCCTATATGTCTCTTCGATATTTCCACAGACTCATATACTGAAGTTTGCATCCCTGAATGGCTCTCCTGGGAGAAAGTCAAAACTTCATGAGGAAGAGCCTTCAAGGTGTTCTTCAGTTGCTGGGGCATGCGCTCGAAGGTGATGTTAGAATTCTGATCCCTCCCTCTTCCCCTTCACATCTTGGCCATGAGATGAAAGGTTTTGCACATGTTGCACCAGTACATATGCTCATGATGGGGCCAGAAGCAATGGGCTAAACAATCATAGACTGAGACCTAATCTTTGAGCCTGAACAAGTTGAGTAGCTGAGACATGTCTTGTGTAATCAGAAAGCTGACTAACAGATGCTTACCAAGTCTAGTATTCATTTCAACCAGAAATCAGCCCCAAACTCCGTTCCACATTTAGACTGTCTAGCAACTTTTAGGGCACAGGAGAAGACACAAAGGAGAAAAGGGGAAAAGGAAAAGCTCATTTCTGATGCCATATCTAAAATTGTGTCTCTAATGTCATTATCTGCATTTGTAAAACCAACAAAAACAATTAACTGAGCCCTCAAATCCTATAGGTGAGAGGTTTTTACCTGCTCCATTGAAACTGTAGCTCCTTGGTTCTCTTCTGATCAACCAACATTCTTTCTCAACCCTCAGGCCATGAGATTTCATTTCTGGCTGAATTATTTTTTCTTCAAAAGCAAATATCTCACGATTTAATGTGAGTAATTCATTGTCAGAATCTGTCTTTTGTTATCTTAACAGATGTAAGCAGCAGTTCCTTTTCCTATTGTAGATACTTCTTAGCTGACTTACCTCAGGGGTTACTTAGACCATATAGATACAAGGTATAGTGCAGCCCACATTTCCTTTTTGTGTCAAGGTGTACTAAGTTATTTATCTAAGACCACCACAAACAACACAAGCAACACAATTTTCTCCTAGCAGTTCTACCAGCGAGTAACAGGCTGTGTTTTCTGCAGTGATTGAGCTTGCTACAACTCAGTAGGAAAATTCTAGTTTCTACATCATTGCCCCAGATGTCACATCTAGCAACATAATGTTCTCAACCTCACCAACCAGTGATGCCCAACAGTGTAACCAACCAATGGAAGACTAGCAAATTCACTGGCAAACAGTTTAAAGACAAGCCAGCCCTTAACAGATTTTCACACAAATGTTGATCAAGTATTCCCCACTCTTATATAAACTCCCAGGATCATTCATTATACAGCTGAAATAAAATGTAGTGTTGAGCAATTATTGGGTAAGTAAACAATGTAAAACAATGCGCTCTGAAAAGCAGGAGAGATTTTGATGCCACCCTCCCGTTTTCAGGCAAATTTATTTACTCACATGGTCTCTGCTTTGGTCTCAGGCTCAAGAACATTAAGATGCAGTCTTTGCTAACACGGAAATTCCCAATGTCAGTTCAGGAAGACGAGCTAATGAGAGAGTGGTCAGATGATGAAATATACCCAGAGGATTCCCCTGCATGCAATAAGGACACATGCTCCACTATGTTTATAGCAGCCTTGTTTATAATAGCCAGAAATTGGAAGGAGCCCAAATATCCCTCAAAGGAGGAATGGATACAGAAAATGTGGTATATCTATACAATGGAATACTACTCAGCAATTAAAAATAATGAATTCATGCAATTTGTAGGTAAATGGTTAGACCTGGAAAATATCATCCTGAGTGAATTAACCCAATCACAAAAGAATGCACATGAAATGCAATCACTGATAAGTGGATATTAATGAGCCCAGAAGCACTAAATACTCAAGACACAAATAGCAAGTCAAATGATTCCCAAGAAGAAGAAAGGAGAGGACCCTGGGCCTGTAAAGATTGCATCCAGTTTAGTAAAGAAACCGAGGGGGGAGGGGGAATGATTGGGGAACAGTTGGGGGGGAGAGGAACTATGGGAACTATGGTGGGTGGGAACTGGGAAAGGGGAAAGCCTTTTGAATGTAAACATAGAACATAGAAAATAAAAATTAAAAAAAAAAAAAAAAAAAAAAAAAAAAAAAGAAATAGGAAACCAAACGAGAAAACCCACAGGAATGAGCTGGAATCCTGCTGAGATGACAAAGCAGTGGTAGAAAATGCCAAGGACATGTCAGAAGGAAAGACCAAAGCATAAATAGACTGGTGGCCTTAAATCCCCTTTGTAAAATTAGGCAAAAAGGAGCAAGAAAGGTAAGAATAGACACTCTCATTCACACACATTCTTGTGAATACACAGAGAGGCTTGGTGGATTTTCTAAGTCTGCACAGCTAGTAAACAATTAGCTTGGAATGTAAAACCAAGTAACTGTCTGATTCAACATTAGAAAGCAACTGAAAATCCTGACTGGAGGGACAAAACAGGTAGCTGGTTGGCTCCTTAGATGAAGAAGACCCGGGCAATGGCGTATATGGGAGAGCAGGATTGAGTGCAATCATAATAGATTATACATCTACATAAAATTCCTAAAGAAAAATATTTTAAAATAGATAAGAAAATAAAGATAGAAATGAAAAGGTCAGCGTGTAGAGTTGTGGAGAGCAGTGTTCTGTGAAAAATTAGGCAAAAAAAGGGGGGCAAGAGAGAAAGGCAGCCAGACTGGAAGAAACTGCTTTTTCTCAATGCCACTATCTTTACCACAGCTCTCAAGACTGGGAAGTAACATGTCCTCCACAGAGTACAAGGGACCCCCTTCCCACTCCAAAGCAAAGGCCTTCAATGCTTTCTTATTTCAGCCATTCCTGGGTAGGTGCCAGCATTTGACCAAAATTGATACATTCCTTTCAAGTTAGCGCTTAGCTTATGCTTTTCTGGTTGCTCAATACATTTGCTAAGGTCAGTAGGTTAGAGGGGAGACAAATGCCAGGATGTGACAGGGTCTGGGCTGGTCCTCTATTTTCAGGCATTTAGCCGGCGATGGTGTGCCCACCACCATGCAGTACTGCCCTTAACAGAACTCAGTGACAAGCTCAAGGCAGTCTTGGCTACTTGAAGCATCTCAAGCTCTGCACTTTATTGAGGACCAGGCACAACAATTTTAAAGTCACAAAAAAAGTTTGTCTTATATATCGTATTGTCTTTTACATGAAGACTTGATGGTGGATTTGAGAGGGGATTCTGAACCACAGGATGGCTATTTGAGCTTTTGTTTCTTTACTTGCTCTGTCTTCTATCAAGGAGATTTATTTCAATATCATATCAGATTCATACCTAAATTTCAAAATCTAAGGAGGAAAAAAAATGAACAAGTGTTTCACTTCAGAGTTACTATGGGAAATATTTCCACCTCAGATCCATGTTTGTGGAAAGCTACCAGCTTTCTGAGTATTCTGCCTGGACATCTTGAGCATGCTGTACCCAGGTTTCAAGAAGCCTAGACCTAATAAAAGTAAAATAATTCTGAAGCCCAGGTGTAACTGTCGGGGTCTAAGGCAGCTTTGCCAGAGTGTGAAGACAGTCTAAAGCTGCACAGTGGACACATCGAAGGCCAGTGGACAGTCACCAACATGGGCCAAGCTACTGTGTTCATCATCCTGGGGCTTCCAATACTATCATAATTTATTATAATTTGTTAATCCCCACAAAACTTAGAATTATAAGACAGACACTAGTGAGAAGCCAAAATATAATTCGTTAAGAATGCAATTTTTAACAGATATTTGTAATTATTATCTAATTGTAAATCACAAGTTAATCATAAAATACACTTGTTGCTTGAGTGTAATTTTAGAGAGTCATTGAAAGATTAGAATAATAATCATCAAGGCATCCAGGTAAACTCAAAGTGCTAGTTTTATTAACATCAGAATGTAGGACGAATATTATATATTTTTGGAATAAACTATAGGAATTCACTTCATGAGTCGTATTTGGACCACAGCGTCTGATGAGAGTGTGTGGGAGATGGATAGCTATTCTTTCCTTCACTCTAAGAGGCAGCTCTCTGTCAGGATTGCAACATTTCTAAATGTTGACGAGCATGTTCACTCTAACACGAGCTTTTTGCCTGGCTCATTATGTAAATTATATTCATGTAATGCATCACTTGGGTATTCAGGTGCAAGCCCATGGTGTCTAATACAAGTCCTCCCTGTCAGGAGCGACAGCAATGTACATTTTCAGTAAAGATAACTGATCAGGGGAAAGAAAAAAAAATAACTGCTATTTTCAGTCAGAACCCTGGGAAGTGCCCGTAGTCCAGAAAAGATACGACGACAGTCTAGGGCTGTAAAATACCTCTCTGACCTTATTATCCAGGCTCCTGTGTTAAATATAGTGGCTATAATAGAATCTATATGCCCTAGTTTCTGACAGGTTGAACGTTGCTTAGTGCACCAGGAATGAAAATGGCTGCCCGGATTCAAAGGAGAGATTATAGATTACTGACATTTCCTGGGTATTGTGAGCAGAAAATGCTGGTATGGAGGTTTATAAAACAAGAGAGAGACAGCCCCTAAAACCAATAATTGAGGGGGGGGCTCGTGTATATTTTATATTGTGTTAGGAATTGCCTTCAAAATATTTATTTATCAGTGGGTCAGGAATCTGGATAGCTCACCTGGGTCTTCTGCTTTAGGGTCTCTCGAGGCATAAACTCTGTCACCTGCTTGTAAGTAGGATCCATTTCATCCTGGCGGTTGGGCTGAACAACTAGGTTTCTTGTGGGAAATTGGTCACATGATGCCATCTTATTAATGAGGCCGACTTCTTCACTCACACCAGCCAGGAAAGGGCAGGTGTGCTCAAAAGACAGACACAGTAGCTTGTCCTCAGAAGTGATACTCCAGGGTCTTTTCTCTCATTAAGTCACCAGGCTGAGAAGATTGTGGCTATCCGGAGATGGAGGAGTTTAGGAAACATTTTAGAACATTTCCTACCAAGGAAACTGTCATAGAACCTCAGGGACCCCAAACCTTCCAGCCTTACCATGACATGCTGATGACATTACCTAGTGAAACCCACAGGTCAACAGAAGAAATGGCATCACCTTGGATCTCCCTCTACGGCCATGACTAGAAGGATGTTTAATGGCCTTTGTCCCAGAAAGTGTGTTGGCACAGGAGGAGCTGCCCTTAAGTTCCGAATGAAACCCGAGCACTCTTCTTTCCAGAAAGAATTTTGTTTTGTTTTGAGTTTGTTGTTGTTGTTGTTGTTGTTGTTGATGTTGTTGATGTCATTGTTGTATTTGAAACAGGGTCCCACTGTATAGCCCTGGCTATCCTGGAACTCACACTGTAAACCACACTGACCTTGAACTCAGAGAGATCTGACTGCCTCTGTGTACCAAGTGCTGGGATGAGACATGCGCCACTACTGTCTGACTAAAAACATTTTAATGTCGGTTTGTTTCATGACTGCAACATGACTGGAAAGCTTCTTCTAGAAGTCTGAAGGAGAAAGCAAACTTAAGACTCAGGAGGCCAATGGTAGCTGGAAAGCAAAGGGGCTAAAAGGGGGAGGGGCAGGAAAGCAGTACATGCACAGAAAACAAACAGGCTGCTGCCGCAGACCCTGGATGATTGTTGAGTTGGATGACCACTGGAGCTCTTTAAAATTAGCTGATCTAATGGGGCTGATGGCCTCCTTCCTTCGGAGAAGGTTTAAGGCTACAAGTGTTCAGCCGTGTTCGGGGAAACCATATGAAAATCACTGGATGGAATCCAGGTGATGCCAGGTTGGGGTTGGGTGTTACATTTCTTCAAAACAGCTCTAAAGCATTTACTCTGAAGCTAATAACACTCGCTGAAACAAAGCCAGTCCAACATATTTCTCCTCTATCAAATCTACTTACAGAGTTGCCTAATAATGAAGAGTAAGAATGGGGTGGGTGGGTGCTGAAATACCTTCAAGATGTCTGCATCTAGGGATTCTGTTGCCTGAAGTATACTGTCCTGCATAATAAGAAGAGAACTGATGACCTAGTCTCCCCTGAAACCTGCTGCCCCCAAGTTGCAGTTAAATTAGGAATCTAATATTAGGGCCAAGAGTGAAGCCGAGGGTAAGAGAAAACATGTGAAGGACATCATTGTATGTGACCAGGGACTGGTCCTGAGGGCCCATGAGATGATTATAGATTATTAGGAGTATCATGATCCTGCAAATCTGTTGTTAAAACAGAGAGTTTACCCAAAAAGCACTGTGCAAGCTCACATGACTATTGGCTTCCTGGAAAGCCATCTTTTATGAGTTGGAGGTACAGTGAAAATTCAGTATTTCTAGATTCACTGTTCGCTTTTCCTTAATGTTTTAAATAAGTTGACTTTGTTCTTTAAACAAGGGGGAAGCAAGCTATATACAGAGACAAAGAATAAAGTTGGAGAAGCAAATATTATAACTTGTCACAAATATCATAAGACACTAAACAATGCCAAGAGCAAGAGTGTAGCACAGGTGTTTGACATGCTTATTAATCAGTTTATCTCCATGGTACAGTTTGACAACACCTGAGAGGGAGCATTAGAACCTTCACCCAAGTTCTAGAATGTCTCATATGGCTCAGGACTTCATTCCTTTGGTTCCAGTCAATGTACATAGTTCCAGATATAAATATTTGAAGTATACACACACACACACACACACACACACACACACACACACACATACACAAGCACATGTGCCATACCTGAAGAAAGGAGAAGCAGTCCTTAACTGTCATCTCAATGTCAGGAAGTAGCCAGTTAAACACTGCAAGGAAAAGACAGATCATTTAGCCTGAGAGTAGTATTGGGATTAGTAGACAGGAAGAATAGAAAAACATCAGGGATCTCCTGAGTGTGTGTTCTATACTATTATACTAATATTAATCCCATCAATATAAATGCAGACATCTCCCAGTTCCCAGTCTCTGAACGCAGGTGCACACACACACACACACACACACACACACATGCATATGTACACACACATACGTATGCACAAATGCACAGCTGAGTTTACAAGAGCACAGAGATATCCACTTATTATATATTCATGCATGTGGACATAAACACATACACACATTTCCCCCCCCACATACATACATACAAGAGTATACATCCCTACTTTTACATTGGTCCAATCTCACCATCTCAACTGCATCTTTCTTCTCTAGCACAGGAGCCTCACTTCAGAGTCAGCTCTGGCTTCTCAGTGGTGCAGCACAAGCAGATGATGCTGTCACTGTCTATGGTGCTGCCTTTCCCCCTCCTTGTCTTTCACAAAATCACTAGTAGACTCCTGGAAATACTCAACGTTTACAAACTTTATTTTTAATGCACTCTAAAGTACTTCCACACATGAAGAATAATACTCATCATATATGGCACTCAGATTCATTATGGGAAATAGGTGAGATGATATCCAAAAGGTTGGGCTGCGTTTGGACAGAAGAATCCCAACAAATGGTAGGAGTCACTACAGGAGCATTCATTCCTTTCACTGTTCAGTTCTTGAATTCCGATTCCCCATATCCTTCTAGTTAGTTCACCTTCTCAAAACAGCATCCTTATTAAAGGAAAATGAATTTGAATAAATGATTCTCCATTTTTACATTTTTAGTTTGTAGACAAAGGAAGGGCCAGAGGCAACTGTGCTTAGATATTTTGGCTTAACTTAAAAAGAACTTAGCAGCTAACAGATACATAAAAAAGACATAACCTTCCTAAAGATATTCTCGATAGCGTTACCCATAACAAAACTCACAGCTAACAGTTGAGATATTTCAGAGAGTTGAAACCATAGGAAGGAGGAATTAGTACAGTGATTCTCAGTGCAGCCTCTTTTGGGGAGTGTCAACACAGATTTTCCTTGCACCTCCTTTTACAACATGAAGGCCATGTGAGTGTGACTCCTATTATACATCTACAGAAAACATTATGGAAGTCTAAACTATATCCAGAGTGTATTTTATTCCTAACAATTAGAACTGGATGAATAGCAAAGATAAAAATATGAACCTATTCAAACTGAATTGGTTCTGCTCTAACTGATATAATGCAGTTTTCTAAAGAATAATTGATATTAAATAATCATAACTGCCAGTTTATGGCACAAAGGTGACTGCTGACCCTTTTTGCTAAGCAGCTTAATATCATCCATTAAAAAATTGTTGCATAGTAACCTTGTATCATCTGAACATCAGGAATTGTGACCTCACCTCTTCCATGAGAACAGAGAACTGTGGGAAGTCGAAGGCTTTGTCATAGTGCCTAAAATCAACATTTCTGATTTGTGCATTCAGAGACTTGCTTATACTAATCACATTGCTCAGTGATTGTTAAAAAGAATAAAAAGTCTTTGGGAAATTACAGTAATGTCGCTGAAGCAAACACTCCTTTTTCTTTCTGTACTGGTTTCTTTTAGCTATAGTTCAAGATCCCTGGATGGTGATCTGGAGATATTACTTCATAGCTGAACTGTGAAATGCCCATGCTTAGAAATCCCTGGGAAATAGTCTATAGGAAAGAAAAACTTTGGGATTGGGCTTGCCCTTGGAATGGTATATTCATGTTTCACCAAGCCCATTTGAAAAGAATTTATGTGTGGATGCTTGCCTATTACCTACAGGACTTGCAAAGGCTAACCGCTTGTTTCTCACCTGGGGCTCCTAAGTGCACACTCCAGAAAATGTGATGGAGAATAAATCTTGTTAGATGGAAGGTCCAGGCAGAAAAGCAGGAACATTTGCCTTTGTCCACTGAAAAGCTGTATTTCAAGACAGAAACTCATTTTCCAAATTGTTCATTGAATATCTGTTAGTAGCTGTAGCCAAAGAGGTAGGGGACCTAATTACAAGAGGAGAGAAAATGGCTTGGCCAAGGTCACGTAGCAAAGCACACCCTGAAATGATCCTCTTCTAAAGACCTT
The DNA here is from genome assembly GCA_964023405.1 of Apodemus agrarius. Taxonomy (NCBI): domain Eukaryota; kingdom Metazoa; phylum Chordata; class Mammalia; order Rodentia; family Muridae; genus Apodemus; species Apodemus agrarius. The sequence goes on from OZ030016.1 coordinate 90,841,088, forward strand.
AGTCCTGCTATGGACAAGCAGACAGAGCTTCCAGGGGCGGCACCTGGTGTGATTGTCTTTACAATTTAGAGTCATGAGGATGAAAATAACTTTTGCTGACACCATCCCTAATTTCCAGAGAATTAATTAGATATATACCTTCAATGATATTCATGTAGCTAGAAATAGATAGTGGCTCATGGAAACATGTTAGAGTTATTTTCACATGTGCATCACAGTAAAAAATAAGCATAAGATATAGTTCCTCTCATCCCACTGTTATTTAATTGAGGACTCAATGGAATCACATTTCTCCTTTCAGAATGACCTATCCTTATACTGATACTAATGATTAAGCATAATTATGATATATAATATATAATAACTCAGGCCGACATCCTCCTGGAGCTCTCAGATCTATGCAGTAGTTGGAATTTTATCATTTATGTACGATCTTTGAATTTATTAGATGGATACAGTTTCTAAATTATTTAGTGGTAAAACAAAGGAATTAAATAATGAAGGTCAAGTTAAATAAGTAAGAGGTACTTGAATTGAATATTTTAATTACTTTATATTCACAGAATTATAAATTCTTTATTTGGAATCTTATTGACCATGTCAGGAAAGTCTGTGCTTTGATTGCCTTTGGATTAAGTTCCATGTGCAAGGCCAGAAAGGGTGGCTACTTATGTTCTTGGTAATTGAACACTAAAAGGCACCAACATTTCTGGGTTTGTTTGTTTGTTGTTTGTTTGTTTGTTGTTTGCTTTGTCATGAATGCTTCTAGAATGTGCATGGGAAGATAAAGTATATGATTTATGAAAGTCTTCTTACACAGAATTTCTGTATTCAAACCATGAAGTCTGTACCTGTAAGGTTATTTTATTTGTAAGGGTTTTATTTTATTATTTCTTCATTTTTTTTATTTTGTTTTGAGTTTGTCTTGCCTTCATGTGTATATGTGTACCATATCTAGGCATGATGTTCACAGAGATCAAAAGTGTCATTGATATCCTATAACTGGAGTGATGGATATTCGGGAACTACCAAATGGGTGCTGGGAACACAACCCTGGTCCCCTTAAAAGCACCAAATGCTCTTACTCATGAGCCCTCTCTCCAGCTCTTGACTGAATTCTTCAGGAACAGGTAACTTTTTGTTTTCCCCATTCTTTTTCTTCTTGATTTCATCATTCACTTATAATATTTTAATACTCCATGGGGTATGATTCAGTAGCCTAGTACATATAAACCATGTATAATGATAAAACAAGGGTAACTCATATTTTCATAGGCTTAAGTATTTATCCTTTTTGTGTGAGTTCAAAACTGTTTAGCTTTTCTAGAGCTTTATAAAATGAATAATAAAACTTTATGAGCTGTTGAGACCCTACTGTGCTATGGAACATTAGAGTTTATTCTTTTTATGTAATTTCATTTAGATGATCTTTTGAGAACATCTTTGGCTAAAAGGTATAACACTTCAGTCTGAAGTGAGACACGCAAAAGTCACCATCATGACTAAATGGTAAGGGCATTTACTCATTTTGTATGCATTCTTGTCATACATGCATGTTCACATATGTGTTTGTGTGTGCTCTCCTGTACATGTGTATATGAAGACAAGAGGTCGATGTTGTTTGTTTTCTTCTATTGCTTTCCACATTATTTTTGAGATAAGCTCTCCTGCTGATGGTGGGGTTCACTGTCTTGTCAGCAAGCATCCTGTATCCATCTGTGTGGCCTCTGTGCTGGGGTTGCAGATCCATATGCCCGAATTTTATTTGGGAACTGGGCATCTGAACACAGTTTTCCATCCTTTACAGGCACTTTACCCATTGCAGCATATCTTCAACTCTGAACCTGGCATTTATGCCAATGCACGATGCAAGCACTTCCCCTCATACAAAACTTCAATGGGAAGAGTGAGGTTACCAATGTTACACAAACTATAATTCCTAGACTGTATCACAATGAATGAGTATTGTTTAATTGAATTTTTAACCACTGAGTTCAACAGCAGTATTCACAGTACACAACGAATTCTAAATTTCCCAGTAATTTTATGTAGGCTGACGTACATCTGGCTGCATTGGAACATGAATAAATTTTTAAATTCTTTGCTTCTAAAGATAGGAGATTTAGAGAAGGCCTGAGGTGTTGTGGGAGTTCAATTTGAAAGCCCCTGCTTTCCAATGAGCAGCGAAGTGGTGGTTTGGTACTGATATAGAGAATGTGCGGGCTGCCCAGAAGTACTGATGCAACAGAGCACATACCAAGAGAACTCATGCAGATTGTTGGAAGTCTCCACTGTTTCTAGAGGTGAATGTGATTTATTTGGGCTCACTTCCTAACTTCTCAAAAGTTTTGCTATGGATATTTATAGCAAGGCTCCATTGACTGAGAGAATTTCCACTCCATTGAAATTACACATCCCTGTAGTACACCCCAGAGAGATGAGAAGAGAGATTTTCTGACCTTTTGGAAATACCAAGCTACATAGGGACTAAGTATGGCTCAGTGAGGTTACCCGTGGGTTGCTAAGGTGCAATTACCTTCATGTTATCTCAGTGAAACAATTAGCATGCGATAGATTTGGTACCGGGTTTGCTGTGGTTCTGAACTTTTGTGAAAACATGACACTCCATCTTGAACTTGAATAATTTGTAAGTCTTATCAAGGTGCTAGAGAAGACCCCACACATTCCTGCTCCAGATGTGATCTCATTTACAGTGGTGCTTGTCGAATGAGTTGTGGGTGTGAGGGTGAGATACTTGAGTGATGGAAGTGTTTCTCTGATAAAAAAAAAAAAAGTGCTCTCTACACAATTTCTCTAAGCCACCAGATATGCAGATGACAGACAGCCAGACGCTCAGGACAAAGGCTCAGACCTTCCTTCTCCCAGTCACACACAGCTGGTTAGTTTGAAAACTGAACACTAAGAAACACATCCCATCAAAAACTGTAGCATACAAATGAGGGTCGGGCATCTCTGATGTGAGAGACTAGAAGCAGCAGGCAAATGGAGAGAACCCCAGGTAAGCAGTCTTAAAGAAGCAGGTCCCAAGGATATAATGAGAAAAGTATCAGGAAAGAGGATTAACTATCAGTTATGTTCAAATGATCTACATCCATAACCACTCCCAGGCAGCTTTATGCTTTTCTTCTTATAGTGAGCTTCTTCCACACCACTGCCATTATGAGGTCCACAACAGCTTCAGCTGGCCCAGCTGTTGGGATGACAAGCTAATGAGCCATCTATGCATACTGGTCTTTAAGGTGCAATCTGTAAAGAAAGCCTACGTGTATTCTACTTACTGACATGCCTTTCAATTCAAGTCCTGATTTATTAAACACACACATGCACATACACATGCATGCACACACTCATGAACGTACACACACATACACACATATACATAGTATTTTACATATGCACACATACACATTAGCACACAGCGTCTCTCTCTCTCTCTCTCTCTCTCTCTCACACACACACACACACACGCGCGCAGTTCTGCTACTCTAAAGAACTCCTACTAATCCAGGAATATCCTTCACTTTACTTCTACTTTATGTAACAGTTTGAGAAGTATGGGTAATGGATCTTCATTACTGAGCCCATTTGGTCCAGGGCTTTATTTTTCTGGGAAATGTTTTTGGTTTTTTGTTTGTTTGGTTTTTTGGGGGTTTTAGTTTTTTTTATTGAAACACATATGCAGGAGCTGGTAGGGGCTAGAAAAGCACATTTGATAACCTGGAATTGCAATTACAGGTGAGTGCTGGGAATCAAACCAAGGTCATCTGCAAGAGCAGTAAGTGAGCTTATGTATATATATGTGTGTATATATATATATATATATACATATACATATACATATATATATATGATTACCAAGCATATGAAGAGATGAATGAGTGTCAAAAAAAGAAGATGGGGAGAGATCTTAGTGGTTAAGCTCATATATATATATATATATATATATATATATATATATGCATTGTCAAATGAGTAGCTTTTTTTTCCATTTCACCACTGACAGATTTAAAGGGTAAGATCCATACTAGAGAATTTTTTTTAACATGAAGGTATCAAAATTAAAATGGGAATACAGTTGTAAACAGTAACTTATAAAAATACAAGGAAAATAGAGTATAACTTGAAGAAAAGTATATCATATATACCATAAAATTTAAATTGGAACAAAAAGATTATAATCTAACTGCTTATGAAATTTTACTAAAAGAATACTTAAAATGTGACACCTGAATTAAAATATTAACGTTACTATTTGATGGTGACATACTTTAAACTCAAGTAAACTTAAGAGTGAAACAGCCAATGTCGTTCTTTGCTCCTGGATGGACCAGATAGGCAACACCAGGTACACAAAGATATCCCACGTTTAACATAGTTTGGGACACAGCCCGCCAGGCTTCTGCCTGCACCCAAGGCCTTGGCAGCTCTGCGGGTCATCTGTGTGCCAGTCCTGTCCTGGGACTTTTGCCCTGAAGAGTGATCGGCACTTGGAGGGAGTCCCGGCAGCCCCTGGCATCTTTGCTCCTGGATGGACCAGGCAGGCAGCACCAGGTACACAGAGACAATCCAAGTGTAACATTACTTGGGGCAAGTCACACAAGGGCTCCAATGGCACCCAAAAGTAGGGCAGCCCATCAGCAATCTGTGCCAAGGGAAACCCTGTCATCCAGAAGTGCAGAAATAGCCTTACAGACTCAGAGGAGGTCCAGCCAGTGACAACAGGACCAACTAATGCCAGAGATGGCAAAAGGCAAACAAAGGAATGTTACTAACAGAAATCAAGGCAATATGGCAGCATCTGAACCCAATACTCAAACAACAGCGACTCCTGGATACCCCAACACACCAGAAAAATAAGATCTGGATTTAAAATCAAATATCATGATGATATTAGAGGATCACAAGAAGGACATAAATAAATGTCTTAAAGAATACAGGATAACATGAATCAAAAGGTAGAAGCCCTTACAAAGGAAACACAAAAATCAGTTAAAGAAAGTCAAGAGAATATTGATCAACAGATAGAAGTCAATAAAGAGGAAAGGCAAAAATCACTTAAAGAAATACAGGAGAACTTGGGTCAAAAGGCAGAAGTCCTAAAAGAGGAAACACAAAAATCTTTTAAAGAATCACAGAAAAACACTGACAAACAAGTGACAGAACTGAGCAAAACCATTCAGAATCTAAAAACAGAAGTAGATACAATGAAGAAATCACAAAAGGAGACAACTTTGGAGAAAGAAAACCTTGGGAAGAAATCAGGGGTCATAGATGCAAATATCAACAACAGAATTCAAGAGACAGAAGAAAGAATCTCAGATGCCGAAGATACCATACAAAGTATTGAACCATCAGTGAAAGAAAATGCAAAATGCAAAAAGCTTGTAACCCAAAACATCCAGGAAATCCAGGACACAGTGAGAAGACCAAAGCTAAGGATTATAGGTATAGATGATAGTGAAGATTTACAACTTAAAGGGTCAGCAAATATCTTCAACAAAATTACTGAATAAAACTTTCCTAACATAAAGAAAGAGATGCCCATCAATATACAAGAAGCCTACAGAACTCCAGAGTGGACCAGAACAGAAATACCTCCTGTCACATAATAATCAAAACCCCAAATGTACTAAACAAAGAATACTAAAAGCAGTAAGAGAAAAAGCACAAGTAACATACAAAGGAAGACCTATCAGAGTTATACGAGACTTCTCACCAGAGACCATGAAAGCTAGAAGATCCAGAGCAGATCTCATACATACTATAAGAACACACAAATGCCAGCCAAGACTATTATACCCAGCAAAACTCTCAATCACCACAGATGGAGAAACAAAGATATTCTATGACAAAAGAAAATTTACACGATATCTTTCCACAAACCCAGCCCTACAAAGGATAATTAGGGGGAAAACTCCAATACAAGGAGGAAAACTTCACCCTGAAAAAAGCAAGATAGAAAGAAGATACAAAGAATTTTCACATGAAGAAATTCAGATACCTGAGAAGCACCTTAAGAAATGTTCAACATCATTAGTCATTAGGGAAATGCAAATCAAAACAACCCTGAGATTTCACCTAAGTGAAATCTCACCAGTCAGAATGGCTAACTTTAAAAGCTCAGGAGATGGCAGGTGTTGGCGAGGATGTGGAGAAAGAGGAACACTCCTCCACTGGTGGTGGGATTGCAAGATGGTCCAACCACTATGGAAATTAGTCTGGCTGCTCCTCAGAAAATTGGGCATGACACTTCTAGAGGACCCTGTCATACCACTCCTGGGCATATACCCAGAGAATTCCCCTGCAGGCAACAAGGACACATGCTCCACTATGTTCATAGCAACCTTATTTATAATAGCCAGAAGCTGGAAAGAACCCAGATGTCCCTCAATGGAGGAATGGATACAGAAAATGTGGTATATTTATACAATGGATTACTACTCAGCAATTAAAAGCAATGAATTCATGAAATTTTTAGGCAAATGTTTGGAACTGGAAAATATCATCCTATGTGAGGTAACCCAATCACAAAAGAATACACATGAAATGCAATCACTGATAAGTATATATTAATTAGCCCAGAAGTTCTGAATAATCAAGACACAATTAACAAATTATACGATTCCCAAGAAGAAGCCATTAAGGTTCTAGCTAGAGCAATTACACAACATAAAGAGGTCAAAGGGATATAAATTGGAAAGGAAGTAGTCAAACTATCACTATTTGCAGATGATATGATAGTATACTTAAGTGACCCACTAGAGAACTCCTACAGCTGATAAACAACTTCAGCAAAGTGGCTGGTTATGAAATCAACTCAAGCAAATCAGTAGCCTTCCTATATTCAAAGGATAAGCAGGCTGAGAAAGAAATTAGGGAAATGACACCCTTCACAATAGCCACAAACAATATAAAGTATCTTGGTGTGACTCTAACCAAACAAGTGAAAGATCTGTATGACAAGAACTTCAGGTTCCTGATGAAGCAAATTGATGAAGACCTCAGAAAATGGAAAAACATTCCAAGTTTGTGGATTGGCAGGATTAATATAGTAACAATGGCCATCTTGGCAAAAGCAATATACAGATTTGATGCAATCCCCATCAAAATCCTAAATCAGTTCTTCATAGAGTTAGAAAGAGAAATTCTCTAATTCATCTGAAATAACAAATAACCCATAATAGCTAAAACTATTCTCAACAGTAAAAGCGCTTCTGGGGGAATCAGTATCCTGCACCTCAAGCAGTACTACAGAGCAATAGTGTTAAAACTGCTTGGTATTGGTACAGTGACAGGCAGATCAATGGAATAGAATTGAAGACCCAGAAATGAACCCACACACCTATGGTCACTTGATCTTCAACAAAGGAGCTAAAACTATCCAGTGGGGAAAAGAAAGCCTTTTCAACAAATGGTGCTGGTTCAACTGGAGGTCAGCATGCAGAAGAATGCAAATCCATCCATTCTTATCTCCTTGTACTAAGCTCAACTCCAAATGGATCAAGGACCTCCACATAAAACCCGATACACTGAAACTAACAGAAAAGAAACTGGGGAAGAACATTGAGCACATGGGCACAGGGAAAAATTTCCTGAACAGAACACCAATAGCTTATGCTCTAAGATCAAGAACTGACAAATGGGGCCTCATAAAATTACTAAGTTTCTGTAAGGCAAAGGACACTGTCAAAAGGACAAACTGGTATGCAATAAGAACACATGCTCCACTATGTTCATAGCAGCCTTATTTATAATAGCCAGAACCTGGAATAAACCCAGATGTCCCTCAATGGAGGAATGGATACAGAAAATGTGGTATATTAAACAATGGAATACTACTCAGTCATTAAAAACCATGAATTCATGAAAGTCTTAGGTAAATAGTTGGAACTGGAAAATATCATCCTACATGAGGTAACCCATTCACAATAGAACACACGTGGAATGCAGTCACTGATACGTGTATATTAGACCAGAAGCTCTGAATACTCAAGACACAATTCACATATCAAATCATTCTCAAGAAGAAGGAAGGAGTGGGCCCTGGTCTTGGAAAGGCTTGATACAGCAATGTAGGAGATTACCAGGACAGAGAAGTTGGAGGGGATTGATTGGGGAACAGTGGGAGGGAAGAAGGCTTATGTGCCTTATGGGGAGCAGCAACTGGAAAAGGGAAAATTGTTTGGAATGTAAACAAAGAATATAGAAAATAAAATTATATATATATATATATATACATACATATGTATATGTATATATATATAATTTTTAAAAAGTGTGAAAGTGCCAGGGGCTGGAGAGATGGCTAACTGGTTAAGAGCACTGACTGCTCTTCCAGAGGTACTGGGTTCAATTCCCAGCAACCACATAGTGGCTCACAGCTATCTGTAATGGAATCCTCTTCTGGTGTCTGAAGACAGCAACAGTATACTCACATACTTGAAATAAATAAATCTTTTTTTTTTAAAGGTGAAAGAGCCATGAATATGAACCTCGGAGTTAATCACCCTCAACACTATTTGCCAAAGCTGAAGTCATTTGTCAAAAAGAAAACAGACAAGTCTCATTAATGAAAATCTAATATGCATTCACAAGAGGGAAACTTCAGTCTAGTAAACATGATACTCAAATTTTAGGTTATTTAAATAATAGTATAGTACAATCAGGGGAATTATAAATATTTATGAGTAAAATGTCAGTGGAATTTCTGTATAGATTAAGATAATTCATTAAAATTACTCCTAAATAAGCAAAAATAATTCTATAGAACTTCAAATGAGACAGAGACAAAGGAAAAAAGCTTATACTAAAGTTTGAAACTTAACAAATATGTAAATTATTAAACAAAATCAGAATATAAATGACTTTGAAACACCTATTTCTATCCATTTTAATAAGAATTAAAAGATACAATGTGTCAAAGACATTTAAAGAAATCTAGTGGGGTAAGATAAGTGAATCAAATTTTGTTTATATCCTAAACATTTCAATAGGTTTTGAAAGGGTTAATTTTTTTTCAGTTGAAAATTCTCCATGTGCATCGCCTCTATCTTCATCACTGCTACCAATAAACTCAGTATATAAATAATATACTTTATATATAAAGTATATATGTCCAGCTTTAAATCTCGATCACTACAGTCAACTATGAAAAGGCAAATTAGTGTTACTGTTACTTCTTTCAAAATAAAATAGAAAGACTAATTATTATCTCATGGTCCACAATATTTGGAACATCATGCCAACATGAAACATGAAAGTTTAAAGGGAACATTATTCTCCTCTAATTGCACCAAAAACATGGCTACTGTATGCTGCTGGGATGACAACCAGTAGTGGGCAGAAGCTACAGAAAGGTGTAACATACATGTATTGCTCACAATTCGTAAAAGAAAGATTCAATTTAATGTGACACTGTAACAGGACAATGCCTTCAGGTCAATCTGCTATAACTTGGTTCAAGAGCACAAGAGTAGCTTTAAAAGATAGTGTATTTATCTTAAATCTTCACAAAACATTAGCAAACATAGTTGTTCATGATTAAAATAAAACAATGTAAATTCATTTAACACAATGTTAAATATATTCACATGACCACCATTGTAATTCAAATGGTCACTAATAAAATTACCTGTCAATAAACGTATATAACATTTGTCACAGCACTTTTTTATTTTTTTATTTTTTTGGTTTTTCGTGACAGGGTTTCTCTGTATAGCCCTGGCTGTCCTGGAACTCACTCTGTAGACCAGGCTGTCCTCGAACTCAGAAATCTGCCAAGTGCTGGGATTAAAGGCATGCTCCTCAACTGCCCGGCATCACAGCACTTTTTAATCTTTGAGTGTTGCAGACCAGGTAATTTTAGAAGACAATAATCTTGTAACAATTCTTCATATTACAAAAGGAAATAAATGTTGTAAGTAGTTTCATTCCTTGGGGTAGGAGCACTCCTCTAAAAAGTCAGTGCAAATTGAAGACAGCTCTACCTTCATGAGTATTTGAACTTGATCAAGATAGACTCTTATAAGAAAAGCAAATCTTAGAATGCTAGTGAATCTCCTAACATTGTCAATGGCATTCAGCAGATATATGTCACCAAGAAGAACATCAAGTCCTATAGGACAGCCTTCCACAAATGTACTTGCTGTGGCTGAGGTCATTGTTGGCTGCCTCTTGTTTGAGGCAGGGTTGTTGATAATAAAGTATAATTTGGCACCTGGGATATAACAGGTCCTTCTGGTATATGGTGACATCAGCAGGTACAGGTACAGCAGCAGGTACAGATATAAGTACAGGTACTATAGCAGCAACAGCAGCAGCAGGAAGAGGAGGAGGAGGGGGAAAGACACGGGAGGGGGAAGACTATATATTGAAGCCTGGTTGGTTTATGAATTTCCATGAACAGAACTAACCATTGCATTTCAGTAAGAGGACTGGGTCTGCTGACTAGGAAAAGCTGGGTTTGCAGAAGGTGGAACTGCTCCTTGGCTGATAGAAGAGAGTTCCTCTGCAGGAAGGCTGTAGCTCTGGAGATGGGTCATCTGTGCACTCCCTGCAACCAGGTAGGTACCACTCTGAGTAGGCCCTGGATATACCTGGGAACCAAAACCACCAGATGACTGCATATAATACTGCTGATTCTGCTGATTCTGCAATTTTGCATACATAGAATACATTGGATCTTCATTCATTAATTTTGTATACGATGAAAGAGCGTCCATCACCTTCACATTTAGTTCTGAGAGGTCTGAATGCTTTCTATCAATATCTTCCAGCTTTTCATCAATAGAAGACTTAGCCACTTATTCCAGTGCATTTCCATGATGTCACATAAATAAAAATGGCATGTAAGTGTACATACTCGTAAACATAAACTTAGGAATCTTCACATGTCTAAAATAAAAAAATTGAAGAATATGTAATCAGATTAAGTTCTAGATTGTCTCTTCCTGAGACATCATATACTCAGATGCCTTATAATCAAGAGATTGTAACATAGCACTGTGTTTTGAGGGTAGATTTAGTGAGGAACAGAGAGAAAAAATAGGATTGGAGGACGACACTAAATTGTTTGGTGTCAGTAAATAGCAGAGGAAATTCCCACAACAGAAGGGTGGGGCTGGGGGCATGTTTGGGTTAGAATGTCTTCTTGGCATCCATTTTTGATTTTTCAGAGATGTTATCAAATACCCAGTATGACAGGCTTAAAATAGAAATTTATTATCTTAAGGTTACAAAAGCTAAACATCCTCTTGATGCACTGTTCTATTTATTAATATGGGCTGGTCCTCTTTCTCTCATTAGCTATGATTTACATTCCCTTATCAGGTAGGAGGACTACTATTCTAGTTTGTTTGGTGCTTCCATTTTCTTCATAGTTTAATTCCCAGCCTTTGACTCTTGGCATTTGGGTGTCTTTCTTAGTCAAGTGAGTTTCTTGATGACAAAGGATAGTTGGGTCTTCTTTAACCTAGTCAGTCTGTATCTTTAATTAGTAAGTTAGATTGTCTTTTCTTTATTGCTGTTATTATTGGCAGCATCATGCCAGTCTTTTTTTTTAAACTTGTTTTTTGTTTTATTTATTTATTGTATATGAGTACACCATAGCTATTTTCAGACACATCGGAAGAGAGCATCAGATCCCATTATGGATGGTTGTGAGCCATCATGTGGTTGCTGAGAATTAAACTCAGGACCTCTGGAAGAGCAGTCAGTGAGTGCTCTTAACTGCTAAGCAATCTCTCCAGTCCAATTCTCAAGTCTTTTTTTTTTTTTTTTTTTTTTGAGACAGGGTTTCTCTGTATAGCCCTGGCTGTCCTGGAACTCACTCTGTAGACCAGGCTGGCCTCGAACTCAGAAATCTGCCTGCCTCTGCCTCCCAGAGTGCTGCGATTACAGGCGTGTGCCACCACCACCCAGCTCATTCTCAAGTCTTTAACAGTGTTGTTTATTTCCTTCACCATCTAACTGGCATGATGCTGCCAATAAATAAAACAAAAACAAAAACAAAAAACAAGTTTAAAAAAAGACTTGAGAATGGAAATAGAAGCAATAAAGAAAAGACAATCTAACTTACTAAGTAAAGATACAGACTGACTAGGTTAAAGAAGACCCAACTATCCTTGTCATCAAGAAACTCACTTGACTAAGAAAGACACCCAAATGCCAAGAGTCAAAGGCTGGGAATTAAACTATGAAGAAAATGGAAGCACCAAACAAACTAGAATAGTAGTTCTCTTACCTGATACGGAAATGTAAATCATAGCTAATGAGAGAAAGAGTACCAGCCCATATTAATAAATAGAACAGTGCATCAAGAGGATGTTTATTGTAATGTTATAAATATTTATGCCCAGAACTTTGGGGCTCCCAATTCATAACTAAAAGACATGAAGTCGCATAGAACTCCCCTCTCCACGTTGTATCCAAGCACATCTAATCTCCTCCCTTACCACCAACATGAAGGCAGAAAAGTTCTCTCTGTGTATGATTTTGAAGCTGCTGAGGATAATGAGCTTACTTCTAAAGCTGGAGAAGTTATTAGAGTCCTTGATGACAGTGATCCAAACTGGTGGAAAGGTGAAACCCATCAAGGCATGGGACTTTTTTCTTCTAATTTTGTAACTGCAGGTCTTACTGCCGAACCAGAAATGATTAAAACAGAAAAGAAGATGGCACAATTCTGTGATGAAGTTCAGATAGAGATAATAGAACCAGAACCAGAACCAGAACCAGCCTTTATTGATGAGGATAAAATGGACCAGTTACAGATGTTGCAAAGTATGGATCCCAGTGATAATCATCCAGACTTACCAGAACTACTTCATACTATTATCACTCCAGAGTCCATGTCTCAGTCACTATTTCTCTAGAGCTACATTGCACAAATATGCTTTCCCAGAAACTATTACCCATGGTGCTGTTACACTGGCAATGCAAGAAGATGTTCCCCACAGATTTTTTTTTTAAATATTCTAGAACCTCCAAGGATCCATGAGCAGAAAAATAAATATACTATGCATCTCTTTATCTCCTGGACTGTGGTTATGATTAACAATCACCAATTAAAAGGCCCATCCAAAGGCAATGATTTTAAACTCAATTGTGACTACACCAAGCCACGATTCTACCGAAGGCACTTGTTACCTCTCTGCCTGAATTCACTGGTTGTAGCAACCCTGGTTTTTTACCTCATTACTTTCTGGAAGTCTTTTTTAGAAGTCCTCTCATAAAGTTTCTCTTGACTTCTTTTTTTTTAATTGAATATATTCTTCATTTGTTTCAAATGTTATACCCTTTCCTAGTCTCCCCTGCCAGAAAACTCCCAACCCATCCTCCCTCCCCCTGCCTCCAAGAAGATGCTGCTCCATCCAACCCACTCCCAACTACACCCCTGCCTCAATTTTCCCAACACCTCTTGGCGTCCACAATAGGGTCAGGGTTTGGTGAATGTTTATAGGATGAATCCTCAGGTAGGACAGTCTCTGGGTGGCCTTTCCTTCAGTTTCTGCCCCACACTTTGTCTCCATAATTACTCCTGTGAGTATTTTGTTTCCTTTTTCAGAAAAACCGAAACACCCACACTTTGGTCTTCCTTCTTCTTGAGCTCTATGTAGTCTGTGAATTGTATCTTATTGATTCTGAGCTTTTGGGCTAATATCCACTTATCAGTGAGTGCATACCATGTGTGTTCTTTTGTGATTGGGTTACCTCGCTCAGGATGACACTTTCCAGTTCCATTAATTTGCCTAAGAATTTCATGAATTCATTGTTTTTAATAGATGAGTAGTACTCCATTGTATAAATATTCCACATTTGCTGTATCCATTCCTCTTTTGAAGGACATCTGGATTCTTTCCAGGTTCTGGCTGTTATACATAATTGCTTTTGCTATGTTTAGCTTATGGGCCTTGAATTCCTGCTCTCACCAAAACTTAACATGAAGGGATGCTGAATTTTGTCAAATGCCTTTTCAGCATCTAGTGAAATGATCATGTGTTTTTTCTTTGAGTTTGTTTATGTAGTGGATTATATTGTTGGATTTCCATATATTGAACCATCCCTGCATCCCTGGGATGAAGCCTACTTGATTGTGGCAAATTATCATTTTGATGTATTCTTGGCTTCGGTTGGAAAAAAATTTATTGAGTATTTTTGCATACTCATAAGGGAAATTGGTCTGAAGTTCTCTTTCCTTGTTTGGTCTTTGTTTGGTTTAGGTATAAGCATTATTGTGGCTTCATAGATTGAATTGGGTAGTGATCCTTGTGTTTCTATTTTGTGAAATAGTTTGAAGAGTATCTGTATTTGGTCTTCTTTGAAGACTGGAATTCCCCACTAAACCCTGGACTTTTTTTTGGTTGGGAGACTGTTAATGGTTGCTTCCATTTCCTCAGGGCTTATGGGACTATTTAGATGATTTACTGATCTTATTTAACATTGGCACCTGGTATGTGTCTACAAACTTGTCCATTTCATCCAGATTTTCCAATTTTGTTGTATAAGCTCTTGTACTAGGATCTGATGATTTTTTTTGAATTTCCACAGATTCTGTTGCTATGTCTCCCTTTTCTGATTTTATTAATTTGGGTAGTGCCGCTGTGCCCTCTGGTTAGTCTGGCTAAGGGTTTATCTATCTTGTTGATTTTCTTAAAGAACCAGTTCCTGGTTTTGTTGATTCTTTGTATAGTTCCTTTTGTTTCTATTTGGTTGATTTCAGCCTTGAGTTTGATTATTTCCTCCTGTCTACTCCTTTTGTGTGTATTTGCTTCTTTTTGTTCTGGAGCTTTTAGATGTGTTGTCAAGATGCTAGTGTAAGCTCTCTCCATTTTCTTTTTGGAGGCACTTAATGCTATGAGTTTTCCTCTTAGCACTACTTTCATTGTGTCCCATAAGTTTTGGTGATGTGTCTTTGTTTTCATTAAATTCTAAAAAGTCTTTATTTTCTTTCTTTATTTTTTCCTTGACCAAATTATCATTGCTCAACATCCATATGTATGTGTGTTTTCCATTGTTTTTGTTTTTATTTGAACTTAAGACTAGCCTTAGACAGTGGTGATCTGATAGGGTGCATGGAATTAGTTCAATATTCCTGTATTTGTTGAGGTCTGCTTTGTGACCAATCATATGGTCAATTTTGGAGAAGGTACCTTGAGGTGCTGAGAAGAAGGCATATTCTTTTTTTTAGGATGGAATGTTTTGTAAATATCTCATATCCATTTGGTTCTGTTAGTTTTACTGTGTCTCTGTTCAGTTTCTGTTTCCATGACTTGTCCATTGCTGAGAGTAGGGTGTTAAGTCTCCCACTATTATTGTGTGGGGTGCAATGTGTACTTTGAGCTTTAGTAAAGTTTCTTTTATGAATGTGGGTGCCCTTGTATTTGGAACATAGATGTTCAGAATTGAGAGTTCATCTTGGTAGATATTTCCTTTGACCAATATGAACTGTCTCTCCTTATCTTTTTTGACGACTTTCCATTAAAAGTCGATTTTAATCAATATAAGAATGGCCACTCCAGCTTGTTTCTTGGGACCATTTGCTGTTTTTGTGGAAGGATATTGTGTAAATTTGGTTTCATTTTCTCTGTCTATGACAATTTAGAATTTTGTTGGCTATAGTAGCCTAGGCTGACACTTATGTTCTCTTAGGGTCTGTATGACATCTGTCCAGGTTCTTCTAGCTTTCATAGTTTCTGGTGAGAAATCTGGTGTAATTCTGATAGGTCTGCCTTTATATGTTACCTGATCTTTTTCCCTTACTGCTTTTAATATTCTTTCTCTGTTTAGTACATTTGGTGTTTTAATTTTTTGTGACAGGAGGAATTTCTTTTCAGGTGCAATCTATTTGGAGTTCTGTAGGCTTCATGTATGTTCACAGGCATCCCTTTCTTTAGGTTAGGGAAGTTTTCATCTATAATTTTGCTGAAGATATTTACTGGCCATGTAAGTTGGAAATCTTCACTCTCTTCTATACCTATAATTCTTAGATTTGGTCTTCTCATTGTGAACTGGATTTCCTGGATGTTTTGGGTTATAAGCTTTTTGTACTTTGCATTTTCTTTGACTGTTATGTCAATGTTTTCTATGGTATCTTCTGCACCTGAGGTTCTTTCTTCTATCTCTTGCATTCTATTTTTTATTCTTGCATCTAAGACTCCTGATTTATTTCCAAGGTTTTCTTTCTCCAGAGTTGTCTTCCTTTGTGATTTCTTTATTGTTTCTACTTCCATTTTTAGATCATGGATAGTTTTGTTGGTTTCTTCATTTGTTTGTTTATGTTCTCCTGTAATTCTTTAAGGGATTTTTGTGTTTCCTCTTTAAGAGCTTCTACCTGTTGACCCATGTTTTATATTTTTTTAAGGGAATTATTTATGTCCTTCTTGAAGTCCTCTATCAGCATCATGAGATGTGATTTTAAATGCAGATCTTGTTCTTCCAGTGTGTTGGGGTATACAGGCCTTGCTGTTGTGAGAGATCTAGGTTCAGATGGTCCCATGTTGCCTAGGTATCTGTTGGTAATGTTCTTGTGTTTGCCTTTTGCCATCTTTTTTTCTTTTTTGGTGTTAGCTGGTCTTGCTGTCTCTGACTGTGGCTTATCTGTCCTGTAAGCCTGTATATCTATACTCCTGGGATTCCTGTTCTCTCTGTGCACACAGGTCTGTAGGTACTCCTGGGAGACCAGCTTTCATGTGGTGGTATTTGTGTATGTAGGTCTGTGGCCCAGGATCAGCTCTGCACCCTCAGGTCTCTCCACAGTCCTGAGAGGTGAACTATCTCCCTGTGCCACCTGGATATGGCACACTGTGGCAGAGTACTCTCCCCAGCCAGAGACAGAAACTGGAAGGCTTCCTCCTGAGGGTTCCTAATAGGTTTCTCTGAGCATCAGGGGTGGTCCTATCTCTGCTCTCAGGCTTTCTGCAGAGGGACCAGCAGTGGAAGAGGTGGAAGGAATGGAATGGGAGTGGTATTCAGTAGGGAGGGGTTTTTGGTGGTTGATGGGTACCAAGTCCTACTGGGCCTCCAGCAGCTGCTCTGATTCTCCAGAGGTTTGAGGGGGTTCTTACCAACTGCTCTGTGTGCAGCAGGTTCTCTAGAACGAATCAGGTTCTCTAGGATGGATCAGCTGATGTGTCTTCACTGTAGCAGACTAGCCAAAAGTCTGCCCCAGCAGAAAGGACAACCGGAAGGGGTGGAAGGTGCAGAAGGGGATCTTTTGACTCCTTCGAACATTGTATTTACCCCTTAAGTTTTCATAGTAGTGTTTATTTGCATAAACATTCAAATAAATATTTCTCCTTAAAGATATAACATGTATATAATATGTCTTTTTATTCTATTTATTTTGATTTTTATAAATATGATCAAAAGATGATGAATGATAGACGATAGATGAGGGAGAAATGTCTCTGTATTGTTTATTCTATGCAGAATAAGGTCTAAGATAACTACTATATCTCCATGACAATAGCACTTTCTTGAACATTGGCCAACATTTGTTGACTGAAAATCATTAAATAGGTGTTATTTTAAACAACAAAATGTCAAATGTTCGATTTATCAAAGAAGACTCAGGAGCCAGACACTGGTGTGCAAGTCTGCTAGACCAGAGAAGCTAAGAAAGCACCCAACTGACCTCCCTACTCCACTGACATCACAGAAGGGAAAAACTCTCACACTGTCTTAAATACCCTTCAACTCAAAGGCCCCCCTTCTCTTTCCTGGGTTTTCTAATGTTCAATCCCTATTAACTGGTTGCTTGCTCTGCCTCTTGACTTATCTGTGACCTTATTTATCCCTTGCATATAGAAAACTCCTGGGTTAAAGGTGTTTGTGGGGCTGAGCCAACCAGAACATGGTGTTTTCATTTAAAGTCTTGGCATTCACAATGTGATCAATATCCTAAAACAAACAGGAATGTGTTAAATATGGCAATAACTAACTTTCTCCACCCTTGTATAGTCCAGAGTTCCTTCCCTAGGGATTGGTACCACCAAAATGTGCAGGTCTCACTCAAGTAGTGGAATTAAGACAATCCTTCATAGACATGCCACAGGCTAACCTGATTTATGCCATTCCTCAAGGAGACTCTTTTTCCAGGTGATCTTAGACTATGTCATGTTGACAGTTGCCCAAACATCAGAAAGCACAACCAGGCTACAGATGCATCTTTAGAGAAATAAATAAGTAGACTCATTCATCACCATTTCTAAATTGTGAGTAAAGCTCTCAGAAAAAGAATATGGTGAAAAAATCCAAAGTGAATGTTCTTTTTTCTTTATGTGTGCATGGTACATGGTGTTCAGAATTGTGGATCTTCTGTCCCCAATTAGCCCTTTGGCACTAATGGTTTCAGGGCACAGGAGTTTATAGGATCAGGGTCTGGGGCAAGGACAAGCACTGTGGGTGTAAAGGACCAGCTTTAAATGAGCCAGAGACTATGGGAGGACAGCTTGGTTATTGAAACAGGGGGACCTAGATTATACATTATAGGCCTGTAGATAATAGGCCTAGAGTCAATGGGGAGGGGAGGAAAAAGGACAAGGGAGAAAATGCACCTAATCTGCATATTCAAACCTGATTGAAGACAGCCAAACATTAAGGATGCACCAATTCTAATGTCAAAGAGCTCAGTAGAAAGCAGGGACTTTCCAAGCATATTAATTGGATTTGCAGACTGCCAGTCACATGATTTCTGAGAAGCCAGTTTTGTCAGTGCTCAGCTACCGCTCCTTCATCTGGCTTGGGATCCCACACAGACTAAATGATGCAGGAAATGTTAGAACTCAGAGGCTTCATGTGTCCTCCACTCTTTTCTGTTTTCTCCTTCCTTTTTCCCATCTCTCCTTGAGAGAAAGGCTAGTATGAACAGTACCTGTTTGATTCTATTACTATCTAAATGAAAACATTTGTCTCCACAACCCTGTGCATTTATAAGAAGCATCAGTCATCTATAGAGCATCATCCACAGCCCTGAACACAGGGCTATAGCTATGTGGAAAGGGATAGGATCGCCATGCAATGTGGAATGTAGACCCACTTAGTCAGTGGAAGAAGTCACAGAGCCGGCAGCACAGTGAGCCTTGCACAGGGTGCATCCAGAATGTCTTTACCATGAGTCTCATCAGATTGGAAGTTATCCACTCAATGGAGAAAGTAGAAACTCTCAATCAAATTATTTTTTGGAGAGTTGAGTCTGTCCACATTTGTTTCCTAATTTAGAGAACTGAACAAGAGTGGAGATGTTTGACTTCAGTTCATCTAAGTGAGCTGGTGGAAGGTTTCAACTTCTGCTCAAGATGAGCCCAAACATATAGATGTAAGTGAAATCATGTGTTTTATTTCTGGATTTTGCGAATCGCTCCTGCTGGTAGAGATGGTCTGCTGGATGATACTCCCTACTTTACTATTAGATTTAATCCACTTGCCCTTTTCAACCTATACAATCAAAGAGTTTTCCTAAAATCCTTCCTGTAAGAAGCAGCTTGAAAAAATAATTTCAGTATGTTAATAGAAATTAAACATGAGTTTATTAAAATTAAACAACTTGTACCAGTTAACTCTACACTTTTGGCTCTATATTTTTTTATCTTATTATGTTATATTTTATTCACATTAAAAAAAACCAAAGCAATCCTAACAATTGAATTTCTAGAAATTTTAAATAAAATGAAGTACAAGAGTACTATCCAGGAGCTCTTTGTGCCCACAGTCTCCGACAGAGTCTTTTCTTATATTATTCAACCATGTATTTATTTAGTAGTTAACAATTGTATTAGATTGTTATATTAAATAATTCATTTCCTTATAAAGGCTTTAATGACTTGTGATAAGGAAATACAAAGTTTTTAATGGCTCAGTCTACCTGTGAATGCGAGCAAGGCTGCTTTGTTAGGTTTAAAAACTTTGAGAACTAGGGGTGCTGATGCTGCCAGGGGCTCAGGACCTCTCCGGGACATGGTCAAGGAGCCTCTCTCTATAGCCGTGCATGGGAATAGGATTGCTGGAGCAGTTTTGTGTGCCCAGTGCCTCGGAACGGTTCTGAGTATCATTCTGAAGTACTGCCACCCCAAGGAAGAGTAGGGACAGTGGTAAGGGGCCAATGAGGGACCAGAGAGGAAGGAGGAGAGCACCTTCCAGAGGTTCGGTCCTAGCCTGTGGATACTTCTGGCAGATGCTGGCCTCAGCCTCAACAATGTTGGTCTATTTTTAAATAGGTCAACAATAAGTATAAAAACCAAAATCACTTGAGTCAAGATTGAACACAGAAGTTAAATGTTCTCTTATGGTAAACCAATTTGTCAACTTTAAAGTACAAAATGAAGAACTAGATGGCATTAAGTAGAAAACAATGGCAAAATATTCACTTAACCAATAATGTGATAAAGCGAATAACAATTTGATCAGTGCATATCTCTTTATAAAAATAAGGTCAGCTAACAAAGAAGCAAAGGCATGGAAAGATGGATTAGGAGAAGAGGGGCCATGAGGATTCCAAGAAGCTCGTAGACCTCGGTGAGAAACTCCAAGCTGCCTTAGTCCAGAAATTCTCGAGTCCTTGTTCCTGCCCTCTCTTTTCTTCCCTTCTCCACCTCTTAGAAAAGGCCAGCAGCATTTCTGCAAAACCGGTTTATCTGCATGTGAACCTCTTCACACATAGCAGACATATGCTTTGGAAATTCAAAAGCAAAAATATAGAATGAGAGAAAAAGAGTATTTGCTCAAACTCAAGAATATGAATAACAATAGCTGCATACAAGATAAACTAAATAGTTTAGAAATGTGTGAGTTTTTTTCATTTAATAACACAATCCTAGTAAAATCTAAAAATCTGAGATTAACAAATTGGTGGACTTCTCATAAAGATAGGATGTCTACTCTCACAGCTCCTATTCAGAATAATGTTGCAAGTTCTAACTGGTTCAGCAGGCAAGAAGGGGGGCACCCACATTGGAAAGAAAGTAATCAAAATATCTTCATTAGCAGAGTTATAGCCTGCACACAGCAATCCTATGAAATGCCCTAAAAGCCAACAGAAATAATTACTGAGTTTGACAGAGTTGTAAATCAAGGATCAGTTGTATTTCTATGGATTAGAAATGATCAGAAACCTAATTTTTAAACAATGACATCTGTATTAATTTTCTTTCTAAAAACAAAACTCAATCGGATCTTCAAAATGTTCTCATTACAGTTTCTAAGAAACTGAAGAGGTGGGCAGAGAGATGCACCTATTCATGGACAGAAAGGCTCAGCATTACTGTGAACCCATCTGTCGTAAGCTTACCTCTAGAGCCAACGTTTCCGATTCTGACAGAATTCTACAGATAGTGACAGGCAGGGCGTGGTGGCACGTGCTTTTAATTCTAGTACTGTGAGGCTGACGTAGGTTGATCTCTGCGATTTTGAACTAGCGAGGGCTATATAGTACATAGTAAGATGCTGTCTCCAAAGAAGGAAAAGGAAGAGTAGAATCCAGGAGAGGGTGAGGAGAGGGGAGAGAAAAAAAGAGGAAAGGGGAGGAAAGGCAGAGGAAGAAGAGGGACCAGAGGTGACAGACAAGCAATCATGTCTGCAGGAGTAAGGCACAGTGAGCCAGGGCAGGGTGGAGGTGGTGCAAGGGAGGAGGAGCAGACATAGCAGACCTGGCCCCCACAAGCAAATGAAGAGGATATTTTGAAGAGAGATAGACTTACTTAATGGCATTCAGCGTTAGAGAGGGCAAAGTCTAAGATGAGTCTTCAGCAGTAAACAGCCTGAAAATGATGCCGAAACATAGTGACCATCTCTCAACTGTGGTAAACGCCTGATCTGCAGGGGTGGGGCAGAGAGAGTCCAACTTTAGAAAACGAGGGAGGAGTCCGCATGAATGCCCCACTGCTGCCCTTTAGCAAAACTGTGGCAAGCCAACCAGCTTCTGAACCTTTGCTACATATTGGATTAAATAGGTATAACCAGCACCTCGGAACTTGCCAAAGACCTCCCAAAATCTCTGCAGCCCCAAAGCCCTCGCTCACTGCCAGGCTCAGGGCTAAAACCTGAATGTCTTGGAGAGTGTTTACAGATGAGCTGCATTCAAATTCAACAAAGGGTGCAGAAGACTTTAAGAACACTAGCCAGCTTCCAGAACAGCCCAGACCCTGCTCCTTGCTCTCACTGGATTTGAAGGAATGGTGGTTCTTTTCGATCCAGGTGCCACTCTCTCGGCGGCAGCTGCTGCTGGTCCAGACACAGCCCAAGAGAAATAGTCTGCGTGACTTTCTTACATCAACCTTTTCAAAGCACCCAGTTAATTCATGTGTGTCCTGGGTCAGCCTGGAGGAAAACACACTGAGTTCAGAGAGTTCCACTTCAATACTGAATGGCCAGGAAGGAACAATGTAAATTTGTACCTGTGGCTCTAATTGCTAGAAAGGTAATTCTGCAGAGATGGAAATCAGCTGAAAGATTAAAACTGTTGCACTGACCCGAGTGCCCTGGGAAACAGAGAGAAAATAATGTTTCAATTAAACAAAGGGGTGCTGGATTAAGGAGATTACTCAGCGCACTGGTAATGGAATACAGAGCCTTTCACCTCTGGGTCACCATTACTAATCTGGTCCAGGGCAGTTCTAGACCATAGTTCTGAGAGGCTGATGGCCCACCTCAGTCCTTGCTGTCTGCAGAGCTTGATGGACTGGTCTTCCAGGCCTCTGAGGTCACTGGAGTTCAGTGAGGATTGAAGAGGAAGCGAAGATGTTGTTTAGAGAGAGGGGCCATCCATGAGGGCACCGAGCACTACAAGCAAACAGTGGAAGTCGCCACAGGGATATGAAGATGGAGGAAATGGTTCCAAGCGGGGAGCCCTGCAGAAGTGGAAAAAATCCTATCTTCCCTTACATAGGTTGCAATCATCACTCTTCTACATTCAGAGCTGAGATGGTAGGCTATGATCTTTTTGTGTATTCATAGGTAATGACGAAGTAGGGAGGACATTTATAATAGAAATAAAAACTTGTGGGCCAGGACGCAAGGGCAAAAACAAGTTGTGAAATCACTGGCCACCCATGTTTGAGTATATTCCAGGACTGATCTTCACAAACAACATAGATAAGTCAATAGTCTAAATGTTCCCCATGATAGAATCCATGTCAGGGGGAACCTCCCTGCTCTTGACAATCCAGGTAGAAGTTCCCCAAACATCACATTTCATACTTCGTGGGAGTCTAAAATTTTCCCCCAGGCTACTGAAACACTTTAGGACTATGTTCTCCTGATGCTAGCTGAATTCAATTCCAGTTTTCCTCAGTTCAGTTTTTGGGTCACTCTGTCCTTCTGGGTTTGCTGTATTCAACAGTGGCAAAACTCAGTGAGATATATGGACGTCCTCCTACTCTACAGTCATAGCATCCTGAAGACTTCCTTCTGAAAGAGGTGCAGCATGCAGAGGAGCAGGGGCTATCACACATGGGGTTCTTTTCTTTTCTTTTTTTCTTTTTCTTTCTTTTTTTCTTTTCTTTTTTTTTTCAAGACAGGGTTTCTCTGTGTAATCCTGGCTGTTCTGGAACTCACTCTGTAGACCAGGCTGGCCTCGAACTCAGAAATCCTCCTGCCTCTGCCTCCCAAGTGCTGGGATTAAAGGCGTGCGCCGCCAGCCACCGCCCAGCACAAATGGGGTTCTTAAGACCCTCGGGGTAAGCCAACACTGAAGACACCTACCTTACTGCCCCTCCCAGCCCATTCTGGACCTCAGGCTGTCACTGTCTACCTGTCCCTTGGCTTCTTACTCAGAATAAGCTTTCAAATTCCATTGTTTTCTTATTTCTCTTCTAATTCCTATTTCCAGGAGTCTCTGAGACTAACTCATAATGTGTCTTTGTTTGACAAACCTCATGTACTTCCAGGCTTCAGAACATACCTTCCAAAGAAGATAGCCTGGGCTTTTTAAAACATGCTTTTCCTCTCCCTGTAACTTCTTCAAAACCTACTTTTAACTATGGTTCTTAAATGCTTTACCCTCCCTTCTAACCCATTATCCACCAGAGGTAGTGGAAAAGAAAGGACATGGGGGAAGTGGACATGTTTAGAAAGGTTCTTTGGAGCAAATGTCATGTGTTGTTAGGAAATCAATAGTTCAGTTCACAGGTCAGGAGCGGCAGCTCTATCCACTAGCAAACACTTCATTGATACACCAGCACTCCAGTTCAGTAGTGTCAGGATAATAGGAGCAGTGGCACAACCTAGCAGGAGCAGCCAGGCCTTAGCTGAAATGGCAGGAGTGGGCAGGAGGGACCAGGACCAACAGGAACACCAGGAGTTCTCAGCTATGCCTCTCTCAGCTAATCAAAAGATCAGCGAAGACTCAAGACCAACAAATGTTGCACAGCAAGCTCTACCAGCAAGCCTAGCTCAGCTCACAGTTCATCGAGTGCTATTTATACTCACTCCAAATATGTTTTTGATACATCTTGACTCACCACATGTCTTATCTCAGCACGTGAGTCTTTCTCTGCGGACATCATTCTGCCAACTGGTCTGAGTCCTAAGAAGTGGCAAGAAGCTGCAGGGCACCTCCAGAAGGTTTTGGTGCATTTCTACAGAGCTCAACTGTGGAATGTTAGGTGGACCAAAACATGCATGTCTTTATTTAATAATCCTTCATTGCATGTCCTTTCACGTGCTTGCTTTAGCAGAACATGCTTTGACTTATATCTGCTTCAGCTAAATGTTCCTTCAGGTTTCTGCTTTAGCAGAATATCCTTTCACTTGGGCCCCAGGAAAACACCATCCAGGTAAAACACCTTGTCTCAGGTGTTTGCCCCAGCAAAACACCATCCAACACGGCTGACTTTCCAAAGAACACTTAAGTCTCCATTTCATATTCCTATTACAAAGAAGTGACTTTTTCAATAGCTCATGAGAAAGAACCACCCCTCATATTCAGTGCTTATGAGCTAAAGCAGAAGTATGAGCATGTTTTGATGATAAAATAGAAACTTATAGATGGAGTTTTCCCTAAAGAAGAACTCAGGCTAACGGTTTGGGGCCTTGATAATGGACAGAGATGGTCAAGGCTGCATCCATGCTATGGAAGGGAACAGTGCCAAAGAAATTTTAAACTGATAACCAATTCTTTTTTTCCATTTTTTTATTTTCTATATTCTTTGTTTACATTCCAAAGGCTTTCCCCTTTCCCAGTTCCCCCCTCACCATGTGTCTCATAAGTCCTCTTCCCCCCTCTCCACCCATTCCCCAATCACCCCCCAACCCTTTCTCTGTTCTGGTAGTCTCCTACAAAACTGGAACCAGTCTTTTCTGGACCAGTGTCCTCTAATTCCTTCTTCTTGGGAATCTTTTGATTTGCCAATTGTGCCTTGAGTATTCAGAGCTTCTGGGCACATTAATATCCACTTATCAGTGATTGCAATTCCTGTGTATTCTTTTGTGATTGGGTTAACTCACTTAGGATGATATTTTCCAGATTCAACCATTTGCCTACAAATGGCATGAATTCATTATTTTTAATTGCTGAGTAGTATTCCACTGTATAAACATACCACATTTTCTGTATCCATTCCTCCTTTGAGGGAGATCTGGGCTCCTTCCAAATTCTGGCTATTATAAATAAGGCTGTTATGAACATAGCGGAGCATGTGTTTTTATTGCATGCAGAGGAATCCTCTGGGTATATGCCCAGGAGTGGTATGACAGGGTCCTTTGGAAGTGACATGCCCAATTTTCTGAGCAACTGCCAGACTGATTTCCAGAGCAGTTGTACCATCTTGCAATCCCACCAACAGTGGAGAAGTGTTCCTCTTTCTCCACATCCTTGCCAGCGCCTGTTGTCTCTTGAGTTTTTAATCTTAGCCATTCTGACTGGTATGAGGTGGAATCTCCAGGTTGTTTTGATTTGTATTTCCCTGATGACTAATGATGTTGAACATCGCTTAAGGTGCTTCTCAGCCATCCAAATTTCTTCTGGTGAAAATTCTTTGTTTAGCTCTGTACCCTATATTTAATAGGGTTATTTGGTTCTTTGGGGTCTAACTTCTTGAGTTCTTTGTATATATTGGATATTAGCCCTCTGTTGGATGTGGGGTTGATGAAGATCTTTTCCCACTTTGTTGGTTGCCGTTTTGTCCTTCTGACAGTGTCATTTGCCTTAGAGAAACGTTGTAATTTTATGAGGTCCAGTTTGTCAATTCTTGATCTTAGAACATAAGCTATTGGTATTCTGTTCAGGAACTTTCTCCTGTACCCATGTCCTCCAGGGTCTTCACCCACTTTCTTTTCTATTAGTTTCAGTGTGTCTGGCTTTATGTGGCGGTCCTTGATTCACTTGGAGTTGATCTTAGTACAAGATGATAAGAGTGGGTCAATTCGCATTCTTCTGCATATTGACCTCCTGTTGAACCAGCACCACTTGTTGAAAAGGCTATCTTTTTTCCAATGGATGGTTGTAGCTCCTTTATCAAAGATCAAGTGACCATAAGTCTGTGGGTTCATTTCTGGGTCTTCAATTCTATTCCATTGATCTACTTGCCTGTCACTGTACCAATACCATACAGTTGTTAACACAGTTGCTCTGTAGGACTGCTTGAGGTCAGGGATATTGATTCCCCCGGAAGTCCTTTTATTGTTGAGAATAGTTTTAGCTATCCTGGGTTTTTTGTTACTCCAGATGAATTTAAGAATTGCTCTTTCTAGATCTATAAAGAATTGATTTGGGATTTTGATGGGGATTGCATTGAATCTGTAGATTGCTTTTGGCAAGATGGGCATTTTTACTATATTGATCCTGCCAATCCAAGAGCAAGAAATATTTTTCCATCTTCTGAAGTCTTCTTCTATTTCTTTCTTCAAAGTCTTGAAGTTCTTGTCATACAGATCTTTCACTTGTTTGGTAAGGGTCATGCCACGATACTTTATATTGTTTGTGGCTATTGTGAAGGGTGTTATTTCCCTAAATTCTTTCTCAGACTGCTTGTCCTTTGAGTACAAGAAGGCTACTGATTTGCTTGAGTTGATTTTATAAACAGCCACTTTGCTGAAGTTG
Source organism: Apodemus agrarius (assembly GCA_964023405.1). Taxonomy (NCBI): domain Eukaryota; kingdom Metazoa; phylum Chordata; class Mammalia; order Rodentia; family Muridae; genus Apodemus; species Apodemus agrarius. Next base: position 90,868,140 of record OZ030016.1, read on the forward strand.
TTTATCAGCTGTAGGAGTTCTCTGGCAGAGTTTTTTTGGGGTCGCTTAAGTATACTATCATATCATCTGCAAATAATGATAGTTTGACTTCTTCCTTTCCAATTTGTATCCCTTTGACTTCCTTATGTTGTCTAATTGCTCTCGCTAGAACTTCAAGTACTATATTGAAAAGATATGGAGAGAGAGGGCAGCCTTGTCTAGTCCCTGATTTTAGTGGGATTGCTTCAAGTTTCTCTCCATTTATTTTGATGTTGGCTACTGGTTTGTTGTATATTGCTTTTACTATGTTTAGATATGGGCCTTGAATTCCTGTTCTTTCCAGGACTTTTAACATGAAAGAATGCTGAATTTTGCCGAATGGTTTTCTGCATCTAATGAGATGACCATGTAGTTTTTTTCTTTTAGTTTGTTTATGTAGTGGATTACATTGATGGGTTTCCGTATATTGAACCATCCCTGCATCCCTGGGATGAAGCCTACTTGATCATGGTGAATGATCGTTTAGATATGCTCTTGGAAGAAAGGAGTGGACACTGGTGCTAGAATGGACCAAAACATCATTGTGGGAGAGTACAAGAACAGTAAAGTGGGAGAGGGTGGATGCGGGAGCAGGGGGACAGAAAAGGACATGTGGGACCGTTGGGGGTGGGGAACCAGAAAAAGGGAAATGAATTGTAAATATAGAATATATACAATAAAAAAATAAAAAAAAAGAAATTGTACTAGAAAAAAAAAGTTTGAGAAAAAGTGTTAATTACTGAATAAATGCTACAAAATATAAAAAAAAAAGATATGCTCTTGGATTCGGTTGGCAAGGATTTTATTTAGTATTTTTGCATCGATATTCATAAGGGAAATTGGCCTATAGTTCTCTTTCTTTGTTGGATCTTTGTGTGGTTTTGGTATCAGCAAAATTGTGGCTTCGTAGAATGAGTTGGGCAGTGTTCTTTCTGTTTCTATTTTGTGGAATAGTTTGAAGAGTATTGGTGTTAGGTCTTCTTTGAAATTCTGATAAAATTCTGCAGAAAAACAATCTGGTCCCATACTTTTTTTGGTTGGGAGATTTTGTATAACCCTTTCTATTTCTCTAGGGGTTATGGGACTGTTTAGATGATCTAATTCATCCTGATTTCATTTTGGCATTTGGTATCTGTCTAGGAAATTGTCCATTTCCTCCAGATTCTCCAGGTGCATTGAGTAGAAGAATCTAATGAATTTTTTTTAATTTCCTCAGTTTCTGTTGTTATATCCCCCTTTTCACTTCTAATTTTGTTAATTTGGATACTGTCTCTGTGCCCATTGGTTAGCCTGGCTAAGGGTTTATCTATCTTGTTGATTTTCTCAAAGAACCAGCTCCTGGTTTTGTTGATTCTTTGTATGGTTTGCTTTGTTTCTACTTGGTTGATTTTAGCCCTTAGTTTGATGATTTCCTGTCTTCTACTCCTCCTGGGTGAATTAGCTTCTTTTTGTTCCAGGGCTTTCAGGTGTGCTGTTAAGCTGCTAGTGTATGCTCTCTCCAGTTTGTTTTTGGAGGCACTCAGGGCTATGAGTTTTCCTCTTAGCACTGCTTTCATTGTGTCCCATAGATTTGGATAGGTTGTACCTTCATTTTCATTGAATTCTAAAAAGTCTTTGATTTCTTTCTATATTTCTTCCTTGACCAAGGTGTCATTGAGTAGAGAATTGTTTAGTTTCCATGTGTATGTAGGCTTTCTGTTGTTTTTCTTGCTATAGAAGACCACTTTTACTCCACAGTGATCTGATAGGAGGCATGGGATTAGTTTGATCTTCTTGTATTTGTTGACATCTGTCTTATAACCAATTATATGATCGATTTTGGAGAAGGTACCATGTGGTACTGAGAAAAAGGTATATTCTTTTGCTTTGGGATGAAATGTTATATATATATATATATATATATATATATATATATATACACACACACACGTATATATATATATATATATATATATATATATATATATATATAAAATCCAATTGGTCCAAAGCTTCAATTAGTTTCACTGTGTCCCTGTTTAGTTTCTGGTTTCCTGATCAGTCCATTGAGGAGAGTGGAGTGTTGAAGTCACCCACAATTATTGTGTTAGGTGCAATGTGTGCTTTAAGCTCTAGTAGAGTTCCTTTTATGAATGAGGGTGCTCTTGCATTTGGAGCATAGATGTTCAGTATTGAGAGTTCTTCTTGGTGAATTTTTCCTTTGATCAGCAAGAAGTGACCTTCTCTGTCTCTTTTGATGACTTTAGCTTGAATGTCAATTTTATCTGATATTAGAATGGCTACTCCAGCTTGTTTTTTGAGACCATTTGCTTGTAAAATTGTCTTCCAGCCTTTTACTCTAAGATAGTGTTTGTCTTTGACACTGAGATGTGTTTTCTGTATGCAGCAAAATGTAGGGTCCTGTTTCTGTATCCAGTCTGTTAGTCTATGTCGTTTTATTGGGAAATTGAGTCCATTGATGTTAAGAGATATTTAGGAATAGTATTTACTATTTACTGACATTTTTAATGTTTGTTTTTTTTATATTTGAGTGGTTATCTTCTTCTGTGTTTGATGAGAGGGGGTTTCTATCTTGCTTCTTCTGGGGTGTGGTTTCCCTCCTTGTGTTGGTGTTTTTCCCCTATTATCCTTTGTAGGGCTGGGTTTGTGGAAAGATAATGTGCAAATTTGGTTTTGTCATGGAATACCTTGGTTTCTCCATCTATGACTATTGAGAGTTTTTCTGGGTAAAGTACTTTCGGCTGAAATTTGTGTTCTCTTAGAGTTTGCATGATATCTACCCAGGATCTTCCTGCTTTCATGACTTCAGGTGAGAAGTCTGGAGTAATCCTGATAGGTCTTCCTTTATATGTTACTTGGCCTTTTTCTCTTACTGCCTTTAATATTCTCTCTTTGTTTAGTACATTTGGGGTTTTGATTATTATGTGACGGGAGGTATTTCTGTTCTGGTCCAGTCTGTTTGGAGTTCTGTAGGCTTCTTGTATATTCATGGGCATCTCTCTCTTTAGATTGGGGAAGTTTTCTTCCATAATTTTGTAGAAGATATTTTCTGGCTCTTTAAGTTGTATATCTTCCCTCTCATCTATGACTATAACCCTTAAGTTTGGTCTTCTCATTGTGTCCTGGATTTCCTGGATGTTTTGGGTTACAAGCTTTTTGCTTTTTGCATTTTCTTGGACTGTTGAATCAATTGTTTCTATGATATCTTCGACATCTGAGATTCTTTCTTCTATCTCTTGTATTCTATTGTTGATATTTGCATCTATGTCCCCTGATTTCTTCCCAAGATTTTTTATCTCCAAAGTTGTCTCCCTTTGCAATTTCTTAGTTGTTTCTACTTCTGTTTTTAGATCCTGGATGGTTTTGCTCAGATCTTCCACTTGCTTGTTTGTATTTTCATATATTTCTTTAAGAGATTTTTGTGTTTCCTCTTTCATGACTTCTACTTGTTGACCCACATTCTCCTGTATTTCTTTAAGTGGTTTTTGTAATTCCTCCTTATTGGCTTCTATTTTTTGATCCATATTCTCCTGAATTTCTTTAAGTGATTTTTTGTGTTTGCCTTGTAAGGGCTTTTAATTTTTGACCCATTTTCTCCTGTATTTCTTTAAGAGATTTATCTATGTGTTCTGCTATCAGCATCCTGACCAGTGATTTTTAGATCCAAATCTTGTTTTTCTGGTGTGTTGGGGTATCTGGGACTTACTGCTGTCGTGGAACTGGGTTCAGATGCTGCCTTATTGCCTTGATTTCTGCTAATAATATTCCTATGTTTGCCTTTTGTCATCTGGTTATCTCTGGCCTTAGTTGGTCCTGTAGTCACTAGCTGGTGCTTGAACTTCCTGTGGGTTAGTAAGGCTATTTCCCCACCACTGGATGACTGGCTTTTCCCTGGCACAGATTGCTGGTGTGTTGTTCTCCTCTTGAGTGCTGTTGGACCCTTGGTGTATCTTGCTCCAAGCAATTTTATATCCGGTTATCTCTGTGGACCTGATGCTGCTTGTCTTCTCTGATTCTGCTTGCTTAGTCCAGTCAGCAAGGATGCTGGCGGTGGCGTGGGGAGTGGGGAGTGCGGGGTCTCCCACAAGGCAGAGAACCCTCCTGTTCTTAGATGAATGGCTGATGGCCTGAGTCCCCAGAAATCTTAAGCTTGGGATATCTAGGGTATCTGGTTCTGCCCGATCAATTTAAGTACCCACCACCAAGATGGTCGTAGTTTAGCAGAGTGCATGGTTCCCCTCAGGGCACAGAGCCCATGCCTGGTTGGGGCCCAGAAATCGCTGCTCTGCCCAGATCACTGCCTGGTGGTCTTGAGGCCCCAGAGATCCCAAATTCTGGATATCACGAGTACCTGGTTCTGCTTGCTTAGTCCAGACTGCTGCAAGGATGCCGGTGGTGGCCAAGGGGAGTGGGGAGTGCGGCTTGCAGAGTTTCCCACAGGGCAGAGATCCCATGCCCTGCTGGAACACAGGATCTGCTGCTCTGCCAAGCTCCTGTTCTTAGATGACTGGCTGGCAGCCGAGTCCCCAGAGATCTTAAGCTTGGGATATCTCGGGTATCTGGTTCTGCCCACTCAATCTAAGCACCCGCCACCAAGATGGCCTCGGTTGAGCAGAGTGCAAGGTTCCCCTTAGGGCACAGAGCCCACACCTGCTGGGGGCCAAGGAACCGCTGCTCTGCCCAGATCGCTGCCTGGTGGTCTTGAGTCCCCAGAGATCCCAAATTCTGGATATCACGGGTACCTGGTTCAGCTCGCTTAGTCCAGAGAGCTGCAAGGATGCCGATGGTGGTTGAGGGGAGTGGAGAGTGCGGCTTGCAGAGTCTTCTGCAGGGCAGAGACACCACACCACAGGAACCACTGCTCTGCCAAGCTCCGAGTTCTATGACTGGCTCGATAACCAAATCTTTACCTTGGACATTTGAGGGGAGGAGGATCTGCTTGACTCTCCAGGTCTTGGAACACATTTCTAATGGGGGAGTGGCTTTGGTGACCACACTGAAACATACAGATTTAACATCAGGGAAATCTAGAGACTTTGGAGTAAGTTTCTAGAAGGACAACCATGACAGTACTTCTCACTCTTCAATTGCTTTTGAGGCATAAGTTACAAATGGAAGCAGCTTAGTTATTTAAATCAAACTCTAGCTTTGATTTAAATAAACCTCAGAGAAGGATCTTGACTCCCTCAGAGGTAGGTGTGGGCCTGGGGCAGAAGAGGGAGCTGTTCACATCTGTCTACATTGTCCTCCCTAGGGTCCCACCCATTAATGCCTTATAGATTTATGAGAACAAACAGGATTTATGAATTCTGACGAGTAACAACAGGGAGGAAGTTTTAGACATATGTTTAAGTGTGCTGTGCCCTTGAGTTGATGGGAGATGTAAGAGAACAGGGAGAAATTGACCTATAGATCATCGATATCATCCAGCTGGGCTAAATAAGACAGCTTTTCATTAGCTATGTATGCTGGAGTAGCTGGGGATATTTTTATTCTGGTAATGAAGAGATAGATATGGCCTCTGGGAGCAGTTCTTGGAAATCAGAGTTTCTCCAGACGCCCAGTTTGGGAATGGGACAGATTAGCTTCAAGGCCAAGAGCAACAAACATTACCATAAGCCCACTGGTCAGAGAGCTGAGGCTCTTCAAAGGTCTGGAGTCTTGCCACAGGACCCTTGGGTTTTGGTCATCATTCTCTATGGCAACCTTCGAATACTTTGGATGGTAACAGCTATCAAGTGGTCAGTGTGGCCTTCTCCAGTGGCAGCCAGCCAGAATTGGTGAGTTCATAGAGTAATAACGATTCCCAAACTCACTCCATTAGGCCATAAGACAGCCACTGAGTGATAGAGCTGTCATTTACATAATGGAGCTCTAGCATTTAGTGGGCAATAATAGCACTCCTCCTTTTCCAGGCGCCACACTTATTAGCAAGCACTGGCTGAACAAAAATTATCTGAGAATGGGTTTAAATATAAAATGCAATCATTAAAAATTAGTTTTTCTCTTCAAAGTAATTGTTTACTAATTTGTACTGAATGAATATTTTCAAGGGCCTACAAGTTTCAACTTTGGAGGAAAGAATGGTTAAGAAGCTAGGTATCAGTAATGTATTATTTCACAAATACCAATACTATCAACAGAAATACACCATACTTATTTTAAAAGGGTTATTTGGTTCTCTGGGGTCTAAATTCTGGAGTTCTTTGTATATTTTAGATATTAGGGCTCTTTCAGATATAGAATTGGTGAAGATCTTTTCCCAGTCTGTTGGTTGCCATTTTGTCCTATTGACAGTGTCCTTTGTCTTACAGAAGCTTTGCAATTTTGTGAGGTCACATTTGTCAATGCTGGATCTTAGAGCATAAGCTATTGGTGTTCTGTTCAGGAGCCTTTCCCCTGTGCCCATGTGCTTTTCCCCAGTTTCTTTTCTATTAGTTTCAGTGTATCTGGTTTTATGTGGAGGTCCTTGATCCACTTGCACTTGAGCTTTGTACAAGGATAAACGAATGGATCAATTTACATTCTTCTACATGATAAATGCCAGTTGAACCAGCACCATTTGTTGAAAATGCTGCCTTTTTCCCAATGGATTGTTTTAGCTCCTTTGTCAAAGATCAAGTGACCATAGCTGTGTGGGTTTATTTCTGGGTCTTCAATTCTATTCCATTGATTGCTACCTGCCTGTCATTGTACCAGGACCATGCAGTTTTTATTACTATTACTCTGTACTATATCTTGAGGTCAGGGATGGTGATTCCACAATAAGTTCCTTTATTGTTAAGAATAGTTTTCACTATCCTGGGGTTTTTTTTGGTTATTCCAGAAAAATTTGCAAATTGTTCTTTCTAACTCTATGAAGAATTGAGTTGAAATTTTGATGGGGAATGTGTTGAATCTGTATATTGCTTTTGGCAAGATGGCCATTTTTACTATATTAATCCTGCCAATCCATGAACATGGAGATCTTACCATCTTCTGAGGTCTTCTTGAATTTCTTTCTTCAGAGACTTGATGTTCTTTTCATACAGATCTTTCACTTGCTTTTAGTTATGCATCACACAAAGGTATTTATATTATTTGTGACTATGGTGAAGGAGCAGAATAGCTAAGATCAAACAGTTAGGTGATAGCAGATTCTGGCGAGGATGTGGTGGAGAAAGAGGAACACTCCTCCATTGCTGGTGGGATTGCAAGTTGGTACAACCATTCTAGAAATCAGTTTAGCAGTGCTTCAGAAAATTGGACATAGTACTACTTGAGGACCTAGCTAAAACACTCCTGGACATGTACTCAGAAGATGCTCCAACATGTAATAAGGACACGTGCTCCACTATGTTTATAGCAGCCATATTAATAATAGCCAGAAGCTGGAAAGAACCCAGATGTCCTTCAACAGAGAAACTGATACAGAAAATGTGGTATATTTATACAATGGAGTACTACTCCGCTATTAAAAAACAATGAATTCATAAAATTCTTAGGCAAATGGATGGAACTAGAAAATATCATCCTGAATGAGGTAACCCAGACACAATAAAATACGCATGGTATGCACTCACTGATAAGTGGATATTAGCCCTCTGGAATACATATATATTATAGCTAGGAATATCCAAGATATAATTCACAGACCATATGAAGCTCAAGAAGAAGGAAGACCAAAGTGTGAATACTTCATTCCTTCTTAGAAGGGGGAACAAAATACTGATGGGAGGAGATACAGAGACAACGTATGGAGCAGAGACTGAAGAAAAGGCCATCCAAAGACTGCCTCACTTGGGGATCCATCCCATATACAATTACAAAACCCAGACACTGTTGTGGATGCCAACAAGTGCTTGCTGGCAGGAACATGATATAGCTGTCCTCTGAGAGGCTCTGCCAGTGCTTAACAAATACAGAGGGGGATGCCCTCAGCCATCCATTGGACTGAGCACAGGGTATCCAATGGAGGAGCTAGAGAAAGAACCCAAGGAGTTGGATGGGTTTGCAGCCCCATAGGAGGAACAACAATATGGACCAACTAGTACCCCCAGAGCTCCCAGGGATAAACCACCAACCAAAGAGTACACATAGAGGGACCCATGGCTCTAGCTGCATATGTAGCAGACAATGGCCTTGTCAGACATCAATAAGAGGAAAGGCCCTTGGGTCCTGTGAAGGCTTATTGCCCCAGTATAAGGGAATGCCAGGACAGGGAAGCAGAAGTGGGTGGGTTAGTGAGCAGGGGGAGGGTGATGGGGTAGGCGTTTTTTGGAGAGAAAGAAAAGGAGAAAAGGAGATAGCATTTAACATGTAAATAAAGAAAATATCTAATAAAAAATAAGCCACACACATTGGCAGTTACAGAGGCAGCATGGAAATTGTAGTCCTTGCCGACATCCGTACAGCAAATCTACAGAGAAAAGAAAATCATATGTAAGTCCATAGAAAGAGACTTGTAGAGAAAATTAGATACTCAGAAATTATGACAGTGTAGTGTTAGAGAATGCCAACAGACAGAGATCCCATAATCTCCACAAGCATGCAAGCTTCCCTGACTCTTTCTGGGCTCTTGTCCTTCTTAGGGAAATATCAAATCCAGAGCAGTCTGATTCTGTTCTGCTAATTTAGAGAGTTTACTAATAATTTCAGTAAGATCATTTGTCACTCAATTAAAAAAAACCTGTGTGTCCTTAAATCTAGAATTATTAAATCTCTGTGTAATACCCAGCCATTTATACTCTAATTTAAATTCCTAGTTAGCTTTTTCAATGGCACAAATCTTGTCTTAGCCTACATACAAACCAAACACACATCAATTACACTATATTTTTCTCTCCTCATACATCTCATTGCAATTTTAAATGTTTTTTTAAAAGCTCTTTTAACTTCTTTTAGTATTTCCTTGTTTGCTTTTTTAGGAACATCTTATAAGCTTAATTGAGATAAGTTAAGTGAGAACCATTAAAGTCATAGGTTGACTGAAAATGACAGAAAGTTGAAGATTTAACAGACAGGATTTTTTGAAGCCTTCCTTACAAAGGACATTTGAGTTTTCCTATTGTTTCCATTAAGAAGATATCGAAATTACATATAATTCATTATTTTCTGGGCAAGGCATAATCTAAATGCTTAATGATGACAGTTTTCCTCAGTGTCACTCCTCTATAAATGCTCCCCTGAAATGAGAGATAGACATCATACTGAATTGGTTTTTGTTATTGTAGTTATTGTTAAAGACTGATATGTGATTGGCATTTAGCTTGGTTGGCCAGCCAGATATTGTAAATGCTGAGACAGCCATTATAGCAACACATATACATACAGCAAATAAGATGATTCTCTGCTCAAGTCACTGCTTACACGAATCCCAGGGAAAGATTTTTTGTTTAATGGTTAGGACTAGAAAGGACCTGCTGTCTCATGACATAGAATAAGCATTTAGTCCTTGGTACCCACAGAGGATTGCTTTTAACCTCTTGAGGCAAATTTCATGAATGTTCAAGTCTCTTGTATAAGATTGCATTTGCATATATCACATCTTCCCATGGGCTTTAAATCATCTCTATATTCCTTATAATATATAATAAGATGTAAATGATATGTAAACACTCATTATATTGTATTGCTTAGGGCACAGTGACAATAAAAAGGGTAGGTTCAGTACAGACACAGTTTTTACAAAATATTTTGGATCTGCTGTTGGTTGAATCTGAAGATGTGGGTATAATGGGCTATTTTCTTCACTACAAAACTTGGGATTGTCAGCAAGAGTTTGGAGCTGGGTTTCAGAAGGTCAGCCTGCAGTCTGGTTCTGCTCATGCCCTGCCATGTCTGGGAGAGCCACATCTCTGGGAGTTGTGTAATCACACAGCCACTCAGAGATGAAAGACACCAGTGCTTGGGAGGTGGGAGCTTTCTATGTGGGGTTCACAGCTTGTCAAAATGGTGACTGACAGCCAGAAGATCAGATCTCTCTCTCTCTCTCTCTCTCTCTCTCTCTCTCTCTCTCTCTCTCTCTCTCTCTCTCTCCCCTTTCTGAAGTGATAGGCTTTTTGGGTCTATTGCATTAATACATCGTCAGTGTTGTCATTACAATGTACTCACATAATACATCATCAGAGGCCTGTCAGATTTGTGATTTATGGCTCTAAAATGTGTTGTGGTACAGCAAGGCATCAGGGACCTCATTGACTGAATGCTTGTTTATTTTTACATTTAAGGACTTTGAGAGTAAGCTTCAGACCACTTCTCAAAGAAAGAATTGGTGAAGACCTTGAAACAAGGCTCCATTTCAAAACAGTGGAGGGACCAACAGAACAGTCACACTTAAGATATAGAGGTTTATGTTTTCCTAGGTCACTTTAAGTGCAGAATCAAACTTTCATACTCAAGTGACTTGCCTCTCTCTAGAAGAATCAGGCATTTCAAATATTGCCAGCTTTCTATTCAGATTTTGCCTACTAGTTAAGTATATGAGGTCCAGTAGGAAAGGTATATTTTATCAGCTCTCTCTTATTGCCAAAAGCAATAAGAATAGCATTATATTTTATGATAGTAATAAAGGGCATTATTCAGAAAAATATTGCTTGCAAGGTGTCTAGATACTATATTACACGTACTCTTTTCCTGAACATAACATTCTTTCATAATGCCCCCAACAAAGTATTAAGCATGCATTGTGTGGATAGCATTGAACGCAGTGCCAAGATATACAGCCATTTCTGAGAAAGAAGAACGAAAGATGTAAGAAGAGAGTTGAGACAAGTTAAAAGCAGTGTTGTACCCTCCAATTACAATAAGAGTAAGAAGGGAGTGGATTTAGCAGGAAAGCCTTCTGGGAAAGGTGAATTGCGGGGCAACGCTGAGAGAACATTAGAAAGGAGATGACAGCAACATCTAACAGCTCCTCAGCTCTACGATGACCTTCTTCCCAGAACGCATTTTCTCTCACTTGATCGCCAGGGCAGTTCTTAAGATCCAGAACCACATTAAGTCAGGAGTCAGCAAGCTTGGATCAGCTCAGGCTCTGCCAGCCCTCATTGCGCAGCCCACCTCTACCCTTCAATTTCTTTCTAGCTGGCAGCATTGTCACTTCCATTAACGACAAAATCTGTAACGATCAGAAAGGCAGAGAGTGTCTTTGGCCAAGGGTTCTCTATTTCAGGATCCAAAATCCTGGGGCCAAGATCCAAACCTTGGAAGGTCAGAGCTAATGTTGCCTTAAGCATATCTGGACACTGTGACACACTTTTTTCTTGCTGTGAAAAAAAAATACTTAATATAATTATCCAGGGCTGGTTCTTTCAGGCTTAATTCATCCCCATGTCTGGGGAGCCGGAAATGTAACAAGTAAAGAATTCGCTAACAAGAGATGCAGAGACTCTGCCAAGAGTTTGCAAATCTGTACGTTTATTTTTTTTATTCTTTTTTTTTTCTTTTTGTCTCTATATAAAGGGAGTTTGCAAACTGGTTCAAATTAACCAGGTCAAGTTGTATATTTTATTAACTTCAAAACTTTTTTTAAAAATTCTTTTCACATTAAAATAAAAAGTCCATAGAGCTAGGCAGGGTGGTGGGGCTGAAGGGATGTCGTCTCTTCAATAAAAGTTACGAGGGGACATGTGTCAGCTGCTTCGCTCTCACTTTCTGGCCCTGGCTGGAAACAGCTGCAAGCTATCTCCTCTAACTCAAGTCATTTATGACTTCTAGTAACTTCTTTTTCAAAATATCTTTTATTGATTTTTCTAAGGATCTGACCACAGCGTGTTCCTCAGAGAAGAAAGAACACATTCAAACACAGTAAGCCATGTTCACCACCATAGTGATTCCAGAGTTTCAAGATAATTTTGTTGTTAGCTTCAACTTTTTCGATTTGTTTTACAATGCTTTCCAAAAAAAATCAAAATTACTGTTTTGTCCACAGATAGTTTAAGTTCACCTCTGTGTTTGGAATCTGTCAACCATCAACCAAGTCCCCCTGCCTCCAAGATAAGATCCTCCCTGGAGTGGATTCAACTTTTTGGTTGTTGTTTTGTTTCTTTTTTAATGAATAAGTCCTTCTTTATATTCATATCTCCCAGGACTTGGATGCCTTAACTTTCCAGTTTTTACGGTGTTGATCTGTTGACTATACACAACCTGCCTAGCTTCACCCTTGACCCCATGCTTGGGAACACCGAACACTGCTTGCCTCTTTCTTGTCCTATCTTTCATGCACGTTGCCTGTAACTCTTGGTCTCCCAGGTCTCACCCTAGACACTGTCTCCTTTGAGATACCTGATTCATCATCTCAGTACAGAGACTAGCCACTTACTGGATGCGATGCCAATGTAAAAATGTATCCAGGTGCCCCACCTTTTCCTAGTCCTGACCATTTTCCTATAGTCATTGCAGTACACAAAAGTAAGCCCCTGACCAAACAACTGGCCTTGGAAGACTGTGACTCTCAGTTATTTCTATCAGTGTCTCACATGGTACCTGGAACATTCAGTGTTCACATAAATATACATAGAACAAATCATCATAGAAATGTTTAAGCAATCCATGTTCAGGCCCTGCTATAAAACTCCCATTTTAAAGTCTGTGTTTCTGTGATTACATTGTTATTTTAAATTCTTCATATATGAACAAGATCCTTTGTCACTTCTTATTCATTCCTGAAGTTTCTGGGCTATTTGTGATCCTTCACGAACTGTATTTTTAGAGTTTCACATTGATTTTAAGCACACACACACTAACTCCAAGAGACATTTAAAGGACCTCTTGCCCTCCATCCTCCATCCTCTCCTCTTAATTCCATCAGAAAAGCAATACGGTTTCCCCTGTTATCTAGATCAGTTAGTCTTCCTAACCCTGTTATTCCTTTCTGATCCTGTTGACTTCAAGGGCATTAGAAAGCCAAATGGCTAGGGAGAAGTCTTATCTTTCTGCTCAATGTAATATTAATCATGGCTCCTGGCAAGAGCATTCCCCTGTGAAAAACTAAAGCCTCTAGGCCAGGATAGGATAAGGCCATGGGAACAGGAAGCACAACTTTTCCTAGCTGATTACCAGGGCGATGGTGAGTGGTACCATTCCTGTTTCTGCCCCTTGATTCCTAGACCTCTGAATCCTGGCTCAAAGGAAAATAGCACAATACATTAGATGCTTAACCAAGAATATATTGCCTCTGTTGAACCATTGCTTACCCCTCTAAGAGACTACAAATGCCAGGGTCATAAGACAATCACCCAAAGGGAGCTACAAATGTCAGGTAGAGCTCCCTAAGTCTGTGAGAGAGGCTGTGCATGCTGGAAGTGGAGACGCTACAGAGCTGGAACTATTGAAGCCCTTTGAGGCCAGAATGCTGTTAGAAGCCCAGATGGTGGACAAGGAGCTTCACAATTTGGTGTTCTCCTGCTGGATTCTGGGTTCGTTTACATAAGACTATTCCTAGTAATGCCCTGGTTTTTTTTTTTTTTTTCATTTTAGAATAAGAATGTTTTATTTTGTGCCTTTATATGTTGGAAGTATGTCACTGTTTTCTATTCTATAAGAAGACACAGTTAAGAGACTTTGGATTCATAAATTGTTACAATTTTTTTTAGTATGGGGACTTTTATAATTGAATGACATTTTAACATTATTAGATAAGGCTGAGCCTTTGGAGACAAGAAATAAAAGGTGTTGTGTTTGTGTATCAGAGAGAGAAGGAAGGGAGGAAACTTTGGTGGTTAGTTTTAATTATAAACTTAACCTAAATTTGAATCACTGGCAGGAGAGTCTCAGCGAGGGATTTGCTAGATCACATCTGCTCATATGCATGTCTGCAGGGAATTTCCTTGACTGCATTAACTGGGGTGGAAAGAGCCATGGCCTGAGTGTGGGTCCTGAACTCTGTAAGGGTAGAGAAATTGAAGTAGTGGATAAACATGCATGTATTCAGTTTGCTCTGCTGTGCATCTGATGCGATCACCTGTTTTCTTCTCCTGCTGCCTTGACTTCCCTGCTCTGATGCACTGTGACCTGCAATTGTGAGCTTTTACCCTTATGGAGCTTTTGCTTTGCTTTTGTTTTGAATGTCTTACTGCAGCTATCAAAATGAAATGAGGAAAACAGACAATATTCTTGTCCATAATCCCAAGTCAACTGCGTCTCAAGGGATAACAGAACACCTCTAAGAGGGCCTAGAGGTCTGATAAGTCACCTGTCCACTAAATCAGAAAGGCCATGGAAATCTTACTGACTGAATTCTAGATAGAATGTATTCTCTAAAGAAGAGAATTAACACAGCAAATACGCCATCAGTGTTTCTAAGGGAAGCCCTATGTTTAGACCTCAATCTATCCCATTATATGGCACAACGGGCAAAGGAAAAGCTAAAGAATCTCCAAAGCCCCTAAGAGTCACCCCTATCTGACCTTAAAAGTTATGTGCTGTTGTTGTTCCTGCTACTCTTAAGAGTCAAAGAGATAATGCCTTCATGAACAAACTATACAAAGATGGCTTCCTGGAACAGGTATGATGATGGATTTCCTGGCTCTCACTCTTTCTAGGGTCACTGGTTGTCATAATTACTCTTGATATTAGTTTTGGTCTTGTAAAATTGGAGCCTTCTGGGATACATGACAACTTCAAATTAAATTCTTAACTATCAGAGCTCCAGACAACTCCTTCTGTAGAAAACCCAAAGCCTCCTTGCTAGCCAGCAGATAAAGTAGGAAAAGAGCTTTAAGGAAATCTGTCCCTCAATAGCTTAGGGAGCCTGTGAAGATTGATCTTCACCTTCGGTCCTCCTTAAACATTTCTGAGTTCCCAGCTTTGAGGGAGGAGCTGGGGTAGGGGAGTAGATATGTTCAGAAAAAGGCATGCGCATCATCTGTCTGAGACACATGTAACAAATGGACCATGCAAGAACAAGCCCTCCAAGCTTGAGGGAAGGGTGGTGGTGTGCAAATAGCACAAAAGGTCAGAGTTTTCTCTCTCAAGATCACTAGGACACTTCTATTCTCTGGACTCTCTCTCTCTCTCTCTCTCTCTCTCTCTCTCTCTCTCTCTCTCTCCCCCTTCCTTCCTTTCTTTTTTCTTTCTTAATAAATCACTTATATTTCTAACATTAAAGAAATAACTCAAATTTAAAAGAAAAAATATAAGCAAATTTAGATTCTATCATATATATATTGTTAAGCTATATCCATAAAAATCACACCATATGCACAAAGATGAGCCTAGAAAGACCAACCTGGATGGAAAAAGCCCATGATAGCTCAACCCTACGCAAAAAACTACAGACAACTGAATAAAGCTAGAAGAGGGAGAGGTTGTCCTCCCCATGGAACAGTATGCCAACTTGTCAAGCTTCCAATTGTTAACCCTGAAAACATTATTTGAAGAACAGTTGGGAGGGATAATCAAAAGGTTTGGAGAGAGGAGAAATCAAGGAGATATGTTATAATTAAATTGTGATATGAAAAATGTAAAGAGAGCAAGAGAGAGACAGAGACAAAGACAGGAATAGAGACAGAGAGGGGGGAGAGGGAGAGGGAGATGTGGAGAGAGAGAGAGAGAGAGAGAGAGAGAGAGAGAGAGAGAGAGAGAGAGAGAGAGATTGTGTTCTTTCAAGATTCTTTTGGTGCTTTTTAAAATTATCATTGCTTTTAAACTAATCTACGTCATGTTTGTGGTGTTGTCTACCAAACTACATACAGAACTGCCAATAGTAGGACACATTTTTAAAGAGGTTGGTCAGTGAGAAACAAATTAAATGGAGTTCTTTGAGCTATAAATTATAGCTCAAAGGTGTGAAATTATTTGTTTAGGGTAATGTAGATGGGCTATCACAAAACTGGAGTTGTCACTGCCCTTCCAAGTCCAGTGTCCTTTCTATTAAAACAGATGCCCAGAGATTTACAAGAAAGGCCAGCTAGGAGAGCCAAGAGGATGATGGGCTCCACACAGAATGTGACAACAGCTCTTCCCCAGTAAGAAATGGACAGAAGAATCCATCTGATCATTCTCCACCTCTTGTACCAGTTCTCATTAATATAGATGCTCAGCGAAGCTAATATTCTCTCACAGGGACATTTGAAAATATCTTGTGTTATTTTTTGTTGACTACAATCTTAAGGTATGTTACTGGTATATAATCAAAAGAGGCCAAAGAGGGTGCTATACATACAATGGTCCAAATAATTGAGTACTACAAAAAGAATGTTCTAGACTAAAATGTTTTCAAGACTGAAAACCTAACATTTTAAATCTACCAGAAACAACATATACTTGTTTTTTCATTATTCTGAACTAGGATTAGTATTATAAACTCTCAAGGTTCATAGCCAAATACAAAAGAAAATTAAGGAAAATGGTTAAGGAGAAAAGAACATCTAGATTAGTATAGTTAATACTATTCAGAAATAAGAACCATGAAAGCTGTCTGTATATCACTACTACACAGAGAATCTTGGGGTACTCTCGGTGCATGACTTTCTGACAAAGTGAATAAGCCACACTCTACCCTGTAGAACTAGTGATGACTGGTCTTTATAAGATGAAGGGAGTCAATGTATTGAAATGTGCACCTACCTTTGAGCCCACTGTACTTCAGGCCTCTTTAACTCAGTGGTAACAAAACAAGACAAAAAGACATGAAAGTTGGAAAGAGACTTGTAAGGAGGGAAGGGGCCAATGAGAGAGAATTGAGGTGAGCATGATCAGTGCATTAAATACATGTGTGAAACATGTATGTCAAATTTGATGAACTAAAAATCTTGAACGAGGTAAAACTTCAGTCCCTCATGAATTTTTAGTCAGTATATCATAAACTATGCAGAAGCATCATGCTTATTTGTAAAACAAACATTGGTCTTGTTTCTTAGGAGTCTCTGGTACATTGGAGGATGTGTGGCTCCACTTCATCCTCTGTCTGCCAAAAGCACATACTAAACCTTGATCTGAACTCACAGAGGAGCCTTGCTTGACTAGGAACCATTGTTATGAACAACAATACAAATGTACTTACAATACAAGTAAATTTAATAATCTAGTTGGACAAAAAGTGTCTTTTATAAAGTTAAACGGAGAAACTGAACATTTTTATGTATTCCCTTTACATGACAACCAGAATTCCTGGTGGTGAGACCTCACTTATTTTTAGCAAAAGCTTGATGGACCCCTAGAGCTACACATATTCAGGCTCTTCTTTATCCTTCTCAGTGATTACATGCCACCTACTTTACAATACTATAATAATAATGATGATGATAATAATAATATTATATACATATACATTAAAATAGTGGGGTTTTTGGCCATCTGTTTCTGAAGATATTTCTCTCAAGTTTATTTGTAAATGTAAAAACTACTTTGTTTTTAAATACTTCTGTGAGGCTAATAATGGATATGGCATGAAAGCAAAGAACAAACACCAAGAGTGACTCTCCCAGCGGTGGCTTGGGAAAGGCTTTTCATAAAGGAATGATGAACGCTATAGTCTCTGTCCTATTGGAATGGATGTCTGTGGCGCAATAGCACAGGGAGGAACTGGATGTCCACAGGTCAGGAAGACTTCACAGTGGTGTGAGCTTTCTAAAGCTTGAGTG
Source organism: Apodemus agrarius (assembly GCA_964023405.1). NCBI lineage: Eukaryota > Metazoa > Chordata > Mammalia > Rodentia > Muridae > Apodemus > Apodemus agrarius. The sequence goes on from OZ030016.1 coordinate 90,885,722, forward strand.
GCTTCTGTTTTGCAAATGAAAATGTGATTTAAAAAAAAAAAACAAATGATTGTAGATTTTGAAACTCTTAGCTAATTTGAAAAGTGGAAGACATAGTTGGAAAAAACGTTTATCATAATTGCACTTTTTTGATTATCACAGCAAATTTAAATCTAACTAAGAATATAATTTTCAACCACTGTTGAAACATATACAGTATATGTGATAGAAAGAAGTGGACGGAGACAGAACGTTGAAGAGCTGTCAAGGTCTGAGGCTACTTCTGCTCATAGTCCCCCACCTGCATCCACATCAATTTTGTTTTATTGTATGCCTCCATAAGATTTTCCTCCAACAAAAGATTTTCCCAACTAAAAAAAAATTTGAACACCATTGCCCTAAGGGAAATTAGGCAGGAGACGTAAAGAAATATAATATAGGTCAAATTTTATCACAGCAAATACTATTATGACACAAATCCCTGTATAGCAAAAGATTTCTGAGCCTTAGGCAATAACCCATTTGTCTTAAGAAATATGCAATACAACAAAATAAAAGAATCTGGGCAATGTTTTTATTATTATGCCCTTTGACCTGTATTTCTTGCTTGGTGGAGGAATGAATCTGTGTGCTGGAATTTAGTGTTACTACCTTCCTCTAGGTATAACTGCTTTATTTTCAGGCTGTCTGATGTGGACCTGGTGTATATGATGAAATCAAAGATTGAAGCTATTAAGCTATGCCTAGAAATGCACTTGTGTATTCCTACATGACTGCTCTTTAGTTTTGATCTAGAATATAAGATAATTAATCATAACTAAAGTAATATGGTGTCCCTCAAAGGTAAAGACAACTAGATGCTACCTCATATTCCTTCACTGTTATAAACCTCAGTTTTATCTGCATACAATGGCATCTGAGGTATAGATGCTCTTCTCACAAGCTAGGCATGGATAGGAGGTACAGTCAAACCAATGAAATAATAAAATGAGTGACTCTTCAGAGAAGGCTGTTAAAAAAAATCATTAGCAAAAAGAAGCTACCATCTTCCCTTTTGTGGTCCAGAAGTCAAGTGTCATAGCTATAACTTCCCAGTGTCACGTGGAAAATTTAGTTGTCCTAGAGAATGGAAGCCAAATGTTGTAAAGCAGAAAAACAGGAACATTGAATTTCTTAAGCCTTTGGAGAGCCATCCACCAGATTTTCTGCTGTTTACACTGAGCTACTATAGCACAGAAGACTACATACATATGTGATATATGAACTGTGCTTGGGACATTGCCACTAGCAGCCAAGCATAACTGATATATCTTCCTATTCAGATCACTGTATATCTCTTCCTGCTGTACTTTGGTATTATATGGCTTCTATTTATCTACTCATCCAAACACAGTATGTACCTTTTCTATATACAAAAGCTATTGCCAACATTTGATGTTTTAGTATTTGAGATAAATAATACATGCATTTTTTTCATGGAACTCTGTGAGATTCTAGTTACTCTAATACCCTGTGTGGTGTTCTTAATGGAGCTCAAAGGACCAAATTAGAAAATGCTTTAAAATTCTAATCCAGCTTACTGTGTATTATTTTCATTTTGTAACAATTTAAATTTCATTTGACTTTATTGAGATATAATTGATTCAATAAGTTGCACATTTAAGTGGTATAATTTCATAAAGTTTTAAATATGCAAATATGTATAAAACCATTATCTCAATCAAGATAGTAAATACATCCATCATCTCTAATAGTTTCCTTTGTGCTTATAAATCTGTTATTTCCCAACTTCCCAACCTATTCTGTTGCAATCATTCATCTGTTTTCTTTCCCTAAAGATTATCTTGTTATTTTACCTTCATATAAATAAATATATAAATGTTTCTTGGTCAACTGTTCTCATGAAGAAATACATAATACATGAGGATATTTACTGAATGGATAGGGAGAGAAGAGTCCTTCATACCTACCTTTTCATTATATGATAAAAATAAGTATTTTCATGTATATGAATATGTGGATATATTCCAGAGTGAAACCTAAGTATTATATGCTGGAGCAATCATAAAGAGATCCTCATTTACTTCAGACATATTCTGGCTCTCAACTTTGCATATGCTTCTTCAGGTACACAGTGGGATTATGCATATGCAGAAGTTTGTTTCAAAAGAACTTCAAAGGCTGGAAATCTTGGAGTTTCTATATCATCATTTATTTTCCCTTAATAATGTTAACTTGTCTGCTTAGGCTGTTTCAACTTAAGCATACTTCAAATGCTGGATCTTAGTCAGGAATATGAGCAAAGACAGGATTGCCACTTCCAAGAAGTACTTGATGTCCAGTCAATCAAATTTTACACAATTGTCAGACAAATTTTAAAATAAATATGTCCCTAATGTTGCATGGTATATACTGAAGCATAAAAAAATGTTTTTGTAAGCTGAAATTCAAATTTGACTTGCTATTTTGTATTCGTAGTTGCTAAACCCAGAAATCATAAGGGACATACGGGACTAGGAACTGTGTTCATTTGGTAGACATGACAGGGTAAGAGTTGCCCTGATAATGGAGTTGAACTTTTTGAATGGACCTATTCACAAACTAGTAATTAAGTTCTGTATATCCTGTGAGTGGAGTGACATTAGTTAATTTGTAAGCAACTTCTGGGATCTCCTGTTCTCTGTCTAGACACTGTCCTTCCAAGAGCCTTTTCAGACCTAGGTAGCTCTAACCCTCCTTCTTCCAACAGACAAACCATATTGTACAAATTTTCTCTTGCTTTATCTGAAAAAAAAACCTAACACTTCAGAGTAAATGAAGAATTCCTCTTCCCAAACTGTCCTTGGGTTATCTTCTCCTCTTTCCCTGATTTCTTGGGGAAAATTATGATAAAGAGAGCTTTTGTCCACTAAATAGACTCTGGAAATAAGCAGGTGTCCAATTTCTTGGGCTTTCTAGATTCAGATAACAGTATCAGGGTGGGAGAGCTAGCTAAATGAGACAGATTCACATTTTTGAAAGGTTCTATCCCATTCACTGGGGAAAGCAATTGACATACATTTCCTTGTTAACAGCCATAGAAGTTCATTACATCATGCCAGCTTCCACCTTCTTCCTAGTCATTACCCATGCATGAGCTGCAATTGATGACTAGACTGTGCCAGCAAGCATGGTGCGGTGTTCAATGTCGTTTACAGAGTCCTGTTTGTAGAGATTGTTGTTTACAGAGATTGGACCCCATTCTAAGTTCCTCCCAACAATGTTGTATTAAACTTCTATTTTTCCAAATGTGCATTTGCTTTTCACTACACTGAAGGAATTGAGAGAATGTCTGAGGTTGTTAGTTAATTATGTAAGATGATGGGTCTCTGCAAAGCCAACCTGAATTCACACCATCAAGCCATTAGATTTCTGTGCCCTTGTGGTTTGTAGCTCTCATATTGACCTACCTTGATGAGACCTTTACTGACTTTATCTAACATCTTCAGGATAAGGTTACAGAGCACCTCAGCCCTGTGATAGAAGCATGTGAGGCTCTTTACTCTTCTCATAGACAGTACTACAGGACCCTGTGGCCTTGGGTTTACATAGGAAACAAAATTGATTGCTAGATTTGAGGAGTGTGCGAAGTCATCTGCTTGTTCTTTTTATTCTCTACAACACAGTCAACACTTTAACTCAAGTACTCCAAATACCTGTGGCTGGTATCTTGAACTAGAAAGATATTGGGGATGTTGGTTGTTAAATTCCCTTCCTTCTACTCCACTAAATGGCAATTACAAGTTAAGAAAATGATGCTGTTTGATCATTTTCTATAAAGAGGGTGGTGTTCTCTAGAGTCAAGAACCTTTAAGAGTCACATTAAAAAATACTTTGTTTGAATGGTGAATATTCAAGGGATTTTGCATGATCATTATTAAAAAGAAACTTAATGGAAATAAAACCTCACTTAGGAAGAAAGCCATTAGACTATTTGGATTTAAAATCATATCTTATGATGCTGATAGAGGGCTTCAGGAAAGACTTAAATAACTCCCTTAAAGAAATACAGGAGACCATCGGTCAACAGGTAAAAGCCCTTAAAGAGGAAACACAAAAATCACTTAAAGAAATAAAGGAGGTCATGGGTTAACATGCAGAAGCCCTTAAAGAAGAAACATAAAAATCCCTTAAAGAATTACAGGAAAACACAAAGAATCAATTGAAGGACTGAACAGAACCATGCAGGATCTAAAAGTGGAAGTAAAAAAAATAAAGAAATCACAAAGTGAGACATCTCTGGAGATTGAAAACCTTGGAAAGAATCAAGGAGTCATATATGCAAGCATCAACAACAGAATACAAGAGATAGAAGAAAGAACCTCAGGTGCTAAAGATACCATAGAAAACATTGACTCAACAGTCAAAATGCAAAATGCATAAAAACATCCGGGAACTCCAGGACACAATAAGAAGACCAAACCTAAGGATTATAGGTATAGAAGAGAGCGAGGATTTACATCTTAAAGACCCAGTAAATATCTTCAATAAAATTGTAGAAGAAAACTTTCCTAACCTAGAGAAAGAGATGCCCATGGACATACAAGAAGCCTTCAGAATTCCAAACAGACTGGACCAGAACAGAAAGTCCTCCCAGCACATAATAATCAAAACACCAAATTCCCCTAACAAAGAAAGAATATTAAAAGCAGTAAGGGAAAAAGGGCAAGTAGCTTATAAAGGTGGTACTATCAGAAACACAGCAGACTTCTCATCAGAGACAATGAAAGCTAGAAGATCCTGGGCAGACCTCATACAGACCCTAAGTGAACACAGATGCCAGCCCAGGCTTCTATACCCAGCAAAACTCTCAATCATCATAGATGGAGAAACCAAGATGTTCCATGATAAAACCAAATTTGCACAATATCTGTTCACAAATCCAGTCCTATAAAGGATAATTAATAGAAAATGCCAACACAAGGAGGGAAACTACACCCTAGAAAAAGCAAGAAAGTAATCTTCCAACAAAGCCAAAAGAAGATACCCACACAAACATAAAAATAACATCAAAAATAACAGGAAGCAACAATCACTATTCCTTAATATCTCTTAATAACAATGGACTCAACTCCCCAATAAAAAAAACAAAACTAATGAAATATTTCTCATGTAATTCTTAAATTTTATCAGAAAATGTTTGTAATTCCCCTTTAAATTAATTTAGTAATTTCTTTTATGTCTACCATTTTATCTGCACTATTTTTCATGATAATCTTCAATTTTAATGTCTTTCTATATAGTTCCTCCATTTTATCAGAAATGCTTCCAATGTAAATCTTAGATTTTATCACAAATGTTGCTAATTCCACCTTCAATTAATTTAGAGTTTTTACATCAACCATTTTTTATGTAAAATTTTCCATGAAATAGTCAATTTTAATGTATTTGTCTATTTATTTCTTGAATTTTACCAGAAATATTTTCCATGTAAATCTTCAGTGTTATCTGAAAATGTTTATAATTCTACCTTCAATCAACATAGAATTATCTTTATGCCTCTCATTTTAGCTATATAATTTCCATGATAATCTTTATTTTTAACATCTTTTTCTCTATATTTCTACAATTTTATCAGAAATATTTTCCATGTAAATCTTCAAGTTTATCAGAAAGTGTTTATAATTCCACTTTTAATCAAGTTAGGAATACTTTTATGCCCACCATTATTATGTCTATATAAAATTTTCCATGATAATCTTCAATTCTAACTTGTTTTTCTACATTTTTCTACAATTTTATCAAAAATATTTTCCATGTAAATCTTCAATTCTATCATAAAATGTTTCTATCTTAGATTTCAATTAATTTAGCAATGTTTTACACGTCTATCATTTTACTCCTTAATTTTCCATGAAAATTGTCAAGTTTAACATGTTTATCTGAAATATTTTCCATGTAAATCCTTAATTTTATCATAAAGTGTTTTTACTTCCCTTTACTTCCCTTTACAATAAAAACATAAAAAAATTAAAAAGACTTAGATAAGCTAAATTTTTTATTTCAGAATTTCATCGGTCCTTATTAAAACTCAAAAATGACAGCACATTGTTCAACAAATGCTAGCCACTATTACCTAGCCTCTCTCTGTGACTAGAGTGAGAGAAATAAGAAGACAGTTACCCAGCGATGGCTTCTGGGCAGGTACAACATATCTACTGAGATCGTCACTGCTTGTTGCACTTCCTGGCACTCATGAGGTTGCATGAGCCTTTGAAAGTTTAACAAATAACATTGCAGCATAGCACGACCTCTCATGTCTTAAAGATACTGCATTCTGAATTCACCATCAGCTGCCAATGTAGCTGTACTCACTCTAGGCTCTATGTGCTAGTGTCTGTTGGCACTGAGAGAGAGGACTGGTCTCTGAAGTACTGGCTGTGTATACAAGGTGCTAAGTTCAGAAAAAAGGAAATAATTTAATGCGTTCCAAATAGAACCTCTGAGGAGGCCCTAATGTTGCACATATGCTCGGTCCTAAAATTACAGCTCAATACCCATTGCACGTTCAAGGTCAGCTACACTCCACTGGGGATATTTTATCAGCTTTGCACATATGAGATTACATTTGAACTCTTCAAACTAATTTATAGATGTGCTAAATAACCCAACATGAAGATTGGGTAGGATGAGCTTTCTACTCGGTTTCCTAATACAAGTAAATAACTACTCTAGAATGGGATCTCTTGCCAGATGAACTTCATACCTGTTGTTTCAACCTCAACCAATCGACAGGCTTCAATTCCTGAGAACAGCTAGTTTGAAGATCTTGGCAATGACTCAGAAAGATTCCTGAACAGGACACAGTCTCTTTCTTCTCTCACCTCCATAGCTGCTAAGAAACAGAAGAAGGAAACAAATTACCCGTGTGAAACTGAACCAGTGTTGAATACTTACCCTCTGCAATGTCAGTCTAAACAGACGTCCTTCAAGCATTTGTGACACACATGAATTTCACCAAACCCAGAACACTGCAGAGGCCTATCCTTAGCTGCCCTTCTGTGGGTGTGGTATCAAATACAACTGAAGATGTTCCTCATGGTTGCAGTCATGCTGCAATTTTAGATGATATTTTTCTTAGTATTTTAGAAGTTTATGCTTCAATATCCTAAAGTCATCCTCTTTAGGTATAGGAAAGAGATGGAAAACAGAAAAGTTCATACACAAAGGAACAGCAGACCACAGAAGATGCTTTCACTAGCTTTTAACAGTAAGACAACAGGGTAGATTTAAAGACACTATATAACTAATAGTGTAGAACTAAGCTTTCAGGAAATTGCAGAACATACTGCAGAAATAACAATTCTTAATCACCTCAGGGAAATCATGTGAAAAATACTGTATGTACCACATCTCAGATAATGACCAAATCTCAAACCATATCGCTGTGTCTTTTCCAGAGAGGAAGGACAATGGACCACACTCACTAACCCCCTCTCTCCAGGGAAACAAGGCTAGAGTCCCATCGGTTAATACTTAAGGAGGCTGCATGAAAATAAGGGCAGGAGTAACAGGAAAAGCATTTTGCACCAAATAGATGCAAACATCAAGCTTAAGGCTGCAAAAGTCAAAGGGTGCCAAACTGCCATCTTGGATTTTCGTGGGGGATCGAGATTGACAAAGATGTCACACACTAAAATCTCACAGGAGGCAATATACTCCAAGTAAAGGCTATCCACATGCTATTAGAAACATAGTGCTCAGAGCCATTCTGTACCAGCATGTAATTTTTGGAGTAAGGGCAGAAACAGCAACTGTGTTTAAATTATGCAAAGAATTTGCGTGTTTAAGAAATAAATTTTTCAGGCCTAAACCAGTGGTGAGCCAACTGTTCAATTTTAAGTGAGAGCTCATGTCTCTTTCATAACTCCTGAAATTTGTGTTGATATTCAGCATGGTCCAGCCTCAGAGGATTGAGCTGTTATGATTTTAATTAAACTTGCCAAGTGACATATTAAAAGTAGATCTAACCAAAGATACAATGAGGCAACAGGGCGAAGCTTAATAAAATACTAAGCACTCATGTTTTGTGGTTTCTCATCAAATACCAAAGGAGATTGAACTGGAGTGAGGGAATATTGGCTAATAAATTTCCAGAGGAAAAATGGAACTGCCTCTTTGTGAAGTTTGAAGCATGGGAGGCAGAAAAAAAAGAAGACCATGGAAACATCGCATACAGTGCGTTGTTAAGTTCAACTCATGCAGGGAAGTTGCTGACACCCTAGGGAATTCTTTAACAAAGTAAGATTTTTGTTCCCAGAATGTTGTATGTATAGGTTACATACTGAGAGCTGGAGTTTTCTGAGACAATGTATAGGAAAGTTCACAAGAGCATCCTGATGGATTCTTAAGCCTTGAAAGGCTGAGACAGCCCATTGCATCAAAATCTAGATAGAGTCCATGCCCTGATGGGCAAAAGGCTGCTATAGTCATCTTCCCTTACTTTTCCTACAGAGCTAATCCAAACAATTTGCATGCATAAAAGACGTTAAATATACAGGATATTGCATTGAGTTTGCAATGCCAGCTTTGCTTAAGAATTATATTTTCAAACTGCTTACCCCATAAGCTGCAGCAGTGCAGACTGGGTTTTAAAGGGACAGAAAGCTTTGATTTCAATGAACGCTCAATGAAAACATTTCAGACCTGGAAACGAAGTTCTTAGTTTATACTCTCTGTGTCTTAGAAACTGGAGTTAAGTTTATTTACCTTGCATAGTATTCCTGTTTGCCATGGTGGGCTCGTGGTCCCTGCCACCCAGAGGAACACTTGTAGAGTTCCAGTTCCTTCTCTCAAAGCATTATTTCCCAGTACAATTTGTTTAAATTCAACCTTTCCCCTCTGTCTCTGCCAGGCCACCCCTGCTGTTAAGGAATTTCCTCATAAAGCCTTAGGGAACTCCTTATTGTAAGCCTAGCAATCACCAGGTATTTAAGAAGGGACAGACACGAATCCAGATAGCCCTTCCTGCCTTGATTGAAGCCCTGCCTCGTGATTGGTGTCCAGTCATAACAATACACATAAGACACAGAAGGGTAGGCAAGCTTCCTTGTGTGCCACTTGAAAGGACAAGCGAGAGAGGGAGTGACCCTTTCTGAGAAATTTGTGTTTATTCTGAAGTGGATGTGATATTGCATGGGTTTACTAAGGAACTTTATCTTTACTTTTTCCCAGGTTTTTTTTGTTTTGTTTTGTTTTGTTTTGTTTTGTTTTGTATTGTTTTGTTTTTAGGCTAGGGAACATGAAAATATAAAGTATGTGTAATTGTTATGAGGTTCCAGAAATATGGTGTAGCTGGACTTTTCTGATAAGATGTAGCCTTTTATAGTGTGAAAATTCTGTGCATTTCTCTACTGCGTCCTGAAACATCTGAATGTGTCAGGCCAAGTGGTCATAATTCTCGCAGCTAATTGCTCATGTTCCAGCCAGAAAGAATTGTTGTTTGTTTATAAAACTTGGTGCTATGGTGTCAAAGAAATTACCCAGGGTAGATTTATGTGTTCAGGGAAACTCCTCAGGGCAAGATTTCACTTTGGGGTTACCAGGAGAATAGACAGAATGGTAACCCTCTCTGTACCATGGGATAAAGGGTAACCCTCTCTGTACCATTGGATAAAGGGTAACCCTCTCTGTACCATTGGATAAAGGGTAACCCTCTCTGTACCATTGGATAAATGGTAACCCTCTCTGTACCACTGGATAAACGGTAACCCTCTCTGTACCATTGGATAAAGGGTAACCCTCTCTGTACCATTGGATAAATGGTAACCCTCTCTGTACCATTGGATAAATGGTAACCCTCTGTACCATTGGATACAATTTCTTCATCACCTCCCCCTGACTGTATTTCTATTAAGACCACTCCCAGCTCACTCTAGGAAGTTCTCTAAGATGCTGCTGTAAGCAGAGGGAAATATATTGTAAACAGGGCTTTTTACCCCCTAAATTTACATTCATCACTGCTTCTTGGAAGGACTGTCTCTAAGAGAAGATAGCTGTCTATCATTTAAAATAAAACAAAAGGTCAGACCATCCTACAGAAATATTACTAATGCCGGTAGTATTTGGAGCCCCTGTGTAAAAGGCCATTCACACAATGCTCAATTACTAATAGTCCTATGATAACCTTTCTAATTAAAATGTGTTTTAAATATATTAATCTTCACTCAGTATGCAAACACCTCAGTCAGAGACAATGTGATGAATATGTGCCATTTTTAAACCTTGAGCTCATTGTTTTTAATGGCTCTTGGATTTCTCTAGAAATACGCACTCTTTTCTAATGTGAGACAGTTTATTGGGAGCAGAGTCACATCCCATTCAAGAGCTCAAAGAGCATCTCCCTCCTCTTGTAGATGTTGATAATAGTCACATAGTAAACTAATCCCCTTGAGGATTTGTTTGAATTTTAGCCATTCCTACAAGCTGAACTCTCATGGCCAAAAAAAGGATCAAGTGAGATGTAGTCCATTATTATTTCTGGAAGATCTTTTCCATCTCCTCTTACCATTTTGGATATGGCTCTTGGGGTGTGATGGCTACCCTGGTGCAACCAGTAGTTAGTCTCCTCACCCATTTTCCTGCCCCCACACCCTACCCTATCCTTAGTTTTTGTAGTAAAAATTCCTCTAAAACAACTTGTCATAACTTTGTGATACATGCCAAGCAATCTTAATGTTCACAACTTCACTGAAGTATTTGTTTTCCCACTCTACAGAGGAAGATGCAAGGTCCAGATACTAAGAAAGTTATGTATATTTACATGATTAATACATATTCTAGTCAATATTTGAGTAGAGTTTTATATGACTCAGATTTTATACTCTGGCACAGCTGTCCAACCTCCTGACAGTGTGACGCAGTATTGTCATCTGCAAAGTTCATGCTCAAGAGGTGTACAACCAGGTTATACCCTGTCACAGGATTTTCCCTCCAATTACATTAGGGCAGCAGGAGGCCTGTGATTGGACAGGGGAAAGGGAGGCAGAACTAGGAGTTGCAGAGACAACGAGCATCTCAAGAGAGAAAGAAGGTGGCCAGGATGGAGGTGGCCATGAGCTGGCATGGTTTTAACCAGCCTCTTTAAAATAATTGGAATAAAGCTTTTATCATTATCAATAGGTTCTGAAATTATTATATTGTCATCTTCTAAACTGAGAATTTATTGATACAAAAATCTAACTGGTTAATTATAAGGTTCAAGAGTTTTGTTTCTAGTGGGTAAATGGTTATTGTGGTTACTGACTATGGGATGGACAGTAATTGCATGGGACTGGAGGCAGAGATCCATCAAGGGACTTGGGAGCTCTGGCTCAGAGAGACCGCTGAGTTGAGCTCACCCTGTTGTAGCCATGTGGTTGCCGGTTGCTGTAGACAGCACGGGAAGCCTGCCAGTCCATTTTTAATATTTCCTGCAACAACACCCTAAAATTTCATAATGTCAACTAAACACACTAGGCTATGTTGGGCTGGATTCATAACTCTACCTGGCCACATGTGGTCTCAAGGCTCTTTGCTACCCAAATGATGTAGCAATGTTCAACTTTACCCATACAAGTTAAAGAACTCATCTTTTTAAAACCTAAGTGTCACTATTTGGGCCCTGACTTCCAATGCTGATAGTCCCCATCCATACCAGGCCACCCTCTGGTTTGGCATCCTGGTATTTTACCTCCTATATGGTTGTCATTATACTCCTTTGAGTACTATCTCTGAAAAACCCGACTCTTTCTGATCTAAATTTGGGGGTAAACTACATGAATCACTACCTCATTTTTCTTTTTCTTCTGGTTCCAGAATGGTGAACCAGTCTCTGAGTTTCACCAGCATCAACACAGTTGGAATCCATGAAAATGCTGGGTATTCTGCTCAGTGAAATGAGCCCATGTCAAAGAATACACAGTGCTTATACCCCAACAGAATTATGTCAGTTATGCACCTGCTCAAAATAATCTGCCACAAGTGAGAGCCCCAGATTGGATGAGAGGGCACAGACTGTGAGGACTTTCTAAAGAATTCCCTCTTCACATTGAGTAGTTGGAAAGCTAGGACCTTCTTTATATTTCCACTTAGACTGTGAGATTGTCCCTACAGAACATAAAATAGGTATTAGTCAATGCCAGGTAGAGTCTTTGATGAGCCCCAGAATTCCACATACTTTAAGAGTGGATTATGAAATGAAGATAGGAAGGACACTCACAGCATCATGATGTCATCTTCTTCCCCTAGATTTGCTGTTACGACCACCCCTGACATATGGATGCTTTTGTATTCTACTCAAGTATGCTCAGAGGAAAAGGCTCTAGAACAGTTGAGAGACTAATTCTCTTTTCTTTGTTTCCTTTACAATTCCCTCTTCTTTTCTTTCCTCGAACTCCTGCTTTTCTCATTCCCTGTCTCTCGTACATAATCTTCTCTCTCCTTCTCCTTTTCCACTTATTCTTATTCTCTTTAATTATATGTATATGTGTATGAATGTTTTGCCTGCACATATGTCTTTATGTCAGTTGAATTCTTGGTTCCCTCGAAAGCAGAAGAGGGTGTTATATCCCCCCTAAAGTGGAATTAAGTATTTTAGGTTGTAAGCCACCTTGTGAATGCTCAGAATTGAGCCCAGGTCCTCTAGAAGAATGGATAGTACTCTTAATTACTGGGCCATTTCTTTCTCCCCTCTCTTCTTGTATTCTCTTTGTCCTATTATTTTGTTTAGTCCTCAGACCACTTCAAGAAAATCTGACTTTCTCTATCTAATCCCAAGAGTTTGCCCAGCTGACCTTTAAGACCAAGACATTTTCTACAGGATAACCCTAATAAAACTTCATCTTTCTCATCTGTTAAGTTTCTAACATTGAACTGAAGGTATCTTGTGTTTTCATTTACAACATTACAGCAAACATATAAGCCAAGATGAGGAATCAAAACAAAAAAAGAAGAAAATCACAAACACAGCAGCTGTACTACTACCTGCTTAGAGACTGTTCATACATAGTGGGCATCAGGAAAGATTTTGTTCTTAGAGGAAACCATCAGGGAGGGCATAAATAGACATGACTCATTGTTATGAATGCAATTGGGAGGAAATATCCCACTCAAATGAGTTATCCTGTGCCTATACTGGAGGGTGGCTGATTCTATCCCCCAAACGACATTCACCTCATCTTTGCCATGCTGTAATATTAGGTAGGTGTCTATGTAATTAGGATTTTCCTGGAATCATCCCCACTTAACCCACAGACATGGGTAAGCAGTATTTCCCCCATCTTAACAGTTAGTGCATAGTGAAAGTGGCAGGCCACCAGCAGCCACCGTAAGGAATGGCTGAGTGGCAGTTCTAATTGACCATTTCTACCCATGCTCCCCTTCAGAATGTACAATATGAGCCCAGCTGTCACAGCATTCTGCCAATCACGAGAAATCCGACCTGGAGGAAGCTCCATCTCAAAGGCAGCTGTTGATCTACTCAATAAATTCAGGTTTCTTTGCAGTGTCATCCATTGCATCCAAGCTATCACAGTGAAGAGAATACATAATCAAAACATAAAGATCATGAATTTAGTGGACTACAGACAATGACTTCAAATCTAAATATGTTCTCTGGCTGCCCAAACAAGAAACAACTGGGTACTTGACACATCTAGTTGTAGAATTGCATATTTGTTCTTTGGGCTACTTAGCTCGTGCAGAGGCATGGCCTAGGTGGCATGTAGCTTTATAACACCAGAAAGAAAACAATGAATTCACATCATGATATGCGATGAAAACTCAAGGTGAGTGGTTTGGCTGTGACAAAAAGGAGTTCAGACAATTTAAGAGAATTATGTAGGCAACTCTATGCTACCCTTTTCTGGTTTTCCATCTTTTTTTTGAGAAGTTTCTGCTCTGACACAATCCCAGCAGCAAACATGTCATAAACAATGGGGACTGGAAAGAAGGAAAGGTCAGCAAAGACAAAGTAACTAGACACCCAGCAATTCGGCAGCAGCACAGATTCATGCTCAGCCACTGTGGCATGATGGTCTCATAATAAGGCCAGACACATTGCTATTTTAACACCTCTACAAGGGGTTAGCAAAGTGTCATTGCATGCTAGATGCATTGCACAGAGAGCACATAGAAAACATGGCGATTCAGTTAGCAATTATCACCACATTCTATTAGAAAGTGCAGCTCGTGCTTTCAACGTCTAAAGTTATCAAGAGTCTGTTAGAAAGATGACAGCCTGAGGATTCCTCACCCATTCACCAGGAAGAAAAGAAGGTTATCAGACAAAGAGGTGTCTATCCCAATAGTCCATCTATGTGTGGGCACATACAGGTGTACTTTAATTCTCGAGTCACCCAGCTTGTTTGAAAATGGTAATTAATTCATGGGAGCATGCATTATTATTCACAAATATTCATGGCTCTTCACTGGTAGCGAATTATATTTATATTCCCCTTCAATGAGGTATGGCCACGTGCCCTGATAAAGCTGGAAAAAACGTACGAGAAGTGATGTGTGCCATAAATATAGAGAAACTTGAAAACAGTATGTGGTACCTAAGCTATCTTTCCCTCTTCTTGATGACCAGCAATGTCTCAAGAAGGAATTGCTCTATCAATCTTATCCATCAAAATTCATAGAACCAGAAATAAAGCTTTGCTAAGGTACTGAAATTTGCACACTGTTACTAAGCCATAACTTAGTCCATCCTAATATATGTGTTTTACTGAAGTTAATGGACCATCTATAATAAATCTAAGAATGATGGTATCCTTGCCAGGTTTGAGACAGCTGAGTTCAAGTGCACCTCTTTCTGTTGCCATGTTCGCATTTCACCTCCATCCCATTTGTTATTTGGATTGGTTCTGACTTTTATTAACCTAATCTGCCTGAGAAAGAGTAGCAGACACAGCAACTCCCAGCTTCATTAAAGTAGATACATGTTCATCAGGTAATACTGTTGTTAATACTGTTTAGTTCCCTAAGAAGAAGCAAACGTGGACATTATTAGTAGTATTAAAATATCCTTTTCCAGGGTCTAGAAAGATGGGTCAGATGTTAGGATCACTTGGAACACTTGTTGCACCTACAGAGGACCCAGGTTCAGTCCCCAGCACCCATGTTAAGAACTCCCCAATTGTCTGTAATTCCAGATCCAGGGAACCCAGCATCCTCTTCTGATATAAATGAACTCCTGTAGACATATGCATACACATGCACATACACAGATACACAAATACTAAATAAATAAAATATTTTACATAGCCTCTTTCAAAATTAATTTATTGCCTTTAGAATGGACAGATATCCTCATATTGTATAAAATTCTATAATGTTAATGTTAGAAAAGCTTGAGAAAAAGTTAGAGAGCCACATGCCAAATAAAATTGGTAAGAATATAATATAATCCTGTTAGAAACTATAGAGGAAAGATGTACAAACTTGAAACAACTGGAATTCATGGCAGTATTCCCACTATAAAGGTAAATATTAAACTATTTTGCATAAAGCCTATTGCATGGGAGATGGGTTTATTTTTAATACAATATCTAAGCATTGATCACCTTATAGGTACACAGCATTGTTTTATTTTCCTTTTTGCAAAAAAAAAAAAGCCTCTTTGAATACCAAACTTTATTTGTTACTAAAAGAAATGTTTACCTGTGTCCCATCAAAAATGAGAAGTGCATTCTTCACATCCTAGGTGCTAAGTCCCTTAGCACACAGAATTTCTAGATCTGAGAATGTGAAAGAAACTCCAGATTCTTAATCTCATAACAAGAGACAGAGTAGGACAGGAAGCCGTCAGTTCTAAGTCACAGTTAGGAAATGGCATTCAGAACCACCAAACGTCAGATTTTATGAAGAAAGAACCTGGAGCCCTGAGGTTGGGAGCCTTTCCCGGGCAGCAATGGATTTGAGGTCTTAGCTCTGGCTTCCTTCCTGGACCTAGTCAATGCATCTCCTTTGAGATGATAGAAATGTCTTTCTTAAAGGACACAGAGTTTGAGAATTTGGCATAGTGGAAATGTTACACCTATCAAGCCACTCAAAATCAACACTGAGTTCTGAAAACGCCTCTCTCTTACATCCTTCACTAGAACACCAGCTAACAGGCTCTCGCTGCTTCCTGTCCCCTTTGCATTCTGCTGGGGAAAGTTGTAGGGTAGTAATGAAGTTTTCCTTGGGATGAACAATACTCACCTGCTATTTCCTAACCCAGTTTTATTCTGGTTGACAAAATTAATCTATGTGCAAACAAAGAGTGAGAGTATTTTGGTAGCCAGGAAACATTTGACAAAGTCTGCATACACTTTGTGCTCTTAGAACTACCAAAACTGCAACAGAAATGCGGACCATAGGAGCCAAACATACTCTTAAAGACTACACAGAGCACAGAAGAGCCTCCTGTAGCAAAGTATAAGCTCTCGCATCAGGACTGCTGAGACTGAGAAACTCTCATACAGACCAAGTCCCATTTGACACTTTTTCCTTTTGTATGTTTAAAAGTGCCTGTGTTATTCCTAAATTCTGCCTCTGCTAACTCCCCACAGGCATGCCAGTATTCTGTACGTGACTTTACGTACCCATTCTGCAGTGACCTCACTGCTCACATTTCAGTGTGCCCGGCTCTCTTATTAGTTGCTTCAGGACACACAGTTATCCAGATCATACAGGGAACCTGATCATCCCAGTTATAATGATCACAGTCCACAATGTGATTGATTCAAAAAGAATGAACTAGCACTAGATGCCTAAAGAGTGACTTCGGTCAGAGGGTGACTTCATCTAGATGAGGGTAGAAACAACACTGCTAGCAAAACTCACCTACTGTTTCTTAAGGTCCATTGCCAAGGCCTTTACATGCATCCTCTCGTTTAATCCCAGCTATAATTCACACTGTAGCCATGCAATACCTTAACAGAGAAACTGGAAGCCTTTCCTATAGCCATGCATCTGGTTAGTTTATTGGCCAAGACTCAAAACCTGCCTAACCTCAAACCGGCAACTCTTCATCCCAGCCTCCTCTATCCAGGGACAAACGGCACATTTTACAAAGAAATAAGCCGCCATGAGTTAGGGGGATCAAAATATCCATTGAAGGATATTTTGATACAGAGACAAAGTGTGGAGCAGAGACTGAAGGAAAGGCCATTTAGAAACTGCCCCACATGGGGATCCATCTCATATACAGTTACCAAACCCAGACACTACTATGGATGCCAACAAGTGCTTGCTGACAGGAGCCTGATACAGCTATCTCCTGAGAGTCTCTGCCAGTGTCTGACAAATACAGAAGTGGATGCTTACAGCCAACCATTGGACTGAGAGCAGGGTCCCAATGGAGGAGCTAAAGAAAGGACTCAAGGAGATTAAGGGGATTGCAGCCCTATAGGAGGAACAACAATATGAACCAACCAATACCCCCAGAGCACCCAGGGAGTAAACCATGAACCAAAGAGTTCACATGGCTCCATCCACAAATGTAGCAGAGGATGGCCTTGTGGGACATCAATGAGAGGAGAGGCCCTTGGTCCTGTGAAGGCTCGATGTCCCAGTGTGGGGAATGCCAGGACAGGGAAGCCGGAGGGGGTGGGTTGGTGAGCAGGGGAGGGGGGATGGGATAGGTGGTTTTTGAAAGGGAAACAAGGAAAGGGGATAACATTTGAAATGTAAATAAAGAAAATATCAAATAAAAAAGAATTAGTGGATTCATTTATTTTCATGTGTATACACATATGTTGGCAAACAGCTCCATCGTTTCCAATCTAAGACAAGAACCCTGTTTTCAAATACACAAAATGATAGGAACAAGGAAGTCTCACATCTTAAGATTACAATCCTTAACAAAGATATGAACAAAACCCAAACCCAACAGTTCATAACCTTTTGCTTTAAAAAGTTATTCCACTTAAAACTGAAAAGACCACATCTGCCACATCAGAGACGTATAACAGCCAAAAATGATTACATCTTTGAAGTACCAAGTTTATCTGGCCTTGTTTTCTTTTTGCAGGGCTTCCACATTAGCATGCTCAAGACTGAACCTTTTCTGCGTCTTTCCTTTAAAAAGGGTGAACTATTTTTTTTCCTTTGTGTATCTCCTAAACGATTGCATTAGCATATAATCTTTGAGTTTCACTGAGTGGGTTGGAGGATTACCTTAGTCCATATCAGATGTGGGGGTTACAGTCTTTGACTGTGCTGCAATGTAACCTATGACCGTGCCATTTCCATTCCCTTGCAAAGTACCCACTTGGGGATGAACAAGCCTTTCACAGGGATCACAGATCAGATATCCTGCATATCAGATATTTACATTACAATTTGTCACAGCAACAGATTTGCAGTTATGGAGTAGCAATGAAAATAATCTTATGGTTAGGGGTCACCATAACACAATGAACTGTATTAAAGGGTTGCAGCATTAGGGAGGTTTCAGAACCACTGTGTTAGGTGGATTTTTTTAATTGCATATATAATTATATATATAAGAATATATATAATATATAATATATATAGCATATAAAATATATCATATAAAATTTCTTTAATTGGGGCAAGACAATTTAACTAATTCTACTTCTAAAATCTCACTTATCCAGTCATGATTTAATTTATATTTTTGTCTTTGCCTAATGGTACTCTGTATATCCTGGTTTGTATTAACTATTAATTACTTATCTGACTATGAGTGTGTGCAGCTATAATGTACCAAGGCACTGTATGGATGGAGATAAATGAGTTTTCTGTCACTAGTAAAGAACTTGCAGTGTATTGGGGACGGGAAGTCACTGGCCATTCCAAAAGTTACACCTAAGAGCTGGAGAGATGACTCAGTGGATAAGAGCATGCTGTTCTTCCAGAGGACCCGAGTTTGAGTCCCAGCACCCACATGTCAGGTCACAACTCTCTTTAATGCCAGTTCCAGGGGATCTGATACTCTGGCCTCTGTGGGGACCAGGTATGCAAGTGGTACATGAATATTCATGTAGGCAAAACATCCATATATGCTAAAAATTTTAAATAAATCTTTAAAATGTCACACCTAGAGAATGCTGTGTGGGGTCATTGATAGCGTTCCACCAAAGCGATGACATGATAGACGGATCTGGACTCACATTCCAGAGCCTCAGCTTATTATACACACTGCCTTGTTCTTTTTTCTGGACCAACATGCTGACTGTGAACAGAATCCGACAAGCATTGTTGAGTGTCTGTTACATGGTAGGCACTTTGGTGGCCAGTAAGGCCATAGCCAAGGAGCCAAGTTTTACATAATCATGGAATTTGCTGCATGCTAATTTATACTTTATTGGTTCTGTAAAACTGGCCATCTTACTAAAGGCTATTAACAGAGTCAATGTGATTCTCACCAAAATCCCCAGGCCATTTTTCACATAAAAAAGAAAAAAAAATCATACAACTCACGTAGAAGCATAAAAGACCCTGGACAGCCAAAGAAACTGGAGTTGAAAAAATAGTGTTGGAGGTATCACCATATCTGATTTCAAGTTCTGTTATAAAGCTCAAAGCTACAGCAATGAAAGCAGCACGGTCCTGACCGGAAAATTGACTCAGGATCTTTGTGAGAAAACGGGGAGCCCCTAGGCAGCCGCATCCTACCGATTTCTGACAAAGATGCCAAAATGTACATAGTGAATAAAAGTGATCGCCTTCAACACGGTGCTCAGAATCTGCATGTTCTACACATAGACTTCTTAAACTAGAGCCTTGTTTCTCGCCGAGGTAAAAATCAGCTACCAACGGAAAAAGAATGTCAACGTGTGACTCAAAGCCCTTTCAGAGCTTTATTGGGAAAAGTTCAGAATACATTTCCAGATATATGCACAAGAAATGACCTTCCAAAGAGTATTCCAGTCATCCGAGAACTAAGGCCAATGGGTCTCATGAAATTCAAAAGTTCTGTACATCAAAATAAACTGTCAATTGAGTGACGAAGCCCACAGAAGAGGAGGAAAGCTGTACAGCTGTACAGCTAAGAGAAGGCTAATAAAGATTCATAAGATTATATAAATAACTTAAAAGAACTAAATATCAAGAGAGTAAATGACAGGATCAGGATGGGACAGAAAGTTAGCTCATTGGGTAAAGGTCTCAGCAAAAAATCTGACAAGCAGAGTATGATCCCTTGAATGTACCTGGTAGAAGAGAACCAGATCTCAAAAAACTGCCCTCTGACCTCCAGTAGCATGCACATACATGCTCACACAACACACACGCATACAGTAAATAAATGCCACAATAAAAATGTACATTTTAAATTCTTTCAATTGTGAAGTTAAATAACTTTGAATTTACAAAGTGCCCATTGTGTGCCAAGGACTGTAGTTTTGTTTGATAGGCTGTGTTTTACATCAGAAAGCAAACCAATAGTTGCTCTTTAGAGACTGATTTAGGAACATTGTGTGTTCCCTCCCACTTTTCTCCCTGCTCCCCCTTTTTACCAACCTGTTCCTCTTGCTCCCTGTGTCTGTAGAGTTGGGCTGCCTTAGTATTGAATCTCAGCCCTACCAGTTAATAGTCAGATAATTGTAAGCAATGCTTTACCTGCTCAAGCCTCTGTTAACTAGTGGGCCCTTCCTTCCTGTTCTTCATGGTGCTTTGGAAGGTCTCAATTTGCCTAGAAATCTTCAGAGGTGTTTCAAGATATCGAAGTTCGATTTACTCCTGCCTGGGAAAGTCGTTCCGCCCACCTAGAGGGAGGAGCAGAACAGCTCACCTAGCAGAGGCTCTCTAGAGCAAGGCATATTAAGAAAATCCAGAACAAAGCAAAGATGTGTGAGCATGGGCCAAGTCCATGCTCAACATGGCCCTCAGTGCTCAGTGTTTTCCTGGGCTTGTTAGTGGAAAGAAGTCCACAGGGAAACACTGTCGCGCTCTAACACACCGTGTACCATCCTGATTTACAAACTACAAATGACACCACAGCAGAAGCCTGGTAGAATCTCACTCTGTCCCCAACTCTGTATGAGAGCTCTCCATGTGTAACGTTTTCCTCTCCTTAGAGGTTATTATAGTCTTATTTTCTCGTTGCATGCCAGTGGGAGGTGGCCTGTACCCCTGATCAATAATCCCTATTACTCTTAGGAAGGCCTCCAGTTTCCAGTCCTCAAATCCCACAGAAATTATCCAGAACGCTCCCAAAAGCAGCACCTTGAGTTGTTGACTGCCTACAGGCACCGTTTCCAATGTTGTGGGATCCCGGGCTGCCTAAGCCTTGGCCTGCTGGTGTCTGTTTGCTTCTCTGAATCACAGCATTGACCACAGGAGGTGACAAATGCCCTGCCTGGAAAGGCTGAGCCCTGAGATGACCCTGATACCAGCACCAGAGCTGATTAATCAGTGATCTACAGACTTGAAGACTTGCGTGTAGTATAGTGATTTTCACATTGCTCTTACAAAGATACCTCATAGAAACAAATGGGCATAGGAAGTAGCCTGAATTTGGCTTTTGTTTTCAAGGGAATCACAGGCCTTGGCAGGGACAGGAAAGGAGTTAACTGTATGAGCATGCGCAGAACTCTATGCGCATGCTTGAGCTGGTGTTCACAGGGGTAGAAGCCCCGCTTTGGTTACTCAGTGCAGAGTCAGATCAGGAACAACGGTGTGAAAGTGAGTACAGATACATCAAAGGGCTGCCCTTCCTCATCGTCCACCAGCACAGCCCTACCCCTTAAAACCCCTCTCCTCCTGCAGTCTTCAGCAAACACAAGAAGCTAAGGAGTGAGCACATAAAAACGAGGTCAAGTGGAGGACATTTTAGATTCAAGACGGAGATAGAGGTGTAGATAGAGAACTGGAGTAAGGATCCAGGAAAGTTCTCAGAAATGGGGTTCTGAGGTAGGTAAAGGTCAGGAAGGCTTGCTGGAGGGAGCTGCGGGGTCTTCGTGGGCCCGTGGGTGCTGGAGGTCAGAGAGGAGCAGGAGCATTGCCAAAGGAAGGCCCGGGAGAGCCAGAGAAACTCAACCTTTTACCTTTACTGTTTTGCTTAGTAGTCAAGCGTCTGTTGCTTAACTGGTCAGGGTAACCGCACACTTCCCAGAGTTTAATTTGCCTTTCCTAAAAGGGTGATGGTGAACCTTGGAGATCTGGCGAAGCTGAGTTACGGAGCTGCCAGCGGTAAGAAAGCTCTAGGACAGCAATGCGTGGGCCGTTCCCGGCTCAGACTTTGCAACAGCCTTGCCTTGTATGGTTTCGGAGGACTGGAGATCCTTCTGTCCCGTGTGCCTCCGGTCTAAATGCCTCTTCAGCCTAAGCCATGCATCCCATTAAAGTGCCTGTCATGGGCCACTCCAAAAGGAGCTCAGACAGAGCTCCGGAGCGGGGGAGCTGCACAGAGGATGCGGCTTGCTCTCCCGGGAAGCACTTGACTTTCTGCTCTAACTCAGGGTCTTCTCTGCATGTCCCAAGCATTCTCCTGTCCTCCTGTCGGGGTCAAGGTGGGGTGTCCTTCAGTGAGTTAGCAAAGGAGCAAATTGCCTCCCTCCTTCATTAACAATCTTAGGAACCTGAAATTTCTCAGCCGACATTGTAGTTAAAGCGTTTCACCGAGCTGTGGAAAGGAGGGTCTTGATTTTGCTTGTTTTCATTATTCATGAAATGGCTTAATTCGGGGAGGCCTGATGTTCAGAGGACACGGCTCCCCTCCAACATGGCAGAGCTCAGGCTGTGGTGTGTGTGTGTGTGTGTGTGTGTGTGTGTGTGTGTGTGAGCTGAAGATGTCACCCACAGTAAACATGAGCTGCAAGGCGACAGGAGTCAGGTGGGGGTGGATGCCGAGGGACGAAGGCAAGGGTGCATTCGATTGTGTTTACACGACTCATTCACAGCACAGCAGGCAGTATTCACACCACAAGACTCACCCTAACATAGATAATTTGATTTTCAACCTGGTTAGCATGCATTCAGACATAGCAATACATGAAAATATATGCTTTAGCGGTGCATGCTAAGCAAGGTTGCACACTTTAAGTCAGAATTTATTAGAGGTGAGTGTTGAAGTTGGTGATCGTGGAAGTCCTAAAATTTTCAGTTCAACACATGACACGTGTGTTGAAATAAAGGAAAAAAAAATCCCTACAACTTAACTTTAGCTCTCTTGCCTGAGATACACACACACACACACACACACACACACAATCAATTTGTTTCCTTTTGACTTTTTTATGATTTAAAAAGATTTAAAGCAAAATGAGAACATAGTCCTATCCCACATGATAAAAATGTCACTACTACAGCTAAACAGGAGACTGTAAAATACCTAGCTAGTTGCTGGGCGGAGGGAGAGGGGCGGGGCAGGTGGTCAACAAAACCAATCTAAAAGCCCTGAGGTGGTTTCCCACTTGTGACAGACACAGCAGCCCTCTGGTGTGTTGCTTCTGCCTTCTGACCATTAGGACTAAATTGAATAAAGTGTAGGCGCCCGTCTACTTGTATCAGAGCTTAGATAGGTTAGAATCAGAGCTTTCCCAGGACAGGTAAAGCACGCTCAGGTCTCCACCCAGCCCTTGCCCCTTCGGCCCTGCAGGCGACAGGCTTGCTAGCTAATAGAACGTGTGACAGATGAACCCCCGTGCCATTCGCCTCCTCGTGGCCTAGCCTCCTCACCCTTCATGGGATTACTCAGTGCTCTAGATTCATTTCTGCTGTTATGACAAACACTAACAAAAGAGCAACTTTGGGGAGACAGGGGCTATTGGAATTAATAAAAAATAAATTTTATTAGCTCTTATGTATGAGAGCCAGAGCTGTATATAGACCCATGCAGTATATATAAAATAAATTTGTTTCCCTCTGAACTTTTAAGTCTTTGAAGAAAGGCATTGAAGATGTCAATACTTGTGAATCAGCAGGATGAACAGAGTAAACATGGGCATCATACAAAAACAATCTACAGATCCAATACAATCCCCATCAAAAGTTGTGTACAATTTTTACAAACATTGAAAGAATGATAATCAACTTCATATGGAAAAACAAAAACCACAGGATAGCTGAAAGTAATCCTGTGCTATAAGAATACTTCCAATGGTATCATCATCCCTGATTTCAAGCTGTACTATAGAGCTATAACAATAAAAACTGCATGGTATTGGAATAAAAAAGACAGGATGATCAATGGAACTGAATTGAAAATATCTTCACCAATCTATACCTGGTAGAGAACTGATACCCAAACTATATAAAGAATGAGAGAAATTAGACACCAACAGCCTCAATACCCCAATTTAAAAATGGTATATAAAACTAAACAGAATTGTCAACAGAGGACTCTATAACGGCTGAGAAGCACTTAATGAAATGTTCAAAATCCTTAGTCACCAAGAAAATGCAAGTCAAAACAACTCTGAGGTTCCATCTTACACCTGACAGAATGGCTAAAATCAAAACCTCAAGTGACAGCGCATGCTGTCCTCATGGTAAGGATGTAGAGCAAGGGGGACACGCCCCACTGCTGGAGGGAGTGCAAACTCGTACAACCACTGTGAAAATCAATTTGGCAGTGTTTTTCAGAAAATTAAGAATAGCTCACCTCAGGGCTGGAAAGATGGCTCGGTGGTTAAGATCACTGACTGTTCTTCCAGAGGCCCTGAGTTCAACTCCCAGCAACCACATGGTGGCTCACAACCATCTGTAATGGGGATCGGATGCCCTCTTCTAGTGTATCTGAAGACAGTGTCAGTGTACCCACATACATGAAATAAATAAGTCTTAAAAAAATAAAGAATAATAGTTCTACCTCAAGACACCGCTGTACCACTCCTGGTATATATACCCAAAATATGCTCCATCACACCACAAAGGACACCTTATCAATTATGTCCATAGCAGCTTTATTCATAATAGCCAGAATCTGGAAACAACCTAGAAACCATCAGCTTTATTCATAATAGCCAGAATTTGGAAACAACCATGTCCCTCAACTGAACAATGGAAAAGAAAAATGTGGTATATTTATTTGCACAGTGGAGTATCACTAAGCTGTTAAAAACAATGACACCATGAACTTTTCAAGCAAATGGATGGAACTAGAAAAGGTCATCCTAAGTGAGGTAACCCAGACCCTGAAAGACACACATGGTACATATTCACTTGTAAGTTGGTATTAGCCATTAAGTACAGGAGAGCCAAGCTACGATCCACAGGCCCCAGAAAAGCTAAGTAACAAGGAAGGCCCAAGGGAGGATGCTTGAATCTCACTGCAAAAGGGAGATAAAATAGACATTGGGAGGGGAGGGAGGGAAGGAGCTGGGTGGGAGAGGGGTGGTGAGGGAAATGAGGAATCAAGTGCGGGGAAGATGGAAGCAAAGAGAAGGGACAGGCAGGGGGTGTCTCTAGGGTGAACTAGAAACAGGACAATGGAAACTCCCGAGTCTGTAAGTGTGACCGACCCTAGCTAAGAGCCCCAGGATTAGGGCATGTAGAGACTGAAATGGTTACCTCCTACAACCAGGCAAGACGGTCTTTCTTTTAAAAAAAAAAATTAGAAATTTATTCTGTTTAATCCACAAGCTTTATATCTAATCTACAAGCTTTATATCGCTTAAAAAAATAAAATAAAATAAAACAAGTGAAACCAAGACACCGCTCAGGCCCTTCCAGCCCGCCAAACACATGAGCTCTTCAGTTGTGGGTGCCGATTGGAAGAGTAAGGAAATATATGAATAGGAGCCACCACGGTCCATATAACAAATGTTTATAACTGGAAGGGTGGCCTGGGTCTGGTAAATCACCTTTACAAGAGAGGAAGGGAAGGGAGAAGGAAACACAACAACACAACCTGGAGGAGAAAGCCCAGAGTTCCAGATCAGCTTAGGAACCGTCACTCAGGGCAGCCCTGCAGCTCTAGAGCTGGGATCCTGCCACACTGCAGACTCCACGGGCAACAGAGAAAACACCTATGTACTCACTCACTCGCCCACTCGCCCACTCGCCCACTCACCCACTCACTCACCCACCCACCCACTCACTCACTCACTCACTCACCCACCCACCCACTCACTCACTCACCCACCCACCCACTCTCACTCACCCACCCACCGACTCACTCACTCACTCACTCACTCACCCACCCACCCACTCACTCACTCACCCACCCACTCACTCACTCACTCACCCACCCACCGACTCACTCACTCACTCACTCACTCACCCACTCACCCACCCACTCACTCACTCACCCACCCACCGACTCACTCACTCACTCACTCACTCACCCACCCACCCACTCACTCACTCACTCACTCACTCACCCACTCACTCACTCACCCACTCACTCACCCACTCACCCACCCACCCACTCACTCACCCACCCACCCACTCACTCACTCACCTATGCACGCACTCACTCACCCACTCACTCACTCACTCACTCGCCCACTCACCTACCCACCCACTCACCCACTCACCCACTCACTCACTCACTCACTCTCTCACTCACCCACTCACTCACTCACTCACCCACTCACTCACCCACTCACTCACCCACTCACTCACCCACCCACCCACCCACTCACTCACTCACCCACTCACCCACCCACCCACTCACTCACTCACTCACTCACTCACTCACTCTCATTTACTCACCCACTCATTCACTCTCTCACTCACTCACTCACTCACTCACTCGAACCTTTGTGGTACTTCAACAGTGGCCTCACTTCTGGGCAAGCTTACAAACCCGTACAAGGTTGCAAGCATGATTTATGTGGGTGAGGCAAAAGGAACCACAAAAATTCTAACAATATTTAACCCCCTTTTTAAAAAATTAGATATTTGCTTTATTTACATTTCAAATGTTAACCCCTTTCCACATTACCCTGCCAAGAAACCCCTATCCTACCCTCCCTTCCTCTGCTCACTCCCCCCAACAATTTCCTGACCTTCATTTCCCCATTCTGGGGAATCCAGCCTTCACAAGACCAATGGACTCTCCTCTCATTGATGTCTGAAAATGTCATCCTCTGCTACATATGTAGCTGGAGTCGTGGGTCCCTCCATGTGTACTCTTCAGTTGATGGTTTAGTCCCTGGGCGCTCTGGGGGGTACTGGTTGGTACATATTGTTGTTCCTCCTGCAGGGCTGCAAACCTCTTCAGCTCCTTGGGTCCTCTCTCCAGCTGCTCCATTGGGGACCCTATTCTCATTCTATTGGTTAGCTGTTTTGATCCACTTTCCATTAAAGATCAAAGTATCCACACTTTGATCTTCCTTCATCTTGAGCTTCATGTGGTCTGTGAGTTGTATCTTGGGTATTCTGAACTTTTGGGCTAATATCCACTTATCAGAAATTGCATACTATGTGTGTTCTTTTGTGGTTGGGTTACCTCACTCAGGATGATAGTTCTAGCTCAATCCATTTGCCTAAGAACTTCATGAAATCATTTTTTTTAATAGCTGAGTAGTACTCCATTGTGTAAATATACCACATTTTCTGTATTCATTCCTGCGTTGAGGAACATCTGGGTTCTTTCCAGCTTCTGTCTATTATAACTAAGGCTGCTATGAACATAATGGAGCATGTGTCCTTATAACATGTTGGAGCATATTCTGGGTATATGACCAGGAGTAGTATAGCTATGTCTGGTTTTCTGAAGAACCACCAATCTGATTTCCAGAATGCCTTTTACCTGCTTGTAATCCCACCAGCAATAGAGGAGTGCTCCTCTTTCTCCACATCCTCTCCAGCATTTGCTGTCTCCTGAGTTTTTGATCTTGGCCATTCTGACTGGTGTGAGGTGGAATCTCAGGGTTGTTTTGATTGCATTTCCCTGATGATTAAGGATGTTGAACATTTCTTTAGGTGTTTCTCAGCCATCTGGTATTCCTCAGTTGAGAATTCTTGGTTTATCTCTGTATCCTATTATTTAATAGTGTTATTTGGTGCTCTGGAGTCTAACTTCTTGAGTTCTTTGTATATATTGGATATTAGCTCTCTATTGTATGTAGGATTGGTAAAGATCTCTTCCCAATCTGCTGGTTCCCATTTTGTCCTATTGACAGTGTCCTTTGCCTTACAGAAGCTTTGCAATTTTATGAGGTCCCATTTGTCAATTCTTGATCTTAGACCATAAGCTATTAGTGTTCTATTCAGGAAATTTTCCCCTGTACCCATGTGCTCCAGTTTCTTCCCCAATTTCTCTTCTATTAGATTCAGTGTATCTGTCAAACCTCCTATTTTAACAAAAGAGATTTTTTTTGTTTAAAGTATTACACTCTAAATGTCAATGGAAGAATGACACTAATACACCATGTACACCTCTGTTTTTTTTCCTTTGAATGTCTTTTTTTAAAGTTTTTTTAAAATTTTTTATTGGATATATTCTATATTTACATTTCATTTCCCTTTTCATGGTTTCCCACCCCCTTCCCCAAGGTCCCACGTGCCCTTTTCCCTCCCCTGTTCCCCCATCCACCCCTTTCTACTTCCCTGTTCTGGTATTCCCCTACACTGATGCTTTGATCCTTTCCAGCACCAGTGTCCACTCCTTTCTTCTTGTAGGATATCATTTGGTATGTGAATTGTGTCTTTGGTGTCCCAAGATTCTAGGCTAATATCCACTTATCAGTGAGTACATACCATGGGTATTCTTTTGAGACTGGGTCACCTCACTTAGTATGATGCTCTCCAGCTCCATCCATTTCTCTAAGAATTTCATGAATTCATTGTTTCTAATGGCTGAATAGTACTCCATTGTATATATATACCACATTTTTTGTATCCATTCCTCCATTGAGGGACATCTGGGTTCTTTCCAGCTTCTAGCTATTATAAATAAGGCTGCTATGAACATAGTAGAACATGTATCCTTATTGCATGCTGGGGAATCTTCTGGGTATATGCCCAGGAGTGGTATGGCACTGCGGACGGACGGCGGCTGGGGTCAGGTACGTGGACAGAGACCTAGCCTAGCTTGCGCCCAGAGCCAGAGCAGTCTTGGCAGCTGTCGCCGACTGCTGGGGGCCAGCTCTCTGGGATTGCAGTGAGGCTGCCATCTTGCCTCGGGTCACTGAGGAAGGCCGGCGGCTGGGGCCAGGTGCATGGACAGAGACCTAGCCTAGCATCGACTACCCCGTTAGGCTCTTGCTTGCGCCCAGAGCCAGAGCAGCTTGGCTGGAGGTCTGTGCACCAATAGCTTGGCGGTGCACGCAGGGCCATGTACACCTTTGTAATGTCAATCCATGGCCCCTCTTTTAAACATGGTGAACTTAAACCTAAGCAATTATTACAACAAATGTTATAGTCTAAAGCTCAAACACATTTGAGCAATTTTGAAATTGAATTGAGTACAAACCAAATAAAATTTACAACATAGCAAACATGTTGGCCTAGGACTGTGGGGACACTTGATCCTTCTGCATGGATCACAAGGTCTTCTCCTCAAGGTGCCTTTCTAAGTCATCAAGGTTGTCATTCTCAGATTCACTCTCAGTCTCCTTCCGGGCCTCTGGTGCTGCTACAGGCTCTTCTGTGCTGATGTGGTGGAGATGATAGCAGCAGAAACAGTTGCCGGGGCTGCATGAGCTGGGGTGACTACGGCCACAGCCTTCTCCTTCGTGTGTGTGTGTGTGTGTGTGTGTGTGTGTGTGTGTGCGCTTCTGTGTTTCTTATTCTTCCCATCCTTCTTGTGTTTCTCCTCCTCCTCCTCCTCCTCCTCCTCCTCCTCCTCCTCCTCCTCCTCCTCCTCCTCCTAATAGCAAAAGCAGAAGCTGTCTCTGACTTTGTTGCCTGCCTTTGGATCTCCTGTCCCAAACTGGACTGCCTCCTCTATGGTCAATAGAAGAAGATGCCTATAGTCCTACTGCAACTTGCTAGGCTAAGGCAGGTTTATATCCATGGGAGGCCTCCCCTTCTCTGAGGGAAAAGGAGATGGAGGAGAGGAATGGACTAGGAGTAAAGGAGGAACTGGAAACTGCAATAGGGCTACTAATTAATTAATTTGTTAATTAGTTAGTGACAACTGAATCAGCTAGACATATAGCAATCAAGAGCCAGTGAAATGGCTTAGTGGGATCACACATTTATCACTGAGCCTGACTATTTGAGTTTGACTCCCAGAATCTACAAGGAGAAAGAAGAACCCAACTTCCTCTAGCTATCCTCTGATCTTCACAAGTATTTTATGACATACCAACATGCAAAGAAAGAGAGGGAGAATAAATAAATAAATGAATAAATGAAAAAATAGACGAGTTGGCTCAGTGATTAAGAGTGCTTGTTGCCCTTGTAGATGACTAAGTTTGGTTCCTAGCTCCCACATCAGGAAATTAACAACCTTCTCTAAGTCCAGATCCAGGGAATCCTGCATTCTCTTCTGGCAATCTCTCTCTCTCTCTCTCTCTCTCTCTCTCTCTCTCTCTCAATCTCTCTCTCCCTCTCCATCCTCTCACTTTCCCTCACATATATACATAAGAAAAATTATAAAATTAAAATCTGAAAAACACAGCAACAAAACAACATGACAGTCTTCCACAACCACGCTCACCAACTTGGTCTAGATAATTTCTCATTGAGACTCTCTTCCCTGATTTTTCTAGGTTGTGCCAAGTTGACATTTAAAAGTAACCTGAACAGTCAATATGGATGATTCCTTGGCGGTGAGGAAATACAATAGAAAGCACTGATCTCGGAGGGTTTGGCTCTTGAATATTACAGTGACCTTCTGAGCCTAGTTATGGCTTCCAAGGGACTTCCAAAGCTAAGAGCTGACTGACTTGTCTTTTTATTAGTGATAGACAGACAAATTACTTTGCCAACTATTTTGGCTAGAGTCTTGATCCAGTCATATTCTACAAGATAAGGACAATTTCTTAGTTGGTTCAGACAACTAGGACACAGGAAACTTCACAAGGAGTGGAAGGAAGACAGACTGAGGAGAAGCCAGTCACCTCGCCTCAGACTTTACACTGTTCTATTGTCTTCAAATCATAAATCAGCAAAGGACTTTTGATTACAGAGTTCTGAGAAGTTAGAAGTAATGGGTCAGGAAGTCTCTCAAGGAGCCAGGCTCATCACCAGATTTGACAAGAACCCAGTTACGGCCTCAATCCTCTCATCTCTATGAGGCCCACAGAGGACCTGTGGGAGAGAGTGTTTCTATTATATGAGAAGAGCTGTATGAAACAGTAGTTTCTAAAACAAGTGTGAAACCAGTACTTTAGGAGCAAGATGTCATGCAGTCTTTAAAGATGAATTAGCTCCTACACTAATCTAGTGGTGTAGTACTCCTACACAGTCTAGTGGTGGATGATCATAGTGGTTCCCCAGTGAGTCAGGGAACCAGAGTGGATGCAGACTCTTAGCCCCTACTGCTTGAATTCACTCCTGCCTGGACCACTCACAAAGATGTCAGGGGTTAGGCAACTCTCTCCATATCAGATTCTTCACCTATGAGGAAAATATATTCCTTTTAGGGTTAAAGTTTAGAAACAGTAATTGTTAGAAAGCAGTGCGATGCTAAACACTCATTAAAAACTTTAATTCAGTGTCACATTCTGCCTTGATAAAAAAAAAAAATCCCCAGGCCAGAAACCAAAGATGACAATAATTCCTTCCTTAACGCTTTATTATTCATGAACAACTGTAAGAACCAGACTCTAGAATTTCTTCAAGCATCTTCCTACCAAACAACCTGAGGTTCTCCAGGAGCACATTCTGCTTCTGAGAGACAAGGCCCATGCATTGGGCTGGAGCAGGCTGCTTGCCTCATGCCACAGTGCTGCTTGTGTTTGATGACTGTTTTGATTAGGCTGGCATTGGTGACAATTAAAGAATTAAAGAAGCAAAGACCTAACAGCTCCTAGCCCAAAGGGCACCACAAATGCCGTACACAAACCAATATAAAATGGCACACACTTCATACCCTGTTCTTTTCTCTCAGGCTTTCTCTGTATGCCGAGCTGTCCCTAGACAAAGCAGAGAA
Source organism: Apodemus agrarius (assembly GCA_964023405.1). Lineage (NCBI taxonomy): Eukaryota > Metazoa > Chordata > Mammalia > Rodentia > Muridae > Apodemus > Apodemus agrarius. The sequence continues at coordinate 90,917,667 of OZ030016.1, forward strand.
CTGCTCTGTGGAAAATGATGGTCGCCATGGTGCTTCCGACAGAATGCATTCATTTTCCTGGAACGGAGTGCCAACTAGGCCCAGCCACCTTCTGCTCCTGGAGAATGATTGCCTCAACCCAGTACTCAAGAGACCAGTGGTGAGTCCATGTTCACTGGGGTCTGGGCTGAGCTCCTGCAGCCGTCCCCCCAAGCCCTGGAAACCTTGGCAGGCATCAGTTCCGAGCCTGCATGTCCCCACCGATGTGGAAATTGTCACGTGTTACGATGCCTTAAGTGTATTGTTGAAGCTTTCATCAAAGTATAGCGCGCTCCCACCTCATGCTAAGTAAAGCAGCTGGTAAATGTTCCGCTGTGCTGCAGATGGATTGGCGGTGGCAGGCCCAGAGCTCGCCACCTCTACTTAAACAGGTGTTTGACTCTGTATTTTCCAGGTGGCCAGAAGGAGCCTGATTATTCAGTGAGAGTAGAAGCCATGCGGGATAGGAATAGCTCTCCAGCATTGGCAAGAGGGAGCAGCCAGCTACTTGGCTTCAATCCATCTGTTCACAAGACATGATCTTAAAGCCAGAACTTTTCCACAAGAGACTTCCTACTTACTTTGAATTTTAATGGTCAGGTCAGCAAGGGCATGGTGGCGCCAACTCCCATGCTTTGTCAAGAGCTGCCTTGTTGCCCGGGGAAGAGGGGGTTGGTTGGCTAGCTAGGTTACAAGAGTCAGAGGCCATTGGAGTTTCCAGCCAAGGTATTGCTGCTTCATCAGCCCAGCTGCCAGGTGGAACCTGAGAAGATACAGTTGCCACACCATGTTATATTTCTCCACAGCCATGGGCCTACCTTCAAGAGGGAGATCCTCGGTAGTCACTGGGAAATGACAGGCACCAGCAACAGCTAGCCACGAAATCACAATGCAAAAATAAACAGCTGTTCACCGGAAGGCACACAAGCATCTTTTAGCAGCAAAAAGATTCACAAGTAAGATTTCCAGGCAATCAGGGTAAGGGAGACTGGAACCACCTGTCTATTTCAGGATTGCCTGAGATGAGTCCAAACCAGTCTGAGACACTCAGAACATCTTAATCGAAAAACATTAAAAGAAAATAGCACTCTGGCAAGAGAAAATGTATTTACGAGTAGAAATAAGCTAAAAATCAAAAAGTCCCTGGCAAGGATTCTTCAAGCAAGAAGAAGCTTGAGAAAACCAGTTCATTTTCTTCACAGCTCATGGTCTATAAATCCCAGAGGAACCCCTGAGCATTTAAGAGTATGGGGGCCTCCTCACTCATACACAGGATGGGTGGGTGGGCAAGGAATACGCAGCTCTCAAGTCTTTTTCAAGGGCTTGGAGTAAACTGAGTAAATCTATCATGACTTACAAATGGGAGAGAAGAGAGGAGACAGGCCTTCTCATGGGGCTGCCTGCCCCCAAACTGGTGCTGTGGGTGCCCCTGCCTTTCCCTGGCTCCCGTGACACAGCAGACTGGAGGGGACAGGAAGACAGCTGTCAGATTTCACATGGCACTCACTCTTGGCAAAGAGACAAGTCTAGCTTTGGCCAAACCCTTGTCATGATCCCGTCAGTCCCACAGTGGTGGGGCCTCTGCTGGCTAGTGGCAGGTCACAGGAGTGTGGGAGCTCCTCTGACCCCCGCATCTGAGTCCCTAAATCATGAAGCTTTCCCTCCAGAAAAGCCTGTCTGAGGAATTTCTTGTGCCGGGTCTGTTTATACAAAGAAGAAATGTTGCTGGGATCATAGGCAGGTGTCTTCCTGCTCTTATTTATTTACAATTCATAGCCTAAGTTGCTTAGACATGGATTAAAGAATAATAAAACCGTATATATTCATATAAACAGTTGGTCTTGTTTCTACATCAGCACTCTTGAAATTTGGGTCTAGACGACTTCTTTGGGGGCACTCCTCTGTGGCAGTGTAGGACGTTCACTACCGCCACTGCAGCTTCTGCTCAGTGGATGAACGGTGCACCGCCACCTTCAGTGTAGCAGCGAGAATGGCCCCAGCCAATGCCAAATGTATGTGGAGAGGGGAGATGTCCAAATACCCTCTGGCTGAAAAATTGCTTTATATATAATGTAGAAATATGTATGACTGTGTCAAAAATTGTAGAAAGAAATGGTAGATCTAGTTGAACTTAGTCTAAGCAAGTTCCCAGTATGAGGACCTGGTGTGGGAACTTTCAGTCCTGGACTTGTCGAAATTCTTGAGCACTTTCTAGAAGCTCAGCTCCACGCCCTGGTTCAGAACAGATTCCATTTCACCATATATCCTTTTAAAGAAGGACAGACCACATGTTGGGAACCAGGAGGAAGACAATCCTGGTCAGTGAACCACTATTATTATCTGTTATCAAAGCAAAAAGTAAATACAAGTAAAACTAGAGAAATGATTCGGGAAAATAAGATATTTAAAATTGAACAAAGGCCAAAGGAATGCAAACTAGTTCATTAATATAAAGCATTGATATCTAGATTCTCCAAAGCTTCAGTGTCCTGTGCATGGTCACCAGTCCCATGCTCTTCACTGAAGTCACATTATGTCTGTTTGACGCCAAACTCAACCTGGGAAAGTCTGCTGTGGTGTCAAGCGTATACAAGTCACTGTCTCTGCCATCCTTCCATTGGTCTTACCTGCCACCCACATCAACAGCAGGGCAATGCGTTTAAGGCAAAGACTGCTGCCTTGGGCCATAAAGTTCTTTCTAGTTGCTAGCCCTTTCTAAAATTACCATTTGTGATTGTTTTGGTTGTTGTTGTTGTTTTGTTTTGTTTTGTTTTGTTTTGTTTTGTTTTGTTTTGCTTTGCTTTGCTTTTCATTTCACACAGACTTTTTTCATCAAGGACTGACCTTCTGGGTGGGTTTGGTACTGTACCTTGTTGAACATTGACTGAAGTAAGGTAAGAGCTGTCGAGACCTTTAGTGCCTAGAAGTATCGATTGTTTACAGATTTGAAACCCGGCCAGTCACATCCATGAAGATAACCATTGATGCTCCCATCCGAGCCCTGAACCTGTGCTCTTCTCTATCTCTCAGCCTTTGCACTTGAGAGGGCAGCAGGGAGCAGACCTATGGAGTAGGCACAGGGAAGTTTCTTTTCTGAGCTGGTACCAGGGCTAGGGAGTAACACTTTGGGACAAAGCCTGGGTCCTTTGTTTGTTTGCTTGTTTGCTTGTTTTAGTTTTTTTTTTCTTGTATTTTTTTCAGATTAGTAAATCCCCAGGAAAGGAAGACTGCGAAACTGGCGTGGCGGAGCACATGCAGGAGAAGGCAGCGGCTACAGGGCTTGTTTCAAATGTGTAGGGCCATGAGTTTTATTCCTACTCAGAACTGTGCCTCACAGGGAAGAACAAAAGCAGGAGATATGGGGAGACTGGTGCTCTGGCAAGCCACCTCCAAGTCCATCCCTTAGTTCTAGGAGACAAATGAAGGTCTCCCTTGAGTCTTTCTACTGCATCACTTTCATGTGAAGGTTTGACAAACGATGTCAGGGAAGGGTACAAGGACGTGATTAAAACCAGCCCTTACAAAAGCAGGGTAACTCTTTTGGGCTTGGGTCACCTTCATTTCTCTGACTCTGTTATGAACCCTCAACCCCACCACTGCCCTGACCATTCCCGAATGTTTGATGCTTTTCACATATCAACACTATCTGCTCGCCTGTCTCCCTCTATCCTCCCCTAATACATGAGTTTGTTTGGGGAGGCTGCTTCTAAACAATAGGATTGCACCAATGGGCTGGTAAGGGAAGCATTTGTTTAGTGTGCTAAAATGCTCATCTACTTGCTACAGTGGTGCTACTTCCCAGCACGGATCACACCACAAGAACTTATCCCAAAATCTCTCACAAGGAACCGATGCTATTGGTGAAATCACCTGGGGATCCCGTTAAATACAGAGTGTCTGTCCTTAAAGGAGTCAAACAAGCTGAGAATTCCTTCAAGCAAAGGCGTCCTAGTCTAAAGGGAGCAGTCAGGCTCTCAGGGGAGCTAAGGAAACTGCAGGCCTTCTTCATTCTGTGCCCCCCACCCCCGGCTGCTTCTGCTGTACAGGCAAGGCGAGGTGCGGGTGCAGCTCTGCTGACCTCTGATTGCAAGGCTTCGCCCTTGCTTTGGCTGCCTGCTTCATCAAAGTACAATGGAGGTGGTGACCTGTAAAAAGAACCAGCCCCATCAATCAAAAAATGCAGGGCTCAAAAAACACTCCCCCACACTAATGGCTCATCCTAACCAGGCCAAGTCAGAGAACTGTAGTCACACGAGTTTCTGTCTACAAAGAGGCCTCAGATGAAGTGAGAAATATCAGAAGGCATTGAGAATGGCAAGGAAATGAGTGATGGTGAGAAATAGCAATTCAGGACTCGGTCTCAATCTCGCCTGCATTCCTCAGAGCTATTGGGAAATGTCACCCCGCACACTGGTAAAGATGAGTCTCCACTTCCCTCCGCCGCACTCATAGCAGGAAATAATTCACCGAAGTACCAGTGAGGTGCTCAGGGGAAGACAGGACATGACCGCTTATGGTGTATAAACAGGTTATGAAAATGCAATTAGAAATCCAGGTCTAACATAATAAATGATTTAATTTCACATAAATGTGTGGCTTTTCAGAAATCTAGTCTTTCCTCCATTTCATCCTGGATAAAGTGAGATATGAGCTACTGTTAATAAAGCTTTCCTTGTTTGTTTCTTTTTAATCGGTTGGTCTTTGAAGACCATTACTCTCAAGTCCCACCAGCATTTGCTACTTGGAATAAACCTGGGGAGTCATTCTAGCCTAAGCCACAGCTGGGGTTAGCATACAGATTGTTAATACTTGCCAAGGAATATGTTTTTTTTAAAGTGGCTCCTATATGCTTTTCCCTATCTACAGCCATTTTTTAAAACATGAGCTATCTTAAAACTAACAGTTATTATTGGTGGCAATATTATGTCTCAATACATGTTCAATAAGCCTATGTAGGGAGAATGGGAAGGTCAAGGGGATTCCTTTACAGAGTGGACAGAAGGAAATGTTTACTCCATGAAGGCATTAAGACCAAGGAGCTATGTGTCTCTTCTGGGATGGAGGATGCCTGGTATCAACAGTGCTGTGTGCGAAGTCCTGAAGAGCGAGACAGGTAGCATTGCTGAGACTCGCTTGTTGACAATGACAGCTGTCAGTCATACAAACATCTATTAAATTCTCTGAAGACACAGGAAACACTGGGTGTAAAACTGCACATGGCCTGGAATGCCACACAGTAACAATATGTGGACCATGACCCATCTGCACAAAAAACCGACAGCATGGCATGCATCAGAATGAGGCTCACAAAGGAAAATCCAAAGAAATCCTTAGGATGAACTCTTGGGAAGTGCAAAAATGAGCTTGGTGTTACCTCTCCAGTCTCTGACCTTTTGCTTTTCATTTTTAAAAATCTGTCCTTCAAGGGGGCTGAAAAGCAATTTTCATGCTATGGCTCTAAATATCAGTTTATCCCTCTGACAGGGTTCTGGGCATGCCCAGTAGGGATGATTTAACACTGCATTGATGGCTTGCAACAGAACAACGTCATGAGGAAAGGTAGTGTGCCACAGCTAATGGGCTCTTGTTTCAAAGGGACGCTGTGTGTACATTACCAGTGTGTGGAGAAGGTGCGGAAAGGCCCAGGCAGCCATTAGGAATGGAACGTTGCTGATGATGAAGAGGCACTTTGCTGGTGAGGGAATGGTGGGAGAGAGAAGGCTTATCTGTCTTTTTGATTAGAAATGCATGCTTCCTTTCATCATCTGGGCTGAAAAATTGGCTTCTGCTCTTGGTTTATGAAACCATTTTTCTTTTTCCTTTCTTCCCAGGTTTGCAAACTGCTTAATAAATTAGTTACTGTGAGGTGTATGGGTGCCACAATAACCTTAGAGGCTTTTCCCAAATGCATCCTTAATATTTTATAAGTATTTAAATAGATTTATTCAATTTGAAGTGGCTGATTTATTGATGTTGGCATTCTGGCACGAAGCAGGGGTTCTATGCAGATTTAATTGATCAAAAGAAACACTGAAGAGGTGTTTAGGATGCATTGAAAGGTTTTAGGAAATCAGAGCAAAATGTTTGGGATAACTAATTGAACAGAGGGGAGAAACATCTAAAACACAGATGCTTTAAAAGGCTGAATCAAGTCTAGGGTTACACGAGTGTTCTGATGGCTCATTCATGGACTAATGCATTTGCTCTTGCATCTGACCAGCAATACAGAGAGTATTACTGCTACATTTCTGTCATTCTCTGAAGTCCAGCATTAAAAAAAAATCTAATAGAACAAAATCATAAGTGTCTACTTAGCTTCAACAACATTTTTATTTGGAATAGCATCTAAAATGGTAACCCACCAAGACTCTTTGAAGTCTAATAAAATCCTCAAGATTGGGGGGGGGTCCATTGGGTGGTTCTCTCCAGCAAAGGTGATAAGTTCACAAGGACTTTCTAAGGAGTAACCCTAAATCAGAGGTCTGAGCAGGCTGGCAGATCAGTCAAACCAGGGGAGTCCGTTAGAATATCTACTGAGGAAGGAGTCATTTAAAGGCCACCCTGAGACACTCTTCATTCAGTCCGAGTTCAGAAAATCAGATGCCCGACTCGAGTGCCATCAAGCATTCAGACAGAATTCTTTGCTATATGTCCAGGCAATTTTTGAAAAGCTAAATTCTGTTTGATTAGACAGAAAGCCAACCTGGGGATTTAAATCAAATAATGAAGCTTCAAGAAGTCATCAGAATTAAGAAGAACACAAATCACCCATTTAAAACATGTTTTTCTTCTTCACTGGATTCTGTGTGCTAATACCTGCTGAGCATTAAATCTAAATACTCAGGTAGACAGTCCTAAAGAGAATGGAATATGCTGGAAAGTTCACAGTGATCAGTGCCTTGAGGTATAATAAATAGTGCCCCAGTGACACCTGGGAGAGTATGTTAACAATTGCAGTAATTATCCATTCTGAAGCTATTTTATAAAAATATGCTACAAAGGAAAATAAATTACCATAGTGTCTAGATGATCAGCTTACGTGCTGCCTCTCCAAGGCCTTTTCTTTTCTTTCTTGGTGTCTCTTTGACTAAGAGTTGAAAATTATACCATTTGTGTTAGAATCAAATGCAAATGGAATAATTGTCCCTTCTCTAATCAAAACACATTTGTGGATTGAAATACCACATGGGGCAATTTTCAGTTAATCATGGATGTTAATAAATATGACTCTAAGCTCATAAACAAACATTACTTCGGATAATATAATGTAGGAAATCATTGTTAAGCTTGATCAGACATGTAACAAAAACTGAACTTTGCAGAAAGTCAGTAAATTAACTCAGCAACAGAGATGAGCATCAACAATAAAGATTAGATTGGACTGCAGTGCTTAGGCACATCAGGCATTTGCATTAGGAGACGTTCAAGCTGGCTTGGCTAAAAATGAAAATATTAATATTATGTGAGTATTAGCTTCTTCAAAGAGCATAAGCTAGGGAAACAGGTTAACTACCACCAAGATCACCTAGAGCCCAAGCTGTACCAGAGCTCTAACAAACTAGGGTGCTCACACCTGATAGAGGAATGTTTGTACTCATTTTTCTTAAGTTGTAGGGTCTGCAAGCCAGTATATGAATCAGTTTGCCACCTTTCCCTCTAACCTTTCCTAATGTAATAGATGTGTTTATTTTGATAACAAAATACCTCATTTGGGAATCAAAATGTCCCAATCCCCTCCTTATAAGACCAGGGGTAGAAAGACCTGCAGAGCTGCTGAAACCAGAAAAGCTTGAGATCTTCCTCACCCCCTGCCACATATTTAAAGTAGCATCAGGGATGGAAAGATGGCTCAGTGGCTCTCTTTACTGCTGACCTGGGTTTGGTGCCCAGCAACCATACTTCCAGTCCCAGGAGATGTGACTCCATCATCTGATCTCCGAGGGCCCCAGAAACATGTATAGTACACATACATTCACAGAGGCAAACACATATATACCAACATAAATAACTCTTAAAAATAATGAGTATGCCAACATTAAACTACAAAACTGGAGCATAGGCTACACTAAACATATTTTTTTCTAAATTCACCTTTTGGTTTTTTTTAAATTGTAATGTGTTCCTCAAAAAATCACTTCACTCCCAAGAACAAGTAGGGTGCTTCCTCAAGCACTTGGGGCTCCCTAAGCCAGACCTGCTGGGCACTCTTCACCACTCTAAAAGGAACTATCTAGAAATGAAAGCACCAGCAGAAGTGTTCCAGTACCTAGACTTTAGGAAGAACATCATCTTGTCAGTTGCCGGGTTTCATCTGTGGGTCGGTGTGCAGAGCAGTCTGTACTCCACTCCCACCAAGTGTAGCTCAGAGTGCAGATCAGTGTGTACACCACACGCCAGTGCAACTGACTCTAGGTCAGTGTGCAGATCAGTCCTTGCACCAGTGCAACCCAGAGCAGTTCACTTGTGTGATCATGCATTAACTGCAGCCTCTAGCTTGACTGCAAGTGTTCACCTGGTGGAACATTCACCTGGTGGATTCCAGCAACACAGACAAATCTAAGCACTTCTCATAGGCTGTTGAAGTAACTGCATCTCTTCTCTAGCTCTCAAGTCCCAAAGCCAGAAAAGGAGAGATAACTTGCATATTAAATCAATGTCTCAGGCTTGAGAGAGGAGAGTGGAGGATACTTTTTGAGAGAGAGAGAGAGAAAGAGAGAGAGGGGGGAAAGGGAAGGGAAGGGAAGGGAAGGGAAGGGAAGGGAAGGGAAGGGAAGGGAAGGGAAGGGAAGGGAAGGGAAGGGAAGGGAAGGGAAGGGAAGAGAAGAGAAGAGAAGAGAAGAGAAGAGAAGAGAAGAGAAGAGAAGAGAAGAGAAGAGAAGAGAAGAGAAGAGAGAAGAGACTACAAGCTGCTTTGTATTTTAGCAAAGCTTCATCACTTAGTAAATACGACTGTAAGATAATGGTTGCTTCTAATTTCTGAACATGGTGCGCACAGCAGACACTGTGTCTTTGTTTCTTGTTAAATCTCTACATGCGGCTCTACATTAGGAGCTATCTTTAGTCCTCCTTTTGAGATGGGAAAAGTAAAGCTACAGAGGGTAGAAGACATGTCCTAACTAAGAATGTGGCTGGATTTGAACATGGGGGGCCTCCAGGACTATTGGTGAGGGCTGGGGAGATTACAGTCCTCAGAACAGACTAGTTCAGTGTTATGGCCACTTCCTTTGAAGTATTCCATGAGAATCAAGACTTCTAAATGTCCCGCTCCATGTTATTTGTCAAAAGACGATTACTCTTCTTAAATAGAGAATTTCTTTCAGCTTCAGGTTCCTGGGTTATTGTTTCATTTTTCTCAAACAAGGGAGAAACAGTGAGAAAAGAAATTTCCAAGAACAGCGAGAAAAGAAATTTAACTGGGCTGAACCCATTTGCCCTTCTTTCTTACCAAGCTAGGTCAAGCATTTATGAATAACCATGTTTCAAATTCTAACAATAATGAATAAACTGCACATGGGAGGCCTCAACCAGACCCTAAACTGTTACCAGACTATTGTGCTACTGATTAGCTGCAATAACATGTTCATGCCTGTCAGAGTCCATCCCTGAGTCTTTTTGATGTAACCAGAGGCCACCTAAAGCCATCTCTGAAGATGGCTGTTGGAAGACCATCAAGAAGGCAATGAACTTTCAGGGCACAGTGTCTTAAAGGAAACTATAAATGAAATAGGTCAAGGATGAGCCATGTAAGTGGCTGGGAAAAAAAATTCCCTATTTAGTTTATACAAGTTTGCTTGACTGTCTGTAAGTACTCCATATAAGGAATAGTAACTTTTCAAGCCAGCAGCCTAGACATATTTCTTGGTCTTATAATTCTCACAGTTACAGACATTCCAAGGTAGAGGGTCATTCAAACAGAACTGTAACTTCTTGTGTATGTTTATTTCCAAAGTATCTTATGCATAGTTTCCCAGTGAACTCATAAATGGAGGCTAGGGGAATGCTAGCTGGGTAATTTTTCAAGCATGCCTAGAATCAAAGCTAGAAAAGAATAGCTCTGGGCTTGTCAAGCCCAAGTGTCACAATGAAGCTGGAGCGGTCCCTAGGAGGCTCACCTAAACTTTAACGTTTATCCTGAAAATTGTATTAGTGAAGGGAGAAGGGGAAACACTGATGAGATTTAAAGACTCATCTGTGGCCTCAAGGAGAACAGCGCACATGACAAACAGCTGGGGTGATAGGGCAATGTGACAGAGAGAAGAACTAGCCAGGAAGTCACCCATCTGCACTTAGGTGTCTCTTCAAATGGCCACCCACTAGCCAGCAGCGCGGACTCATGACCATCCTTCTCTGTGAAGTAAGGTGGGCAGACCAGGATGACAACACACACTCTATAGGGCTGGCAGCTCAAAGTCAAAATTTCAAAATTTGTTTCACCGTACTTGAAGAGGAAACCATGTTACATCCTGACATGAACATTTGAAAGGCAGACATAATAAAATGGAGACAGCTTATAAGAAAACTATCATGGTTAACTGTTGCTACGTCCATGACAATGTGAGCTGTGTCATCAAAAGTATTTCCTTACAAAGGTTGGATTATCTATGAAAAATGTAGTTTGCTGGGCAAAAAATCCGAGAAATGATTTGTGTTTTTTTCCTTCTTCATTCAGCCATTATAGAAGTGATTGGAGCTTACGCTATCAGGAGGATAAAATTCCATAATTAAGAAAGAGGAAAAGAAAAAAAACATCCTCCAAGTCAGAAGCTATTCCGTGTTTAAAGGAAAGAGGGGTACAGGGTCTGCGGGGCAGAAGTTTGGGAGCTGGAGAGGAGGCTGGGGTTAGGTTTTTCTATTACAAAACCATGTCCGAGTAGACTCTGCAGATGGTGGCTGTCTGACCTATGCCAGTATCTAGTAGAGCAAGCCCTGGTGACCAGGAACAGGAATTGAATGCACAAAGCATGACTCTGCTAGAGAAGCATAGGAAGCCACTGTACAAATCGATGTGCAATAGAGCCAGGGTTGTTTCTGAACTCAGAGACTATACTAAAGACTCCCGTGAGCAAGTAAAATAGGTCTGTGTGTAAGTATAGCTCTTTATATTGGCAATGCTACAAAACAAAAGGCAAAAGAATGAGACAGTATTGTTGTATTTACATTAATTCACTTATTAACTCTAAACCCTGTCTCAAGCACCCACAGAATTCAATTCTAGCATTGATGATGGAACTATTTGGGTGTTAAAAACTGGACTAGGGGCTGGGGAACTGGATCAGCCACCGGGCACAGCACTTGCCACCCACGTTTGTGTTTGGCTTTGAGAAGTAACGTAAAGCTGGACACTGATAGAAGGTGTATGCAGTCCGTGGTACTCCTATGATATGATGGGAGGTAGAAACAGATGGACACATGCAGCTGTGAACAAGAGATCCCATCTTGAAGAAGATAGAAGGCAAGGACTGACACTCAAGTAGACTCAGAACAATTAGCAGTGAGAGGTCCCAGGGGAAGAGAGCACAAATCACAGCCGATGGCTTAGACTTTACAGATGCAAGCTTTTGCAATACGGAGTATCTTCTATGTCCCAAGGGTTGGACTGGGATTAAAGGGCATAAAGGGTACAGGGAATATATGTTGTGCACATTCAGTAAATACTACTTGTCTCTTGCCTGAAATAATGAACGAAGGACTATTTTTTTAACACTATTGAGATGAAGCCAAGGAGGATAAGTCAGTTTGCAGTGGAGAAGGTAAGGTCTGCCCATGCACAATCAGCAGAACAGGATTAAAAAATGTGTTTAGAAAGAAATGTAAAGTGGCTTTGAAGACTTGCAAAACTTGATGCCCTTCAATTTAGAGGGAGTCAACATGCAGGCTTTGTGGGTAAGATTCCCTGCAAGAAATTTTAGTAGCCCTCTACGTGTGTACAAGTTCTCTAATACACACTGAAATCTGCATGTGATAAACTATAATAAAACATCCAAGAGAGCTATGCTCTGAAATTATATGTCTGGTTTCATTTTGTGTTTGTGTCATAAATGCTTTAGCCAGGGATGGCAGAGTTACAATGTGTAGCAAAAGATGGGCTTCGGGTGGCTTTGTTTGCTATGAGTCCACGCTGAGGGTTCTACACCCCGGCAAGCCCTTCAAGTCATAGCAGCCACAGCACCTAGATTCCTCACGCCAGGAATGTCCTCTAATAACTTATTTTGTATGAATTCATTTAAAATCCAACATTCATACAGAAAGCATCTACTCCTTCGCCCACATTGCATGCTAAGTACCAGGGTAGAGAGTGTTACGTGCTTTTCCCATGACTGGAGGAGCGGTTCTAGGCTCAGTCTTAGTTACTAATGTACTCAGTAAACGACTTTGTCTCCTCTCTGCTTTCCCCCTTCCCTCTCCCTTCCCTCTTCCTTCCCTCTTCCTTTATATCTGCTCCCCCCTCAAATCCCCCCTTTCCCTCTTTCCATCTCCCTCCTCTCTTCTGCCTTCTCCTGAGACATGGAGTAAGGGTTGGGAGCATGGTGACTTTGATTGGAACATAGCCTTAAGAAAAGCCCCAGAAAACACATGGTTAAGAATCCGCCGGAGATATTTGACTCCTTTCCTCTAAGGGTGTCTGCTACCTCCGCTCACATCTCTTCAAATTGTCGACTGTATCTACTCGCGATGCTCTGAGTTGCTGAGGCCTTAAGCCGGCGGACTGTGCGGCAGGGCACGTCTATACGTTACAACCCGCACATACAGAAGTGCATACATGTGTGGGTGCCCACTGAGGCGGGATGGGAAGCAGCTGCCGTCACCTGTGAGCCAGTTCAGGCCATAGCATGGCTGGTGACAAAAGAGACCTCACCGAGGTATGCTGAAACCCCATACCTGGGCCTGTGGTCAGAGACCAGTCTGGAAAGCCAGAGGCAGGTGTCATACTGTTGGCTCAGCCAGGGTCAGACCAGTTTTGGCACGAACCATTCTGCAGCATCTCCTTCTGCAACCCTATAACCTCACAAGACCCGCGATAAGAACTCTTGGGCAGACCTGGGAGGGCGAGGCTCTAGCTGAAAGCAAGGAACCAGCAGAACCTGGAGGCAGCAGAGCTTCACCGTTCAATTAGCTGGGAGTTCACTTAGCAAACGCAGTTCTTTTTATTTGATGTACTCCTGGTGTGCCTTATGAGCTGTATTCTACTTAGGAGTATGAACTCGCCAATTATTTACCTTGCGTTATGAATCATTTATCTAGTCAATCTAATACTCTTCCCTTATGCATCTTAATACCTCAATTAACTATTATGAGTCATTTGTTATTTGTATACCAGAAAACTGTTTTCCAAGTTATTACTTATTGGTCATAATCAATTAGGGAAATTTTTAGACCATGGCTGTCTTATATAAATACACTGGTAAAGTTCAACTCCTACAAATCCTGAAAATTAAGTTGTTTTGTCACTTGGGGACTCTCATTAATCTCAACTTGTCAGCCTTGTTTATGCAGGGTATAATGGGCTGTGAGTACTTGAAATGGGATGCTGGAAGGCTTTTCCTTTTAACTCTTTGATGAAAGTAAAATTGAAACAGTTTATTAAGGTGGTAACTTTGGCCTGTTGTAATCGCTTCTCGGCCTTTTGGCTAAGATCAGGTGTGGCTTGTTGCATCTGAAGACACTGTCCTGTGGCTAGCCACCTGTCTATTCCACTTCAACACACTAGAATCCCAATGGAGATTTGTAAATATGAAGCCAGGACAAGGCAGACTGGATCTTGAACATTGTCCGTAGGTGTCCAGAGAGAGAAAACGCAGGGAAAAACCAATTTGTGTTGCCTCCCTTCCTTATCAACAGCTTCAAATGCTCCGGGTGTATCTATTCTGTGGGAATGAGAAATACCATAGTGGTCAGAAAAGGACTGAATGAACACTCAGCTGTGAAGTGCTCCTGATGGGGATCTGATAGAGCGCAGCTTTTTAAATGCAAGTTCCTATGAAGGGCTGTGGGCTTAGGATCAAGGCTTCCTTTATCAAACGTCATAATTTGAGAAATAAAACGAGAAATGTACGGTGTATTTATTAAATTCAGGTGTCCCTTCCATTAGCAAAACCCCTGACAAAAATTAAATCATGAAAGGGACCCAGTACAACAGACTATAAATATAAAAAGAAAAATCGAAGGGCTTTCGTAAAGTCACAAATCACTGTAAAGGAGATGGTAGGGATGATTGCAGCAATGCAAACAAGTCTATGCACAAAGACTGTGCAATTCCAGAGCCAAAGAATGGCTCTGAAGGGCTTCTCAGATGTCTGATGGAGACTGTTAACCAGAAGCCAATCTGAGGAATAACTGCAGGGTAGAAATGCCCAAGGTTTCTCGGAAAAGAGGGACAGAAAATGAGAGCAAATCAAATGCTTTTGGATGTCCAAACAGATGCAGGTGGCCTCATGGCCACTGAGCCACTCCACATGGCAAGGTGCCCAACGCTGGGAACTGTAAGAGGACAAGGTCACTGTTGGACGAAGTACTTAGTAACTCTGAGTCTTCTGAGTGTCACAGTGTCCTGGAGCTTCCCCTGGGAGGCAAAAGAACCACTCTTGTACTAATACGTTTCTACAAGGCGTGGACCACTAAAGCGCACCAGTCACCACCCTTGCTTCTTCCTAGGTAAAGACACATAACCTGGATTGCTTGCTACATGTAGGCACTAAACCACAATTTCATTTATGTTCACAGTACCACTGGAAAGGAGAGATTTGCATCCCCCACTGTAAGGCCATAAAGAGCCAAGTTCACCCGTCACTTTGCCTCTCTTCTCCAACGTTTATTCTATCTGCTCTGTGAGAGGTGGAAAGGAGAACAGGATGCTATGACTTATGAGAATTTCAGCCACAGATACAACCTCAATCTTCCTACCTAGACTCCTGCTTGAACCCCCATTAGTTTGCCTTCATCTTTGAGGCTAAAATACCCCTGGATCCCCAGGAGTGGTCCCCAGCTGGGTCCTCAGGTAGTGCTATGTCCAATTTTCTGAGGACTTGCCAGACTGATTTCCAGAGTGGTTGTACCAACTTGCAATCCCAGCAGCAATGGAGGAGTGTTCCTCTTTCTCCACATTCATGCCAGCATCTGCTGCCACCTGAGGTTTTGATCTTAGCCATTCTGACTAGGATGAGGCAGACTCTCAGGTTCATTTTGATTTGCATTTCTCTGATGACAAGGGATCTTGAACATTTCTTTATGTGCTTCCGAGCCATTCAAGATTCCTCGGTTGAAAATTCTTTGTTTAGCTCTGTACCCTATTTTTTTTTAAATAGGGTTATTTGATTCTCTGAAGTCTAACTTCTTGAATTCTTTGTATATATTGGATATTAATCTTCTATTAGATATATGATTGGTAAAGATCTTTTTCTAATCTTTCAGTTGATGTTTTGTCCTTTGCCTTACAGAAGCTTTAAAAAAGAAGAAAAAGAAGAAAAAGAAAAGAAATAATTAAAAATTAAAATTAAAGCAAAACAAAACAAAACCCTTGATCCTAATGTTGGACCAACTCATCCTTCTAACCCAGAGTATTTGAAGACTTCAATGTGGCTAGGGCATCTGTGATAGCAACTACTTGATCAGCATCTTGTTTTCTTTTCAGTCTCTCACAGTGTCTCACACAGAGCAGATAGAGAAAATGTTGGGAAAAAAATGCAAAGCGACTGCTGAGCTTGACCACGCCTACCCAGTGCTGAAGTCACAAGATAGAGGACTACTGTGGAAAGCTTCCCTGATGCTATTGGCTGGCTACATGTGCTTGACCAAATGATTCAGTTTATCTGAACATCTCTTTCCCCATCTATAAACTAGGAATTTGAATCCAGGATACTCTGAGGCTGTATCCAATGCATGTTCTCTGACTTTATATTTTCTCTTCATCTAAGGGGTTGCTTTGTCTACAAGTGACACTGATAAACTTCTTTTGTACTCAAGCCCCTTCCATATACCAAGTATCTTGTATACCTGACCTGTTGTTATCAAAACAACCTGTGAAGGCAGAACTCTCACCCCTGTGATCAGTAATTAACAGGAGGGTAGAACTAAAGCACTTGATCTCGTGCACTCAGAAACTCCCCAGTCTTCCATAGCTCTCTTATTTCCTGAAACTTCTAGCTAAATGTCTTCTCAGAAAGCATAAAATACAGCCTGTGCTCTTGCACGGTTTCAAATATCATCTCAATCAACAGAGCCTAGAACTTCAGAAAAATGAGACCATCATCCATTCATGGCTTTTGGAATCACTGTATGCAGACTCACAACTATATCTCCAGCATAGTTGGAGCAAGCATCTCACAGAAACATCCGATCGCTTCAGGCCTGTCAACACCTCACAGTCGCCACCAACCCTCCCAGGACCAGGCCTCCGGAGCACTTTCTGTCTGTGCCGTCCAGTTGTCACTTAATCATGCACTCCCCAGGCTAGCCTGGTGCTTCATGTGCCTTAGTGCCTTGCCAACACAAACACAAGTTCCTTATGGCCTGAAACTGAGCCTCAGATTTCCTTCCAGCAAACCGTATCTACACCCATGAGAGATACATTAAGTGTCCTTCCTATTCATTCAACCTATTCAGCATATTCTCAGTCATGGTTAATCAGTGTGCTCTTTCTCTGCTCAACTCTCCTGAAGACTTAATAAGGCTCCCGGCAATGATTACCCAAGGAAAACCACACAGAAGGGTTGTCTACCCAAAATTGGCAAGGTACAAAGACAAAGAAGGCTAAAATGTTGTCGTCATCTAGTGAGTGGTTTAAATCGAAGTTCTTCCAAGAATAGCTATCTCCCTTTCATATGACTACACCTGGACAATTGCTGATCAAGTGAAAAGCACATTTAAGATTTCCTAGAAACATGGGTCATTAATTCTGGTTTAGCAAATCTTCCACAGCAAAGTCCTTAAAATAATTTCAAAGAGCTAAGAGCCAAGTATTGTAAAAATTGTTACTATAAAGGCACTTTTATCCCTGTAGAGCAAATTTGGCTTGTAAAAGAAAAAAAAGTCTTTACGTACCTTGAAGCACATGTGAACTCTGGGTAATAGATATGAAAAGGCTACTTACAACTTTACACTGACACTTGGCTATCTTTGTATATAATCCACTATGAATAGTTGCTTTTATACTGCTGTGATAAGACACCATGACCAAGGCAACTACCTTAGGAAAGAAAGAGTTTATTTAGGGCTTACAGTTTCAAAAGGTTAGCATCTATGATAGTTAGGTAAGAAAGTTACAGAACACCACAGATACAGGACCAAAGTGGAATCCTTTATTGGCCAGCAACTGAGAGCAGGCACTTTCCCCAAAGAAACTCTAGACACTGAGGCTCAGGAGTACAGAATGTCTAAACGGTGTTCAGTGTTGAACTGGAGCTTAGTTTCTGTAGTTACCAAAGTTTGATGAAAGGGAAACAATTGCTGGACATCTCTAACTGAGCTATGCTAAGCAGGTATTCGATGCCCTTGAGATTTGCTAGCTACTGGACAGGAGGTCAACAGAAGGTTGGTATCAAAGAGCAGTTTCAAAGTGCTGGATTTGAAATGTTCTTTGAAAGTGCTGTTATTTGAAGAAGCTGTTAAGTGTCAGAGCTAAGCAGGAATCTACCTGGGAATAGCACTCCGAAGGGTGTTGATGGAGTCTAAGCCATCCAGCTGTGCGGGGTCCCAAAGTACTTCAAGACTTGACAAATGTCAGAGGCTTCCTTTGGCCCTGACCAACAACTGCTGCTGACAGTAGAAACTAAAGAGAAACCACAGCCAAATTCCACAAACAAAGATGCTTTTTCTCATGCCTTGTCTGGGAGTCCACCAGAGCCAACCAGGGGGATGCAAGACAGACACCAAGAACAAGCGTAGCCCTGGCAGCTGCAGATAAGAACTTAGACATCTTAGAAGTTAGTCACTTAACCTGAGCTAACACCATCAGGTTCTTCCTTGGTCTCTCCACAGCCCCTAAACTATGAAGTTTTGGTAGAAGCTAGAAGTGGGGTATCACTTTTCATTCAAGGATAGCATGGAAAGCCATGTGAAGTAGTCACTGGAGCCTTTGAATTACAATCTAAGGTACTATGTTTAAACCTTAATCATTCTATGGACTAGCTGTGAAATCTTGATGAATTAAATAGTATTTTCCAACCTCCCATTCTTCATTTGTTTTTTTGCTCACATATTTTATTGTGAACATACACATGCACATGTGTGTATATAGAAGTCAGAAGACAACTTGTGGATGATCCTTCCTTCCAGCATGTGGGTCCTAAGGAGGGAAATCAGATTGTCAGGCTTGGTGATAAGTGTCAAGTCATCTCAATGCCCCATTGTCTCCATTCTTAATTACTTATCTCCTGAAGAAAATTATAACTTCCTTTTAGAGTTCTTACCACATGTAGATGAGCCAATTTTTAAACTAAAGATATATGATCAATTTCTTAAAACGTGAATTGTCTTGCATCCTCCCATATATTTACTCAGTAACAATATTCATAATTTTCCGCTAAGAAATTTCATGAGGTTGAAGTCCAGGAGTGCCTGGTGAGACACAGAAAGTTGTCAATAGAGGCCATGAAACACAGAGCGTAAGTGTCAGGGTGACTGAGTACGTTCACTGGGAGAAAAAAAAATGTCCAAGTGTTCACAAATCCCTTTCCACTCTTCATTGCCTCAGAGTCCTACAATGATTTTGGATCCAATGAACAGTAACTCTGTCCAGCACCAGCGTCCTTTGCATTTTTGTTTTTATTCAATTTGATAAGGGCATTTAACACTGTCAGATGCAGAGATTTGCATGAAAATAAACATATTTGGAAGTCATGAGCTAGTAGTCTTTATCTGTGAAGATGAAGCTTTCAAAGCTATGGTCTCCTATCTTATGCTCTTTCAATATCTCTGTGACAAGTGGCAGAAAACTGAGGCTCAATTTTCTGAAGTTGAAAATAATAACAATTATTATTATTAATAATATCTGCTTTGGACCTAAACAACACCTGCAAGGTCCACCTCTCCAGATTTGCCTTCCCCACATTAACTGCATTTGGGACTCTGCAGCATAGTCCCCAGTAAATTCCAGCTCACTTTGTTGCAAAAAACAGCCTAGTGTAACTAAGCAGGGTGAATATGTGAGCACAAGTGAGAGCATTATGCCTGTTGGTAAACCCAACTTGTTGAACTACTTGCATTGTTAGCCTTGTGTGGCCATGAGATCCTGGTGATGATCAGTGTCTTACAGGATTGGTATCTGGCCTGAGGGTGAGGAGGTCTGGGAAGCCTCAGAAAGAAGAATCATGGTTAGCAAAGTCATCTAAAGTCGCCATTCATACTTGTCCTGTGAAGAGCAAAGGCCTTTGCAGCATTACATGGTAACTTCTTCTGTTTTGGGTGTACAGAGCTTAGTACATCCAAGTTTATGTGTGAGGTGTGACCACTGCCTGCAGACAATAGAGAGATTAGAATCGTTTCCAGCAACATTGTTTTTCACAGCCCATAGCAAGTAAATGAAGGGATGATAATGGAAATTAATAAATTTAATATACATATGCATTGAAAATGGATGACAGATGTCAACAGTTGAAATAGTTAATCTGGGGAAGCGATTAAAAGATAAAATGTTAAAATTATGCCATTCTAGAAGAAGGCAATAAGAAATCAGAAGCCCTTTATTCCAAACTTCACCTTCCTAAAGGAATTGTTTAATGGGAGTAAGAAGACTCTTCTTGGAGTGAGCAGAGACTGGGGGAAAAACCATCCAGATATTACCCCACTTAGTGAACCATCCCATATACAGTTACAAAACCCAGACACTATTATCAATGCCCACAAATACTTGCTGACTGGAGCTGGATATAGTTGTCACCTGGGAGACTCTGCTAGCTCATGACAAATACAGAGTGAGTCACTCTCAGCCAGCCATTGAACTGAGCACAGGTCCCCAATGGGGGAGCTAGAGAAAGGACCCAAGGAGGGGTTTGCATCGCCATAGGAGGAACAACGATATGAGTCACCCAATACTCCCAGAGCTCCCAGGAACAAAATCATCAACCAGATAGCACACATGGTATTACCCATGACTACAGACACATAGGCAGCAGAGCATGGCCTGGTTGGACATCAAAAGGAAGAGAGACTCCAGGTCCTGGAAAGGCTCGATGCAGCAATGTAGGGGAATACCAGGACAGGGAAGTAGGAGGGGTTGATTGGGGAATGGGGAAGGGGAGATGGCTTATGGGACTTTAAAGGAGGGCACCAGGAAAGGGGAACACATTTGGAATGTAAATAAAGAATATATCTAATATATTCTAATATATGAAATTCATCTGACCTGTCCCAAAATACCATGCTGAATAAATAAAGTAAAACCACTCCAAGAAATAAAAAGTTAGTAAACAATGGAACTGAAGAGCTCAGAAAAGAGTTCCAAAAATGGGTCATGCTTTTCCAGTAAGTCTACCACAGAACCTTCGTAAAAACACAGCAAAGGTTCCAATAGGTCAAGTCACAAATGAAATCACTCAAAAAGGCTTTCTTAATGATTAAATATTTTTCCCGTCAGATCAGATCTGAAGAAAGTCTCTATAACTACATAACAACTACTCCCCAGACCCAGTAAGATATAGAAATTAGATTTCTCCTATTTATTTTAACAATCATCAATTTCACTTTGTCAGGACTACATGAAATACAAACAGGTGTAAAGAGTTCATTATTGCCTCATTTGATAGGTCTGGGATTGCAGCTCAGTGGTAGAGCACCTGCCTAGCGTTGTGAAGCCCTGGGGTTCATGTCTTCCTCGTTAATACTGTGGAGGGGGTGGTGGTGAGGTCAGAACACAAAGATGTGGCAAATAGGGAAGAGGGCTGGATTCAGCACTGTTTGTTTAAAATTTTAGGTAGATTGATTTGTTTTGCTTTAAGAGTGTTCTGCCTGCATGTGCATGCATCAGTTTGTGCTTTGTGCCCCGGGACATCAGCAATGGGAGTTAGATGCCTGGAATCAGCTTGCTGATTGCTGTGCACCACCCTGCAGGGGCTGGAGTTGAACCCAGGTCTTCTGCAAGAGCAGCAAGTGCTCAGCCATCTCCAGGCCAGCTTTGTTTGTATAAAATGTTATTGGCATATGGCCATGCCCAGTTGAATACTATGGTCTAATGGCTGTTTTCTGTTGCTGACACTGCAGAGTGAAAGAGTTTCAATGATTGTATTGTCTACAAAGCTTAACCTATTTAGCGTCAATTAAAATCCTTTACAAAAAAGGAAAAAAATATCCTGGAAATCTATGGCTTTCTAGGCTCCAAGAAACAGGAAGTCATTCTTCCAGTTCTTGGTCAGGCATTTCAAGACAAGGGAACGGCACACTATCATCTACTTGCTGGCTTACAGACTGTAAACAGAATAACAAGGAGAGAGGGAGAAAGGAGGACAGCTGGTGGCAAGAAGGAGGCTTCCAGAGGGACACAGAAAAGGTAAGAAGGGCCACGGCACGGTCCTCATCGGGTCTCCCCGAAAGAGCAAGGAGAGCAGCCACTGTCTTTGTCTGCCTCAAAGTGTTCCTCTTGCACGCCAGTGCAGCCCATTTTAATGTTTTATTTCTTCAACCCTCCAAGCATTACCAAACAGTTATTATCTGAGTGTCTAACAAACAATTATTCCAGCTCCTAATTTATATTTCAATCATTTTAACTACTGATCTTATGATCACACCCAGGCTCTGATCACATTAGTGCCATTAGCTATGCAGCAACCAATAAAATCTGCATGAAAGACTCACTCCGTATATACTCCCTTAGCACAATTTATTAAAATAATGTCGACGATTAACATTTAAACTAAATGTAATATATATATTTAATATAAAATTTCTCATTACTGTGATTAATAAAATTTTTACTGTATGCTGATATTTAGTTAGAGGAAATGAACAAGTTAAGCCAACTGAAGTATTTCAGTTACATTAATTTAATTAAATATGACTTTTTATATTATGTAGAATTACGTATATACCACTGATAATTCTAACATATTTAAGGAATCAAGAAATAGAATTCCACTATCAAAGTTACGATTAAATCATCACAGGTTTTTACAGACAAAGCACACTGTCTTTCCCTCCTGAAGACCCCTCACTTTCCCAGACAGGCCCTAAGGAATAACACCAGCTAAAAAGCAACATTGATAGATTTTCCTTCTTGAAATAGATTGTTTTTAAATTCTCTCTCTCTCTCTCTCTCTCTCTCTCTCTCTCTCTCTCTCTCTCTCTGTGTGTGTGTGTGTGTGTGTGTGTGTCTCTGTCTCTCTGACTCTGTCTCTCTCTGACTCTGTCTCTCTCTACCTTTCTCTGTCTCTCTAACTCTCTCTACCTTTCTCTGTCTCTATAACTTCCTTTGTCTCTCCCTGTCTCTCTCTCTGTGTTTGTGTGTGTGTGTGTGTGTGTGTGTGTGTGTGTGTGTGTGTGTGTGTACGCGTGCACACCCACATGCAGAGGGAAAATCAGAGAGAGGGGGAGTTGAAACAGATACACAATGCAAAACAATTGCCAATCTGGCTCTTTGGACATCTGCTTGTGTACAGAAACATCTCCCAAAATGACTCTAATGTGGAGATGTTGGTCAATCCACTTTCTTCTTTCTGGCTCTTGCATCAGGATCCAGGTTGATATTACTTCCCTGATACTTCCTAATTGAAGGACCTGGGATAGTTCGTGTTGGTTTCTATCCATCAGTAAGATGGAATGGGGGGATAAAACAAGCCAGCCTTCAATTGCTCCCCCTCTGAGCTATGCGCCTTCACAGCTGCCCCGGGAGGTGTTTATATGATGTTATGCCTTCTCTGAACATGAGCACATGGCCTGTGTAGTTTATGACCATCTGCCCCCCTGGAGCAGATCTTAGTCTGTTCTTTCTTTCTCTCTTGATGTTTGTCTATGACTTTCTTCTAACTTCAATCTGTCCCATGAGCAATCAGGATTTAATTGAATGAGAGGAGGCCTGGGGATGTGGTTCTGTTGATAAAATGCTTACCATGCAATCATGAGAAGATAGGACTTGAATTTGGCATCTGAGCACCCAAGTACCTAGAAAACCTAGAAGCAACTGTAATCCTAGCATGATAAAGAAGAAACAGAGAGTTCTATGGTGTCATGGCCTGCTTGACTAGGTCTTAGAAACTGGCCTAGGTCAATGAAGGACGAGAGAAAAGACAGACACATAGACACAGAACAGCCAGGATTGGGCAGGCTGTGGGAAAGCTACAGGTCCAGCCATCCGGGAGGAGAAAGCTAAAAAGGTCAATAGATAATAACATGCATGCTTGGACCAGAATAAATACAAATTTATCATTTTATATGAATCTGGATCTGGGGCTAAAGTCTTTGGCATGGCTATGCTCATGCATAAACATTTTCTTAGGACTTCCTCAGTTTCCCACACTGGGACTTGCTGGCTACCTAGTCTTACTGGATTGGTGAGTTATGGGTTCAGTGAAAGACCCTGTATACAAAAATAGAGGAATACACCCAATACACCCAACATTGACCTCTGGCTTCTAGGTATACACACACACACACACACACACACACACACACACACACACACAGAGAGAGAGAGAGAGAGAGAGAGACAGACAGACAGACAGACAGACAGACAGACAGACGTAGATATGATAGATAGATGATAGATAGATAATACATACATATATTCATACATACATACAAACATAAATACATACATAGATGTATAGATACATAGATACATATCGAGTAGCATGCAAAAGGTGAGCACTGTCCTCATAACAATGCAGAGACACTTAGGTTATTTAAGCCTTGACTTCCATTCATATCAGTGGGATTACCAATAATGATAGATATTGGCAATCATGGATATTGAATGATTGCTGAAGATAAGTACTTAGAAATGTAGCCTAAACTTGTAGTGCAACCACAATGCTCATAACAACCAAGGAGGCAGTAACTCAGAATGAAAGTACCCCTTCTCTAGGGACTAGAACCATTTCAATGGTAAAAGGGACGGGGAAGGCAAGTTCCAGGCACAAAAACTGTCCTCTGGATAAAAGCAATGTGACTTTTCCTACTTTGTCCTGTTTCCAACAGCAAAAATATGGAGTGCTGGCCTTCTTCAACTCCCTTTCCATTCTTTGACAAGACCGTGTTGAATGAGACAAGCCCTTCCTGGGAAGCCATGATGCCCCTCCTCAGACAGTCGATTTGTTTTTTGTTTTTAAAAAACAAATAAAAACAAAACAAACAAAAAAAAACAACTTTTGTTGGGGGAATGGATGAAACTATAAGTCTAGCCAGAAACACAAGTTTAACATGGAAGAGGAGAATCTGCCCTTAGAAATACTACTCTGAAATACACCGAGAGCCCCTATCACTGATAACTTGGTTTCACACTCTAAGGACAGGTGCTTCTGCTTCTTCTGCTGAGAAGGGCCAAAGATGAACTGAAAATAAAACCCTAGCGCTGGGGCTGAGATCAGCACGAATTACTCTAATACTTAAACTGAGAGGCTAACCAGGGCGCAGCCTGAATTATCACCAAATCTCCGTAATAGATGTGGACAGGAAAATCTCAGCAAAGATGCCAGCTAATAGGCTGGAACAGATATTCCCACACCAAATCCATCCCAATCAGGTGGATTTATCTGGAAGGGATAGCCAGGCTACAATGGGAGGCCATCATTAAATGCGGCACCAGTGAACTTCTGGAGGCAGAAAAGAGGCGGTGGCTGCCACTTCCCATCTTGCTATGCAGGGCCTTTGATCATCTAGCTGCTGCATCCCACCCCTTCACTCAGCAATAATTTGAACTGAAAGCAGCATTGTTCAGGGAGAACCCTTGGACTGGCAACCTCTCCTCCTCCTTTTGTAATGAACTAGCTAATCGCACTTGTGTCCTCGCCTCTGTCAGTTTTCCCGGCCCATAACCCTTACTGTATTTCATAGTTACATTAGAAACCTCTAGAAAGGCCTTTCTCTTCTGTTGCCTAACCTTCACGCCCCACCCCCACATCTGTTCTCGCCTTGCAACTTCACTATAAGGTGCTGTCAGGGACCGGTACTTGGGGCTCTGGATCTGGACTCCCTGATCTAAACTTTGTGCTCAACATGGAATAACTTGGAAAAATACCTTCTGCTTTCCTTATTTGGAGTTCTTACCTGAAAATGAGGACCGCGTGGTCCAAATTTCCTTGAGGGGAAAAAGGTAATACGAGTCAAATGAGCTTACAGAAATGCAGGGCAAGGTCATTGTTAATAACTTGAACATTGCTGAGTACTCAGTGTGCTTTAGGTGTCCTCACCACCACCTTTATCATCAGCACCAGCAGCACCAGCATTTTTTTTACAGGATTCCCAGGTTCCAATTTTACAGGGTATTTTTTTTTAAAGTTCTCTTGCTTATTTTACTTCCTGGGTGTTAACAAAACTTGATTTCAAAGCCTCATGCTGCTCTACTTCACACTCAGTGATGTTTTTTCTTCACTCAGCTTTTAGACTTATTTTAATACAATTATTTCTGTACATTATTTAACATCTAGCTAATGGGCCACTTGTTCCAAGGCTACTCTTCCTCTTCTCTATTTTTCCTTTAAGTACAGTCTCACTTTCAAGTATAGAATAAGAACTTCAGATTCATATTGGTTGCCCCTACTCTCATATGAAGCACTTTCTTTAGGAGTGTGTGTGTGTGTGTGTGTGTGTGTGTGTGTGTGTGTGTGTGTAATTATTTATATTTCTATTTGTCCTATTTGTGACCCTTTTATTGGTATGGTTATGTGTTTTCACACTTATCTTTTCTTGTGAAAGTGAAATCATGTTTACTTTTACCTTCCAGAATGACCACTGAACTTTAAAGAACACTAGAGTCTAAAATAATATGTGTTCTGAAATTAATTACCACAATTGCATTGTTAAACTAGCAAGGCGCCTGCCAATAGATTCCACACAGTTTTCCAATGAACTGTGCAGAGTCAATGGCATGTGTAAGGATGGCAGTGACACTAGTTTTGGTTGGAAGCATCCACCCTAGATAGGAAAAGATGTGAGAGAGAGAGAGAGAGAGAGAGAGAGAGAGAGAGAGAGAGAGAGAGAAATAAGAACAGATCATGGACACAGAAGCAAAAAAAAAATGTCTTTAGCCAGTCAGAGTTCATAAGACAAGTTAACTATGTGGACATTGTTGGAAGAAAGTTTTTGTAGGTATTTGTTGTTTTGTTTTACTATATTTTTAAAAGAAAACATTATGTTTGATACTTAAATATGGTGGTTGAATACATTTATAAACAAATGGTCACAGTATCCAAGCAAATGAACCCAACCCACATCCTATGTCTTTTAGATAAGTCTGAAAGCTTGGGTGAGGAGATTGTAAAAGCTTTGAGCATGCAGCCAAGGACTGTGACATCTACCCAGTACGTGGATCTGTTGACAGTCATAAGCAGAACAGCTTGGGGAAGATAATCTGGATCCACAAGAGAAGACGCTGGAGATAGAAACTCATTAAGAAGCTTCGGTCATGGGTTGAAACAGAAGTGGAGAAGGTTTAAATTGGAGTGTGGATAGGTTAATAGTTAAGGATTCAGAAATTGATCATATACGGAATCCCAAGTCAAAAATACTGCGAGAGCACTGTGCCAGCAAGGCATATATCTGTGGGCCCTCAGTGTGACAGAGAAGAGGCACCTATGCCTTGACTTCAAAACCCACCCTGGATCCATTGCCACAGGCTATGATGAAGCTGAACGTTCTAACAGAGAGGGAGAGATGGGTCAGAGGCACTCAGCTCATGGAATGCAGGAAGGAGAGGACAATACAAAGAAGGATCCAGGGCATACCTAGTATCCTGCTGCTCTAACTAGGCCTAGCATCTGGAAGTTTCCATCATCTTATATACTAACATCTGACTATGAATCCATCCCTACATTGATCCATTGACTGGGTCAAAGCTTCCATGACCCAATCAGTTCTCAGTGATTGGACCCACCTACAGGCCTATCCGGTAGCACACACTCAAACCCCAACACATAGACATGATTTGTATTGATTGATGTGATTGATACTGAAGTATCTAAAGGAGATAAAAACTCAGAACGGATGGAAACAAATTTGGGAATTGCAGGTGCACAAGGGTAGGTAAAGCAAAATTTCATACAGGTGCAGGAAGAATCCATTGCCTTTCAGACAACTTGGTCACAGAAAGATTAGTTGCCATGATGATAAATCATTGGCAGGTCCTAAACAGAGTTAGCAGTTAGAAGATTGCACTAGCAATTGAAAATAAAGTTTTAATGAGATAGTAGGAAGCAAATTATGGTCATTAGCAGTAGGCATAAATGATACTGCATCTGAGCATTTAATAAAAAAAAAAAAACCTAAGTCACTCTTGCTTTTAAGATATTTACCAGACAGATGTAAACAGATAAGGTATAATTGAGAAGAAAAACTCCTAGTAGCAGGGTGTTTTGTGTTTAGCTAAGATGCTTGTCGCCTATGTTATAAAAATCCCCTAATACAAACTAAAGACAGAAAAGTTATGTGTTTTGCATTTAGGACTGCCCAAGACTTTTATGCTTAATCTGTATGAAGTATTAAGCAGACATAGAGGGAGATCAATAGCCAACTCTTTAAAAATTAGCATATTTAAATGCAAACCCTGGAATATTATACATGCAAAAATCCAGATCTTCAACTCATCTTCAAAACAAGAAAATAGAACAATGTTCTTTCCAAAGTTCCCAGTCACCACCTCTCCCTGAGTTCTTTAATTGCCACAGCACCAGAGTTGATAGAGAGTCCAAGTCTTCTATTTTGTCCAGGTTTCTCCTGCTCCCCAAAGTTCCTAGTCATTCACTTAGTTCTCAAAGTCGCATTCAGATACTGTTTCATAACTCCTTAGGAAGCTTTACAGCAGAGTCACCAAGCCTTTCAATTTGACTTGAGGTACCTGATTCTATAAAGCCCACGAACTAAGGCCAGTTAAAGGAAACTGAAAAACATATCTTTCTAGTGGAGATTCATGATGAGAAATTAAGCTCATGTTATCATATCTCAAGACCAGAATGTTCTTCCCCAGGCTTCTCCACATTTTCTGAATAGGGTGAAGAATGGTGTCTGTAGGATCTTGGTTCAGTAGGATGCACCGTGGCTTCATGTTGACTATGAGCTATTGAAGCTTTGAGGACACAGAGCCCAGGACATAAAGTGCAAGCATCCATCTGCCTTTTACTATCTCACCGGGACTTGCTTCTCTCAGTTCATCTAATCTTATTGTCTTTGTCTGTTTGGAGGATAAATGCTTTATTTTTGCTGAAATTTTCAGATTGCAGTCCATCCTAGACAGGAAGTCAGGGTAGCAGGAATTTAGATGAAACAGCTACTTTCATCCTATGTACAATCTGGAGCATATAGAAATGAGTGCACGCATGCCTATTGCCCAGCTCTCTCTATACTTTTAGCATCAGGACTGACTGACTCGTACAAGGTTCTACACATTGTATCTGCACTATGCGACAAGAGCGCTATCAGGAAAAGAGGGGTCTGTCCATTGCAATGACAAACACAAAGCAAAAGAAGAAAGGGAAAGACAGGTCAGTGATTATTAGGCTACACTTAAAATTAAGTCTATTTTCTGAAGGTACCAGGATGTTCTGAGATTTACAGATCTGATTATCTATGCCCAATTGGTCTATCTGCCAAGCTAAAGGTTATGGGAGCACTCTGAACATCAATGAACCAAACCAGTGGACTCAATCTTCCTTTCATTGAGACCCTTTAATACAGTCCCTCGTGTTACAGCGATCCCCAACCATAAAATTATTTCTCTACCAGCCCATAACTGTAATTTGTCTACTGTTATGAATGTAAATATCTACTATGCAGGATATCTGATATGTGACCCACCTCCCCTCAAAGGAGTCCCAACCCCCAAGAGAACCAGTGATCTAGACCCAAAAGCTCTCTAAGGAAGATCATCTTCATGCAATCACAGTTGTAAGCCCAGTCAAGCCAAAATGATGTGCATAATTCAACTCCAAGTAGATTAGCTCCTGAAAACTTTCTCATATCAAAATCTGTCTGGACTCAGATGCCATAAAATGATAATCATGATTTCTTCTACTAATAACTGAGCATGTGTTTTCTAAAATAGTAGAGAAATTTTCTCATCCCGATTTGTTGTTTGAGGCTGAATTTTGAAGAGCTGTATCTTTCAGTTCTACCCCGAGTTTAAAATATGGTGCACCTGGGCAATCTGGCTCTCTCCGGGGACTGCACTAACTCTGCAAGTTTTATGAATCTAAAGTCCACCATATGGAACAACAGTGCCATTAAAATGGGCATTAAAAAGATTTGTTCACTCAGCTAGATTTAGGCAGATAATAATGCTTGGCACTTATATACTGCCTTTCACCTGTCTACTTTAAAGTAAGCAATTTGTAAACATATATTGTTGCGAAATGTTTCCAAGCCAGAAGTATGCTTGATACAGAAAACAGTTCCTGCCTACTACACACTCAGTCCAAACCACGATAGAGGAATGACGGAAATCAAAAGCCAGAGCGAAGAAGTGCAAAAGTGTTCTTCAGCATATTATTTCATACAAGCAGTGATTGCAGCTCTTCTCCTTGGGGAAAGAAAAGGAGAGACGCTGAGCTCCTGGCATGTGTTTGCTTTGTCTTATCTAGCCTTGGATCCACAAACACAGAGTTTTCATAATAAGTACAATACAGTTACTTAAATTAACTGCAAATGAAATTGGTTGAGACCTCATAACCATTTCTGTATTACTAATTCATTCTTCTGACGATAAGAATTAATAGGATTTCTATGCAATTTCAATTAGCTTTTCTATAAATGTCATTTCGCTTACATGTCTAATTTTATGTCTATTTTGCAATAGATCATAAACTCAAAGCAATAATTCACTATGTCTTCTAAACCACTAGCACCTTTCACAGCTTAATGTGTGTATATAATCTATTTTCTTCTCTCTGTCATCTAAGTATTGCCTCTGTCCCCTGTATATGCACCCTCTTCTTTGCGATTTCTTTACTTGTAGAGCTGAAAAGATTTTTAAGGGACAAATTTTATGTAGCCAAGAGAAAAAGTGCACTTCCAACTGCTTTATCCTGTTGCACAACATCTTAATATAGATTACAAAGCATAAACATACGTTAAAAAGTATTCTAAATAATGTGTACATACCAAAGTCTGAGAAGGGAGTAAGATAAAGGCCAGAGCATAACATTTGAATATGAAGAGGTATAAAATGGAACCAGTAGATAAAGTATACTGCTCAATTACATACTACATGAAGAAACAGAAAAATAGTCAAGTATCTTACATACTTAAATAATATCTTAGTTAAAATTCCATATTACCAAATTTCAAATTTCCCTTCTTAGAGAGGTTACTTATTATTATCACAGAGATTATAATGCCAAAGAAGGGGACTGAAACTCTAATAGTTACATGGACTAGATAGTTAAACAAATGAACCAAGTATTCAGATGTACAATAACAAGGATACCATAAAAAAACAAGAGTTTGTTATGATTTGTATCTAAAGAAAATTATTTCCTTAAGCACATAAACATATCAGCTTAAATGTTTATATACAAACATGGTAAAAAAAAGTGCAGACAAGCATGCCCCTATCTCCAAGAACTGAACCCTAGTATTACCCTAAAAACCTGAGAATGCACATGAGCCCTTGAAAGTGGCCTCTGGCCCTCAGGGCCAAGCAATTATTTTCACACCCCAAAGTAGGTCAAGTGTGGACAATATCTCACTTCTTGATAGAAAATGGAAATGTCAAATATACTTTTTCTTTTACAGGAACTAGATTTGTTTCTCACATATCATGATTACATTTTCGCTGCTGTCTCCTCCTCCTAGTTCCTGCATTCCTTGCCCTTATCCCATATCCACCCTCTTTTTGTCAGTCATTAGAAAACAAATAGGCTTCTAAGGGATTAAAATAAAATAAAATGTAAAAAGACAAAACAAAAAACAAGCACATTGAAACAACAGGAGAACAAAAACAACAGGAGGAAGTCAAGGGAAAGAATCAGAGATCTTTAAGCTCTGAATATTTGATTTTTAATTGTTTCATACTGTGCACACTTCTGCTAGTTAAACTGTCCTCATTGGCTAAAATCTTATATATAAACCCTCTGGTGTTCAATAAAATGTGTTTATTATGTCTATGGAGAAAATGAAGTGTGGCAGTGTACTGGCTGGTTTTATGTGTCAACTTGACACAGGCTGGAATTATCACAGAGAAAGGAGCTTCAGTTCAGGAAGTTCCTCCATGATATCCAGCTGTTGGGCATTTTCTTAATTAGTGATCAAGAGGAGAGGGTCCCTAGTGGGTGGTGCCATCCCCCTGCTGGTAGTCCTGGGTTCTGTAAGAGAGCAGGCTGAGCAACCCAGGGGAAACAAGCCAGTAAGAAACATCCATCCATGGCCTCTGAGTCAGCTCCTGCTTGAGTCCCAGTCTTGACTTCCTTTAGTGATGAACAGCAATGTGTAAATGTGAGCTGAATAAACCATTTCCTCCCCAGATGCTTCTTAGTCATGATGTTTGTGCAGGAATAGAAACCCTGACTAAGACGGGCAGCCTATGGGAACCAGGAACTGTTTCAAGTTTGCTTTCCAGCATTCACAAACACATATTTTCATTTTGAATAAATCCACTATTAAGAAATTGTTTTCAATTTCTTATTGTTTTCATGTTTCATCAAACATAAAAAAGTTTTTCAATTTCTGTATCATACAATTCAAACTGCAACTTTATTAAAGATCATGAATGTGAATTATATGCAAAAACAAACCATGTATTTAGGAATTAAAATATATGTTATATGTTTATGTTTAAGTTTAAACATAACTGAATGTTTGTCATTTGGAGGATGGTCCTAGACCCTACCACTAGAGATGACAATAAGATTGAAGAAATAAAATTTAACTAGGAATCACGGAAACTGTTCCCACTTATGACTCCAGTGACATTGTATAGTTCTCTGATCTTCACACATCTTTATAACTGAAACATGCATACAACACATTATCTTGTGCACCCACATGCTCATCTACACATACACACATGCTTACACATACATACACACACTAATTCAGGTCCTGTTCCACTTAGGAAAATCAGTTATGAATTTGTATTTGAGATGTAGTTTGTTACATTTGGTCTTAGTTATGGAATCCTTCCTAGAAGTATAAAGAAAACATGACTCCTTCTTGTATAAGAGTGAATGTGTGAGAACTCTAGGAAGCTGCTGTTTGGTTGTTTGGTTGGTTTTCATAGTTGTTTGTTTGTTGCTATCCTGATCTCACCGTGTATCTGCTTTGTATCTGTACCATGTGGGCACACAGAACTCGTAAACTTTGCCAACCACCTGGGAAGTGGCATCTTGGTCTCCTCTTGTCTTCCACCCTACCTAGAAGTGTTTGGCATACAACTCTTCCCATTGCTACGCCCATTACCATATGGTGGGTGGTAGGCAGGCATGAAAGTTTCTAGAGGTCGAGACAGTGGAGTACATGCCAGCAGCTGTCAAAGACAAACGAAAATGTAACAGTAAATAAGTAGAAGCTAAAGCACAATAGTATGGTGTCAGAAGATGCAAAAAAAGACACACAGCTGCTGCTAGGAGATCCAAGATGACTCTTAAAAATGTTGTGCCCACAGGGCATGAGCACGGTTGAACTTAAAAAAGAAGCTGCAATAAAATAATTAGCAAAGCTAAGATGAGATTAATTGAGGACACATAAATGGTTCGAAGTGGAGAAAATAGTAGATTGAAAATACTTGTACAATTTGGGTCTCATCTGAAAACCTACTAGAAAAACAACCAAGATAGTCCTGAAAAAGAAAGTGTGGAGAACCGGCACGTGTCCCTGGAAATCCTGTCTCCCAACACGCACGGCAGATTTAACAAGCCTTGAAAGTGCCTGTGTGTCCACCAAAAGCGACTGCTGCTCAGTAAATACATAAATCCTCAGTATGTGCACCAATATGGAAACACCTTAAAACTACATTGAGTGAGATATGCTACACATTAAAATAGAATATACTACATGACTTCGTTTATGTGAAACCTTAAAACATGTAAAAAAATATTCTATAGTGCAAGGATCTGAATTGCTATCGCCTTAGAAAATGGCACTGAGGGTGGCCATAATGAAAATGGAAAATTGGCTGGGAACGGGCAGGATGACCCTTTCTGGTAAAATGAAATTATAGTCATACTAACTTCTAAGAGATGTTTACATAATGTATACATTTAAATTTCTGTGAATATCGTATTAAGTATAAAATGTTTTGAGCTCAATTTTGTAGTATTTGTCAAACAGCGAACAAAAACCATTGACTGTAAAGTCCTTGGAAAGGCAGCTAACTACAGTTAGGTGAGTAGGCAAACATCTGATAAGCGAGTGCTGTAGAAACGTTTTATGCTACAATTTAGACGGTGAAATGCAGGTTCGTTGTAGAATTCTATTTTGCTTTGAATTTTTTTTTGTATTGACATATTGGAGATGGTACAGATATAGTTGGTCCTCTTTCAGGGCTCTTTACCCCTTAGAATGTTTTTTTATTCCATTATTTCCTAATAATTGAGTCACTGCCACAGTCTCTTGGCTTTTCCCCTTTACACTAGTGTCTTCTTCACCAAATTTTGACCAGTTTTAACTGAATGCTCTTAGGAAGATGTCTTTGCACCACTCTGTCTATTTTCACATTTTATATGAGATTTCACTATGTAGCTCTCTCCTTCACAATGAAGCACTCCCTTCAGGAAAAAAGGAAAGAGGTCCATAAGATTTAGGAAGGTCATGAATGTTATGAACTTAAAAAAATATATAAAACAAGAAAGAGCCTTAGGAATTTACAAGACGCACGAGACCTGGCCTAAGATTATGTAAGCAGTCACTTGTTGATTCATAAGAGAGAAGACATTCTTCTGGGGAAGACATGTTCCTTAGCAACCATGGAGTGTAAATTCAAGTTGTGCAGAGAATGGCAGTGATGCAGGATACTACACTGATGCAGAACGCTGCACTGATCCAGGATGCTGCCCTGATGCAGGGTGCTGCACTGATAGAGGATGCTGCACTGACAGAGGATACTGCACTGATACAGGATGCTGCACTGATACAGGATACTGACCTGATATAGGATGCTGCCCTGATACAGGATACTGACCTGATACAGCATGTTGCACTGATACAGGATGCTGCTCTGATACAGGATGCTGCACTGATAGAGCATGCTGCCCTGATACAGGATGCTGCCCTGATACAGGATGCTGCCATGATGCAAGCTGCTGCAGTGATACAGGATGCTGCCCTGATACAGGATGCTGCCCTGATACAGGATGCTGCCCTGATACAGGATGCTGCCATGATACAGGATGCTGCCATGATGCAAGCTGCTGCAGTGATACAGGATACTGCCCTGATACAGGATGCTGCCCTGATACAGGATGCTGCACTGATACAGGATGCTGCACTGATACAGGATGCTGCCCTGATGCAGGATGCTGCCCTGATACAGGATGCTGCACTGATACAGGATGCTGCAGTGATACAGGATGCTGCCCTGATACAGGATGCTGCACTGATACAGGATGCTGCCCTGATACAGGATGCTGCACTGATACAGGATGCTGCCCTGATACAGGATGCTGCCCTGATACAGGCTGCTGCCCTGATACAGGCTGCTGCCCTGATACAGGATGCTGCCCTGATACAGGATACTGACCTGATACAGGATGCTGCACTGATACAGGATGCTGCACTGATACAGGATGCTGCACTGATACAGGATGCTGCACTGATACAGGATGCTGCCCTGATACAGGATGCTGCCCTGATACAGGATGTTGCCCTGATACAGGATGCTGCCCTGATACAGGATGCTGCCATGATGCAAGCTGCTGCAGTGATACAGGATGCTGCCCTGATACAGGATGCTGCCCTGATACAGGATGCTGCCCTGATACAGAATGCTGCCCTGATACAGGATGCTGCACTGATACAGGATGCTGCCCTGATACAAGCTGCCATGATGCAAGCTGCTGCAGTGATACAGGATACTGCTATGATCCAGGATGCTGCAGTGATGCAGATTTCATGAGTTGCCTATGGTGGGGGGAGGGGGTGGGAACACTTCTGTGTAAACTATGAGCAATCTCTCACCCATGGTTCCATAAGCAACCCCAAGGAACTTCTTGGCTCACCAAGTTAGATGGGTGTAGTCATTTGTTTGGTCTATGATTAGTTCTCTGCCTTATTCGAGAAAAGGAGAGCCAGGCCACCGATTTTGATTTAAGTAGATCTACAGATCAACCTGAGCAATCCTGACATCTCTATAATATTGAGTCTTTATCTAGCAAACAAGCCATGCTCCGCTGCTCGTTAGGCCTCTGGATGTTTGATAAAGGTCCTGAACCTTTCAAAGGCATCTGGAATCCCCTTTGGAATTTATTTGCACTTCCATATTTGAAATTTCCATCACTGTATTAAAGTGCTCACAGGTATGAGGGCTTCTCTCTCTGAGGATCACCAGTGGCCTAAAGAGGTGTGGCAGAGCCGTGGGGTGTACGCTACCAGAGCACCTCTCCTGCTTCTGATGGGATATCAAGGGCGGGGCAGAAGGGAACCAAACTAATATTCTAAGGAATATTCTTTTCTTGGTTTGGAAGGCTCTGATTGGTCCTTAAGTTTCATCATGCCAGCCAATTAGAGCCAATTTAAGCCTATGAAAACCTATATGGACTTATAGACTCTTGGCCAGAACCTCACTTTGAAAGGAACAGAAACAGGTTGGGAAAAAAAACCTGTTTTTGCATATATTTGATATCAATAGTCAAACTGTCTTGAAAAACTAAAAATACTACTACTACTACTACTACTACTAATAATAATAATAATAATAATAATAATAATGGTTTATTGCCCTTTTAGAAAAGCATATTAAAATACACTTTAAAAGCTCACTAAACATATTTGGAAGGATTATAACTTTTATCATGTCTTTTAGAATTACAATATATACATTTGCATGTGCATATATGCATGTGTTTGCATGTGTGCTTCTCAAGTCTCCATATGTTCCTCTCTTAAAAATAAAAAGTAGTGTTTGTTAGTCCCTGGTTAAAGTGCCCATTGACTTCTTCAGGCAGATACAGCTTGGAAAGAGGCACATTTCAGTCCATCTGTAAGTACAGCATGTTTTACAACACAACTAGAAACACAGACATCTGAACTTCAAACGAGCAAAAACAAACATAAAATCAACACTGCTGGGGGCCTCTGGCACTCAGTCTGTGCTGGGTTTAACACCTTCTTATTTTATATGCCCTTCCACATAAACAGTTTTATATTAGCCTCTGATATGGTGCTTCTGCGGATTCAGTGTTGAGTTGTTTAAAGGCACTAATTAGCAGCTTTAGAATAGAAAGGAACATAGTTTTTTTTTTTAATCCCATAAATTCCAAAGCACCTTTGGGCCCTGCCATTTATGTGTGAAATAATAAAAAATGTATGATATGGTAAATCTCAAGACCTTCCAGGAATATAATCAATCACAAAAGAAGTATGAAAGATACTTTTAAGAACAAAAGAAGAACCAGGATAAGGCTCATTTACTCCGAGCAGGGGAGGCACCACTGTGAATGGGTGTGTTCGCTCCAGCCACCTTCATGCAAGGCCATGCGAAGTGTCACAGCCGTGCACACATCCAGTTGACCTATACGTATTGTGTTCAACTGCTGCTTGCCTGGCAACAATGTCACTAAAAAGACTTTACTTATCTCTGTATCTTCCAACAAAATCCAGTAGCCATACATATTAACTTAAAGAATACAGGAAGGTACCCCAATGTGAAACTACGGAAGGATTTCATTTCCAAAGATTCCAAAAGCACTTTCTCCAGTAATGTGGAGTGTTCACAGAACCTAACTGCTTATTTGAAGTACAGTGGAAAGATAATCATTTCTAACTGTAAGGAATGCTTTTTTATTTTACAACTTTTCACATACCTTGATCAAACGCTTCTAGTTAATATTTAGTTCCTGTAAATAATTATGTCCTTGAGTGCCTTGAAATTAGGCTAATTCCTATAACATTAAGGAAGGAAGGTGTTTCTAGTTTTTGATGCCTTATAAGTAGGAGATATTAATTTCTGCATGGAATTATGCATAATCAGGGAAAGGCTTAGTGCTGAGATAATGTTGAAACTTAACATTTCAAGTTTCTCAGGATTTACAAAAGATTAAAATCAAATAGGTGAATGTGATCAGGATCATGTGTTTGGATGGGGGGACCCTTCCCAATCTATGCCACTGCCCAGTCCCCAAACCAAGGCCATCGTTCTATTTTAAACATAGTCATCAAGTTAAATGGTTGGCATAGTAGAAACACTTCAAAAGCAAAAGGTAGCATACTTAATTTGCATGATTATAAATATAATTTAGAAGTCATACAATATATAATAGCATGTAAATAAGCAAGGATGTTCTGTTTTTGTTGTTAAAAATCATCATGCCCTGCTGCTAAGCGGTGGAATTTCTAAAGCAAGGATTCAAACTTTTAATAAGTGTAACCTGTCAAGTTCTAGTTACTATTTATATTACTTAAAGATATAGTACTAATTGCACTTTTCTATTATTATTCATAACTTTTTAAAGTAATACTGAAGGAATAGTTCCATTTTCTATAAAGTTCCCACACAATGGATAATATTTCTTTCCTGCTCTATACACACATGTATAGAACCTCATGTATTTGCTGTGAATCTAATTTTTTGTCTTCAAAAGGATGAAGTTGCTTGAGCCTGGGTGAGTTGTGTCTCTCAGCTCTTTCCTTCCGTGTTTTATGTTGTAGACAAGTGGGGTTGGCACAGTGCACTGGGCATGCAGGACGGATATACAACACCAAGTGTAGTGACCATGTTATTGTCACAGCACCCCGACCCCTGATGAACAGCTGTGCAAGTTGGGAGTGTGTCCACACTCATCCACCCACTTAAAGGCAGATTCCTGTGTGCAGGAGATACGAGAAGCCTTGTCACCACATGTGCTGATGGACAATGCTTCTTAGTAAAAGTGCATTGTGAATAGGAATGGCTCTCATAAGCTCGTGGGTTTGAATGCTTGCCCCATAGGGAGCATATGTGGTCTTGATGGAGTAGATGTGGCCTTTGTGGGGAAGGTATGTCACTGTGCCGGCAGGCTTTGAGCTCCCAGACACTAGAACTTAGGCTCAATGGCTCAGTTATTTTGCTCTGCTGCCTGCAGTTCAAGATGTAGAACTCTCCGATTTTTCCCCAGCACCATGTCTGCCTGCAAGTCACCATGCTTCTCACCAGGATGAAAATGGACTAAACCTTTGAACTGCAAGGCAGCTCCAATCAGGTGTCAAGATTTCCTTTATACATTTTGTTGTAGTCACGGTGTCTCTTCACAGCACTAGGAACCCCAATTAAGACGTGTACCTTACACCGTAGTGGAATTAGGCCAAGACTGTGAGGGTTGAAGATAGAGGAAAAGATGTCAATCTC
Source organism: Apodemus agrarius (assembly GCA_964023405.1). Classification (NCBI taxonomy): domain Eukaryota; kingdom Metazoa; phylum Chordata; class Mammalia; order Rodentia; family Muridae; genus Apodemus; species Apodemus agrarius. The sequence goes on from OZ030016.1 coordinate 90,956,290, forward strand.
TAGTTTATAGGTCAGGGATGCTACATTACATGACTATTCTACTGACTTCATAGTTAGTAGCCATCGCTACAAAATTCTACAAACTGGGTAGCCTAAGACGGGAAATTATTTTGTCAAAGCTCTGGGACCCATAGGACACAAAGCAAGAGGATTGTACGATTCTCTTCCCTTTCTAACACAAACTGGGGAGCCCAGCACCTCTGGATGTTGGCTGCCGTCAGCTTTGCTTCTGTGTGGCTCTAGTCTCTGCTGTGTGGTCACGTGGTGCTCCCCCTCTGCATGTCTGTATTCGGCTCCTCATGATGGGACTGTGAATTCAGGCCTATATTGTTCCAGCACGTGCCCCGTCTAACTAGTCGCATCTACAATGAACCTCATTCCCAATAAAGCCATGTTTGGAGGTATGATGTTGGCCTATCTTTCTGAAGGTAGGCACAGTTTAAGCCACAGCTCTCAATTCACTGGTGTCAAGTGGACACCTCAATAGACATGCAGGGTTATTAATGGTCTTTCCCCAGTCCTGTTCTCTCTTCTGTGCAGAGTTCTGTTGCCTGGGGATTCCTCCTTTCAGTGCTATCTGGAGAAAGGCCACCTTCCTCCTCTGGTCAAAAGAGGAAGGGAGTAAATTACAGGCTGAGATCGCTCAGAAAATTTCCTACTCATCCAACATCCACAAACATGCAAATACGAATGCATGTATGTCTGTTGCTGTTGATGTTGTTACTGCTGATGCTGATGCAGTCAAGTCTTCTGGGGGAAAAAAAACTTAAAATGGATTGTCAGGAAAAAATAAAGGCAATTTTCAATCACACAATGCTAGACACTATTTCTCTAAGGACTAGCCTACTGGAAAAATACTTGGTTGGGCCACTAGGAGTACCCTGTTCTTGTCATCTCCAAAAGTGCCCACTTATCTATCTATAGTCATAGGAATCTTCCAATTCATCAAGGCCAAGAATAATGTTAAAAATATGATATAGTAATAAGGGCCAGTGAGATGGCTCAGGAGGCTAAGGCATTGGCCCTAAAGCTTGATGCCTGAGTTCGATCCCAGGTACCCATAGAGTGGGAGGGGAGAACTGACTCTCACGCTCTCCACTGACCTGCACAGGAGCGCCATGACGTGCACATGCTACTCCGTAAGTAGATGCCATAATAATTAAAAGCGAAGACATAGCTGGAGACAAGTGGAGGCTGGGCTGAGGTTGGGGTAGCACTACCGCTGACAGCTGACAGCCTTCGCGTTCTCCCCACAGAGCATTGAAGGTATGTTTGGTGGGCGTTTCTCTTTTCATGTGTCTGATTTTTAGAAGAGAGAAGCAATCAACTGGATTTTGAAAGGGCTCAAAACAGGGGGTCACTTTGAAACAAAACACTCATAAAACAAGAGAAATATCATTTTTTCCAGTCATCATGATGAACAAGGAAGGCTTTGTCTGGGACTCTAAGAAGCTGTGGAAGGTGAGCGCTGGCTGGCTACTGTTGTGATGGGGTAAAAGCTTGAGATGCTGATGAGCAAAAGAGAGCACAGAAGCCACCATAGGCTGCGCATCCCCAACTCCTCACAAAGGCCTCTCATCTCCACTTGGAGTGAATGTGAGAAAACCAAGAAAGGCTGCCCCTCAGTCACCAAGTAAAAACACTCACTCTTGAGATTTGCCTAATTATCTGTTCTCAGCAGAAGTCAACTCTTGAAGTCTCAGCTTCATTCAAATGCCAGGTAGTTCCGAAATCAATCATGTCATTGAAAGCGGCATCTTTTCGTTTGAATGGAGTCATTATCTGGATCAGAAAGCAACCATACTCCCCCAAGCAGGGGGAGCCCATTTGCAGGAACATGTTTGAGATCTGGCATGGTGCAATCCCTAAAAAAGATTCTTACTGTTAACTTCCCAGTAAGCAGGAGGAACTCATCAGGCTGAAACCATGAGTATGTGTGTGTATGTGTGTGTGCATAAACACGTGTGCATGTGCATGTGTTTGTGTGTCTGTGTACACACACACACACACACACACACACACACACACGTGCCACCAGCTCAGCGCCTTATGCTGCCTGCATGTTAATTTGCCCCATTGTTTCAGGGTGACTGCTTTTCCAGTATTTGAGGACAAAGCCTTTTCTGCATAAACCCCTTTGGACAATTATTGGATGTGTGCTTCCAGAGCCCTTGTCCCATCTTTATTGCATCTATATTAGGGAATCGCGGGCTTCTTTGTCTCCTTGTAAGGCTGAGGATTACAGGCAGGATTTGCCATGTTATCCAGTGCACCCCTCTTTCATTTAAAGACATTCTACAAATGTTTGAGGATCCTGAGCTGGATCAACACGTGGCCTTGCCTGGCCTCTGTCTAAAACAGAGATAGAAAGGAGAGGGATGTTTCTGAGGATGGGATGAAGTGTAATCAAATTCAACTTTTAAGTGTGCGGCATTTAGTGTGTAATGGATGAGTACATGGTGAATAGAGAGCAAGAAATGCCCAAGTGTAGAAGTCACTGTGGATATTCCTAGGCACGGGAGAAATGTGTTTACACAGACTCCCGGCACTGGCTAGGATGCACCGTCCGATCAGCAAGTGGGGGTACATGTCATTGGATGACCTAGACCCTCCTCCCAAGCACCCAGCCCTTCCTGAGTGCAGAGTGTCCTCACACGGGGAAAGTTCATTCCGTATCCCAAATCTCTTTAACTCTAACTCTGTGCCTAAAGAAGCAGGTGGTGCTGGGCTTATTTCCCTCCTGCAGGAGTAAAGACAAGTAACGTTAATTACTCACAACCTTCTCTCCTGCATGGGAATAAAATTAATGTTGTGACTTCGACTGACAAAAACCAGGAAATTAAAAATTAGGGCTGAAATTCCTTTGTGATTTCTCCTTTTTTCTTTTTTTTTTAAGTTGGAAAATGAGTTTAGTGAGAATAATTTGGCTGGGGAAGACCTAATTATAAAGTTCTAGGAAGAAAAAAAAATGTGCTTTAAAACAAAAAAGAAACCCCTTTCTCTCCTTTCTGCCAGCTGAGAAAGGTTTCTTATCTGTGTTTCTCAGACAACATACTCCATTCCCCTAGCTGGAAACTTCCTTAAACCAAAGGAAAATGAAATCCTCCTCTCCACAGTCTCCCTAAGATCTAAGCGATCTTTTTTATCAGTCTTCATAATAAACTAAAATATACTCAATGAAATATTCTAAATCAGAATTTTCAAAAAAAGTACAGAGTATCTGGAATTTAGAAATACTCTTTTACAGTGCTCCTTGATGTCTAACGCCCAAAGGAAAAAAAAAGTGCCACAGCCTCAGTTTTGAGGGGCTGTATTTAGGAAAGACTCAACCCCTCCACTTTCTCTAATGTTTGAGGATAAGCCAAAGGGGAGGAAAGGGGAGTGTGACTCAAGGAATGAAGTTCTAGGCTGGAGGCCAGATGCTCTGAGCATCCATCTTTGCCTTCCCTGGTTCTGGACAGGAAGTCCCACAAAGGAGCTGCATTTCTCAGTGCTTGACTGAACTGTAAAATGATTGGAGACTCCCCCTTGCTTTTTCGAATCTGTCTTCGATTTCATAGTCATCTTCTGCTCTTGCAGCCTTTGGTTCTGTGGTTACAAACATGCATGGTTCTGTTTGGTGTATCTCCAGCCTTTGGGTTTTTTCATTGCTACTATCTCTGTCTCACTCTGGAACAACACCAACGCCTCCCGGGTTCGTCACAATTTCCAGAGCTTTCTGCACAACTTGGGAAGTTGTTAAATTCCATACAATATTACGACCTTAAAAACAAGGTCTCTCTGCCTTACTTTTCTGACCGGACAGATGCAAATACAGCCATAAGCTCTACTCGGACCCTCATCCTTAACACGTGAGGCACTGACTTGAAATGTATTTGTATTTTCTCAAACCAAAGATGGAGGAACTACATGTGCTGTGTTCTTATAAGAATCAAATACCCAGGAAATTAAAGAGTTAACAACATCGTGGATAAAGAGATAAGAAAGGGAAAGGATATGACAGAAGGTACCAAATGAGCTCAGTGTCATTTGGGGTTTGGTTTGTCATTGAGACAGTCATGGTATGTGGCTGGGCTGGGCTCTAACCTAACACCCTTCTGTCCCAGTATCCCAGCTACTGGAGTGTGGCACATACACGGCAAATTTAAGGTGAGAGTATATTGCCTGTACAGAGATACCAAAGACAGGAGACAGAGAAATGTTTGATCATGAGTCAGTGGCTTAACTCCGTGGGTTCCTAAAGTGTTCTAAACTGAACTTTCATGCCTGGGTTAGGCTGTTGTATTTGGAGATGAGTTTTTGTGTGGAAGGGGAGTCTACAGAGATGAGGGCCTTTCTTTCTGGCATTTTGGAAAGCATTATTTTTTCTAAAAAGTGATGTCAGGCAAATGGAACTGGATGTTACTGAACCCACCATGTTAGCTGGGATTTGAGGAACCTGTAGCTGAACTAAGGGTTATTACATCTCTCCACCTCCCATTTCTTACCTGTGTTGTTCTCCACATCTTTTTTAAAGTTAGTTTTATAAGCTGAATCATAATTTCTTAGAAAAGCCACAGTCTTCCTATGTAATGTCCGACAACAAGCTGCCAGCATCTTACAAGGGAAAATTTCTAAGCTGACTCCCATGTCAGAGTGAAGGGCTCTCTGGCTTGCCACTCCATCCCGGTACAAGTCATCCTGTGGTGTCATGATCTCTCTTAATTTATATGTATAATTATTCAGACCTCAAAGCTGATTAATTTCATAAATTAATCAATCTCAAAAACAATCCCTGTAATTTATCCTGTTTTCCCACCAAATCTATTTATCTCAACCTTGAATGCTGCTAGAGTAAATGAAAGGAGTTTCCCACGTAATTCCCATTGCAATCAGGACCCTACACAATGAAAATGAGCCTGCTTGTGAAGTGTCTCCTAGCCCAGGAAGCTGGAACAGGCATCCGTTTACAGCTTGATATGCATTTTATTTCTTGCCATTTCCTTAAGTACTGCAGAAGAATATGTAATGTAAGGATTAGCGTATTCTAGGTCAATGGTGGCATGCCTTAATGTGATGCATGCAAATGCTGCTGGAATATACATGCAAACCCTTTTTCTTCTTAATACACCTGGTCTTGATTTTTATACAAAAATTTTGATGAATTTTAGAATTTGTAGCTATAATGTTATACTAAGTAGTATTTTTACTGCTGTGAAATCGATCACTTCAGGTTCATTTACTTAATTCACTAAACATCTACTATCTAATGTGTACATACTACTGTACTATATTTACCTTTAACAAATAGCATACAATATGTACAGGAAAGAGATTAGGGCTAGGCTTCAAAAACATATGCTCCTGAGGGAGAGCTGTATATGATCACACACACACACACACACACACACACACACAGAGAGAGAGAGAGAGAGAGAGAGAGAGAGAGAGAGAGAGAGAGAGAGAGAGACCTTCATTCCCACATGTTTGTATGGTTTTCAGACAGACTTCATAGCAGCAGTCTGGCATGGGATATGATGCCCAGAACCCCTCCTTCTATGCATTTCTCTGTCACTCATTAACTACAAGATGTTGTCCAAAGTTATTTAACATCTCCAAGTCTCATTTGCTTCAAATACATAATGAGACAATGTTAGGTCAAAGGGAGTCTCTGGGCAATCTAGGGAATTGCTGTTGCCTTTTCTTCACGATATCTATGCCTAAGCTACTTCCCAACCTTCAGCGACCCTCACATGGGCTAGCTAGTCTTTACTCTCATAGATTTATTTCTTAACTTATTTTTAATGTTAAATAGCTTTGATCATCAGGGGCTACTTGCTATTCAGTCAGAAGGAAGATCCTAGTGCTTCTCACTAGATAATTGAAAATGCTAATTCCGTTAGCCTCACAGAATGACTACTTTATATTACTTCTTTCATTAACAAAATGCTTTTCTGTTATTAGTTACTGTGTGCAAAGGGAGTGCCGCCCACCCCCTGCTGAGCTGGCCCAGTGTTAAGGCACACACTACATTGTGTAGTCAGCCCCAGTGAATCAGCCATGGCCCAGCAGACAACTGAAGTCAGACCACAAATCTTCCTGCCTGAGTGGCAAGATGCCAGCCCTTGTTAACCAGGAGCCACTGATCAGGGAGTGAGAGAACACAGGCAGGCATGGCCACGCTGGCCTGACTCACACTAATGTGGCTTTCCAAGATTATTTTGGCATTTCCGAAGGTCAAGATGGGCACGATCCAAGTGGGAGAGGCTGTGGATGTATTTTGTTCCACACTTTGTAGGTTTTCATAGCTTAGTTTTGATGAATGTAGATGTGGATCCAGCATCAGTAGCTTGGATCAATAAGTGAGAAATGGGTCCTAACGGGGCAAACTCAAAAAGACTATGTGAACACACACACCAAAAAAGAAAAAGGAAAGGGGAAAAAAAGGAAAAAATCGGCAGAGGTACTGCCTACGTTGAGAAGTGAAAATTTATAAAACAAAGGCAGACATAAAAGAAGAAATTGTTTATTTGCCTTTATATAAGCCATTTGGGAGAAACATACATAGATACACATCCGTTATCTGGCTTGTCCCAGCTACACTGACGCTGGAGATGTCCTTGGTTAGAAATTAATGTGTGTAATAAAGTTTTACATTTTTCATACGTTTTGAAGTATATGAGCTATATTTCTTTTGACTGCATAATTACTTTTTGTACACAAGAAAAATGAGGTGCTTAGTCCTAAGTAAATAACTTCACAACAAACAAGAAAAATAGTTACATTCTTTTCATCTGCTAGGCTGCATACAATAAATATTTACAGAAACTTTTTAAAGTTATGATATTGTGACTTTTTGAAAAAAAAACCAAATGTATTGAATCAGAGCTGAGTTCTAGCAAAAATATGACCCACTCTCATATTGATAATTCTGTTTGCTAAGATAGCTATTCTCTATAGATAACAACATTTTTTTCTAGCTTATATTAACTTCCCATGTGGTTTCCTTTTAGATTTTGAAGAAACCTTTTGAAGAAAGAGAATAGATGTAAAACATTTAAAGTGCTTTCTCCTTGTGGGTGAGTTCTTTTAATGACTCCTAAAATCCTGACAGGTGTGTGTGTGTGTGTGTGTGTGTGTGTGTGTGTGTGTGTAGGGGGGGACTATCGTCAATATGATTATCTTCTGCACTGACTATAGTTACTCTTTTTCAGATAAGCTATGTATATTAGGCTATGGTATTTTCCAATTTCTAAACAAAGGAACTAGCTCTCTGTCATTCACATCTTAAAGGTTTTATTTATATGGAGGCTATAAAATCTCAAATTGGGGTAGAGAAGCCAATGTTATCATTTCTAGTAGACTGACTAGGAGTCCGTACCCTTTCTGTTAGCTACCCCATTTACAATCCCTTCCTTCTTTGCTCGTTCTAATAACACTTTGTTTTGTTTTATTTTATTTTCATAAAACGCACATTGTATTGAATTTTGTGAAGATTTTATTTAAACTTTATCAAGCTTCTGTGGTCCAGAAATTTCAAGCTTATCTCTTTTGTGCATCATGCCAGAAATCCTTTTCCTAGAATCATCTGCTACCTACCATTAAAGACTGTATCAAAGACCCACCAAATCATTTGAAACATATTTAAAACTTCGTTTTCCAGATCTTTATAAGAAAGCAGCTAAACTTTATCAATGAACTTTACCATGCCTATGACTGTGGATGTCATCCATGAACGTACTAATGTGAATGACATGTAAAAAGGGAGGCATTACTGCTTCCCCGTCTTTGTACTCCAGTAGAAGCAGGACATTGTTCTAGAAATGTGATCTAAATGCCCATATCTGGCTGACTGTTGTTCCAGACTACAGCTCTGCGAGCCTGGAATGCTGCAGGGGGAATAAACTTAGATTGTCTGCTAAAGGACTCTCTGCTTCTTCCGTCCTCCCTCCCTCTCCCGTCCCCTCCCATTGTCCTACCATGCTGTAATCAAGAGTTGGATCAATTTAACTGGACAGTGTCCCGTAGGTCCTGATACAAGTAAAAAGTAACACAAAGATTCCTCATCGTTGCAGAGATAATTTTCTTCTTTTCCATTTATGAAGAAAAGCCAAGTTTCTGCCTTCAGGTCTGCACAGCTGGCTAGAAGCCAAAGACAGAGGACAGAGGACAAAGGTTTCAACAATAACTTCTCTGTTTCTAGATGCCTAGCTATACTTTTTGCACGGAATTGCAGGGCAGTGACTCAAAAGTCCAGTATTTATTTACATAAGTCACAGAATGCAATGCATTTTGAAATATAAATTACAAATGTTTGGAAAATATTGTTTCTATGTGTCTGTAGCTAATATTTATTTGGGAACATGGCCTCTTTTCATTGAGAAACAAGGAAGACATCTAAGCAGAGATGTATACAGAGTACGACATAATGACACTGTGAAGGAAAACAAGGACATGGTTGTGAGATATCGTATGAGATCTCAGAGAAATGCTATTTTATGTAGGTGAGGCTGTTCTGAGATATAAATGTTCAATATTTTGGTGTCTTGGAACTGTGATACTATAGTGGGAAACACGTGTTCTGTTATAACTGTCTATCAACATAATACACAAAATATTTAGGTACAAATCTCAAAATATGACCACAAACTTTCCCTAGTCTTCATGAATGTCCTTAAAATCATATCTATCCATCCATCTCTTTAGATGCAGAGAGTGGGTTGCTGTTTTGATATTCTTTGGTCAATAGATATTACCACATCACATCATACATTCACTGTACATGCTAGAAACATGTCTCAAAAAAAAGTTCTACTTACTGTTATCAGTCTTGAAGTATGGAATTCCTTCTATGCAAATAGTGTGGTCTAATTGGCTAGATTCTTAGAGACACATTGTGCACCCACCCCATATCAGGAGAGATGTATGTCTAGCTGACCCACATCCAACAACAGATAGATAAGCCTAACCAAGACCAGCACACTATGAGGTATAAAGCTCAGCCAAAACTACTGACCCATAAAATCATAAACTACACTGCACAGGAGATAACTCTCTCAAAAGCAACAGGTTTCCAAATAAAAGTCCAGGTTCTAGATATGAACTTGAATTGTTGGTTGGGAGTTCCGAGAGGCTTCCAAGTATTCCTGGTTAATGTCACTGCTCTTGGTTGCTCACTGGAACTTGACGGTAAGACCCTATTGTTGAAGACAGCATGTACTTTAGTCACAGGACATGGAGACATCAAGGTGATACTAACCAGAAAAGCTTCCTACCTGCAGGATAGCTTTCATAGGACTAGACACAGAAACTTATTACTGGGCAAGGTGCAGAGAATAGGTGTCAGTGGAGTATGTTCATCCACAAGTGACACGCCTATATCATCCTTCAATCGAAGGCTCAGAGACCATCATAGAAGAGGAGATAGAAAGATCAGAAGAGACAGAGATCAGGAAGGACTTGCGTTAAATAGTGTCTTCTAAACATGACAAAGCTGCTGTACAACTGAAATCACAGTAGCTACTGCTGTTTGCACAGATACACCCCCACAGAATTAAATCATAGTGGAAGAGGCACCATAGAGGGGAAAAGAATGGGAATAGGAAAAGGGGGAGTGGGTCTTAGCTGGGTGGGGTGGCGGAGGGTGGCAATACAAAGAAAAAGGAGATGAATTGAAGGAGCATTGAGAAGTAAATAACACTAAACCATATTGAGTAATTTTATGCTTACTTAGAATTACACATAATATATGTGCATGTGCTATAACATACACTCACTTGAAAGCTTCACCCTTGATAACAAGCTCCCACATTACCTAAAGATAGTATTGGATTACCAATAGAGAAAGGTAATCAATATTCTCTACCAGCCTTGATGCCTATTAGGCCACAACAATGACCCACACAACCAGATATCCCAAGGTATAATAATGGCTCTTAATAGCTTGGGCCAAACCACAATTGTCTAATTGGACCTTTTTTATTTTGTTGTTGTTGTTGTTGTTGTTGTTGTTGTTGTTATTTGGTGGTTGGGTTTGTTTGTGGTTTGTTTGTTTGTTGTTTGTTTGTTTGTTTTTTGAGACAGGGTCACTCTATGTAGCCTTGACTATCCTGGGACTCACTCTAGATCAGGCTGGCCTCAAACTTTTAGAGGTCTGCCTGCCTCTGCTGCCCAAGTTCAGGTGTACCACTACCACCTGGCTGTCTAATTGGATTTTTAAAGCCTGCTGAGGAGAGGGAATTCTTGTCTGATACTGTAAATATAGATAGTTACCCATGGCTGGTGAGGGCATGTAAGCTAGAGGAGAACCTACTATTGACATTTTTCTAAGCCAGCAAAAACGCAATCGTGTTCTAAGTATATCTCCTTTTACGCACAGAGAAGTATAACTGCATCCATTATAAAGGAAGCTTCTCTTAGCAGCAAACAAAGACCATGGAAGTCACAATTGATCAAAATGCAGAAAAGAACCAATTACAGTGTGCCTAGTCCCAATAGATGCATATACAATATAACCCCTACACCTAAGGCTCAGGGAACATCAGAACAAAAGGAGGATGAAAAGATAGTAAGATCCAAAAGACCAGAATGTCTACAATGATATTATTTCTTATATATGTCAGGAAAGCTATCCCCTGGAAATTGCCACAATATGATGCCTAGACATGACCTTACAAGGCTCCATCCCAAGATGAAGAGTTCCAGGAAATAAATGACTGCATGGATGAGCTCTTTAATTTGTTATCCAATACTCAGTGGCCCTCCCTAATATCATATGCAACAATAAATGAACTCTGCAGGTTGTACTTATATATTTATATGTACATACACATGTGTGACCATGTTAATTAAGGAAAAAGAGGCCATAAATTTGAGGGGGGGTACAGTAGGAGTTGGAGAGAAGAGAGTGAAAATATGTAAATAATTCACTAAATATATAAAATTTTTATTCTCAGAAAATTTCAAAAACTAAATCTCTCTTACAGGTAAGTCAGGGTTTAAATTTGTTTTCCGTTGTCTTTGCTTATTTGCTTGTTTTTAAAACTGTTTGTTGATTCTCTGTCAGCTTCACATCATGCACCCCAGTTCTGCTTGTCTTCACATCCCACCATTTCAACTCTTTGCCCCTGAAAACTCTCACCCCAAATAAAACACAAAGCATAGACCACATCTCAGCATGGAAGCTATATTGTGTCAGTGTGTCCCACAGTCTATCCAAGAGGCAGGGTCAGCTCTCCTGCTCTCATGACCCCAGCCCTCCAGAGCCAGCTGCACTGTGCTGCCTAGTCACGGTGTGGGCCCCACTCTCCCAAGTGCTGCAGCCTGTGAGGGGCTGGGCCAGCTCTCCTGCTCCCACACCCTCGGGGCTGGCTCACCCAAGCCTTTACCAACAGGGCCAGGCTCCATTGTGTTGTCCAGGCAAGGTGCAGGGGCCACGCTCCCGAGTGCTTCAGCAGTGAGGAGCAGGGCCAGCTCTCCAGGCCACTGTAGGCATTGAGGGGTCAGAGGCTGACATTATCCCTGCATCTAGGCCACCTCATAGAAGACAAGTGTCGGGCCAGCTCTCCCTTGCTCTGTTCTTGGGACTAATTCACCCACAGCCTCTTAATCTACTGTGAAGCTTAGGCAAGGTACAGGGCCTGATCTCCTAAGTGTTGCAGGTGGTGCAGGGCAGGGCCAGCTTACCTGCATTCATGACCCAAGGCCAGCTCTGCTGACTGCTATGGGTGGTGAGGGGCAAGGAGGGGCACCACCTGTACAGCCATTCCACCACACAGAAGACGAGTGGCAGGGCCAGCTCTCCTATGCCCTCACCCTAGGGGCTGTCTCACATGAGTCCCTGATGTGCTGTGCTGTCTAGGCACATGGGCCTGCTTTCCCAAGTGCTGCAGCTGATGAGAGACAGGGCTAGCACTGCCTAGCTCATAACCGTGTGGGCAGCTTTTTGTGACTGCTGAGAGGTGGGGGGGGCAGGGCAGGCAATCACCTCTGCACCTGTGCCACCCCATGGCAGATGAGTATCAGGGTAAGCTCTCCCATACTCATATCCTGAGGGCCCACTCATTCCTACCCCCACACACAGCTCCACCATGCTACCTGGGCTAGGTGCATGGCCTGCTCTCTCCTAAGTGATGCCCCCAGTGAGAGGCGAGGCAAGCTCTCCAGAACACCATATCCAGCGAGGAACAGGGCCAGTTATGCACAGTCCCTGGACATCCACATGGCATCTGCTGGATGCCCTGACCAGGGACATCCCAGTTTTCTCTAGTGGTGAGATGAGCCTCAGACATCTTTTTGACTCCTGTTGCTGCATAGCCACAGAGTAAGACATAACACTCAGCTGTAGCTCAACCTGGGACCTCACCATGGCCTCAAGTGGCAATGCTGGCCACCTACAACAGGCTACTCCTCTCCACTCTTGAGTGTCCAGTTCCGTCTATCTTCATAATGCCTAAGCTGGTCCATTTCTCTTTCTCTCCCTTCTAACTACCACATACTCATACATTGTGACGGCTCCTGCTTCAGGCTGGCACCGGATGGCATCTCCATCCATGCCGTGCGATGTAGGACAAGTGGGTGTCTGTGGCCTGCTTGTGACAAGCACGGGAGAGCAGGTCTGTTTGTGGCACAGCAGTGTCTGCAGGTCTCTGTCTTTCTCCAGTTGCTTTGCCCTGCCTGGGTTTGCTTTGATTTGGTTTTTATGAGTTTTCGGCACAAGACAGCTTTGACCACCAATCCAGGCATCGAACTGGATGGATAAATTATTGCCATCTGCTCTGGCCCTGATTGATATAAGAATAAAACCACCAACAAGGTGTCTCTTTGACTATTTCTAGAGAGCGTGAGTTGCCCATTTACAGGAAGGGTTTCCTCATTTTATTTAGGGATATTATATGAGCTGTTTGAGATGCTGTATATTTATGTTGTATTTTCCATGACGAAAAATAAATCAAGTGTGACATAGAGACAGAGTTTTACAGCTTGTGTCCTATGTTTATTGAGCAATTATATTAATGCTTACCACTTATTTGGAGGCTGCTCAGGGCATCAGGCCCAGACCATGGTAAAGAGAAAGCAAGCTGACTATTTTAGAGTTGAACACACTCTCATAACTATTCATATACGCTGCTATACACCAAACTAACCTAAATTTGGAAAGAAACTCATGCAGTGCAATGCTAAGGGAGCTTTGCGCACACGCTCACCACATGATACAGTGCTGAACCATGCCGTGAAGACTACTGGGAGTTCACCAAAGATGGCCCTAGACTCCACTTCCCAGAGTACCAGTCAGGTCTATGCAGTTATCTCACTGAGCTCTCAGCAGCACAGTGTGATTTAAACTATTCTTCTGTGGCAAGGTCTGGTTTATAAAATCACAAAAGGTCGTCGGCTACGCTCTTTATTCTTATTTGCCTCGATATTGCTATTGTGGTAACTCTATGAGCACATACTGAAAAGGGCAGACTCTGTCAATCTGAGTCCCTGAAAAATAGCAGGAAATAGAACTTCTTTTTGCCTACTAAATGAAGGAAAAGAGTTTGATCATGTGATTATTTTGTAGAGCTAGAGAGGAGTCTGAGTGCCCAGTATCTTAACTAATGCAAGCAGTATCTCCCATTCTGCTACACTGACCACATCAAAAATCCCAAAGGAAACCATGCCTTATTGGCAATAGTAAGGCAGGTAACAAACGTGTAAAATGCCAACAGTGAGAATTCACCGACATAGACAAGAAGATCACAATTCAAAACGTGGGTCAGAAACTTTTGCATCAGTTTAATACTCAACCCAAGAGCAGGTACTCAGAAAGTACCCTATGAGTAAATGAGCCTGGAGTCAGACTGAGGTGTGGCTCTGAATTTGCGTATTCCTCCTTCACTGATTGAACTTCCATCTTGTAAAATTTTGGGCTCGGTCCAGGTTTCTACAAACTTAAAAACGCTGAGTCCTTTTCTAAAGGTGGCGAGTCCCTTCTCATAGCTAAATTAATAAGCTGTAGATCCAGGGTAACTTGCACTGTGATAGTTGAATTTCACAGTTTGAGCTCTCTGTTACTTTTGGCTTATTTCAGTCTGAGTACCTTCAAAAACTCACAAAAATATACTGTCAGTCCTATCGGATGCCTTAGAGAATCATGTAATCGACACTTCCACAGCACAGGTGAAACAAATTAGACCCCTGGAGGCTCCAACACACTGTCACTCCAGGTAGCCAAGGCTGGGACTCAGGCCTCCCTGGCTTAGAACGCAGCTTCTCAATCATCCGCGTTTTTTACAATTAGACCCACTGGGCCTACTCCATGTTTGGCTTCATCCGGGTTTAAAATTGTCTCTCGTCCTTAAAATAATATAAGAACAATTTTTTTTATCTTTGTGATCAATTGATTTTTAAATCATGATAACCAGCATGGCTCGGCCTTTTGCATGTATGAGTTCTGTAGCGAGCTTCGAAATCAAGTCCCTTTCTAGTTTCCCTTGTGATGGGCACCAAACGAAACACCACATTAATCATGAACTTCATCACAGGCTCCTTCAATTTGTTCTTATTACCATTTGATATGGGATTTTGGAGGTGTTACACCAAGGGGCACTATTGTGTGAGCTTTTCCCTACCAGACTTCAATGGGTTGATACAATCAAATGAGCCTTCAGATCCTAAGACACAGATTAGCCATGCCTACGTTAGGAAATCTGCAAGAAAAAAATCATCCTACAATATCCACAACTTCTCAGCCTGTCAGTTCTAAGAGGAATGTCACACTGGATGAGAGTCAAGACACTGAAGGAATGGGAGGCACTGAAATAAAAATAATGCCAAACACAGACCCAGAAGACACCAAGAGAAAAACTTAGCCAAGCTACTCACCCAGTTAGCAATGAAGCCATGCCTAGACAGCACAAGAGGCAGAGAAGAACAAACCCAAACTGCTCTTCAGAGTCTTGTGGTCTAGCTACCTACTGCTACCCACCTAGCTATCAGCTACCTACTACCTACCACTGCATAGGCACACACACACACACACACACACACAGAGAGAGAGAGAGAGAGAGAGAGAGAGAGAGAGAGAGAGAGAGAGAGAGTTCTTGTTTTAGTCAAATAGACCAATTTTGAATATGTTGTAATAATTGATGGTGATTTATTTTGAATCGAAATTACACTATTAATATGGTAAACCAAAAGGCCATCTTTGCCTGTGTTCTATGACATGAGGGAATTGCCATAGGACTTGGGATCCAAGAAGAGGTCGTAGCCTAGCTGAGAAAGGGCATGCGTGCTTTAAAAAAGAGCCCTTGAGAACTAGACACTGACCACATTGCCTCTCCAGTTTGACCTGAGCACATTCAAAGACGAAAGTGCAACTTTTGGGTTTTCACAGGCTGTATTTATAAAGCAGTTTTAGTTTAATGCAAAATGGAACAGGAAGTACAGTGGGTTCCCATACACCCTTGTACCCTTATATGTACAATTTGTGAATCAAAACCACCCAAGAAACAGCAAATGACTCACTACAATCGTCTAGGTCAAATTTAGAAGTGCACATTCTATAGGCTTAACCATACACAACGAATGTGTCACTCCAACAACATTATAGAGAATAGTTTCCCTATCTTCTTTGGGAGGCTAAATTGTTATGGGTTCCCCCTTTTACCTGGGCTATTTCCTCTGTTTTTTATAATATTCTCTCCTGCTTCTAGATGGTCACTTTTCTATTCACTCCTCAGGAAGCCAAGGGGGATCATTTTTTCTCTTATTTTCTAGAAGAACAAGGCAGAGAGCTCAGAGAGGGTATAGCTCAAAATTCGAAGATGACTGCAGGGGACTAGAACCTTATAGAATTTCTTTCTGTCAGACTTGTCCACACTGAGCCTCCAGCAACATCTCAACAGCAGCCAAGGTTTCCTGCTCCTGCTCTAGTTTCCACAGAATGTTCGGCTCTTATTAGGTTGGATTCTCTGCATATGCCTCTAGAATTATGGAGACAGAAGAAGACCTCCTATTACCTCATTTGTCCAGGACTCCTAAAGAGTTGTTGGTTATTTTGTGAATTAAAATATTCATCTCTCACCCTTTTCCATTACCAAACTCCAAACCCTGCCATGAAACTTCTGACCACTCCTCCTCAAACTATTGGCCTCTTTTCTTAATTATTATTGTTATATGGACAAATAAACACATACGTATATAAAAAGAACCTGCTGAGTTCATTTAGTGTTACTTATATGTATATACTTTCAGAGATGGCAACTTGGTATTGAATAGCAATTAAGGGGCTTATGCCTAAAGACTAATTTTCTCTTAATAGTCATTGGTTGTCTATGGTTCTCTGTTTAGGAGTAGAACTCTGTGACATTTCCCCCTTCTATATTAGCATGCCCATTGGTGTCATTATTAAGGCAGCCATATGTTTGATATGTAATTGGTATTCTTTATCATACCCAAGAAAACACAATCTCACACCAAATTTCCAAGTCCTCTGGCTTTTACAGTCTTCCTTTTCTCTTTCCCAGGATGCTCTCTGAGCTTTGGGAACAGGAGTTTTACTTTAATGGTATTAGTTTGTGCTGGGCATCCCAAAAATGTTGTTCTCTGTATTTGCTCTGTTGTGACTTTCCATAAAGTGTTATTGATTTCTTTTCAACTGTATGCTTTTTTATTTGTTGTTACAATGGAGTGATGACACCTAAGCTCTTTCCATGCTGGGTCAGAGAAGTTCCTTTTTTTTTTTAATTAGAAATAGCCTTTTTGGTAGAGAGAAAAAACTGGGCCTGAATAGTCATCTACTATTTACAGTTAAAACTCAGGGTCATCACCACATATTTCTAACCTATGGAAGATTTATTGCACTTCTTTGAGTCATGCTTCCTCTCTTTAAAAAATAAAGAATATTACATTTGACACCAAATATGTCTATGTACATTCTCAGTTCAGGATCTAATTAGTCATAAGTGATTAACAATTGTCCTTACTTTCAAGCTCTAATCTTGTCAGTTGCCATAGTAAATCTGTTAATCTTTGGGAGGCTGCTGCTTCATCTTTTATCTGGGAAGATGGAGACAGAAGCTTCCCTTGGAGCAAGCTGGCTAGACTTGCTCAAGAATCAATAGATTGGCAAGATCCAGGTTCAGTTAAGGAACCTTACTTCAGTGAATAAAGTGAAAAGCCATTCAGGAAGCCTCCAGATGTCCACTTCAGGTCTCCAAATACACCTGTACACATATGTGCACATACATGCTTGCTCACATGCACACACAAACACATATGTATGCATGCCCACACATATGAACATGCACACACAAGCATATGTACCACACACATGCACATGAAAGAGAAAGAGAATATTACCATAATAATAATAATTATTATTATTACAAATATTCAAAACTGCACCTAACCAGCTGTCTTTATGAAACTCAAAAATAAAGCACAAATGCCTTATGTGACAATCCACCCTGGGCAAGTTTCCAATCCAACCCAGTTATTCACATGCTTTAACACTGTTTTCTTCAATAGACAAGCTTGGGCCTCCAAGCATCCACAAGAGTGGTCAAGAGACTTTTCTCTTATTCATCCCGAGTTTGATTATTCTCTGTTATTGATGCCAAAAGCCAAAGCTGTAAGTTCTCAGTTTTGTTCACAGAGGCCATCTCGGTGCTTTTCCTCTTGTCAGTCCCTGTTGGGAGTGACTCCATGTGTGTGATGAGCCAATGAATGAGAACCCCACAGGAAACAGTAGTCCTGCACAGCTGGAAGGCAGGGAGCCCCCCCCCCTGAAAGCTACCCAGTGTCTGTCTTGACCCTCCTCATTTGACAGGGATCTCCCCGGCAGCAGTTTAGCCCCCACAACATTCCACTTAGTATTATGACCCTACTGCTAAGCTTAACTCATAAGCCCACCATGTGGAATGTTGTAAGATCTAAAAATAATGTGTCTTACTATACAATGACTCCCCCCAAAATATTCTCCTGAAACCCATGCCCTTGAGCCTACCAAATTGTGTTTGCCCAAACCCAGGAGCTGCAGCTCTCAGGAAGTCTTCTTCTGTGCCTCCTCTCTGCTGCTGTGATGGGGGTTCCCCAAGCCACCGAGAGAAGAGAACAGCATTTCACACAGTTTCTTGTCACTAAACTATACCCATCGGTTTGAATGTTCATAAAAGAATGTTCCTTACTGGTCAATCTTGCAGAATCAGCAGTTTCCTTTACGGGATTGTCTGTTACTGTCTTCAAAATAATCCAGTGTACTGTAAGCCCTCCCCCTATGAGTGCTCCTTGGACAGTTTGCTGCCCACTGTAGTCGCTGAGTGGTGTAAATCAATACAATGCACACCATAAACACCACAAGTGCTAACCTTGCCAATTGGCTCTCTTTAATTGGTTTCAGCTAAAAAACCTGTAAAGCTATTTGAAGTGAAAAGGCAGACATATCAAAGGCAAGATGAACGGCCTGGAAGGCCTTGCTGAGCTAGGGTTTGCTAACACCAGCACAGTGTTTTTCATCTCTGCTCTGGATTTGGGGGAGGGGTGGCATTATTTTGTTTTTGTTTTCTCGTTTCCTTCTGCTATGGTACTTCTGTGTTTCAACAGTGTCTACATTTGTGCTTGGAAGGAGATTGTATAAACGTTGCTCAGGCTGAATGGTGAGTTTCAAGGACTATGTTAATGGAGAAAACAACTTAGAGTCAGTAACCCACAACCGGAATGATAATGGTGATTTCTCACAGGTACCTTCCACACCAACTGTATAGAGTCTTCTTACCACACGTTCTGAAGCATCCCCCCTCATATGCTACACATAAATGGCAGATAGCGCTATGATTTTATCTCACATCATGGTGAGCTTACATTCTTCTTGGTTATCCATGAGAGCTAGAGCACAAGACCTTATCACTGAAGATACCACACACTTCATATATAGAACAGATACAGAGAAATCAAGCTGAAACTAAGTCAAAATATTGGTTTCAGATGACTAGTGTTCATGGGTACAATACTTCCTTTGGAGAGAGAAAGCTTACCAGTGGTCTCAGCTAGCTGTATATTCTGTGTGCTGCAATACTAGCCTTCCAGGCAAGATATGTCTGGTGATACAATAGTTTCAAAACAGCTTAAGAAATAACCAACTGCTTTCTGATTTGATTTAATGCTAAACTCATCGGAGAAATATATGCCTAGTACTATAAACCTTGTCAAAAACCTATGGCTAGGGAAGTCATATGCCTTAATAGTATGACTGTTACTATTGATAAATAGATATGTTGTCTAAATGCTAATTACTCATTTTTATGTCCATTGATTAATAATATGTCCAGCCTTGGGCAAAGAAGCTGGATTTTGGTTCAGGGTTTTATTTATTCTACAGTGTGTAGTAGTTAAGGTCCATATCTGATCTAAGTTCTGAATATAAGGAAAAGGAGAGTTCTTGGCCCTAAATGGGGCATCTATTGTACTCACACTAGGCAGATTGATGAGGAAAAGCCAGAGAGACTGTAAGAGCCAGAAGATGAACAGGTGAGCTATGAAGTGTTGTCATCTGGTTATGACACAACCATTTTATTTCTGAACTCACTACAACCATATTTTCCTACATGAGGACTGTACAAGATTGGGTTTTTCATCATAACATTAT
Source organism: Apodemus agrarius (assembly GCA_964023405.1). Classification (NCBI taxonomy): domain Eukaryota; kingdom Metazoa; phylum Chordata; class Mammalia; order Rodentia; family Muridae; genus Apodemus; species Apodemus agrarius. Next base: position 90,975,899 of record OZ030016.1, read on the forward strand.
GTCAGGGCAAGAGGCTATCACAGAATCTATCAATATCCAGTGAGGTGGTAAAGAAAAAGGTTGAGTAAGCCCCCTACCCCTTCCATGATTGTTACTAAGGCCAATCTTGTATGGACTCAATGCAGGTGACCACAGATGTGAGTTAGTGATTGCATTAGTGTCTGGGCCTTAGAATGTCATTTACAGCCCTCATGCTGTCCCGTGGCTTCTTCTACAATGCCTGTGATCCTTCCATAGGGTAGTGTAAAGGTCACACTTAGCTCACAAAAGTAATCTATTCTCAGCTTCTTAAGGAGCCACAAGACTCTGCATTTACCAGTTTCTACTTCCGTTTTTAGAGCCTGGATGGTTTTGTTCACTTCCTTCACCTGTTTGGTTATGTTTTCCTGTAATCCTTTAAGGGATTTTTGTGTTACCTCTTTAAGGACTTCTAGTTGTTTACTATTTATGTCCTTCTTAAAGTCCTCTATCATCATCATCATGTGTTGGGGTATCCAGGGCTCATTGTGGTGGGAGAACTGGATTCTGATGTGAGGTAGCCTTGTTTTCTGTTGTTAATGTTCTTGCCCTTGCCTCTCACCATCTGGTTATCCATAGTATTAGCTGTTCTTGCTGTTCTTGCTCTAACTATGGCTTGTCCCTACTGCAAGCTTGTGTGTCAGAATTCTTGGGAGAGCAGTTCTTTTCTGGAAAAATTTGGGTATGGAGAACTGTGGCACAGGATCAGTCACAGGGTGCAGATGAAATCCAGAAGGATCCCATCCCCAGCTAGTCTTTGGTTCCTGTGTCCCAATGGCTCTGGTCAGGTCCCTCTTAGGCCAGGAATTTGAAAAGAAGTAATGGTCTTACTTGTGCTCACAGGTGTGTCAGCACTCCTGGGAGACCAGCTCTCTCTCCTGGAGGTATTTCAATATGAAGTGCTGTGGCACAGGATCAGCTCTGGGAGCAAATGGAAACCAGAAAGATCCTGTCCCAGGTTGTTTCTCAGTACCTGTGTCGTGAGGGCTCTGGGCAGGTCCCTCTGAGCAGAAGTGGTGGTCTTACCTGTATTCACAGGCTTGTCAGCACTCCTAGGAGACCAGCTCTCTCCCGGTGGTATTTGATGTGGAGAATGGCACAGGATCGGCTCAGGGTCAGATAGGGTATTTTCCTAACCTCTTCATTCACTAGGACAGTCCTCTGTTCACAGCCTCACAACACAGAGGGTGCATCCTAACACCAGGGAGGACCTTGACTGATATCACTGTCATTGTTGATTGTCATCTTGTGCTGATACCCATCCCTCCTAAACTGCCTCACTAGAAAACAAAGGAACAGCTTCATTTATGGTAGGTGCTGTTTTCAAGTGAGGGCAGAAACTAGCCCACAACACGGGCCTCTTGTCCATCCTAGACTTTTCCCAGTCCGCCCAGTCACTATTGTGGAAATAGAAATGGGGTTGTTAATGAAGCAGCAGAATGTGTGCCCGCCAACAGACACCTGGAAAAACTTAGTAAATGCTACATTGTATGGCCTGTTTTACAAATTTATCAGGGATGTGATTTAACATTTCCTTACCCACCCTGTCTTCATGAACTGAGCAATGTAAAATATACCGCCAGGAAAGTGCCCAAGCATAAGCCACCGTAAGTGTGCCCACACACTCACAGAACTTCTACTTTCAGTTAATAGATCTCCACCACACACAGACACAGCTGTGATTTGAACACAGGATCCCCATTCTAAATTTCTCCACCCCTAGCATCCCCACCACCACCGGATGTGAAAGCCAACTGTCTGCTTTTGGACAATGCTAACTTGACAATCACTATCCGGTTACAGGCTGGAGAGAAGATATTTTTCTCTCTGTCTTTTTCTTTTCTTTTTTTTTTCTTCCCATCATTTCCTTCAAATTTAATCTTTAAAATGAAGAGAAGAATCTATAGAAAGCCCCCTTAACATAAGTATATAAATTGCTTAACATTCCTGTTAGAATAGTTTTTAGATAGCTAAATAGCTTCGGTACTATTGTATGCTGAATGCAAGCCTGCAGCTGGTAGAATGACAAGTTTCTAGCTCTAATTAAGCTTTTGTAGCACTGTATACCCAGGAACATGAACTACACCACCTTGTGAAGGAATTAGCTACGGTCTTGTGTTCAGAAGTTGGACTCAGTGATTATGTATTCAAGCTGCCATTCTTGTTAATGGGTCCCATTGATCTTTGCTCTCCTTGCACCAGCCCAGAACGGTCTAAACAAGCCTGAAATAATACAGTCTGAGAACTAGCATTTCCAAACCACTGAGAACAACTGCCTGTAAACATCTGTGCATTCTCACCAGCAGCTCCTTCAGAATTCTAGGGAGTTCTCTCCCATATCATAATCATGAGCTTAGCTCTCAGACGTCTGTCTAATTTCCCATATGATTTCTTCACTCTGCCTCCATTTACTCCATCAGTATGGACATTCACAGAGGGAAAGGGCTTCAGGCACCCTCTTCCATCAGTCCCAGCAAAGAGTCCTTCCCCAGTGCCTTCTGACACTATAGCCACCAGCAATACCATGCAGTTTGGTTATCTGCTCAGATGGTTGAGTAGCTGTTTGGTTTCTCTGAGCTAGGGTCTTCATAGGTGGTCCTCTGGTCCTCAACCCTAAGAACTTCTTGCCTCTACCTCTCTAGTACTGAGACCGTAATGAGAAGCTGTCCTCACCATCTCCATGCAGGTGGGAATTTGCATCCTCACTGTTGAAATTAACTTGGAAAGTGTCCCCATGTCTCCTATTCATCTCTTGTCATGGAGAAGTAAAGGAAAGGAAAGGAAAGATTTGAATATAATAACATTATCCCAGGCATCTGCCTATAGTTCCCCCTTTTTTTTAATCAACCAAAAGTTTGGTTTCAGGTTTTAATAACAAGACTCCCCGGTGGCCTCCAAAATAAATGCATCAACATTCTTATTTGGTACCATCTGCAAAAAATGACCATGGTCAGCATTCAGGTTCAATAATGTAAAGATGGAATTTATTAGTTAGGAAATAGGTTTCAGCATCAGGTCTATGGAGGATATCCATAAACAACAAGAAAAAAAAATCCTCTTGGAGTTTGAGTCTTCAGAATACCTTGCTAGTGTGCTATATTTAGAATCAATGTATTAGCAACATTGCCCTCTGAGTCAGGAATGCTCTTTTAAATCAAATAGCTTTCAAATACAAACTGAACTTTGTAAATTATGGAAATCTATTATCTGTCAGCCTTTCCTGACATGTTTCTCCAGAGAACTGAACCTCATAGAAAATTATGTCAGTGACTTTTCTCAATTACCCAAAGACAGATACTCTGTGGCACTCGTCTGGAGGCAACCGTTAATCCATGAGATATAAGAGGTGCTTGGGCATGGGAACTTAATTCTCTTGAAAATCTTGAGAAGGATGCTGGATATTTCAATGAGCATAGAAATGTTATTATAAGCTGATGTGAGTGCTGCCCCATCATCTCTCTTGTCCCCAGGCAATACCAGCATGATCTCCACTCTAAGAAATACCTGCTAGCCATTAAAGGACAAAGACTAGATTCTGTGTGCTATATACTAGACATGTTTAGACTTGGAAAAATGACCTGACCACTCAAACAATGAATGGGGTAAGTTGTTGTTGCTGTGCTGTTTCACAACTGAAGAACTGACCGAGAAGTGAGCTGGCAAAAGCCAAACTTGAATGTGGTTCCATCTGGCTCTTAGCTGCCAGGAAGAAGATGAAGGTTTGTTGTTTTGTTTGTTTGTTTGTTTGTTTTTGAGAAGGCTGCCAGGGTGTGGCAGGGTTAGAAGGCTGACAGAATGAAGGCTTTATTCACCTGCTGCAGGATGTAGGGAAGGGGAAGATGTCAACGGGGGAGTTATATTGGTTAAGAATCACAACCAGAAAGATTAACGGAGAGAAATGCTGGAAACAGTACTGGCATCCCAGAGCCAATGGGATTCAGGGCAGTCCCTGGGACTTCCTGAAGAGTTGACCTGTGTCAAGGCCTCAGAGAAATAGTACAACAGATAAACCAAAAGAAAAAAATTAATGGTAAATAAGACCAGTCTCTTCCTTTCAAGAAGCATAAAAACCAGAAAAACTAAAAAAAAAAACAAAAACAAAAACAAAAACAAAAATCAGAACACATCATTCCAATATATATAGCACCCTGTCATGCCGACTATGTTGAGCTGAAGTTAACTGAGGAAAAGCAGATGAGAAGAGAGCTCTCTGGCCTCCAATTTACTGCCTAAAAGCAGAGCATAAATATTCCAAAAGACAAGTGCCATGTCTGTACCAGGAAGAGGCAGGAAGTCAGGGGAGACAGGAGTTCACAATGAGACGAAACTACACAAACCTGCAAGCGCCCTTATCTTCCATTAGCCTCCCTCCATATATTTCCCAGAACATTCCTCACAATTTACTGCTGGGATCCTAAATAGTTACCCTTCTCTGACTCGTGCCTTTCCTTGTTAAAACAATATGCAACCACTCAAGTACACCCTCCTTGGGAGGGAAACTTCATTTTTTGTCTATGGAGGTCTCTATATACATGTGAAATACTAATATCAAAAACAATTCATATGCCTTTCTTCCTTTAGTATGTTTGTCTTGGTTGAATTCTCATACCCAGCCCAGGACCGAGGAGGACAAAGAAATGGAAATGTTTCTTTACACATAGAGTCTTCTCTCTTTCCTTTCTACTGCCTGCACCCATTTTCTTCTAATGTTAAAGGATAAGTTCTGCAGCATGACTCCATGACAATATGACATTAAAGAAAATGTATAGTGTTGAAAAAGGAGGAAGAGGAGCATGGTCACTAAAAAATTATCAACGCAAGTCTAACGTGGATTTAGAGCTGAACGTCTGTCATTGAAATCAATGTCCATGATCAAGGCTCACAGCTACAGACCCAACCTGCCCTTTATTCTTACAATTTCTTTTCTCAGTTTCTTCCTCTCCACAGTCTTACAAATCAATAGAAATTCTATAATTTCAAAAAAGAATAAGCCATTTTGATTGTTCCAAATTCAAAATAAATGTTTCTGCCAGGTGTGCCCAACCTTGGGATGTGGCAACATGACATCCACATAATTCATGAATAAAAACTACCCAATTGAGTTACCAAAAGTCATCAGAATAAAACTTCATTGGAATCAGCCTAGATATCCATCAATTGATGAATAGATAAAGAAAATGTACTACCTGGGCACCATGGAATTTTATTCAGTTATAAAGAAAAATGAAATCATGGAACTTGAAATGGATGGGCCTGGGGGGAAATTACACTTAGTAGGGTAACCTTGACCCAGGAAGGCAACCACCAAATGTTCCGCCTCACTTGTGAATCACGGTTTCAAATGTCTTGATTGTGTTTGACTTGGAATACTTTGAAATGCCAGGCAGCTAGATGGAGCTGCTGTAAGGGGGAATGCCTTCAGCAAGGGAGGAGAGTAGACTCAGGCAATATGAAGATAAGGAATAGAAAAGACTGTGGGTGGGAAGATTTAAGAAAGTATATGATGGGGATGGGGGGTTGAAAGATGATGTAGGATGATGAAAAGACATATGGAAACCCACTTTTATATTTTAAAATATAAAAGTTGTCTTGTTTTAAGTAGGTTTAAAACTTTTGTTGGGCCACAGTCATAGCACAGTCAGCTTTGGCTGACCCAATGGGCCACAGGTTGGACATGTCTGCTATATACAGGCATCCATGTACAAGATATCTTTTATCAAACTTTAGACACATGATAAATGAAACTAGACATTGGCCTGGAGAGATGGCTCAGTAAATCAAAGGTAGGTGTGCAATCATAATGACCCCCCCTTCAGCATCCAGTTTAATAAGCCAAGCATAGTGGTACATGCCTGAAATCCCAGAGCTGGAAAACAAAAAGAGATCACCTCACACCCCAACCCCAGAGTAGAGTCCTGTTCAAAGATTATAAGTGGAATGGTAAGCTTCAGGCTGAATGGGAGACCCTATCTCAAATAAAGAAGATGAAGAGCCATAGAGGACGATACTCAAAGTCTATCCCTGAGCTCCATATATATAACTCTCTCTCTCTCTCTCTCTCTCTCTCTCTCTCTCTCTCTCTCTCTCACACACACACACACACACACACACACACACACACACACACACATACCTCATCCATACTTCACCCTGATTTTTAAAGGTTAGTTAAGTAGTTTATGTACTGAAAGAGTCTGGCTGAAGAATCAGAGGTGTTCAATGTCAGTATTTTTCATCATGAGTAATATTTCGTTGCATGCAAGACTTCATAGATCATAAGATGCATCATTAATTTGTATATCTAATACAATGGAGTAAACCCACACACACAACCATCACAAAAAGAAAACAAAACAAAAACAGAAAACAGCAGCAGTTTGAACAGTGAGCAACTACAAACTATAGGATAACCCTGACTTCAAAGATCTTAGTGGAAGGATGTGTTTCAGTGGAAATGGAATAAGGCAATTCGTTGTCCTTCGCTGCACCTCTGACAGGGTCCATATACCTCTGGAGAAATTTGCGGCTTGTTATGTTAAATAAAGACAACCCTGCCAAGGGGGATAACATGTTCAATGTGTCTTCCTGCTTTGAGTTAGTTCCTAGTCCACTGAGATCTAGGGGCTATGATCTGTCGATCTTATACATCCCCAGGGAACCTAGCATAGTCCAGAAAGAAAGAAAGCATTCAGTCATGTGCTTAGAGAGCACTTTTAACACCATTTTAAAGGAGGAGAGTCCCTGGACTACCTAGTATATACCAAGTCCTGATGGTACATAGGGGTTACTATATACCATTCACAGAACAGAGCTTGGCACAGCCAGACTAAGTAACTCCACTTGCCAGTGATCCGTGTAGCCGGCAGGTAGTGTTGCTCTTAGGGAAGCCTGAAATGTCTGCCTTCCAGACCTATGCTTGCTCCATTTCTGTTACCATTCATTTTCCAGAATGGAATGCCTACTCGGAAGTGTCCACCTGGTGCTTTCTGCCCACCCGGAGACTGGGAAGCAGCAGGGGTGGCTGAACTTGGTGCCCGGGGCACTGAGAGCCCCTCCTAGAAGGTCTGCCCTTGGCTCTAGGCTCCTTTCATCTTCTCTCCAGTGGAGCTTCCCCAGATCACCAGCCACGGAGCAAAGGGAAACAACGCCACGAGATCAGAGGGACTATTCTCTGTTTATGTATTTTCTGAGATACACACAGTACTTGAATGGAAATGCTTTTCAAATCTTTGAATACCTCTTTCTCCTTGTTAGAGAGCAAACATGATAGCAACCTCTGGAACCCCATGACCTCGTCATCATCCTCACCTGCTTCTCTCTCTAGAACAGAAAACATTCCAACACATCATCCTTTCTCTAGTCTGTCCTTGCCATCAGCAGACACCAGAGCACGCCGTGTACAACGATTTGGGGAAGAGTGTTCGGAGGGGGGGTGATTCTCTCATAATCCCTTTTGCCCAGATTTGTCTAGAAAATTCAGAAGACATTGAGCTTTTCCCCAATGGGCTATCAGGCAAGACTGAGCTTGTGAGAGCTTCACTGAAGATGCACTGTCCCATTAAACAATAAAATACACTGTGCAGCTTCCCAAATCCTCAGACCCACGGGCATTAAGTGGGGCTCATCAAGCAGCATCCATGTGGAAAGAAATGAATACATTTTTTACCCAGCACATACATATCTCCTCCGTAGCTGCCTCACAAGTTTGTCTTCCGATGGACCTGTGCTCACTCCCTCCCAAAGCAGACAAAAGGGAAGGAAGAGGAAACAGAAAGGGTGGATTTTATAGGAAATCCAATGAAAAAGAGATTTGGTAAGCCCCTAGATAAACCATTATGTAGAATTATTAAACACGCAGTGCCTTTAATTCATGTTGTTTTGTTTCGTTCACATTTATAATATGAATTTCTACGTAATTTCATTTTAGTTCTCTAGGACCAGGCTTATGGTCTGCTTCTGATCTGCTAATTGAAATGATCAAATATTTTATTTCCATCATGATTTTGTTTTTCTTCAGTGGTGGTACAGAATCCCTGTAACCTTGAGTGGCTTGTTGAGGCTTACATACTCATGTTAAATAAAGATAAAGTCGTGCATTACATTGCATCGCCCACTAATTGTCAGACTGTGTAGAAGACTCTAATTAAATCCCATAGGAAAAAAACAGCAAGCAGTGGAAGACAGAAGCGCCATTTCAACAGCCTCACTAAGCTTCAAGTAGCTACAGAAAATCATCCAAAAAATGGTTGTGTGCCAGGTTTTTATTTTGTTTTCTATTTTTCAGTCAAGGATAAGAAAAATCAGAAACAGAGAAATGTTGGGCTAGATAATGATATTCTAAGCATTTGAAAGGTAATGTCTATAAAAACTTTATGAGATGTGCTAAATTTATTCCAGACAAAAATCTTCATCGACTGACTGCCTATTAGATTGTCTTTACTGTCTTTCTTTCTTTATAGAGCTGTCACAGGGAGATTCCTTATGCTCAACCAATCATGGAAGATTCTTTAAAAACCCCGGAGAAGAGAGAGATTGGTACATCAACCTAATTCATGTAAATGAAAGCCCGTTCTCCTGTTCTAGTGATAACAGCTACCAAAGAATTAAAATTAAATAAAAAATAATGTCTCAAGGGGCAATCCCAGACAGCACAAATGATGAATCTTCCCAAATATAAAACAGCCTTCTTCTTAAAAGATAAAAGCACTAAACTTGGACCACAGCACTAAACTATTCATGAGATTAAAGGAAGGAAAAGTCTGTCATGCAGACAAATGCCACAGCGTCAGATGTGGATGGGATGCCCATCCTTATTTGGATACACCATGAGCAGTAAGGTGCATTTTCACATGTTCTATCCCCAAATACAAAACCCACAGGGTTGAGCAAAGGTGTTCCCAACGTTGTTCCCCACTTAGACCTAAGCGAAGATCATTCAGCTCTTGCTCTCTCCCAGCCATGGACCACTGTGACCAGGATGTGCCAAGACTGGTAAAGGAGAGCTGGCTTAAAGAAGCATTGTTCTAGAAGCTCTTCGCACATCCAACTTCCTCGGAATGGGAGCAATAAGTGTTTGCTTTTGCAGCCCACTCTGACTGGATATTGTCTATCTTTCCTGACCATGAGCTCCGTATATTGTTAGAAGGAAGACTAGGCCCCATCTTACAGCTCTACCACCCACCTCTTCTGGGTATTCATTCTTCCCCGCCTTCACAGCATTTGCCTGAGAAGAGCAACTGACTCCCATTAGAGACTAACACCTCTACTTAAGACTTACCTCAGTCTTAGCAGAGGCCATGGTTCTCCAACCATACCCTCTCTCACTGTACAATTCTAATCACATTTCCCTACTCTATATAATCATACTTACAGATGGAGCCCACAGCTACATTCCCAAACCTCTAGAGAAGACTGTATTTGTCAACAGACCTAATACCATACCCAAGATTATCTATGACCCTTTTGTGATTCCTTAGAAACAGGTGTTCATTTCAAACAATCTAGCTATTGTTTGTGCTTTGCAAAGAGGGGCCCTGCCCAAGTCAGCAGAGCCCCAGTACAGCACAGAACCATTTAACCTCTCCTTTCTGGTCCCTTCTCTAAGGGTTTGATACTGTGCCCTATCTTCCTATAGAAACTCTCTCCTCTGAAATCTACAAGATCTTCCATCCTGTCTGTCTACCCCTCTGTTTCGTGGATACAACTTAAAAGGCCAGGCTGTCATCAAGTCACCTTCATGTTCAAGAACAAAAAATTACTTGAAAGGTCCTGTCTTCTATCAGGTCTTCCATCTGGTAGATTCATTGGGTTTTAAGTTCTGTATTCCCACACCACCCTCTCCTCCATGATTAGCTTCTCTATGATCAACATTTTGGACATTCCCCATCTGGAACTTCATCATCTCAGTCTCCACAATGTATGTGTTTACGCCCCTAAATAAATTTCACAGAAAACATAATCCCATTTCTCTCTAGGTCTTAAAATACAAAAAAACTCAGGCACTAAAGAGATAGCTCTGCATTTAAGAGCACTGGCTGCTCTTCCAGAGGACATGGGTTCAATTCTTAGCAACCATGTGGTGGTTCACAACCACCTGTAACCCCTTAAGGAATCAGACACACTCTTCTGTCTCTCACAGACACCATGCATCACTGGAGCACAGACATGCATGCAGGTAAAATGCTCACATGCCTACAATAGTAATAGCAATAAGAAGAATTTCAAATAATCCTTGGGATGTAGTACCGCTGCAATCTCTTCATAGGCACCATTTTGTTGGGAAAGAGGGCAAGAAGAAAAGTCAAATATTTTCTGTCTTTCATGTTTTCGTTTATCACAATGATTTCACTTGCAATAGCAAACATCCTCCTACATGAGCTGTCAGTCATATAAAAATGCCCTGACAGCTTTCGAACTGCACTTGTTCGTTTACTCCATGGCATAGATTTATTCTTAGCATCAGTTTCTATGCCTATTTTTCCTTACAATTTTGACGAATAGTATAACCATGTTTTTAAATTATCCCATGATTTATCTTTGAATGCCTTGTGGGTCTTCTCTGCCTAGTTTGAATTCATTAACAAACTAACCCTAAGAACAATGAGAAAAAATATATGAAGGCATTCAAGAAGTGGGAAAGTGGAAAATTTGCAGTGTAAGTACAGGCTCCAAATCCATTTTGTGTTTGGCAGGGATACTGATGCAGGAAGTATGAATATAAAACAGCCATTCTCAATGCTGCTCACCGTACAGTTAGGAGGAAAGAGAACTGTGAGCTTTCAGTGGACCTTGTATACCATTTCAAACATTGGATTGAAGGAAATAGGATCTCCATAGAGCTTAAGAGGCTGGGCTATCCATCAAGTAACCTTTGGTTCAATAATCTAAAATGACTATTTTGCATTAGTAAATTTCAATAAACATGCCTGCTTTGTTGTGTCTACCTTTTAAAATAGGTGCATCTCCATTGCTTTTTTTGAACATTAAAAGGTGAGTGAAAAATGTGTTCAGACTGAAGTCACAAATCTTTGGGTGCAATTCATTGTATGATCCTATTGGTCTTCTGTCATGGCCATCAGTACCACTACAGAAAGGGTGCTTGCAAGCAGGAGTTCTGAGGCAGAGTAATGTAGAGAAACACCTCCCAGCCAATCTGCAAAGAAGGGAGCCCATGAGCAACAAGGCCCTTGTTCTTAGCACACAATATCTGGCTCTACACTGAACAATACTCTTCCACCAAATCTGGCATCCTAAACCCTCACTAATTAAGCATTCATTTGTGAAGTCTAGGAGCACAGTGATAGTTTCAGGAGATTTCTCATGGGATCCTATGACAGGAGATGGGGTGGGGGTGGGATGTGGCATGTGTGTAGGAGGAACTTCTTGTCCTGAGTCTCCTTGTCCGTCCCAGTAGCTTTGAAGCTTTTGAACTCGGTCTTCTCGGTCCTGGGACTGCTCTATTTTATATGACTATGTTCTCATGAGTCAAGTCCCTGTTATTGTCACCTCTTCTGGAAGGTCTTTCATGGTTGCCTTTCCGAATAATTCCTTTACTGTGTACTTTCCAACATTTGCTTAGTCTCAAAACTGCTATCACCAATGGAATGGATACTTCTTGTCTGTCTGCTTTTATATTATATTGTATTTAGAATTGAATTACTTAGCAGTGGAAGTCCTTTTTCTTCTTTTATCCCTTCCATCCTAGTCACTTGAAAAGCATCTGCTGTATAATATGTGCAAAATAGGCATTGATAGAAGAAGCAAAATGTGGATCTTGCTCCTTGTTCTCTGGGTATGAGGGCACATGAGTTGAGTTTATAAACTCAAATCTACCAAGTGGCTAGTAGTTGACATGTTTTGAGGCTTGTGACCCCCTCCCCCCACACACACAAATACACACACGTACACACACACTTGCGCACACACACCTACACATGAGACAGAGACAGAGACACAGAGAGAGTAGTTTTTACTCTCTGTCACTCTTTCAAATACACAATGCCTCTTCAAGGGTTACAGACTTTTCTCTATTCCATCACTTGTTTCTGCTACTAATACTGATCCCTCCTGCGTACATAGCCATCAGTTTTCTTATATGACACCCATTATGCCTACATAGTGTCTGCCACAACACAGGAAAAGAGGCTCCTGCTCCTGGGGTGGTTGGGCCATGTGATCAGAAAAGCAGATTTTGCTAGTCACAAGTATCCATTAAAAATGGGAAGCTGCTTCTTAAATGTCTGTGGAAGTCTGTAGTTTAGTTCACAATATCTTAACAGATTAAGTAAATGCAAATAACAGATGAATTTTGTACCAAGAAGACAAACGTTTGGCAGAAATAAAGTTATTCATGTGTAGTCGCAGTGGGAATATTTGTATGATATTTTGTTAATTGCTCCAAAACATGGCTTGTAGAAAATAAACAAATGGGAAATAAAGCTATCAAATATTAGCTCTTTTTTTCTCTTTTAAACCCTGATGTCTCTCTTCAAGTGCTCATCTTTGTTCTCTGAAAGCCCAGCGGTACATCTAGTCTCATGACATGTCTTCTGTAGAGACACAACTTACCCTTCGTGATGCCATGACCTCCAGAAGCACTTAGGAGGCCTTCTCTCCCTCCTGAGGCTCTGCCCACCTCCTACTACAGATTTGTCTGCTCTGGTTTCCTGATAACAGGATCATGCTGGTAACCCACTATACTTGCAAACATCTTGAGTCTGTTGGATTTTCAATAAAATCTTTCAGTTAGTTTGATCTTGTTGTTGGTATATTCATTCTGTGTTGTTTTCTGTGAGCTACTGTGATAAGATACCGTGAACTGGAGAGCTATAGCAACAGAAATGGATTGTATCATACTTGTGGTGCTTGAAAGTCTAAAATCAAAATGGCTTCAAGGTAGACTCCTTTGAAGGCTCTCATGAACAACAGGCTACATGTTAGTCTCAGCTTCTGTGGCTAAGACAATCCTTCTCATCCATTGTCTGTAGATAAATGTAGTAGTTTCAATAAAAATGACCCCACAGATTCAAATATTTAAGCACTTAGTCATCAGGGAGTGGCTCCCCTGGAGAAGGAGTAGGAGGCGTGGCCTTGTTGGAGAAAGTGTGTCACTGGGGATAGGCTTTAAGGTTTCGAAAGCCCAAGATAGGCTCAGTACCCTTCCCTCCCTTCTGCCTGCAGATCTGAGTAGAGAACTCTGCTTCTCCAGCACCATGGCTGACTTCGCACTGCCGTGCTTCCTGCCATGATGGTAACGGACTAACATTCTGAAACTGTAAGCCAGCCCCAAGTAAATTCTTTCCTTTAAAAGAGTTGCCATGGTCACAGTGTCTGCTCACAGCCATAGATAACTGACTGAGACAATGTCCATCAATTTTGTGTGTCTTTATGTGGCTCTACACAAACAAGGACACCAGTCATATCGGATTTGAGGCACAGCCAGTATGACCCACATCTTATGTAATTACATCTGCAAATGAATTGCAAATTGAAATTCTTTCAATTAAGTCTGCATTCTAAGGCATTAAAGGTCAGGAATTTAACGTATTCTTACCTGGGTTTTTGTTGTTGTTGTTGTTGTTGTTTTCTTTGGTTTTGTAGCAGAACATATTGTGACCCATAACATTCTGAATCTCCAACAGGTTATTACTATATATACTTAATAATTAGAATTGAGGTATGCACATGCCTATGAATATGTGTGTATATATAAATATATTTCATTAGCCTACTTATATTTTGTTTTTGTTATGTCATACATAGAATAAACACACAAAAAAACAGAAAATAAAAAATTAAAAAAATAGGAAGGGATAATACTTGTTTCCTGTGGTCCCTAATGATTCATCTTGTTTTGAAAAACACTGCTTGACTGACTGTAACAAAGATGAGCTTAATTTTGTGAGGCAAGAAAAATCCAAAGACATTCAAAAGAGAACAGCAACATAACTGATAATAATAATTCTTGAAAGAATGTATCCGACTGAATTGACAACCAGGGAGCCTGCACGGGTCTTATCTAGGCCCTCTGGATGTGTTACAGTTGTGTGGCTTGGTCTTCTTGTGGGAACAGTGTGAGTGGATACTGGTTCTGACTCTTTTGCATACTTTGGGGACCCTTTTCCTCCTACTGGGTTGCCTTGTCTAACCTTAATATGAGGGGAGGTGCCTAGTTTTACTACAACTGAATATGCCATTGTTTGATGTCCCTGGAAAGCCTGCCCTTTACTAAAGAGAAAAGCAGGGTGTGTGTGTGTGTGTGTGTGTGTGTGTGTGTGTGTGTGCGCGTGTGTGTGTGTGTGTGTTTGTGTGTGTGTGTGTGTGTGTGCGCGTGTGTGTGTGTGTGTGTGTGTGTGTGTGTGTGTGCGCGTGTGTGTGTGTGTGTGTTTGTGTGTGTGTGTGTGTGTGTGCGCGTGTGTGTGTGTGTGTGTGTGTGTGTGTGCGCGCGCGCGTGTAGTGGAGGGAGTGGGGGGGAGTGGGCACTGTTGGAAAGAAGGGGGAGGGAAAATTGTGGTCAGGATGGAAAATAAATAATTTTTGAAAAGAAGGTGTGGAAGCCCCGGGCGTGGTGGCGCACGCCTGTAATCCCAGCACTTGGGAGGCAGAGGCAGGTGGATTTCTGAGTTCGAGGCCAACCTGATCTACAGAGTGAGTTCCAGGACAGCCAGGGCTATACAGAGAAACCCTGTCTTGGAAAAAAATAAAAAGGTGTTGGGGGAAGCACATGTGTGAAAGAAAGCTGAAGTTTGTGATTAAATGCCCTCCTTTTAACTCACCATAATTTAAACAATCAACACTTGATTAGAAGGATGGTATTCTAAAGAAATTAGAGTCAAGGGCTGGATACCCACCTCAGTAGTAGAATGCTTGCCTTGCATTGACAGGAATTGGGTGTTGTGGTTCATAGCCATAATAACGCCACTGTGGAGGCAGAGGCTGGCAGTCACTTTAAGGTCATTGATAGGCACACAGCAAGCAGGAGGTAAGTGTGCAGCACATGAGACACATTCTACACACTCCATTAGAAAGCAGGAAGCAGGCATCCATTCCCATTCCGCTTCTGTTTTCCTTCTTTGCCTCAGTGACTGGCGTTTTACTGTGATGTTTAAGCATCATTAAAGAACTAAGTGTGCTGGCAAACGACCTTCAAGATCTTAGCTGTGAAAGCCTAACAGTCTGAGAAAATGTTGTCTTTGCCCAGAGACTCAGTTTCCTGAGTAAGAAATGGGTAGCAAAATGGTATTCTAAAGAAATTAGAGTCTGACTTAGGCCATGTTTCTATAAAACTGAACATGGTTCTAAAACCAGATCACACTCTCAATGTGTCACACAAAGACCAGCTGTGACTAGCTATACAAAACAACTAACAGGACACCGGCGGCTCACTAATCAATACCTGAGGTGAAACCACCACCACTCTAAATCATGCCAGTTGGGTATCTATAAGATGGAGATAGTAAAAATCATCCTGAATCACCCAGAAGGATTTTGTTAGAATGTAATGGGAATACATTAAAATGAGACTTTAAAACTGTAGAACTGATTACTGTTAGGTTGAGACTAAGAATGCAATTTTCTGATTAACTTGCTACACAGTAGCAAAACCTATGCACTAACTGAGATGGGAGGAGACACTTTGGCATCCCTCCGTTGACTGTTGTGTTAATCCACATCTCAGAAACATTAACAATAAACAGAAATGGGAGTGGAAGGCTCCATGCCTGAGAGCATTCTGGGCGCTGATGGACAAGAACAGATGAAAGCCAGGCACCTGAGTGGCACCTACATTCCCAGGGTGTCCTGTCAGCCACTAAGAAACTTTAGAGAAAACTAGAAAACCCTACCTTGTAGTTGTTACTCATTGTCTATGAACTTTGCTGTTTGAGACCGTCATTCACTCCTGGTTTCATTGATCTCACTTGAGGCTTATATTTGTTTTAAATGTTTGGAGTAAAGGGATGTTGAAACAGACTGGCTTGTTCACAGACACCACACTGAATAGACACTCTGTCTCTTGAATGACCAGCTGAGGCCAGGTGGAATCTGGAGACAGCCCCTACGGCATGAGAAATCTACCATTATTAACTTTGATTCTAAACTTGCTTGGTTTAGGAGAGACCTGGAACACTAAAGAGTCAAGCAGTTAGCAAGTCTGGAAGGAGGTTTTTCTCAGAAGATTAATTGTAATGGAGGTGCTACCGTGAACTTGGGCGGCATCATCCCCTAGGCTACAGGCTTGGAGCTAACGCAAAGGGCGACAAGAGAAAGCCTGCCAAGCAAGGGTCAGTGTCTTCTCTGCCTTCAGGTCTGCCAAGATGTGAGCAAGTAGGCTCTGGGTCCCCTAGCACGCTGACAGCGGGGGGGGGCACTGCTCATGATGAAGGATGGTATCCGCTCTCGCCATAACCCACAGGAAGCCCATCCTCCAGAAGCTGCTTCTGGTCAAGTATTAGGTCACAGAAATAAAAAGAACTCATATCTTGTCAAAATGTCACCTGCTGGTCCTCACACACAGATCTTATAAGTCAAAATTTCTCAAAAACCTCTGCACACAAACCCATTCTCCCCATACATGATTATAGAACCCCAGGAAGATATGCATATAAATAGATATATCAATCAAGTACTCACAATGAATCATAAAGTAACAAATTAAAAGTTATATGTTCATTTATTCTGTGCATATGTGTATAGTATAGGTGAGAATGCAGGCACAGCTATGCTGTGGCATTGGTGTAGAGACCACAAGACTCTTTAGAAGTCCACAGGGCTCTACATTTTTGAGGCAAGGTGCCTTGTGCTTCTGACGCTGAGCTAATTACATGGGATTCTGAACAATTTGCCTCTCTCTGACTCCCATCTTACCCTCGGAATGCTGAATTACAGATGTATGTTATAGCATCTATCTTTATACATGATTTCTGTGGATTGAATTTACTTTGCCAGGCTTGCATGGAAACTGCTTTTACCAACTGAGCCATCTCCTCAAGCCAAGAAATTATTACTGCTTGTTATAAATATGATTTTACCATTTTCTTATGGAAGAAGCAAATGTGTATATTAATGAGACAGATGTGCACATTTACTTCCATATATAGAACTGAATCTTGGTTGAGTATTTTCTACTACAAGATGAATATGTGGATCATCTTCATGTGTGTTGGAGTTGACCTACACTTTGGTTTTGTTATTGCCAATGCTAAGAATGCAGATTCATATAAATATACAGTTTAGAAATGACAGAAGTATTTGGAGAGCCACTTCAGAGACTGTTTCAATCCTGCCCTAATCCAAAAATAAATTCAATTAATGAGCAGTTAGTTGGCAACCCAAAAAGCAATTCTTAAAAAGAAACAGTCCAACACAATCCCAAGACCGACTAATTGACTTCGGGCTTGATGGAAGAAAATATTTAAAGTCTTTGTTTCTCATTATTAAACCATTATGTGTTTCTGTAAGGAAAAATGTTACACATTCATCAAACTTCACATAGCATGTAGTCTCAAGTCTGATCTAAGGTTTTTCAGGTTGTAATGATTGGTATTATGTGATATAATGGTGGTGTGTTCAGATTCAAGGTTTCTGTGAACCTACACAGTGCAACATTAGATACATCAAGGCATCAGCAACACTTTGGATTTCTTACCCATTTTATTTTGAATTCACATTTGATCACTTCATATTCAGAAGTGTGTGTGGCATTGCAACTCTCAGTTAAAGGCACTGATGTCTGAGCAGCAAGTGAAACCTACAACCAGGGAGCCCTGTTCCTCCTTTGCCCTTTACCTTCCTGCCTAACACTGATTTTGCCTTCATCTTGAGGGAGGATTTTGGCTTCTCTCCTCTTATGTTTAACTCCAAGTGTCCATTACCCAATAGCCTTTCTGGGATTACTCCCTTGTCCCTCTACCAATCCCCAAATGACATTGCTGAAAGCCTGCCCCACAGTGTTCAAACAGGTTTGGAACAGCACAGATAAATGGCAAGAAGCAACTCAAGGAAGGATGGGTTTCCTTTGGCCGGTGGTGTGAGAGGTCTGTCATGGTGGGAAGGCCATGCTAGCGTCCGAAGCTGTCACCAGCAGAGTAGGCGTCCGAGCCTATGTGCCCACCCCTTGGCAGGTCTGAAAGCCAAGAGTAGAGACCACTGCTCCTCAGCTGGCTTTCTCCTGTCCTACTTCTGGATCAGTCCAGAACCCCAGCCAGGGAAATGTTGCCTGCCCCCTCCATCTTCAAGGCAGGATTTTCCTGCTAAGTTCAGCCTCTAATACAAAGAAAACTCTTGCAAGTCTTCTTAAGTGATGCTTGTATACATACACAACTTTAGGTCATCCGTCTTCTTCCAGTTGGGCTTGCCCTCCTGTATCTTTGTTCAGCTCTCTTATCTTCAGGTTGCCTCTGGATGCAATCAGTGCTATGTGTCCATTTCTAATGTGTCCGTTACACATTTGTCTCTGAAAACCCCCTCTGCATCCTAGAAGGCGGGATAGAGACAGCAGGTAGAGCATCTGTTCAGTTGTTTCCAAGAAGGGACGTTGACAGGATGAAGAACTGGGATCCCAGCCTTGTGGCAGATCTTTTGAAGGAAGTCTGTCTCCTCTATCTTTGAGATTCTGTGTGGTTAACAGTAGAATACAGAAAGTACCTCAGGACTTTTTTGGGGGGCAAATACTGCAAAGTAAAGTGCAAAACTCTAAGTTCCCTGCAAGTGTCAGCCAGTTGTACCCTACCTTCCATCCGGCCTGACACTTGCTATTAAAGAACAGGCAGGGAGCTTCTCTGATGACAAAGATGGGGTCAGTAAGCCTTAGGTCAGAGGTCTACAGTATCATCCAGGCAAATAATCCACCATGGGCTTTATAAATATCATGATGCCCACGCCACTCTACTGACCATGTAAATCAGACACGCACACGAGGGACAGAAGGAGACTGAGACATCACCTGGCCAACTACAAGGATGGAAATAAGGAGGAAACAGAGAAGGAAAGGAAAAGCTGCCTTCAGAAATGCCTCATCAACTACAATTGATTACATTCTTAAAAACAGAAAAAAGCCAACAACCGCATGACCAAATTTATTTTTATCCATTGGGGTGATACATGTCTAAATGAGCTCTTTTAGGTCATCGTGTTTTGCTGAGCAAAGCTATACATGTTTCACACCAACAGTAGACACCGAGACTGAGCTTTAATGATAAGGCTTCACTACAACAATAGAAGCAGTAGCATTGCTCCTCCTGACCCGAAGTGCAAACACACATACATACACATCACATTTTTGCATGCATGTGTGCAAAAATCCAAAATATATAGTATGGTCCTGTTTTCTTTCTAGATAACATGCATAACTAAGAAAAATACTTCAAAGTAAAAGTTTTAACAGGCAAATATGTAAAGCATGATGTGATAGTTCAGAAACCCAACACAAATACAACCTGGAATTTCTTTCACAAAGAAAAAGAAAAAGAAACCTAAATCTTATTCTTGTAGGAAGCATAAATTGTATTGGTGGAAGTAATAGCAATCTCTTTAGCGACATCCCCCCAGGATTCACTCCAGCCTATTTCCTTAAGTGCTGTATTTTTAAAGCCCTGCTGCATACTTCCCTCTTAGACACACAGAACTGAGCATTCTGAAGTCGGAGCATTTAGGGATGCAAAGTTGGCTGAAGATGTAGCCCTAGAGAAAATGAGTCATTTCCGTATCAGTCATCACTGCTGTGTGAGCACAGACGAGAGAAGTTATTTACAGATCCTCCAGCCCCAGTTTAAAGCTTCCCGTGCTGTTAGTGGTAGAATGATTTACTCCCCGTGTTCTCTCTCCCTGGGAAAAGTCAGGGCATTCCCTGACTTTGGCCTCGGCTATCTAACTCGATTTGCACTGGAATGCTGGCAGATAGGGTGAACCAAAGACCTGGAATGTGCTCGTACCGGTGTTCTTGCTCTCCCACAGCCCAACATCAATATTAGAGGAACGGCCCTCCAGGAATGAATACACAGAGAACAGAACTGACTGTGATGTGTAATGAAGACCAGGGTGTGAAGCTGAACTAACCCAGCCAAAACCAAGCCCGGCTAGCTAACTCTAACATATGATTTTTTTCTAACATAACTGTGCAGGCCAGAATAAATGACTGATATTTAAGCCACTGTATGTTCAGTGTGGTGTATTATCCAGTGATACACAGTGGAAAGAATACAGTGCAAAAACACAGAGAGGAAAACTGTCTTAGGAGCTCACTTGAGGGAGGGACTGGATCAGTGATTAAGAGCACACCACATGTGATATTTGCGGAGAGCCTGTGTTCAGTTCCCAGCACTCACAGCAGAGCCCCTGTTCAGTTCCCAGCACTTTCAACAGGTGGCTTACAACGGTCTGTAACTCAAGCTTCAGGCAGTCTAATGCTTTTAGCCTGAACACATGCACACACACCCACAGACTGATATCCACACAAACACATAATTTAAAACCAATAACATGGAGCTGGAGCAATGGCTCAGAAACTCAGCGCACTGGGTGTTCTTCCAGAAGGCACAGGCTTGGTTCACAGCATTCACCATTCACGTGGTGGCTAACAACGGTCCAGTGCCAAGGATCTAATGCATTTCTCTGTCCTCCTTAGGCACGAGGTATGCATGTGATATACAGACACACAGATAGGCAATATTCCCATACACATAAATTGAAACTTTAAAATACAATGACAGCAATAATAGTGGTAAAACTTTAGCAATTCGTCTTCTATAACCAGTAAAGACATAGATATAAGTTTCATATTATTCTTCAAAATAGTCACACTGTGGTCTCCAGAATTAAATCTCTACTGTTGTCATATGGAAATACACTGAACAATCATTTATTTAAATAATTGTTTTGAATGCACAAGAATTTGAAGCTGAGTTGAAAAACTACCCCGGGATCACTATCATAAAATACCAGTTTGGCTATTGGCTATGAAACGGTAACCATCGTGCCTGTTCTCCACTTAACACTCACCACGTTCATTAACAAGTATTTTCTCAGAGCACTGCAGGATTATGTAAGCCCATTTTAAAGATGAGAAAACTGAGAGTTGGAATGTGCAAGAAATGGCTCGAGGTATCACACTGGGATGAGACAAGGCTGGAGTCTGTCCCACCTCTATTTGATTCACGCTTTCAGTCTTGTATCTCAGAGTCGAAGAATAAATGCGTAGAAGGAATGAAACAGCTCTGCTCCCATAAAGAACAAACCACGGTGTGAATCTCAAATGTGTGGTTCTTCCATCTCTACCTCTACTGATAACCATGGCTTATTCTCTAAAATATGAAAACCCAATTCAACTAAACAAATATTTCTTTGGACCAGTGCTCAGGTTCAGGATTGCTGTGTGGATAGAAGACATGCTCCCTTCTTCCCAGAAACATCGGGTCTAGTAAACCATCAATATTGAAAGGATGCTAGCTGAGAGTCCCAGTGTGGGCTCTTTTGTGCTAAGTGCAGGGTGAACAGATGTTCAGTTTAATGCCGACTGCGGTGGGAAGGAGGGTGAGGCTCTGGGTCTTAGTCACATTTACTCACAGAAAATGCACGCTCCTTCCTAAAGGCAGCCAGCAGCTAAGAAAGAAGACAGAGTATACATGATAAAGAAGAAGCTCTGTGTGCCTATTGGATGCAGCAAAAGATGGAAGACAGTGTAAAATACCAAATGCCAATTTAGGGCTTTCCAAGTGTCAGCCAATGGCACTGCCAGCACTGGTGGGCTAGATGCACTTATCCAACAAACAATAAATAAAATAAAATCCAGTAGGAGTTTTGGTTAAGGTTCAGGAGGAGGTTGTAAGACATTTCCCTGTGTAAAAGGATGAAGAGATGGTTGAATCCCTGGAATTTACCCAAGAGATGAACACAAACTGTGATAGAGTGTTATCATGAATCTGTTATCAAAATGGGCCCCATTCCCATCGGCCCTTGAGTTTTAGAAATCCAGGTGTAGGACTTTCTTCTGTTCTACAGCCACAGGGCAGACTTCATCTGGCACGTCCTCGACCTTGTCGTCTGACTCACAGAGGAAGAACAGGGTACATCCTGATGCATTTCACAAGAGGAATGATGAGTGTCTAAAGAGATCTATCCTGATGAGAAAGCATGTGCTTCGTAATGTTCCTTCGCCAATTAAACTGCTCTAGTACTGAGTGCTTCGTGAACAATTTTCACCAGAGTAGATTAATACAGTCCCACACAGCTCCCAGGCATACTTAAAAAATTGTGTATATCATGAAACACGGGATCTCTCTTCGCTGAAAAGTAGGTACGCCAGAATTAATTTTGAGCATATTTTTATTAGACATTCTCTTCATTTACATTTCAAATGTTGTTCCCTTTCCTGATTTCCCCTCCGAAAACCACCTATCTCATCCCCCTCCCCCTGCTCACTAACCCACCCACTCCTGTTTCCCTGTCCTGGCATTCCCTTACACTAGGGCATCAAGACTTCACAGACCAAGGGCCTCTCTCTCACTGATGTCTGACAAGGCCATCCTCTGCTACATGTGTGGCTGGAGCCATGGGTCCCTCCATGTGGACTCTTTGGTTGGTACTTGAGTCCCTGGGAACTCTGGAGGGTGCTGATTGATTCATATTGAGCATAATTTGAATTCTGGTTCCAAATTTGACATCATCCCTCCAATGTCAGTTGTAACTATATATAAGTGATTTGACTGCTACAAACCTTAGCTGTCTTCCCCCAAAATTAACTACTACAAGAAGTCAAGAGTTAGAAACCAGGAACATGGATACTTTTGCTACACATGAAAAACCATGCTAACTCATAAATCATCATTATCATCATCATCATCATCTCAACACTGTCTATATTTAAATTTTTGTGCTCCAATTTTGTAACCATTCTGAGACATGCATTTTTTAAAAAAAAGTCCTCCTAAGAACACAAAATTTAGAGGAAATATAACTCTATGTGCTTTCTGAAACTCTGAACTAGCTTTAACCTGTGTGCAATCACTGTTCTCATCCTTGTTCCTTCAGAAGCCCAGGTTTCTCAGAGTCTTGCAAAGGCCAATGTCCTCAGTATCTGGCTTGTTCAGATTTAGCATCTTACCTAACATTGATACCAACATCAATTTCTGAAGAAGAAATGGGATTTGATGATGAATTCTGAAAGAGATGAGTCCCCTCAAAATCCTAGATACTTGTGTCTCAGTTCTGTGAGTAGACATCAAGCAGTTTTAATGGCGGCAGATCTGGTTCCTCTCTCAGTAGTTCCCAGTGATGGAGACTGGAAGTTCATCATAGTTTACAAATGCTTAAGCCGCCTGCGCTCAGGCACACAAGATGTTCTTCCCTGAACTGAGCCACTGCCATCTTATCTTCTTACAAAACTCACCTTAGAAAACGCTCATTAGCTTGGCTTGGAAAAGACTTAGTCAACACGAATGTCAAATAGTTAGAAAACTAACTGCCTGGACTGTTTTCAGTCTTCGTTCAACTGTAGGACCAGCATGCACATGTTCTGTTGAGGTATTTGATCTGTTGTTTCCCTTTCTTTCTTTGGTAGCAGCACCCTGACTTTCTTCCAGGATTATGAGCAGTATACTTAGGACCATCACACAAGAGGCCCTGACCTCCAACTAAGTAACCTATTCATTTTTAATTTCACCAATTTTCTACTACTTGGTACAAAATAGCTTTGTTGGGCTTCAGTAAGAAGAAAAAGCTAACACACCTTGCAATCACATGATGCAGAAAAATCCCATTTATCACTACAGATATGGTACAGCATTCATTAGCTACAAAGTCTAAGAACAGCAAGATTTTAAGGAAGGCCGAGGACACTCAAGCTCGCTGCTCTGCCTTAACAAAGAGAAGATCTGGTACTCACTTGGTTTCCACACATCTGTTATCTTATCACTTTTGAAATTGGTGAGAAAAACTTTAATTGGCTGCTTATTTCTTATTCTAGTTCTTGTTCCTGTTCCTGTTCTTGTTGTTGTTTTTCTTCTTCTCCCTCTTCTTGCCCCTCTTCTTCTCCTTCTTCTATACTACTTCTTTTCTTTCTTCTTCCTCCTCCACTCCTTCTCTTCTCCTCCTCCTTTCATCCTCCTCTTCACCTTCTTCTTCTCCTCCTCCTTGTTCTAATGACAGCTCATCTTGCTAATTAGAAAAATGAGGTGAGGTCCCATGAATGGTAAAAGCCTGATGACTTTCTTGGTTCCAAGAACCCATGAAAGGTGAAAGGAAAGAGCTGATTCCCAAAGTCATCCTGAGACACCCACATGCTCACCTTGGGCTGCAAAGCACCTCTGCTCAGAGACACAGAGGCACATTCACAATCAACATTTGTGGGGAAAGCTTAATCTTATTAGCACATGGAAATATAATCTATGACCATAAGATACCAAATATAAGCAAGTTGGCAAAAGCTATTGTATCTGATATCAAATATTATAAGATATGGACCTATGGGGACTTTTACTTTGATGCACAGTTGTAAGAAAGCATACTGAAAACTGATATGACTACTTTGAAAAAAAGTGTCATTGTGTCATAAAGAGGAATATTTATGAACACCAAAGCCTAGGAATACCAGAGAAACACCTCTCAAGTTCTCCAGGACACATGAGTAAGAATTTTCATAGTGATTTTATTCACAGCAGCAAGTACTGGGACACATTTCAAACGTACATCAAAAAGATAATGGATGAACAAGCTGTAGTATGGTCACATAATGGAAAGTTACAAAGCCAGAAAAATAAATGGCCTAGAACATCACAAACAAAATGTGTGAAGCACACAAGATCCCACCAGACAAGGCAAGACACATGCTACTTTATAAAATTCAAAAAAATCAAAACCAAGCAATATACTCTCCATGTATATGGAGTTTAGTCAAACAATCTATATTAAATTTATTTTTGGCAGAAGAGAAAGCAGAGAGACGGAGTGCAGTCAGCAGGAGCAATTACAGTGGCATGTGTGGCTTTGAGTCTGGTGACCACTGAAATATCCAGAGTTTATAACTGTAACATTTGCTTTACTGCTTACATGTATGCTGCATACATAATCACATTGAAGAATATAAAACATTTCATCCAAAAACATGAAGAAAAAGTCATTGTACAGATCCCCCAAGAAACTGGATATTTGGAAGTATTCTCAGTGACCATTTCCCAAGAACCTCTCTTACTCTAACTTTTATTTATTTTTATTTTTGAAATCTCCCACACAGTATGTTTTTCCCAGGCCACTTTTCCTAGAAGCATGGATTCTAGCCACTCATAAGTTCCCATAACCTAAGAGAAGTGGGAAGAGGTAACTAATGTCTCACAGCCTTGCTAAGCCCACATGTTTAAAGTGCATGTGTTCTTCATGACTTAAGAAACCATTGCTATCAGACACATAAAGAGAATAGTTTCTTCATTCTCCTTTCCCATCCCTACAATTACAGCCTTGTGTGGCCCTTTTACTATCAGAACTCTATGCTTTGAGGAAATGCAGCCATATTTTAGTTGCATTGCTGACATGTGCGGATGACAGTGGATAGTGCACTAGGCAGAGAAGGTTGTGTTATGCTATGCAGGCACTAAACAAAATTGCAGAGTTCAAGAGTCCTCTCTCCTTCAACAGCTGTCTTCTTAAAGCTCTGGAAGGGTCTCATCTTAACAGAAGGCACTGAAAGAGATTCTTGCCCTTTAAGCAGAAGAAAGAAAAACTCTGTCTGCAGCTACTGCCACTAGAACTGCTCAGTTGTCAAGGGTGTGGGACCAGGCTTGGTCTCTCTGCATTTAAAAAGAGGTGACAAACTGTTAACAAGTATAATGCCTGGGATTCAAAAATCAGTCCTGCATGGATTAAGTGATCTGAAATACACAAAAATGTGTTTCTCTGGCTAAATCTTTGACCCGGCTACTCCTCCACCCATAGCAACTGTTCCTCGTGCAATAAAAACATGAACTGAAGCACTAATCCATATTTATATTATCCTGTTATGCTCTGCTATGTTATGCTGAAAGCGATCTAATTTGCTAATAGCTTGTTATTTTCTAGCTGCATTTCCCCCAGGCCTAAGACCAGTCAAGTGCTCCTTGGGCTGTTTTGCCAAGGAATGCTGATTGAGAGCTGGACCATCGTTAATACATTCAGCTCCTAAAGTAATCCCTCAAATGCTCTTTCTTGGTAATAAAATAAATAGAGAGCAAGAAAATGGCACAAAGTGAGAAGACAGTACAAAGTCTGTGTTGCAGCCTGCATCCAGAAGGCGTGTAAAGGCATGACAAAAACACCACGCCACACGTCTACATGTCTTGCTTCGGGAATTAATTGGTTATTTCTTCAATATTGATGTTTGCTTTCACTACAAGGAATGTTTAAAAATAAGGATGCTTCAGAGATGCTGAATGAGTCAGAAATGAGCAGGGTGTGCTGCAGCAACAAGCAACCGTATAGCCCAGTGGCCTGATTCACAAATGCTCGTTCCTGACCTAACTCTATGATCTGCTGTCGTTAGCATGACTGTCAGCATGATTATATCAAAAAACAAGAGAACAAGCGACACTTGGGGTGGGCCTAAGAGGGTTTTGCAATGAAGATCAACTGAGATAAGATTTTATCATCTTGTTGCTGTAACAGAATACCTGACACCAGCAACTTAATAAAGAAAGGGTTTATCTTGGCCTACAATGTGAGGATATCCATGGTAGACAAGGCAAGGTGATAAGACTGTGAGCTGGCCAAGGTGTCAAGGCATTGCTCTGACAGGGAGAGATCAATGCTGATGCTGAGCGCCTTCCAGCCCCTTCAGAGAAGGTGGATCTTCTCTGACCATTTACACAGTTCTGGAAACACCCTCATGCACACACCCAGAGGTATGTTTTCCTGGAGATTCTAACTCTCATCATGTTGACAATGAAGATTAATCCTCACGGGCAGGAAGGCCTGTTCTGAGTAGATGGACCATGGCTGGAATCCTGAGGGAAAAGAACTAAGGAATGGCATCCTTCTCTGTCTGCTTGCAGGTCCATCCAGATGATGAGGAGGTTCCCATCACCACAACTGCAAGCAGATCTCTCTGCCATGCCTTCCACACTGTGGTAGACTGTGTATCCTTTGACTGTGAACCAGAATATGCCTTTCTTCTCTCCAGTGTCACCTTCTCAGGTTTCCTCTCACGGTAATGAGAATGTGTAACTAATGCAGACACATTTTAGGGCCTGGCCCAGTGTGGTGCTATATTATATAACAGTAAACACTGAACTCAGGAGGGTCAGTCAAACTGAACTACATATCAATACCTTGTCTCAATATCAAAGAATTAATTAATTAATAAAACAATAAAATAAAAGAAGAGAAACAAAATCACTAACAATCAGAAGTGGTGGTGAAGACTTCCTTTCTCTGGAAAGCTTCAACCTGTGCTGGTTGGAATCAGATATACCCACTATGGAAATCAATGTGGATGTTGCTCATATGACCCAGCTATTACTGTACACATGCACAAAAGACTCCATACTCTACTACAAAGAAACCTGTGTGTTCATGTTTATTATTGCTTTATTTACAACAGCCAGGAAATAGAAACAGCCTAGATGCCCATCAACTGATGAACAGATAATGAAAAGATGACCATATACACAAAGGAATCTTATTCATCTGTGGGAAGAAAATGAAATTGTGATCTTTGCAGACAAATGGGTGGAAGTAAAAGATAAAATCATTCCGAGTGAAGTAACCCAAACCCAGAAAGACAAACCCAATGTGTTTCCCTCTCATATGTGAATCCTAGCTTCATTTCCTAATTTGTGTGTTTATCATGGAGTACCTACAGAGGCCAGGAAACTGGAAAGACCCCATTGGGTGGGGGAGGGGAGGGGAGAAAGATCTTAAGGTAGAAGGATAGTAGAACACAGGTGACATAAAGGAAGAAATGGAAATAACAGGGATGGGTAAAGTAAGGAGGACGAAGGGAGAGTAAGGCAGAGAGGAAGGAGTTGGGGGACAAAAACCTTACACTGGGATGTTTGAAAAAGACTTTCAGTGTATAGGTGGACCACTTTTTCTTTATTCATTCTTCAGGTGAGGAACATCTAGGTTGTTTCCAGTTTCTGGTTATTATGAATAAAGCTGCTATGAACATAGGTGAACAAGTGTCTTTGTGGGATGGTGGAGCATCTTTTGGGGCTATCCCCAGGAGCCAGGGATCTTCAAGCTGGGTCTTGAGGTAGAACTATTCCCAGGTTTCTGAGGAACCACAAAATTGATTTTTAAAGTGGTTGTACATAAAAAGACACCATAAACTTTGCAAGCAAATGGATTTAACTTGAGAATATCATCCTGAGGGAGGTAAGCCAGTCCCAAAAGGACAAGCATGATATGTACTCACTAATAAGTAGATGTTAGCCATAAAATACAGGATACTCATGTTACACTCCACAGACCCAAAGAAGCTAAAGAAGAATGAAGGCACAAGCAGGGATGCTTGAATCTCACTTAGGAGGGGGAGGGAGTGAATTCCAACCTAAAGATCAGTTACATCTGATGGTTGTTAGTGAAGGGACAGTCAACATTTTTTTGAGTTATACCACCTGATAGGTTCACAACACTACAGTGGATGGCCACATATCTGCACACACATGGATCATGCTAATTAAACTCAGTGGGTTATGAAAATTTTGAAAATAGGACATGAAGTCAGGATGGTGATGGGGAAATCTGGGAAATTTGGAGAGAGGGGTTGATGATGATATGATCAAGCAGGTATGCAGGTATGAAATTCTCAAGTAATAAATGTAAAATATTGTGTATATTTTTTTAAAAAAAACTTTCTTGCTCACTTCACTGGTCAGAGTACCAACTATCCCTAACATATAGAAAGAAGAAAAATATCCTACCAACAGTATGGAAAAAATCATTTGTGGATGGCAGAATCGCTATCCTTTCCAAATTGAGGTTAGGCACAATTTCTCAAATAGGTTAACTTTTAATGCTCACTAAAGCCTGAGTTTAATCTAACAGAAACACTGTGGGGCCCCGTAGAGGAACTTCTTAATTGTGAGCAGTTTTAAAGTTGTTCTATTGAGTAGATGGATGCTTCGTACAAAGCTTCAAACCTGGTTTCTAAAACAATTTAATGACACAAGCCCAATGAGCCTGGAAATTGTCAAGTTCTGCCCACCAGAAGTGAACATTTTCAAAAGAAATCTTCCCTTCTATATTAACACATACCAAAGTACCTTGAGCTATGATTATAGAGCAAAATTATTCATTATTCTTAAGGAGCCCAGAAAGAAAATGTTGTAAGTGGGAACTTTAAAAGATGGGCGCAGAAAGCCAAATGCCATAAATGTTCTCTATGTAACGCCTGAACTTTCCACTTTTACTAAATTACATCTAATGTAAGCACATTGGCCTTTTCTTTCCTTCCTCATACTGTATTACTCCAATCAAAGCATTTCAACATAAACTAAATCTTGATCCGGTACTATTATCTCAAGGAGGAGCCCATTTTTAGAGCAACATAAGCTTTAATGAGACATGTGCACAATGAATATGAGAGCTGATAAGTCTGAAACGCTTTTCCCCACAAAGAGAAGTTAGATATATGAGTCCATCAGCACCTTCACAAGCCACTTACCATGGAGCTGGGGGATAATAGCTGCGTGCTCTCTAGTAGTGCCTGGTAGAATTTCCTTCTTGCTTCATTGTCTTATACAACACTTGATTTTCCAGGAAAGGTATGTAGCCTCGCCTTAGCATTGAATGTAGGCGAAAGGAAAGCAATACACTCTGCGAAATGAGGGCTCCCTCCACCATTAGGGCCAGGGCAGGCATCCCGAAGCCTCTTACATTAGGAACTAAGTGCTGACATTTTTCGGCTTTGCATGCTGTAATGGATCTTTGCTGAAACGGTTTGGTTCCACCGCTGTAACGTGAAATGAGCCATCAACTCTAGTTAATAAATAGGCATGACTGTGTTTCAATAAACTTTATTTATAAAGGCCAGGCACTGGCTATATATGGTCTAGGCCTCTGGGGGCGGGGGCGGGGGGGAAGGTGGGAGGGGGAGGGCGGGTGTAGTTTTTGCTCAATTCAATTCTAAGAAAGACATCAGCTTAGGCTATGACCATGCTCAGCATGTTTTCTCACATGTTAGTCCTTTTTGTTTTTGTTTGATCAGACTTTCACTTCTCCCTTCTGTGCTTTCAAGCCCATAATTTGCAGTTGAGTCTTATGATAAAATGCTAAGGAAGCAAAAGAAGAAATTCTTTGCCCTGTATTGTCTAGAATTTGGATGCAAAATCACCTGGGAATTCTATCATTCAGCATTTATTGGTCAAGATTGATCCTGTCTGCTTATGAAGGCAATGCAAAAGGAACCAACCATCATCAGCTCTTGCCCTAAGCATCTAGCACCTTCCTTCTCAGTGCACTGCAAAGAAGTTGCTTTGCACTTCTTTGGCAGAAAAAAGATCACCAGTTGAAGGGAGCTGTCTGGGTTACCCAAAATGCATAGGGCAGAGAGCCCCAAGAAAGTCCAGGGGCCAAGGACTGGGGCAGTCAAGAAGCCTCGCTGAGTAAAGGCATGTGTTGTCAACCCCGACAACCTGAGTTTGATCCCCAGGATGTATTCCGCGTAAGGAAACAACTGACTCTTGCCAGTTGCCCTCTGAGCTCCACTTGCATGCTGAAGTGCTCGCATACCCACACAGGTAAAAAGTAAACAAAGTTTAAAAGACTTTGCACGCTGAATAGAACTCCCAGGCCACAACCTCTCTGGCTTTGAGGCTAACCTAATAGAGATGGCAGAAAATGAAAACCTGCCAGGAACACATATAGAAAAGCTGGGATCAGCAGGGTGTGGTGGCGCACACCTGTAATCCCAGCACTTGGGAGGCAGAGGCAGGCAGATTTCTGAGTTCGAGGCCAGCCTGGTCTACAGAGTGAGTTCCAGGACAGCCAGGACTACACAGAGAAACCCTGACTCAAAAAAAAAAAAAAAAAAACAAAAAAGAAAGAAGGAAAGAAAGAAAGAAAGAAAGAAAGAAAGAAAGAAAGAAAGAAAAAGAAAAGAAAAAAGAAAAGCTGGGATCGAGCCGGCCATGCTCTCTGATGGAGATGTACCAACAGCCTGGAAGTTCAGCGCTGTTATTATATGTAGCTGATGAGGAGGTGAATACATTCTATACAATTGACGAGGAGGAGGTAGGTCTATTTGGATACAGCAGACAAGGAGGTGGTGGGATAGTGAATCTTGTTAGGAGGCATCACTCCACCAGAGCAGTCTCAGGCTTCAGCCATCCGGGAAAGCAGTAACAGATACTTTCTATACACACAATCAGCATCAATACTCGGACCAGGGGAAGACCTTGCCATTCCTCTGAGCCTGACCTAGGAAAGGTCTAGCCATTCCCATGGGTCTGGGTCCTTGACATGGCTATGGTCATGTCAACAATACACACCATCCAGGACTGCATCTGCTCCTCACATCCCCATGATTGTATGGAGTTGAAATGCTGCGGTTCTAGAGAAAAACAATTACCCTGTGATATCTGGAGTCTCCTTAACAGCCATTTATTTGCCACCCACCTCTCTGTCTCACCCAACATCCTTCAGCATCAGATACAAACCTTTGAAATGGATTACCATTGCTGATCCTTAGCTCTGCCAACAGACCTAACAAGTGTCAACAGACAGCATCAGAGACCTATAAAGGAAAAACAGGTCCTTTTAGGGTAGCTAGCCCACCAAAGGCCAAATTTCATTCCACAAGCCTCCTCTATCCTATGATCCACCTGTTACCCAATCCTAGATCTTCACACCCTTCTTCATGCAACCAGCCAGCTACTTTCATCAGATTTCAAGGTTGAGCTTCACCAATGGGGTGAGACACAGTCACTCCCTGCCTTAGAATAAAAACTGGCAATTTTCTGCCCTGATGCCTGCTGTGTCTGCTTCCTAAGGTTTCGATTCTCAAAGCATTCTTTTTCCTTTTTTAAAATAGGAATTGTTCACATACTCTTTCTTCCAAATGTTCCTAGGTCCTCTCCACCTCTCTACCCACTGAACTTCATGCTCTCTCTATCTTGCTCTCTCTATATATCTAAAGAAAACGAATAACCATCCAAAAATAAAATTAAAACATAGTGAGAAAAAATGAAAAAGAAAATCCAGTATGTGTTTGGATAGCATATCTCAAACCAAAGCTCTCCCAGTCCCTGTTCTGTGGGACATTGCGGTGATGTGATCTACTTACTGGTCTTTTGAGGAATTATGAATGGGATCATCCTTGAAAGCCTAAATCCAAGCTAGCTAGGCAATTAGAGAAAAACCAAAAGCTTGTGGGACAACATTAGTAAGAGACATAGGCAACAAAGCATTCACACAAATCTTAAAGTGTGGTCTGGTGGGGACAAGCCACCAAGAGCCTCCCGGTTAGTGCACTGCGATCCCAGCAAAGGTAAAGGCAGTATGGTGCAACCCAATGGGGAGAAGTGACAATCAGAAGTTTCTCTCAGGGGAGGAATGTAAAAAATAGCAGCCAAGGAGGAGCCACATTTGTGTCAATAGCAACTAAATGTAACAGGTTGGAGAAGTCTGGGTGCCACAGACTCCCTAAACTAACTCTACAGGGCTTCCCTCTGACACAGAGACCCACAATGCATTGTAGCCATTGTAGGGTATCATCTGATCAAGTAGGGATGGCCACAGTGGAGAACAAAGAATACAGACAAAAACAGCAAAAGAAGCCTGCACACAAACAAGCTACCGTGTATGGTTTATATATTTATATATTCTGTGTCTCAGAGTCACAGAAGGCAGATCTATAAAATTTGGAAAGCTATACAAACGAGTCACATCTTTAATGCAGGGAAAACAGTATTAAAATTTCATTTGCATAAAAGTATTAAGATCTACACAGAGTTCCATGGGAGCTGAGGGAGAAATGGAATACTACTGCAATCAAAACTAATATTATGTCACAAAGATATATTCAAGACATAGAAAAATACATTATTCCAAATGAGCTAAGAGAGAGCATGGTAATTAAATTATAAGACATGCAAGATGAGTAGAAGCCAACGTAACAATACAGGAATACGGTGATAAAACAAGAAATAATTAGGCTTGTTTTTAATTACGAAAACTGAACTCTACTGAAATAAAGGTAACTGTGAACTGGAACATATTTTTGAAAAGAAAAACCCTCTGAAGTCCTTTCCAAACCAGAAAGCAAACTGTCGTGTCACAATGAGTCAAGGATACAAGTGAAGAAGACCCCCCCCCCACTGGCCAAAGATGCAACCACTGTCCAGGCATTGCAAGGAATGCACTTCCGTGGTTGAATTTATATAAAGGAACTGCAAAAAACAACAAAACAAAACAGAAGCTCTAGTAAGGGCATCCGTTCTAAGACACATGTTTACTTCTCACATTTTAACATATACAAATGTCAGCTGCCTCGGACACCCAATAGCAAGCCACAGTTCAATTGAGCAGCACTTTTACTTGCTGATCAGTTCATAAAAACAGTGCATCCTCAATCATAGTGTTCTCAGATTCTGAGAAATAAAGCATGTGTGTCTTCCGACCCACCTGCCTGCCAGTTTCCCATGGAGCCCTTCTTAATGCCTCTCATCACTGGGCTCTGACAAGCACCGGTCAGGCAATGGTTTATTCCAATAAATGTACAAGTTTATGTACCTTGCCTTCACAATCTCCCAGAACTCCTATAACATAAATATTTTTCACTGTTCCACCATAAAACATGCTCTCCCTTTGCCATGCAGTCTAAGTTTGACCCCACTGGAGTTCTTCGCCAATACATACAGCTGACATGCTTTTATTGACATGTGTGCTTGTTTAGAAGCAAATGATAAGCAGATTCAGAGTAAATACTATTATTCTCTTAGGCAATTATTCTCTAGACTCTCCAGAGAAATAAAATTGACCAAAAGAGATTTAAGGTCAAATAAGATACAGAGGCCATGTTTACTCTTAGTTTATATAAAGTGAACTTTTCCAATTATTGTTAAATTTACAGAGGCCATGGAGGAGTGCTGCTTGCTGGCTTGCTTCCCCTGGATTGCTCAGCCTGCTTTCTTATAGAACCCAGGACCATGCATTCCAAGAATGACACTATTTACAAATGCGTTGTCCCCTACCATTTCTCACTATCTGAGAAAACGCACATACAGTTGGATCCCATGGGGGCATTTCCTCGACTGAACCTCCTTTCTCTCTGACGATTCTAGCTTGTATCAAGTTGACACACAAAATCAGCCAGTACACTGGATAACTGATAGCATCATTTGGGTTAAGATTTCCCTTTAAATGTCGCATTGACAATCTTCTGGCATTGCCTGTCCTTCCCTTCAAGATTTCCACCACCTAGATGCCACTCCAGGATCTAAGAAACTGCAGCTAATGAGTTTGTAAATGTCAGCAGCTTGATGATGCCAGGGAAAGCCCATCATTGTGAAAAGAATATTAAGTTAAAATTTGATGAATTCATAATGAGAGGAGGAAGGCATTTTCAAGTAACAACTTAATAGATGCAAACTAAGGCAATAAAATCCAAAACAGCATTTTTTTAATACATAGGCTAGGTATGAGAAAAGAATTGAAAAAAATCTAAATTAAAAAGTACAAAGCAAGCTCATCTCCTCTTCTTCCTTATCCTCTAGAGGTGAGGCCGGTGCTATACCAAGAATGAAAATACTGTAGAAAGACTCTAAGCCTGTCTTTTGTAACTAAAACAATCACTGAGGATTTCCCCCAAACCATGAAATCAAATCCAACAACACTAACCCATAATGAAGTGTGAGGTCACCCTGCCAATTTCTTCCCCAAGGAGCAGATAGAAATCTAATTGAGAACCCAGAAGCCTCACAGTATAGCTCACAGCTGGGCTTGAACTCAGATCTTCCTGCTTTGGTCTTCCTAGGGTTACAGCCAAGATTATCTTGATAGCCATTTATCTTTGAATATCACAGGAAAGAAAGCTGTAGGATCTCTCCTTTCCTTCTTTCTCCTCCTCTTCACACCACTTCAGGACTTTGGAACACACATAGGAGCAGCACAAAGGAATCTTTACCTTTCCCCTCTCATTCCTTCCCTTTCATGCCTTTTCTCCTTGGAAGCCTTCTTACAAGTAAAGGAATTAATATTCCTCAAGAAATATTCAATTTGTTGGAGATGGGAAAGGTTGGTAGGAAGATTTTTAGCCCTATCTTGGAACCAATTCCAAGCAAAACCTCTAGAGAAGAAGGGGCAGGGAAAGAGCTGGAATGAATCTCAAGTTTGACTTAAGTCCAGTCTTCCCTAAGAACTCAGGGGCTTGTGAGATAGGAGGAGGAGGAGGAGGAGGAGAGGAGGAGGAGGAGGAGGAGGAGGAGGAGGAGGAGGAGGAGGAGGAGGAGGAGGAAGAGGGATGGAGGAGGAGAGGGACAAGAATTGGGAGGACAGGGAGAGTGAGAGGGACAGGGAAAGGGAGAGACCCAGCAAATGGCTTTATAGCACTTGCAAGGGGTCATTTGTGAGTATTAAGGCTCAGGTGGGCTTGGTGTGCCTCTGAGCTGGCCTTGAAGATGATGCCGAATAAGATGAACAAAGTATATAACTCGGCAGGGAGGAGTCCGACCTACACAGCCCTGCATGTGAGGACAGCATCACTGGGGGATCCCAGAGCTGCACTCAGAGCACAGCCTATGAGGGACACAGCACTCCTCTCCTCCCTGCTCTGCTCTCTGTCCCTCCCCTCTTTTTGCCCTCTACCCTCTGTCTTCTACCTTCTTCCCCGTCCCCTCTTCAGCCAGACCCTGCTCTCCCTCTCCCCCTCTATCGTCTCCTGCCATTCCCATGCCCAAATCCCTCCTTTCAGATAAGCATCATTTTACAATGCGCTAAGAGTTACACAGCATATCTGCTGATGGATTTAGTGCATTTAGTGCCCTCAAATTTAGGAACTATAGTTCCTAAACAGTACTATAGTTCTTTCATGCCCTCCACATCACCTAGCACAGTACTGAGCACACTCGCAAGAATAAAAGTCATGTTGATACAAGCTGACTTTAGAAAACCTCTCTCTCTCTCTCTCTCTCTCTCTCTCTCTCTCTCTCTCTCTGTGTGTGTGTGTGTGTGTGTGTGTGTGTGTGTGTGTGTGTGTGTGTCACAGATTTGCACATGCTGAAGACCCAGCTGCACTGGTCTGCTTGGTGCATACTCTGGTCTCCCTGGGACTGCTCTCTGCCCAGCACACTGGGACATGGCTTCTCTATTTGTTTTCATGACTCACTGTGCTTTCTCATCTTTTAAGAGCATATGAAAATGCATAATTTCAGGTTCATAAAAGTCTCCAATACAAGATTTTATCTACCAAAAATAAGATTTTGAGTTCTTGTATTTTCTGGCTTTGCATGTTGGTTTCTATGAATAATTTCTACTTTTGCCAAATGGATATTATATATATATATATATATATATATATATATATACACATATGTGTGTATATGTATATGTGTGTATGTATAAATATTTTATATATACATATATGTATATATGTTTGTGTATATGTATATATATGACTCCAAGTATATGAGAACAAAACTATGTGGAGAAAATACAAGCATATAAGTAAAAACAAATGAGCAAGTGAAAAGGCATGCTGATATAAAAACGTACATTTCTAGGTTGAAAAATGTAACAGAAAAACACAAAATAGTATCCTCCAAGCAACTGTGTGCTGTGGACACTCACAAGTCAGTGGATCACAGTCAGAGACGTGTGGGGTTTCTTTCCCTCGTTCCCCTTTCTTTTCTTTGTAATAGATGCAGAATCTCAGGGTATTGAAGCAATTTTCTCTCTACAAAGTAGAATTAGCAATCCATTCCTCTCCTCCCTCCCTACATTAACCACTTCCCCAGTGGCCATGCACGAGAACCATTTATATTTACATTAAAAATGATTTGGCCTGTGTACACGGCATTGTTTGACAGGAAAGATGGATGTTCACTTATAATTAAGTTTCGGCATAAATGACATCATTCAGGGGGATAAGCAATGCCTTATTCCCTCGCTGATGGTTTTTTTTATAATATTATGGGTTACATGCAGGCTCCAGTGACTTTTAGACCCTCTATTCCACAGACAGTCCTATAGTAACTCAGCTTCCCCACAAAGCCTGGAGGAAGTGTTTACCTTCATTCATGAGATCCATTGCTTGAAGGTTTTCTGGTTAGACACAGATTCTGAGGGTAAGGTGCTCAAACCCATACATGCTTCACTCTTCCGGTTGCAGGCAGACAGTGACATTATTACCTTGTGTTCTGTGTTTTGTTTTGTTGCAACTCTTACAGTATAAGGTTTACCTCCTATGAGTAAAAACCGGTCTTCCAAGCCAAACTACAGAATACCAACATCAACATAAACTACCCCATCTGTATGTGTCTGTGGTATTTAAGAATTAAATCTACAAGCTTCTGCATGGGGTATGAGTATTCCACCATTAGGTTGTATCCAAAGTCTTCTTTATACTGATTTTTTTCATTTATATTTTTTGGAAATGATATCTCAAATACCTTGGCTGGCCATGAACTCATGCTGTAGCCCAGACAGGTATTGAACTTGAGATCCTCTCCATGACCTGAATTACAGGTGTGTTCCATCAGGTTTGTCTTCATCCCAACTCTATTACATACTTGGTGTGTTTCCATCGAACTGGATAGTCAAGAGGATGTAAGAGTCATCCTTCTAGTCATATTTGCTTGGACTTGGACACATCTTTTTTGTCCCTCATCAACATTAAACTGTCAGTTCCAGGGCACAACATATATTTTTCATTGCTGGAGCTGGAGCTCACACCACAATTCCTAATGCATGCTCAATGGGTTGGGTTTTCTGTTTGTTATTTTAAACAAGGACTCACTCTGGCAGGCCTGGAGATCACAGTACAGCAAAGGTTGGCCTCAAACATATCAATACTCCTGCTTTAGCCTTCCAGTTACTGAGATTTCAAGTGTAATCCACCACCTCAAGATATTCATAGACATTTTTATCAAACTTGATAATTTTGTAGAAAATGAGATTCACAAGTTTCTAAAATAAATATGCATTGACTGTATTTCAGGAACATTATTCAGAGTTTTTCTCTTATCTGCCAAAAAAAGAATAAGTACTCCACAAAATTTATGTTAATAAAATGGAAGGAAGATTCATTTTAATTCTATGTGGTTAGTATTACCCTGATACTAAAAACTGAGCAAAAATATCACAAGAAACAGTCTACAAACTGATAGTCCTTGTTTTGAGACTCTTAAGGGAGGGGAACTCTCAATACAAACAAACAAATACAGCAGTATGTAGAAAGAATTACATACCAAATCCAAGAATGATACAGCCTAAGAATGCAGGACAATGTGGGCCTTGATCAATGTAATATGACATACTTCATCAAATTAAAAACAGAACTTATATGATCATCTTAACACAGTTGGGCACCAGATAAAGTTCAACAAACCACCCTTCTCTTATTTCAACAAATAAACCAAGAATAGGAGGAGAGAACCAAGCTCACCTGTGCCATCTCCACAATCCAGGCCTAAGCTACCGATGCACAGCTAGCCCACCCAACCAGTTTCGAATGGTGAGTTCCTGAGAATCTTACCCATCAGTGCCATTGCAATACTACCCAGCCTACTTCTGACCATGCAGTTTCTGCACAGATCATCCCTAGTAAATCAGTACGGCTGGGAAAAATTACTGAATGAGGAAACCCAGGACCAGGAGGGCAAACACTGCATGTTCTCTCTAATTTGTGGATACAAATCTTTAGATACGACTAGGGATTTCATTCTTCATTGTCAAGTTTCTTGTGGCAGATGGACAGACGATTGCAGATATCCACAACTTGTCAAAAGGCAGTAACAAAAGACCGTGGTGTACACAACTTCAATTGCTACATATAAAGTGCAATCCCTATACCTAAGGCTCAGCCAACAACTCAGAAGAAGGAGCAGAAAGACTATGAGAAGCAGAGGACTAGGTTATCTGCCTCAAGATAACATTTTCTATGTATGACAGAGAAGCTGCACTGAAAATTCAATTCAAAGTAATCAAATAAGAAATTAAAAGTATCCAAGTTGCAACTGAGTAAATATTGCTTGTATTTCAAAAATAGTTTTGTTTGTTGAAAAGCCTGAAGAATCTGTAAAAGGAGTGTCAGAACAACTTACCAGTTTCAGCACTGCTGCGTGGGGTTATGCACAAAATCAGCTACTCACATCTGTACACTTGCAGTGGGCAGTGAAAAAGTGAGCCCTGTCTCAGATGGGTCCATCACAGACTCTACTGGACTTTCAAAGAACTAACAACTAATAACAAATTATTCCATAAAATAAGAAAGGAAGGAACACTTATAATTTTCTTTATGAAGCCAGGATTATCCTGCTATTAAAACCAGACAAGACCCAACAAAAAAATTATCGGCCAGTCTCTCTAGTGAATATATGAACAGATTAAAAAAGATTAGTCTCCACAATCAAGTTGGCTTCTTGCAAGGGATGCATAGATGGTGTAACATATAGAATTCAATAAATGAAAATAATTTAATTTATAGCAGCATTCAAGATATTGCTAGGGCTTTGGGGGGAAGCCGCCTGAAGATTGTTGATAAAGACACAGAGACATCCATATAGTTAAGGCTGTTGGCCTTTTGCTGGGGCAGTCTCTCAGCTACAATCTAAACTTCACCTGGCTTCCGTGCCACTGTGCATCTCCATGTGGCTTGATGCAGCTATATAGGGGATTCCCAGGACAGAGAAGTGGGAGGGGGTTTGAGAATGATTTGAGAATGGACAGAGGGAAGAGGGCTTATGGGACTTATGGGGGGGGTGGACCAGGAAAGGGGAAATCATTTGGAATATAAACAAAGAATATAGAAAAAAACAAAGTAGCAGGATTCATAGTTCCCTATGTCAGAACTTACTATAAAGTTATAAAGTTAGCAAAGTTGTTTGATTCTAGAATAAGGTTAGACATGGAGATGAATGAAACAGAGTCGAGAAATCTGAAACAGACACAGTTAGGTCAAGCAATGATGTTGAACCCTATCTCATATATACTTCAAAACAAATGAATCAAAGACCTAACTGTAAGGGCTAAAATTACTTAACACTTAGAAAAAGACACAATGTAACTTTTTAATGACCTTGGATGTGAACATGGCCTTTTACATATGCCAAAAATCCCACAAAATTAACAAAAAAAAATATAGATAAATTAGATGACATCAAATTTAAGAAAAAAAGTTTACTAAAACACTATCAGGAAAGTGGGGAGGGGGGAAGCAATGCATAGATCATACAGAAATATTTGCAAACCATTCACGTGATGAAGGACTAAGATCTGGACTATATAAAGATTCTCACAACTCAATAGTAAAAAACATGAATAGCCTACTTTAAATTAAATGTCCAGTGTAAGTGATTCATAAATTCAGAAGCAAATATAACTTGCCAGGGGCTTGACAGAGATTACAATGTGTTTAAGTGACAGCAGTTACAAGTTTCTTTGCAGGGTAATTAAAATCATTTGGAATTAAAGAATTCTTATTCTCAATTAAATTGTAGAAAGAACTCATTAATTGGTTAGAGTATAACAATAACACTATTTCATGATAAATTAAATGATTTTAACATAGAAAAATGATTTCAAAGAACTTAGTGACTCTATTGTTACAAAATTCCTTCAATTATAATCTACTTCTTTATGTGAACAAATCTCAAAATGTATACTTCTAATGATGAAATGTAGCAATAGAAATATTGTTAGCATCTTTATTCCAATAGTAATAATCTTCCATAGCATGTGGAGAAAAATATTAACCTGTTTCATTGAGAAATCTTGAATGGATTTCACATTATAGGTCTAAGAATAAGTTTTTTATTGTTTAAAATATATTTTCTATTCTAGCCATTGATGAGATAGGTATTTATAATATTAACCCAACCCAAAATAAATATTTTAACATTTCAACCTTCAGCTTGCTTTTATATATAATCTAAGAGCACCTCCTGAGTGACCTGGTCCTCTCACATCAAGCATTAATCAATTAAAAAATAAAATAAAATATACACATGCCTGAAGGTTAATCTGATGGAGGCAATGCCTAGACCGAGGTCCCCTCTTGCCAAGGAAGTCTAGTTTATGTCAAGTTGACAAGAACTAAGACGGGCAACTAGCTTTCAGAGTTTCCCACCATAGCTACAAGGTAAAACCCTTTGTTGAAGATACCACTACACCATTTTTGCTATCAGATACAATGAAGTCAATCTCAAACCAACCAGAAAGCTTCCTCTTTTGTGGTTACCTTCCATTGTATCTGAAGGTGCTGTACAAACTTCAGAGAAAGAGGCACCAATGGTCTTACCTAGCCATGGACTGTGCCTGCTACAACACTGACCCACCAGGCAAGACATGCCTATTGGTGC
This sequence comes from Apodemus agrarius, assembly GCA_964023405.1. Classification (NCBI taxonomy): domain Eukaryota; kingdom Metazoa; phylum Chordata; class Mammalia; order Rodentia; family Muridae; genus Apodemus; species Apodemus agrarius. Next base: position 91,017,391 of record OZ030016.1, read on the forward strand.
ACTGTTGACTCTGCTTTTATGGGTTGAGTCCTGTTCCACGGGAGTAATTTTCTGTCTGGTTCTATAATCCTGGTCCAAAGTCCATGGCTAGGGAAGTCTTAAAGTCCTAAGGTAGAACCTGCTATTGTTTTGCTAAAGGTCACACTGTCAAATCCCCTTGTAAACACTTATGTTTATACCCATAGTCAGGCATGGGCTGCTCTCAACCTTGATCAGAGCATCTTTGTTATGCAGGGCACTGCAGTCAAAGGAGAGATGCATGGCTGGCCAGCATGCTGAGAGTAAGAGACTCAGTACTCAGCCACAAGTGGGACATCTGCATTAATGCTAGTACCACCAAGGTTCGGCTCAGGAGCGATGTGGGAGAGGATGTAGAAAGAATGTCAAGATTGGAACACAGGGTGGAAAGCTGTGCAATCCTGTCCTTTGAACATGACCATCTATTGCAATCATAATCCCAGATCAGCTGTGCTTGTCTGCACAAGATCAAATCAGCCAAAAGTCTGGGAAAGATGGATAGAAGATCTTCAAGGCTCCATCCCCCACTGAAGAGCTATTAGCAGTGGATAGTGGCAGGAAAATGGAGAATCATTCTACTGAGGGTGTGGCCACAGGTAGGTTTCCTATGCTCTAGTGTGTGGCCACATACCCTGCATTTATGTATGTGCAGGACTAACGGAAGCTTAGTGGTTCATCTAAGAAGAAAACAACAAAAAGTGACATGATGTCAGGAGGGAGCCTGTTAAGGGAGATATGGAGAAAGTCCAAGGGGAAAGTGTGGGCAGATATGATTATACTTTATCATATACATATACAAACTTTTTAAAAATAATTTTAAAAACAAAGAAAAACTTGAAGAGATAGAGAAAATGCATCCGGAGTCATAATTCCTAATTTTTCAGATGGAAACTCAAGTGAGTGCTTTCCATAATTACCTAATGTTAGGCACACCTTATATCTAGGATAGGCTAAATAATATCACTCTTTTGGCCACTTACTTTGGATATCTCTTAATCCTCCAGTCCCAGTTCTCAACTGGATCACGGTTCTGTGCCTTTGCAGAGAAAGAAAGAGAGAGAGAGAGAGAGAGAGAGAGAGAGAGAGAGAGAGAGAGACAGAGACAGAGACAGAGAGACAGAGACAGAGACAGAGAACAAAGAAAACCCAATCACTGAACATTTTAAATGAATTGCATGGCATTTGGAGATTTTTCTGGTATACCTCTAATTTTGCCAGACCTGCCAAGCCTCTGTCTGGAGCTACCCCCAAATATCTATCGGTTAGAGTTCTGTGCATGTGAGAAAGCTGTGTTCAGAGCCCACAAATGCTCCAACAGGTGTAGGGTTACAAACCAACTTGAATCTTCTGGCATTCAACTTTGTTTAATCTTGGCAAAGCTCAAAGAACTTACAGGACTCAAAAGATCTCTTGGACATGGGCTTTAAGAAAAGTTTTTTGATGAGGGAAGCATAAATGAATGAGAATGCATATGGATCAAATTTTCCTCCGATGCACATGGGTTTAATAATTAATGGGGAGAAGTGCTTCTGGCATGCATTTCAGCTTTTATCAAACCCCCAAATATTTAGCAAAAAAAATGGTTAGATAGTTTCAAAGAGTTCAAACTTTGATCTGATGCACCTACATTAATATCTCTTGGTATTACTATCTCTTGAATAAAAATGAGGACTATTTAGGTGTAACAGGAAACCAACAGGATTTGCTCCAAAATTGCATGAATGGAAGAAAATAATTTAGCAAAAAATGGTCATATTTGGTTTCTTAAATCCTTCTGACTTTCCAACAATTTAACTATACTCTATTTCAGTACATTAAGTGTTCTTGAAAGGTGATTTCAGCTAAAAGAAAGAAAGAAACAAAGAAAGAGAGAGAGAAAGAAAGAGAGAAAGAAAGAGAAAGAAAGAAAATACTAAAAGTAACCCTTTGAAGTACAGAAAACATTATGAAGTTTTCTATGTTGCTTGCAAATATTTTTGTCAGTATGACTCGTCTCTCGAGTCACAGGATAAATTATGACCACTAAAGAATGGTACTATGTATGTAGAAGATCCAGGAAGGTATTGTATTGCTTTCATAGTTGTTACTCTATTCATAGAAGTATTCCTGTGTGCCTGAGCACAATTTAACATTTATTTCTCTTTTTTTCAGTAAGACAATTACATTCAGCTGAATGGGCATTTTCTAGTGGGAGCTGGAAATTTATACTTTATGAAAAATGAGTGTTTGTATGTCTAGGAGCTACTGAACATGGAAACCATATCGAATTCCTATTATGCACACGGATCCTCTGCATATCACGACATTCTGGTTTGTTTATACATATTTGAAAGCTTCTGCAGAAACTAATGTTCACTGAGTTTTGTAGACAATAAATGTAGGAATTTAGTATAACTTAAAACTAAATATGAGCCTTGTAAGTCTAGTATACAATGGGTTGTATATCATACTGTAGATGCTAAAAAAGCTGTTGAATTTTATAATTATTGGGCATAGATAGAATAAATTCAATTTCAAATATACTGAAGACAAAATCTTTCTAAAGAGACAAAATACTGTATTCATGAAAAAAGGAGACAGAAATAGTATTGTAGGGAATTTTACCTGTTTTAAGAAAAAATAGGTAGGATGAAACTTCGTTATCATTTCTAAGGGTCATAAGGTTTGTGGTCTGGGGAAGGATTCGTGATTGCGTTCCTTTCTGATGCCTTCTCTGGCATATGAGCCAGTAGTAAGTCAGCTGCTAGGAGCCTTACCCAAGAGCTTAGGGAGGCTTCTAAGGCTGGGGGAAGGGCCAGACTCCGTGAGCAGGGAGTACTGTGTAGCAAGCAAAAATGGTTGCTGGGAGACTCTTATGTGTAAGCACTAAATGTAATTGAAAGCTCTCTCTGCCCGTGCCCCCTGTATACCCACACAATCTGTTGTAGAAGACAGCCATGTGCGTTGCTTGAAGTCCAGCAAAGCCATATTCATGATATGACCCTTTATCATGGGTGTTTATTTACATTCCGTGAGCTATGTGACTGACAATTTGGCCATTAATTTGCTGTTTATAAATCAAATTTCCCACATGTAATAACCATAAGGCTTTGACATTCACAGCGGTGTTGAAAGAAAGAGTTTATTAAAGAAGGCAAAACAAAAATGGTTGGTCTGTGAAAGCTCACCAAATTGCACATGTCAGCCACGAAGCAAAATTCTGCATGTGAAAAACAGCCAAGGGACGAGTGTGGGGGCGGAGGAACCAAATATGCCGTGTGTATTTACTTCACACTTGCAGCAAAGAAATCCTAAGTATCCCAACCCCTAAAGAAACATAATCCGAAGTTTATATCAGATGGTTTATGGGAGTTTATTGGAATATACAGCAGGGTTCATGTCGTGTGTCACAGGTGAAACCCGTTCAGTGGTGATTTACAAGCCTCATGTGCCAGTGTTACTGGAATTTATGGAGCGCAGATGGCCCTGGGAGACCCGCTGACTTGTAGCTGAATCAGGACCGGCGCGCTGTGTGTCATCTGCTCTGGGTATTTCAGGCTCTCTTCCCAGAATTACCCAGTGACACGTTTCTGTTCTGAACTGGGCGATGCAGGAGATCCTTACAATTTTATTAATACATCTTCACAACGTGTGACTTTGGAAGGGTGGGAAGACATTTCCGATAGAAAAGCATCCCTTCCCCTTCCCCCTTTGGAGAAAAGTGCTGTTGGTCTTTTAGCTTCCTGTGCGGTGTGTTTAATTGATAGTTGACGTCTTATCTTGGTAAAAAGAGAACAAAATTACTAATTTTTTATTGTGTCCAAGTGATATATCTCCACTACACCTTCCTAAGCTCTTCAGAATTGAAGGGAGAGCCGCAGTTTTAAAAGTGTCCCCAAAACCTTCGTCCCTAGTGATGAAGAATCCCATGTGACTGCGCATTACTTCCAAGTCCCCCTTCAGAACTTCAAAGGGTGTGATGCCAGTAGATGGTATAACGATGTAAGATGAATATTTACAGAATACGATGCAAATGGGCAGACCTTTCTCAAAAGTTTGCTTTACCAGCAGTTTAGTTCACAAATTAAGGCACATATGTTAGTATAGAAATTGTTCCCTCCACCTTCATTAGAAGTACATAACTTTCTTTATTCTGGTGATAACTCACGTTTCCTAATATATTTGACTGTCACTTTCCAAACGTCTGTTAGAGAAAGAAGGACCCAGCAAGAGCTGCTGCTGTCAGGCACCTCTCTTTATTGAGTAACTGGCTCAAACCACCCAGCATCAGCCAGCATATGTCTCTCTAACTCGTTCTGGTGCCTTTTCTCACTGCCATCAAGGGATCCTATTTCTCCGTGCAGGCCACCCTCACAGCTCTTGGAATGAAAGAAAGAACAAGAAAAGTTGCTCTTTGCTCGTTGCTTCGTAAGTCAGCAGGAAATATAAGACCCCCAGCTCCAGGCCAGCATAGCACCAAGAAATGCTGTAGGGGCCACAGAGGCACATTTAAGTATCCTAATGGCCACTCTAAAAGTAAAGAAAGATGGACAAACTTAGGTTTTATAAACATGCTACTGAGTCTGGCGAGAAAAATAATGCCACTTGGTAAACAAGCGGTGTGATATTGCTTACAGTTTGTGCACTACATTTTCAGATTTCAGTATGTGTTTGATAAGCGGTGCCCGGCTATGCTCAGACTATTCACAACTGCAGGGCTCACCAGTCTCACATGCTGCTGGTGGGTTCTGTGTTGGGTGCCGAGCTTATAGACTATTTCGGCTATGAACACGTTCATTTTGAAAGGCCGAAGCAGGTGACATCCTAAGTGACCTTTCCTATAACGAGTGGCCCGCTATATGAGCTTTAAGACCCCAAAAGTCATGCGTGTGCTTGTGTGCGTGCAGGGTGTACATATATATTGTTTTCCTCTCAAGCAAAGGAAAATAAAAAGTCGGGAGGAGAAACAGAAGGAGGGCTGTAATGGAAGCAGAATTGACAGCCTCTCAAAACTCAGGTGGCACTTCCTTTTCCAGTTAATTACGGTTTTAATTACATGGCTTCTTGCGACTCCTTGATACCTAATAAACCAGACTCTGTGGGGGCAGCCGAGTTGGGTTAGCTTGAACTGCAGCTGTAAGACTCAGCATGAAACATAAATCAACTTCTTAAACACATTCCCAAGGTGGGTGAAAGCTTGTGCTTCCTGTTTGCTTGTGAAATCATGTCTTTTCACCATTGCTGGTAGAGAGAAAGGATGGAGACCGTCTACGGGTTGAATAATAGCTTTGTGTTTTTTGACTCACTTGGCCTGGCATAAAGCATTTTACCTGTGATGAAATAGAAAAGCATAGTATAAGATTTGGGGGCATTTTTTTTCCTCCTCGATCTTATAAATAATAGATGCCTAGGTATCGACCATTTCATTTGAACAAATAAATACTCATTCCGAAAGGCAAAGTTGGAGGTCCTGGGAATGCACCAGGAAGACCCCACTTTGAGTATTTTGAACCCTACCTAAGGTGATGGGAGACACGCCTGACCAGAAAGGGGCCTGTGGGGTCAATCAGGTTCAGACAGGGTCGAATGTGCATGGACTGTGTGTGCATGCACACTGTGGCACTGGGCTCCGTTGCAATAGGAAACAGGGAGGGAAGAGAGCGGTCCCAAAGTCCTCACTGGCTGCAACCCCAGCAGCATCTGATGGCATTATGAGCAGCTTGCAATTTAGCCTCAGCAGCAGGGAAATCTGCAGTTGATCAGCTCTGCCATAACTAGTAAATGTCACCACAGTAAATGTGGGTTTCAGTGGAAGGGTTTGCAGCGCCTAGTGATAATTCTGCCAGGTCTCCCCCGGCCCTGCCTCCCTCCATAAAAAGAAAGTGCAGCATATGGTATTTGCATGTTATCACAAAATATGAGATACCGGGTGAAATAAATTATGTGTGAAGGGGGTTTAGCCCATAATTTCTAGTAATTTCAAAAACATGAAAATGGCTTTTGAAGTAGGAAAGAGGGCTTCTCTCCTCAGAGGGAACTTCAAAACACATCACATGCTATATAAACACAAGTGCGTTTACCTCGCTGGGGCCTCCCCTTTTCATCCTCAGATTCCTGGCTAATTGTCAACGATGTGTGTTCCGACAAGAAGTTTCTTTTCCAAACCTGAACCATTTGCATCCAGCCTTGCTAACGGAGGAGTTCCTTTGTAAATGGAAAAGTTCAGAAGAAATGCAAACCAGGAAGGTCAGTGAAGGGAGGAAGTCACTACCCATCAATCACGATCTTTGTAAGAAAGGAACCCCAAAGTTCTAATGAACTGTTCCTACTCCCAAGCTCCCCTCCAAATACTGAGTCTTAAAGAGAGGGCTTTCTTGTTGGCAGAGATCGCAATTCGTTCTGATTTTCCCATTAACCATTACAACATGTAAATGCCTAGAAATGCCGTGGTCAGAGCCATAGGCCCAGGACTGAGGTATGGTCTAATTCTTGTAGAACTCTCTGCCCTGACTATTTCCGGCCCCTAACTACTGTTGCATTTTGGATACATCTGGGACATGTGGATAAATACACATAAACTCTGGGGAAACATACATGTGGCTCATTTTGCATTAGCAACAAAGACTTAGAGACTGGCTCTAGGCACTGTTATTTTTAACTATAGCTGCAGCAGCTAGTGGGTATGTGGTGGGCTCATCCTTTATTAATATAAATGTGGTTTGCTGTGCACCCTGGTCAACAGGTATTTGCTGAGTCTGCTCCTATTTCAACTCCAGGGGACTAGTGAATTACCCTGAGTCCTCAACCCAGGTGCTGGCATGCGGCCGACGTTCAATAACTATAAGTTGAACAAATAAGGAATTGGACTGTAATTAGACTTTTCATGTCCTCTAGGCAGGTAAAGGTGCTGTGAGGATTCCAGTGTCAGCTCCACAGTCATGTCTGGGTTAAGTGGTGGAAAGGACAGTACATGCCAGCAGAGCCCCTCCTTCAACTCCTCAGCCTTGACTCTCTGTCAGTTCTGCAGCTGCCTTAAACGCTGTGGAGATTATTTTCCCTTTCCTACCAAAGCACCTGCCTTTGAGGTAGCAGGATGGGACGGACAAGGAGGAAGCATTGCCACGTGGACATCGCTGTGGTTTGAAGCTCTTGGAAAGCACGATGCTGGTCCTTTTCATTAATCTGTGCGAACCATCTTGTGCCATGAGCATTGTTGCCTGGATTGCACCTATAAGGATACTTGGATGTAGAGAAAGGAGGGGTTTATCCCAGTTTAGGACACTGAGAAATAACAGATTCTGTTCTGACCCATGGTGTGGAGCATCAAGCGTGGTCCTGCTTGTTTGGTTCTTGTTGCTTGTTTTGACAGTCCTGGGGCTTGGCACACCCTTGGCAAGTGTTCTACTTGTGAATTAGGTCCTAGCCTCTCTGCTTTTTAACCTTTATCTGAGACAAGGCATTACTAAGTTGTGCCCATGCTGGTGTGAGTGTTCAATATATACCTTTCAGGCCCTGGACTTATAATTCTCCTGCCTCAGCCTCTTGAGTATTTTGGATCTCAGACTCCTGCCACCACACTAGCAGAGCTTAGCTCCTTTTTAGGTAGTATTTCTCAGTGAAAATGTGATACACAGGACATCTAAAAAAAAGTCAGTCTGTTGAATTATCTCTAGCACAAGCATTCACAGCAGCCTTCCCAATGGAAACAAGCACCTATGGTTTCTTTAATATCCCTAAGGAAATGCTAGGTTTTTATATGAACATATACATACACACTAGCACACACAAATATGCCACAATACCATCATCTAGGAACAGCTTTTCCCTGTGACTTAAAGTTTGACAAACAATTATACAAAGATTTCTATCACATTTGGAACCACGTAACTACCTTCAGCTTTGTGACTATTCTGTATTTTACATTCCCCCACTACTAGGTATCAGTTCACAGGAATACGATGTTGTGAACAATGTTCGTATGAATAGTCATGTGTGTGCTGACACTCAAGATCCCTCACACTGTCCTGACATTGCCCTGAGTGCTCAGATTCCCCGGGCTGAGATGACAGAGCCATACCCAGAGCTATCCATCACTAGCCGTGTGAGGCTCACGGAATCCTTTGTAACCTCTAACACTCACAACTCCTCATGCTTCCAGAATGCTCTACTTTCTTGCTGATAGATTTGCTGTTAACACATGAGATTCAAGTTGGAGCTTGTGATCAAGTCTTACATCCAGCAGCGTAATCCCTTCCCTTGCTGATAGATTTGCTGTTAACACATGAGATTCAAGTTGGAGCTTGTGATCAAATCTTAAATCAAGCAGTGTAATCCCTTCCCTTCGTCATAATATCTAGACTGGATAAAGACATTGCATTGACAATTTGGATAGAAAAAAAAATCACCTGCAACTCTTAGGCAAGCTACTTCTCAGTCTTCCTTTAGGGAGAACATGTCGATCGAGCTTGTGCTTGTGACCATCTCCCAACCATAAGGAGACACTGGCCTTGGGATAAAGTTAACAGCAGAAAGAGAAGGAGAAGTAAAGAGAATACCGTTTTATTAGATGACAAAAACAAGCCTATATACTTATTTCCAGTTCATGTGAGCTACTAAGTCTTTCTATGATTTAAGTCTATAAGCCTGATTTCAACTTTTATGCTATCTGCAATTGAAGGCATATTAAGAGACAACACGGGAGAGCAATGTAGATAATTCTGCAGATGCACAGTTTATATTTGTGCTTTTGGAAGACAATGTGCTGTGCTAAGTACTTCATAAAGAGCACTTCCTCTGCTTGTGGTTGCACTCCAACAAAATCAATACTACAGACTACATCTAGAAGACAAGAAGCAGCTTGAGAAATTTCAGTAACTGCTCTACTTTGTGGCTCGTCATCAGGAGAGGGAAATGCCATGGTTGCAAAGCTCTTGCTTTAAACAGCTCACATCTTCTGGCCACGATTCATGCATTTCCAGGCACTGCCATCTACGACAATGAGAAGAATGAGTCCTGTCTCTAGTGCCCGTCCCGTCAGTTCTTCCTGCATCAGACCCCCCAAGGCTTTCACTGTCCCAACCCATGCTCTGACACCCTGAGCTTCCTGTCATCCATACTGATTGGATTTGTGCCCAGTTTTTATGCCAAGCATCCGCTCAAGTTAAGTCATTAATGTGTGTTGTATGATACACCTCACCCTAAGGGGGAACTAACTGAGAAAAGCCCGGGTACCAGGTGCATTGGGAGATGGAGAGAACAGACTGTGGAGGACATCCGTGGACAAAGTACGCTGGGTAAGATGCTTGAAACCTTCTCCTTTAGGTGACTACATTTACCACTGGAAGGATTATGAAAACATCAAAGTCATGTTTTATTAACTGGAAATTGAGATGTTTATTCAAAAATCTGGTAAAAAATGAAGATCTACAGAGATAAGGCATAATCACTAAGCATCACATTTCCACAAGATAATGAGCCCTTCTCTGACCATGAATATGCAGAACTGTACATAAACAGACACGCATACATACACTTGCGTACATGTATATGTGTGTGTGTGTGTGTGTGTGTGTGTGTATAAAATCAATGATATTTCTCTTGGTTATCTATTTTTTTCCAGAGAAAAAAATCTATTTATCCATTGGCACCCATGCCTTTGCTTTTATTTGTTCAAGGCTTAAATATTCTAGAGTAAGTCCTTCCACATAACGCTATTTTTATGACTGTGCTTTGTTTATATAAATGGAGGAAGGAAGGAAGGAAGGAAGGAAGGAAGGAAGGAAGGAAGGAAGGGACTAAAAATAAGGAAAGGAGGGATAGAGCAATGAAGGGAAAGCAAAGGAAGAAAGGGAAAACTCCAGTTATAAAAATAAATGTTTAAACATACTTTTGAGATAAATATGGAAACTGCAATTACATTCATTAATTTTCTTTTCTGTCATAATTTACACAATCTTTTATTGTGTGGATTTCCATAAGGAAGAAATAAAAGGACCTCACCAATAATTAATTGTGCAATTAAAATCACACACCTGAATCATGTGCAAATGCTTAAATCAATCATTTTAAAAGAATTACTGCATAGTTCCTTTCCAGATGTTCTGAAGTCAAACAAATGTGTTAATTAACATATTTTGGATCTGAATTATATTTAGGTCTCTTCTTTCTGCCTTTATTTCCAATCTTAAGTTCTTTGGATGAAAAGAGGCCCAAATCTTATTTGACACCAATAACCATCATTGAAAAAGAGTAAGCATGTGTTTGATGAGTCACTAATTAGATTTAAATTACGAATACAGTACATATCATTTGCATAAATTGGGAAAAAAATCTATCAAAAGAAAATTAAAAAAATAACCTGTTGAAATAATAATGAACACATTCATAAAAATATCCGAAACCTATTTTGGCAGCTTAAACAATCGTTACAAGACACCTTTGTGGTAAACATTTCATTCTTTTGATTCTCTTGAGGCACTGAGGACACATGAGATCTCTGAAGTTAGTAAGGAACCACAGGCGACGCCGGGGTCTAAGCCCAGGCCCCCTTACCTGCTCTGCTCACTCTGCAGCTCCTTCTAGGAAGTGAGGATGTCAGCACACCCATCTAGAACTTAAGGAAGCTCTGCACGGGAGATAGGCAGGGGACGTTCTCAGAGACACAAGAATCTGAGACGTTATTGGAGCTGGGCATGCCTGTCACCTTGACATTCAGGAAGCTGAAGCAGGAGGACCGCGAGCTGAAGAGCAGGCTGGACCGCTCAGCTACAGACCAGTGTGAGCCATTAAACAGAACCCTGCTGAGAAAGGGGATAGGGAAGGAGAGCCTGGAAGGGGAAGGGGAGAGATGGGGAGGGAGGAAAGAGAATAGACAGAGGGGAAAGGGGAGAGGAATTACTGGCTCTGTGTACAGAAAGCTAATAAAATAAAGAACCACAGGAAAGAGAAAAGCGTGTGAGATGTATAGAATAACTTATTTCCAGGTGAATCCATCTAAAATTGCCCCTGCTTTAGAAAAAAAACATGTTTGATGGTCTAACGAGAGCAAAGGAAAAGCATCAAGGAGAATGAGATCTACTTGCTAGTGTGCCGAAGAGGCCCAGAGTGCCAGAGACCCGAGACAGGAAGAGCCTGGAGGGAGACTCCTCTGCCGCAGCCATGGCCACCAGCATGGTCCCTTCCAATACTGTTTCTGTGAGGAGAAGACTGATGAGGCTGGAATCAAAGGCTACACAGCAATTATCAAGATTTCGAAAACGTATCTACACACAGGCCCAGTGTCTTGAATCCCACTGACTGACTTTTTAGATCAAGTGCATGGGTCCTATAAAACACAACAAGAAAGAAAAGAGTCGTTCTCAGTAAGGACAGTGAGTCCAGGCCCTAGCTGGACAATTTCTATATTCAAATCGCAGCGCCAAAACCTGGGTTGGTATGTGGAAGGTCTGGAGATACCAGAAAACTTCCTAGTTGAAGCAGCCGTGGACCCAAATCTATGTCTGGCTTTACATACACTTTACAAACACAGTGAAAACTTCAAATTCCTTATCAGGCAACACCACCAAAAAGAGGAGAGGACCTGGTAAGAAGATTAGAGAGGACTGTGATGGCTTAGCTTGCTGCCAAGGTAAAAGGAGCCGTGCAGGGGTCTGACTTGACTGGCCACCTAAGAATTAACAGATGGAGCAAGGATAGAAACCTGATCCCTCTGACTCTGTGTCAAGCGTAATAATCACCTTGTTGATAGTAGAAATTGGGGTGCAGAGAAGTAGGCCACCCCAGACAAGGACAGAATGAACACAGGTGTCGTGGACACACACCTGACATCTGTTTTCATTTGGAGTGCCCCTGTCCACTTTTTTGTGTAAGAGTAGCCGGCAAGTCCTGAACTTGATTTTTTTAAGTTTATTCATTGACTATTGAGCTACCGCTTGCAAATGCCGGGGAACCTCACTGACTCATGACCCCCTTCAGCAACAATAGTCTCTGAAAACGCCCTAGCCTTTCTCCAGATAGACTCAGAGCCCAGGAACTCTTCATTTGTTTTTCCTATCATGGTCTCCAAATACTCTGATGTTCTTACTACAAAAGTTCCAATTGCAGTAATATCCAAAGTAAGTTCTCAGGGAGTAGAAGCCAGTAACATGGTTAAACTGGGAGTGGGGATAGCAGGAAAATTATATACATATATTATATTTATTATATAATATAGAACATATATATTATATTATTTAATGTGTATAAATGTATGAGAAAGTTTTCTGTATGTGTGTCTGTGCGTCGCACACCTGGTGCCCACGGAGGCCACAAAGGAGCATCAGATTCCCCGGAACTGGAGTTGGAGATGATGCTGAGCCACTATATGGGTTCTGGGACCCAAACCAGAGTCCTCTACCCGAGCAACCAGTGCTCTAACGCACTGTGCCATCTCTCTAACCCCCAAAGGAAGATTTTTAGAGAGGACTTGATGGCTAAGTAACAGGCTTCCTTAAGCAACGAGCCTTATAACAGTGGACCGCCAAAAGAGCAAGATTGGTAATTCATTGAGAGCCGGGCAGTGGTGGCGCACGCCTTTAATCCCAGCACTTGGGAGGCAGAGGCAGGCAGATTTCTGAGTTCGAGGCCAGCCTGGTCTACAGAGTGAGTTCCGGGACAGCCAGAGCTATGCAGAGAAACCCTGTCTCAAAAAACAAAAAACAAAACAAGTAATTCATTGAGAAGAGGAGGCTAGAGGAAATCGGGTGACTGGAGATCCTGCTCCTTCCATATCCACAATGTCACAGCTGAGGCGAGCGAACATGTCAAATGAAGAGGAGGGAGAACTCTCAGGCATTTGATGGACATGATAACAAATATTTGAGAAAATGAAGAAAAAAAACAAACAAACAAATGGTCCTGGAACATTGGCAAAGAATTAGAAAGGATTTTGTCAGACTCAAGAGAGAGAAAACTCTGTAGCTGAGAGACGTGGTTGAGAAATCTGCAGAGATATCCACCTCAGGCTGAGTGAGGAGCCTTGAGGAGGAGCCACGGGCTCTCTATAGTCCTCTCCTGTGGCTTTCATTGGACCTCTGAGGATGCCTTGGTGATGTAACTTGCCTGGAGCAAGTGTGCCTGCCGTGTACAAAGTCTAAACGTGAAAAAGAAGGAGGTACTCAGCCGAGTCGAGGAAAGTGATCTCAGACCCCTGAGACACATGTAAATGTCAGAGGCTGAAGACCAAGAGAGGAAACGAAATGGGTCCTGGCGGCTTCCCAGCGGTCTCTCCGGGAGCCAGGGCCTGGAGCCTGTGCAGGGTCAGAGTCCAGCACAGAAGGGAGAACCGCTTGCTTTACTGCCCTGCTGCTGGCATTTGAAGCCTAAGTAAGTACTGAGCGTGAAGCCTCGCGATTTCATTTTGCACTCAGTTCTACAAATCATGCAGTGGGGGCGGGGGGGGCGGTGTCTCGGTTCTCTGATAGAGCACCATACAATCTCAGGGGCTTCTAACTCCGGAATCGCTACCAACAGAGCACAAAGAATCACAGCAAAGTCAAGGCCGAGATTCAAAGAGATGACTTTTTTTTTCTACTAGGTAATAGCTTGGCCAAGGATTTATTTTCTCTTCTTCACTAATATTATATACATTTAAAGTCATTATGGCTGTGCTTTGACCTGGTGCAGCAAGAGACGGGGTTACAATCACCAGGGCAACAAGGTAGAAAAATGCCCTTCAACTCCTCTGGGTTCCATAGGCATTAATCTCCCTGGGAAGGAAAGCTCTGTTAGAGCTCAGAGCTCTGCTGCGGTGACTTTTTAAAAGAGGGACCAAGCAGATTCGTCGGATTGCAGAAAAACAGCCCTGACCTTGCTGCCTACCGAACCAGGTAAATGTTTCATGTGGACGGAAGTCGTTGAGCTGTAGGCCTTGGGACTCAGGGATAGATCATGCCGGAATTGCTTTGGATTACGATCCTGCTTAGCACCGGTCCTCACTCCAGCCCGCATCCTGGCAACAGCTTCACAAAGGAGTGTGCGGCCTCTGTAGCACAGAAGCTCCTCGGAAATATATTTTGTTTCAATAAATAAGTAATATAATTAAGAATAATCTTTTCCATATCCCCCACTCGGCACTAAAATTAAACAAGCCTGCACATATTCCAGAGACAATAACTGAGAGGGAGGGAGGGAGAGCACAGATGAAAATAATATAAAGTCATGCAAAACTGCTATTAACTTGGGATAGATAAAAGAGTGTCAAAATTATAGCTTTTGGTAATGTTTAAGTTGAGACTCTAGTAATCTGGGTATAATTGTACTTGGGCATTTGTTCTTTGTAGCAAGAACTATATTAAGAAATAATAATAATAAAGAAAATAGAGTCACTAAGCTCACAATGAGAAAACAACCCTTTAGGGGAAGCGCCAGCCCTTTGAAGGGATGGGTAAAACCCCAACCCGGCTGGCATGCCCGCCCCCGGCCCCCACCATGTTAGTTCTGCTATCAAGCTGAAGAACTGGTCATGATGCTAGGGGTTGTGGGCTTTGGCTTCATAAACGCTGTTCATAGGCTTGAGAGGTAAATCACAGAAGAATGAAGGGGGGCTGGCCATCATGTCCTACATTTGCATTCTGGCTGGAGCAAGGTTTTGAGATCAGGGCTAACCTGCACTAAGTAGCAATACCCTATATAGTAAGCCAATGGAGATGAGTTGTGAAAAAGGCATGTGTGAGTCACTACTCTTCCTCATTCCCTTAGGACTACCATCAGCAGGCTGACTCACCACAGGTGGCCCAGAGGCCCACGGGTGTCACTCAGCTCAGTAGAGATAGTCTGAGGCTTGCTAACAAAGCTTCCAGTGCAGTCCAGTCCTCCCTGACAGAGACAGCTGGATCGGCCCCGTCCACCCTCCCTCCCTCATGCAGGGGCAAGGTATCCAGTTTTCTTACATACATCTGAAGATTCCGAGGCCACACTGTACCACCATGAGGCCAGGCCACATGTTCCAGAGTGAAGGTGTCTAGGAATGCCCATCCACAGCCTGATGGAGTTCTGGGAAAACTCCAACGTCACTACAATCAATGTTGATTATCTCTTCTCCAACCACACAGTCGATGGTCACTGCTTAACTGTGAACCAAGCCTTCTTCACTAAGGAAAGATTCCAGAAAAATGTTGTCTTATCCTGAGAGCCCCGACTGTTCACACATTTAGTTTTGTGAGCTAAAAATACGTACTTTGAGAACTCCTGATCAGCATCCCCCGGTGCTCTGTTGAACAAACACTAGGCCTCAACTGCAGAAAGTCTAGTTCATCAAGTGGCATTCGGCTGGACAAGTCCCCAAGTGCTGTTAATGCCATCAGTGCCCCAGAGGATCACAGGCTGACAACCTTTGCTAAATGTAACTGTATGTGAGCGTGTGCTGGCCCCACCACACGCAGCATACATAGTGCTAAAGAAGTGATCCGTCCTTCCAAAGAAATGGGCTTGTCAGCTCAACGTTTCTTGAGGATTGTTCTCGACAGTAATATCAAGAATAAGGTTGTTATTTTTTTTTATCCCCTCAGCTCTGCTTCCTGTGAAGTCTTCTGCCTAGACCCATGTTCTCTGTCCTGCACATTAGTCTGAACAGGGTAATGGTGTCAGAGCTCCAAAACAATTCCCCTGTTCCTCAGGAGTGCAAGGTTAAGCAGCTACACCTGATGTGATCGCTGTATCGCTGCTGCCAAGCCCAAGGATGGTGGCAGGACATGTTGATGTCCAAGGAGGAAAGGGGAGCACGTGTGACTACATGCGGGAGAAAGGAGGCAGACCCAGCATCCGTTTTCTGGATGCGCCATGGTGATGGTCTCAGAGCTCAGGCCCACACTCTTTGTAAACAGGAGGAAGTAATGTTCCATGGAGGAGGAAAAAAAAGGAGATAAAATTGTCTTTAGAGGTAATAAACCTGGTTCTCATTGGGATTAAGAAGACAATGTTTTATTTGTATTATAATAATTCTTCTATTCTTTCAGCTGAATTCAATATATTACATTCTTAAATGTGCCTCCTCTGAAAATAAGATAATTAGCTTCAGAGAAATGTTTCTTGCAAATGAAGTTATTTTCTCATTTGTATTTTATTCCTTTTTGCTTAGTTCTAGTAAAAGAAATCCTATGAACTGTGTGTTTTAATTTATAATTAAATAACCAAGTAATGGTAGGACATCACTAATATGGTGGGCATAAACTATGAGTATTTTAAATAAAGAAGAATGCCAGGCAGAGACAAAGCAATATGAAAAAATTTAAACATGTGTGTTGAGGCTGAAACTTATATTCTGATTTCTCATTATTACATTCTCATGTGTTCTAGACATTTGGAGAGGTCTAAGTATCAATATATATGTAAGAACTTAATAAACATAAAAATGTGAAAATGCCATTATAATTTCTTCAGATGGTATTGCTCTTTCTGAGACATTTTGGTGAGACCTTAACAGACAGGACTAGATAGCCATTCAACCAGCCCTCTCATAACATGAGTATTTCTTACATCACCAATGACAAGGGTCATTAACTTGCTCTAAAACATTCCTGATGCCGAAAGCATCTTGAGATAGAACACTCTGGTGGACATGCTGAATGAGTCCAGTGGTGTATCCTGTGGGGATCTGTTAGAAATGTAGACTACTTCCATGAATACAGTCTGATCTTGTCTTCTCAGCAGTAGGCTCTGTGCTCTGAACTGTGTTACTCTGGGTTCTGCAGAGCAAAACCAATAGAAGATCTCTCTCTCTCTCTCTCTCTCTCTCTCTCTCTCTCTCTCTCTCTCTCTCTCTGTGTGTGTGTGTGTGTGTGTGTGTGTGTGTGTGTGTGTGTGTGTGTGTGTGTGTGTGTGTGTGTGTGTGTGTGTGTGTGAAGGGATAAAGGGAGAGATAAAGCAAACAATATAATTTGGGAAAATAAGCCTAAATTGTATGGCCAGCTTAGAACTTCAGGTAAGAACTGATAATCCAATTTTGAGGGGCATTTCCTCTTCTTTGGGGAATCTCCATGTTTGCTCCTAAAGTCGTCAACTGATTAGAAGTGACCTGCTCATTACACAGGCCCGTCTGCTTTGCTCAGGCTGCTAATGTAAATGGCAGTCATATTTGAAGAGTACCCTTGGTGTCAGCCCTTCCGTCTTCATGTGATTAAACATCTGTGCCTAGCCAGTCTGACACATAAAGTCATTTTCACACATGTCCTGGTCCTGGATCCCACTGACAGGTCACTTAGCATCCCGATTAAGGCTAGAAAAGGGGCTTCGTTTTCAGTCAATTTACATGTCTACTGGCGATTGAAAGTCACTCTCTGGGTACTTACCTGCTAATTCCTGCCTGGAGAAATGACACCAGAAGACCAGAGTGCTGAGTCTATTGATGTCACTGAGCAGGGGCTGCGACATGTCTCTCCATTTATCTCGTCACACACACACACACACACACACACACACACACACACACCACACACACACACACACACACACACACACACACACACACACATACACACACACACACACACACACACACACACACACACACACTCCTGGACTAGGGTGTCTTCTGTTTGGAAGCTGCCTCTGCAGTCAGGTTGTGCTGAAGAGCTTAGCTTAGCAAATGGACTTTTTGTCTGGTGACCCCCTTT
Organism: Apodemus agrarius; assembly: GCA_964023405.1. NCBI lineage: Eukaryota > Metazoa > Chordata > Mammalia > Rodentia > Muridae > Apodemus > Apodemus agrarius. The sequence goes on from OZ030016.1 coordinate 91,035,036, forward strand.
TGTGCTAGGCCTAGGAGGACAGCACAAGAATACTTGAGCCCAGCAGGCTTTTTCTCTAGAAAAGCTGCAGTTGGATATTTATTCCTATAATTCTTTGCCTGTTCCTGTTGGCTTGGTAATTGAAGGAAGAGACAGAGTTGTAGCTCATTGTCATTCCTCAATGCTCATGAGTGCCCCTTCCCAGAATCCACTCGAATTGGTTCCCAGCCATCTTGAAAACAAGCAAGTCGAGAGAAGCCAGGCTTCCTTTGTGATCGGAAACCCTCTGGTTCCAAGACCTTCAGTGTCCAGGCTCTGTGACCATGCCTGGTGAGCACGAATGTCATCTGAGCGATATAGTCTTAGTCTAGTCTTCTAATCCACAAAGTAGTATTATTGACTTCATAGAGACAATCTCAGGATTAAATTGTGTAAGGTTATAAATTTAAACCGTCTAGTAAAAGTGCCACACAATTACTAGGTGCTCCATAAACTACCAATAACAATGCTAACAGTGGGCAGCTCAGCATGTACCAACGGTTTCCCCTCATTGTGAGTCACTTCCAGACAAGTTCTCCACCCATAGTCTGCATTCATTTAAGGAACCTTTTAGCTTTTAAAAAAAAGCATTTTATACCCCATTAAGTTCAAAGCTGAACCATTTGGGCCTGTCCCCCATTGCAAACCTCTTCTCTGGATCCCGAGCCTTGCTTTCTAAGTCATAGAATTCATCAAACCTTCATTATCTGATTTTGAAATTCTTTCTCTAAATTCGTTGGGAAGTTCTGAAGTTTCTATCAATTGACCTAAGTTATAACTCTTTTAAGGTTTGTGCTGTCCTTAATAATCATAGAGGACAAATTCAAATCTCTTTTCATTATTTATGTAGTAAACACTGTTGACCTTGTTACTGTATACAAGGCTCTGGGATAGGGGCAGCAGCTGCTAAGATAAAAAGTCCAGTCATGTCTGCAAAAGATTTCAGCCTAGTGGGCCTCATATTCAACCAACAGGTAAGAATAAAAAAATTAAACAGTTTATTTAGTATTGCAGTAAGAAATACGTAGGTGTCAGATAGGTACTCAGGGGACCATCTCACGCAGCCCAGAGTGCCTCAGGGTTTAACAGATGGAGAAATTGACCCAAGCAAACCAGGCAAAGGAGACTACCTTCAGAAGCTCCAGAGTCATGGCACATGTAACAGAAGATAACAAGAGACGAAGTGTCAAGTATTGGCCTTTGAGCTCCAGGTTCACATAAGACAGTGGACCCCACTAGCCACCAAGAAAGCTCACAAGACTACCAAATACACTTATATTCTCCCACACTGATGGAATGTCACCGAAGAATATTGATACAGAGAAACAGCACAATCCAAACGGCATCTGGAAGGATCACTCTTAACACTGGGAGGAAGAAAATATTCCTATTGAGAAAGTTTTTAAAACCCTATTGCTAAGAGCAAGGTGATCAGAAAAAAAAAATGACCTCAGCATGAAATCTCTTCTTGTGAGTACTTGTTGGGTTAATTGGTGTCCTGAGTCCACTCCACCACAGGACTCAGGCTGCTGGTGGAGGCGGGATGTGGGAGTTTTGACTGTGCTTATCCTGTGCTGGAACTGGGCAGGTGTCAAGCTATGTGAAGCCATACTGGACTCTGCTCTGGGGTGGGGGAGCACAGTCTGAGGTCCCTGGAGACCAGCAGATCTGGCTTGAGGGTCCCCAGGCCTGCAGAGAGGCTGGGCCATCTGAGTCTCAGGATCTTGAGCACCCAGATACTGCTGGGAGCCACAGAAGAGGTGGGAATGGAGTATCCCCCAACCCCACCCCATCACCGTGGCTGGATCTAGCCCAGGGCTGAAGGGGGAAAGAGGGGAGAGCTCTGGCTGGGTCCTGAAGGGACAAGAGTCCTTGGCTTGTTCATTGGGTGACTTGGCTTGGTAGAGGCTGTGGCTGGGAGGGCTGAGAGGTCTCCTTTGGGAGATTAGACACAGCTCTTTAGGCAAAGGCCTGTTCCATTCTCCCCACCCCCACCACGGTGGATCCTGATGAAAAGAGACAGTCCATGGTTTTAAGGCATTTATTGTCATTACTGAGAGTGGAGATGAGTAAAACCGTACTCCACTTTCTCAGGGTGGGCCTGAGGTTAAATATATTTTACAGGGAGGAGTGTCTGGGAAGGGGAGTTTATTGGCTAGGCCTTTAGGTACCTAATTAAAACGGAAATCTATCTTGAGGCTACAGGACCTGTAGTCATCTCCTCTACCTGTGAAGAGGCTTAGGGCATTGTCCTTATGTGACTGATGGCCACAAACCAATGGAGAGCTGTAGCCTCAAGATGTCCCCTGCAGGGTCACCGGGGTTTCAAGCCCTAGCTCAACCAGAAACCAGGCTGCCTGTCACAATCCTACAAGTACTAAATTTTAAAAATAGTACAAGCAAGATATGTAGCAATGCTCTCAAAGCAAAACAAATTAGTAGAATCACAAAGCTAGGTTGGATGGAGCCTCACAGTGACACTGGTCCAAGTATCTACAAGACTGCACAGTTCACACAACACAATTGTCCCTTGAAATCTTCAATAGATTGGTTCTAGGACACTCTTATCCAAAAGCTGTCATGTTCAGCTCCCTGCTACAGATAGCATTTGCATACAACCTGATCAGGCACTCTTCTTTGCATTAAATCATTTCTAAGTTACTAATGACATCCAATACAAAATACTCAGGCACAGTTGTAATGGTATATTGTTTAGGGAGTAATGACAAGAAAAGAAGTCTATACATGATACATGTGCAGTACATGTGCAAGTACCATAAGCCGAATTATAATTTCCATCTACCACCGGTGCACTCCACAGATCCAGAATCTACAGACAAGTAGGAAGGGCCGCCTGCATAGCCGAAGCAGCCAAGGCTGGGGAACTGAAGCAACCATTCCAGTAATGGAGTCTGTGATGAGTGGTAATTAGAACCAGGTGGCATCAGGGAGGGGCTTGAGGGTGAAGAGTCACTGAAATGAACACGTTCTCCTCCATTTCCTTATGGACATTTTAACACTGATCCTTATGCAGAAGTAAGAGCAAAGTGTGCTATCCAGTCATCTTTTAAATATTTTCCATGTATTTTTACTCTTTTGTCCATTGGTGTTCTATCTGCATGTATGTCTGTGTGAGGGTGTTAGTTGCTCTGGTACTGGAGTTTCAGGCAGTGGTGAGGCACCATGTGGGTGCTGGGAGTTGAACCCGGGTCGTCTGGAAGAGTACTCAGTGCTCTTAACTGCTGAGCCATTTTTATTTTATTTTATTTGTGTGTTTATAGTGGATCAGGTATCCAGTGCTCCAATTAATTCTGCAATATCAAATTTCACAAGTCTCTGAATAAAAATGAAGTGTCCCTCGGGCCACTCTGGTTCCAGAACACTGACTGTAGAATTCTACTTTATAAGGAGGGGTGAGTAAACAAATGCCAGGCTTCTAACAAGAGCAAGGAAGAACTCTTGAGCAAAAGGATTCGAGAGTCTAGGACAATAATGAATCTGAGAGCTAGAAACATGGTCATAGCTATTCTTATGTCAAGAAACAAATGCAAATGGGATGATTCCCAGCAGTAAGTATTTTGATGTATTATTAATACAATTACAGCTACTTCTAATAACACTCGTGGCATGCCGGGTAATGCTCTCAAAATGTTCTTACAGGTCCTCACAGTACCTCTGTGGGGTGGATGCAATTATTGTCTCCATTTCACAGGTAAAAACACTGAGTCACGGAGGGGTAGTCGTAATCCATTATCACTCTCAACTGAAACCAGGAGGTTCGCCCTTTCAGTCAACACCAAGGAAAATTGCATCTGGGTTGCGTTTTGTCTCTGTTGATATTATTAACGGCAGATTCAAATGAGATTTTGAATAATTTGTTTTGAGTTGGAAGCATATGCCTCGTCCTTAATTCACACTTTGGGGGATTTTAATTTCTCCTTGTGCTTTCCTGTGGCCTGTATTATTTGTACAAGCATGATTAGAATATCTAAAATAAACACTGGCTTTTAGATAAACAGCTGCTTAGCAGGCGATCTCGGAAAAAAAAATTAAGAATGAAGTCCCTTTCTCGAAAAAATATCTCTCATCTCTGGTAGGAATTTATTTCTGGTTTTTGTGAACCCAGGGGCTTAGACATAGACATATTTATTTAGTTTGGCCTGGGTCTAGTGTGTGTTGCTTGGTCTATTCTTTTGAGTTTATTGTATCTTCTAATCTTCTACATATGAACCAGAGACCCCAGTGGTGGGAGCATTGGAAAAATCCAAACAAACGATAAGTACTGGCCGTAAGATTCCTTGTAAATGGAGTGCTTAATGAAGCACACAGTACTTACAAGGGTAGGTTGGGGATGATCGGCTATGGTAACGCTGCCAGATTCCACACCGCAGTGCTCGTCATAGCAGAAGTTCTTTTCCTCTCACTGCCTTAAATAGTTGTGATCCGTCGTTTGCATGGTGAAACAAATTGGCAAAGTCGTTTTTTGCTTTGAAATGTGAACATGATTTTGATAGTGAGGGTAGAAATGAATCTAGAAGGCGCTTGCCCCTAAAGCTTCCATCCTGAGCCTTCGTTTCTGACCTACTCTTTCAGAGTTCAAGATGACTCCGCCCCCTTTCCTTTGTGGCCACTAAACGACTCTGCAGAGTCTTTCCCCATCATCTACGGACTGATACCCTGAAGCACTCGGGGCTCAAGCGAGGCAGCAGTGGGGCCAAGATGCTTCCGGTTGCCCGTGTTCTCCGCTGGCTTTAAAGCTCGGCTGAAACATGGCTTTTTGTGCTCACAGGGACTCTCTTTTCCATTCACAGTCCGACAAGCCACTCCCTGGGCATATGTTTATTAGTCACCTGCTATGCTGTGGGGACAGAGTAAAGATGGCAAGGCAAAAAAACCACAGCCTCTCCTCTCCTAGAGCCACCAGACTGGTAGGAAACCCACGGTCTCAATCGAGCATAGAAGCAGCATAGGTTATAATGGAAATCCTCCATATAATGAAAATGCTCCAACACAAGGAGGCAGTTCTTCTTGAGTGAGGGAGCTTTGGCTACTTCTTTCAAATTAAATACTATGCTTTAAATTCTGTTTTAGGCTTCATTTGATGAAGAAAAAATATTTGGTGCAGAAAATTTTTCCAACGAAACACACTTTCCAGTTTCTTCAATGTTTCTGTGGCTGTCTTCTTCCTTTCATGTTTATTAATATCTAATTTTTTTGCACTTATTCTTCCATGAAGGGCCACGTTTTAGGCAGCGACACTAGATCATACCTAAGCTGGTCCCCTTTAAGACACATCACCTTGAACTCCCGTAGGCAGACATCTTTCTGCCTCTGCAAAGGCCTCAGGAAGCCCTCACTTCCACACTGTTCTCCAGACAAGCTCTTCAGCCTCATCTCCTTCCCCAATTTCATGAACAGGAACTAAACAACAGGGCCTTTAATAACATGAAAGTTTAGAGAAGTCCATGAATTGAGCCTCTAATTCTGCAACAGCTCCAGTGTCCATTAGTAGATAGATTAGATAGATAGATAGATAGATAGATAGATAGATAGATAGATAGATAGATATTGTAATAGATAGATGATGGATACACTATACTCATTTCAGTAAAAGAAACTAAAAATTAACAATTTTAACAATTCTATAGAAAAAGCCACTATTTTCAAACTCCAAAATGACTTGACAGGAACTGGTGAGAGTAAACAGTCGAAGCCTGTACAGATGTCTGACTCCAGATTCAGGATCGGAGTTTATGGTCCTCATGTCTTAAAGTATTAAATATATTAAACAATAAAAACAATAATGAGTGTTTAGTAGAGACAATCTACAGAGTCTAGGACTTTTAAAGAGGGCTAACTACCATGTGAGGCAGCAAATGAAAATGTCACCATTCTCTCTGAATCAGACTGTCACACGCCGCTGTCCCATACATCTTGCTGGATTCACAAAGCATAATGTTGAGGATTTCACAGACATTTTGCCAAAGTTTTCCATAGCTTTATAATACTTTAATTACTGCATCATGAATTAACTGTTCTGTAATTTCCAGGTATTAAGGGGGCCCCGTATGTGCCATTATGTTATAATGAGTGATTTGCTTTAATAATAACTCATTAGACATCAAAAGGGCTCTAATAACTACAGAGCAAGATTATTTTTGAAAGCTGAAGGCAAAGATACATTTCTGTAAGATAGAAATCACAGATTTTCCTTGGTTTCCCATCTTTATATATAGTATTTCTTTATATGGTCAACAGACCATCCTTTCCAAATACATTTCATGATTGAATGTTTCTGCCCTTTTTATTTGGTCATTTTGGTTTTGGAGATAGGTGTCTTGAGAAGGCCTCAAAGACACTATGCAGTCCAAACAGGCCTCCAACTCACATTCCTCCCCCTAGGGTTATAGGTGTGCAACATCACACTCATTTGTTTGTTGTCCTTTATTAGAATCTGTTAGCCATTGTCACTGCATAAAAAGTTACTCTGAAACTTAACATCATACAGTAGATACTTCCTAACCTATGTGATAACAATGAGTCCATATCCAGATGCAGATTAGTAGGATGCTGGTCCAGCCATTCGTGATGTTCCTGTGAAGATGCAAAGTAGAGATGCAGTCATCCAATACTCCAGGTGCTACTGGCAGGAGAATCTGACAGTCCCCCAGTGCCCCCCTTTGACTTGGATGAACCTCTCGAGAGAACGACTCAGAATTGTCGCTGTTTTCCCGAGAGTGTGAGACACGAAGGGGGTAGAAGGTGTGAGTCTCTCCAAAACAGGATCAACAGCCTTAATCACATCAATACATTCATTTTTTTTTTTTTTTAGTTAACACAGATAAATTTTGGTGCAAAATAGGAGGATATCACACCAAAGGACAAGTTCTAAGAGAAGAAATTCATCCTAGCCTAAAACTGTAAAACCCACAATACTGGCTGATAACTATGTATGAGAGTTTTTATGGAGCCCTAAAATATGAGCATAATAATCTTCTATCCAAAATGTCTTCACGGGGTTGGGGTATGCTTGTTGTTGTAGTTTGGTTGTGACAGCCATACATATGACACCCTGGATTTAATCCCTATGAAAGAAAGGAAGAAAGGAAGGAAGGAAGGAAGGAAGGAAGGAAGGAAGGAAGGAAAGACAAATTAAGAAAAAGAAAACTCTCCTTTGATTGCTCGCTCCTATAGAAAACTATTGCCTTGTAACTTTTGATAGCCACATATCCTATAAAAAAAAAAGCAACCCCACTCCTAGTTTTATTATCTAAAGAACGTCTTTAAATTGTTCATGTCCCTATCAGGGCATGTGCAAAAAAAAAAAAAGAAAACTGTTCTGTGCAGTGGAATTTGTGACATCAATAAGTACACAAACAATCCAGTCCCGATCAATAGAATTAAAAACAGAACAAAAAACTTGTGTGGTACTGGTGTAATAAAACACCACATATCCCATCCGAGACCCTGAAAAAAGCAGAGTCTAGGGAGACACCCAGGGGTGCCTGTTAACATCAAAAGCAAGGCACAAAATACAGGCATGACTACTGTAATTCTGTTAGTCTAATAGTCATATAAGATAAATAATATATCATTTATAAGTACATTTATTTTAAGTAAAACTATAGAGTAAAGCAAACATATGAGGAGATTAATAATTCTCTGAGGAGAGAGATGCCAGTGTTCTCAGGAGAGTGCAGAGGCACTACTAACATATTGCAATCTTTGGTCTTTAGTTTTAGTTCTTAGAGGCTAAAAGCAACACTTATTTTTCTCACATCTCTGTAGTTTAGGAAGAGGTTTGTAGGGCCAGTTTATCTGAGAGGTAGTTGGAGCAATTGTCCTTAGAATGAAGGAAGTACTTCTACTATGTGGGCCCCAGAGTGTACCTGTATCACCGGGACTAGCAGCAAGCATCTTTACCCACTAAGCCTTCTCAGTGTCCCCTTGATTTACCTTTCTTCCACTTCTCCAATCTCTCCCAGATCCTCTCGACCTCCAACTACTCCTTGACATGGGGCCTGCCATGGAGAGGAGTTGATATACCCAGTGTCACTGCACTACAGAAAACTAATTTTCTCTTTCCCAGCAGGTGAAAACTGCACAGAACTCTTCGTAGGTGAGGATGAGACTGTGTGTCCTCTTCCTCTTCTCATGCCTAGATCCTGGCTGGTGTGAACCGGTGAGGGCTTTATGTGCTCTGCCACCATCTCTGAGTTCACATGAGCTTTGCTCATGCTGATTCATCAGGCCTTGTTTGCTTGGTGTCCTCCATCTTCTCTGTGCCCCCCTCCTCTTCTTCATAGCTCCCTGAGCCTTGAGGGGCAGCATTTGATGGAAACATTCCACTTAGGAATAAAGGTTTCCAGGACTGACAATGTCCAAAAGTCTGCACATGGTCCAGTTGTGGGACCCATTCCCATTTCAGTTGTGGGACCCTCTGCATTTACTCCCATCTTCTGCAAAAGGCCTCATCTCTGAGGTTTCTCCTACAGCAGATGGGAACAATTGCAGAGACCCACAGTCAAACATTATGCAGAGAGAGACCTTGGAACACGCAGCCCTAAATATCTACACTAAATTCCTCTGTGGGGCACAGAAACCCTGCTGAAGAGGAACTGGGAGGAGCATAAGGGGCAGTGGGCATGGAGGACACAATAAAGACAAGGCCATCAAGATCACATGAACTAACAGAGGCTGAGGCAGCATGCACAGGGCCTGCACGGATCTGTACCAGGCACTCTGTGTACAAATGATGCCTTCCAGTTCAGTGGTTCTTATGGGATTCCTAGGTATGCAACTAAGTGGGTCTCTGACTCTTGGAACTGCCCTTAGGGTCCTTTCCTTCTCTCTCTTCCTTGTCTCTCCCAACTCTGATGTGACAGCTTTGTTTTATCTTATTTTTTTATTTTGCTCTATTTCATCATTATTTCTTAGAAGCCTATTTGTTTTCTAGTGAGAGACAGAAAAGGGAGTATCTGGATGTGAGGGGGAGTGGGAGAAACTTGGATGAGTAGGGGGCGTGGTAACTGTAATAAGAACTTTCTGAACAGAGCACCAATAGTTCAGGCACTAAAATCAACAATTAATAAATAAGACTTCATAGTGCTGAAAAAGCTTCTGTAAGGCAACAGATACCATCTTGCAGACAAAGTGGCAGCCTAAAGAATGGAAAAAGATTTTTGCCAGCTCCACCTCAGATAGAAGTCTAATATCCTAAATATATAAAGAACTCAAGAAACTAGATATCAAAAGAACAAGTAATTCAATTTAAAAAATGTGGGACAGATATAAACAGAGAATTCTCAATAGAGTAAACTTAAATGGCTGAGAGACATTTTTTTTAAATGTTCGACATCCTTAGCCATCATGGAAGTGCAAATCAAAACCATTTTGAAATTCCATCTTACATCTGTCAGAAAGGCTAAGATCAAAATCACAAGTGACAGCTCATGCTGGGGAGGACAGAGCGCAGGAGAACATGGCTTCATGCTGCTCTGGGTGCGAAACGTGTACAGACACTATACAAATCAATGTGGTGGTCCCTCAAAGTACTGGTTATCAATCTATCTCAAGACGCAGCTATACCTCTCTTGGTCATATACCCAAAGGATGGTCTGTCCCACCACTAGGACATTTGCTCAGCTATATTCATTGTGGCTTTATTCATGACAGCCAGAAACTGGAAACGATCTATATGTCCCTCAACTAAAGAACGAATGAGAATGTGGAATGTTTAAATAATGGAGTATTACTCAGCTGTTAAAAAAAATGACATCATGAAAGTGGCAGGCAAATGAATGTAACTACAAAAAATTTATCCCGAGTGAAGTAACCCAGACCAAGAAATATAAATGTGGTATGCAGTCACTTATAGATAAATATTATTAGCTGTTAAGTCATTGATAAGCTGCAGTCCAAAGACCCAGAAAAGTCTAACATGAGTACTTCAGAGAGAATTCATGGACCTTCTGGAGAAGGAGAAATAGAATAGATTTTGCAGATGGACCTGGGGTGGGTGGGAACAGGAGCAGGAGGGATTGGGTGGGGGTTGAGGGATAAAGTATGGGGAGAAACAGAATTGGGGAGCAGTTAGGGATGGTGTAGAAACCTAGTTCAATGGAAACTTCCCGAAATCTATGATGTCCTTGTAATGAGGAATATGGAGTCGGTCTTCTATAACCAGGCAAGGCTTCCAGTGGTGAGACCGGGTTGCCGTCTGTCAACTTGTTGGCCGAAGGGGTTCTGTGGAAACCTCTAAACAATACAGGCTGGTGCTAGAAGAGAGGGTAGTTCTCTGCAAACTGATAGCAGGGCTTTGTTGCCTAGAACAACATCCACCCAGCTCTTTGAAAGTGGAGAGGTTGAGCTGGTCCCTGAATGAAGACTTCACCTCTGTGTTCTAGTCTGCTTCACTGAGAAGGTACTCTGAGCGCTACAGAAACAGCAACCTGCACACAGATTGAGCCACAATCCAACAACCTGAGCTGCCTTCAAGACATGCTGGGCCAATGGTGGCTCAGACCTTGAGGGAGTGGCCAACAAATATGTTGTTTAACTTGGAGGTTCATGCCATGAGAGGGAGCCAATGCCTTACACTGCATGAATTGCCAGGAGCAGGAGATAGATGGCCCAGAGACCTGAAGTTAGACCAAATAGGACTGGCAAAAAATAAAAACCAATGAGATGATTCCTAATGACATTCTACTACACTCACAGATTGCTGCCTTGTCCAGACACCATCAGAAAGGCTTCCTCTGGCAGATGGGGACAGGTAGAGAGACTCCCGGCCAGACATTATGTGGAAAGAGAGTCTAAATTGGGGATGTCCATCAGGCTCCTCCTCTTGGAGCTTGTGGAATCCTGAGGAAGAAGAGTAGAAGGATCATAGGAGCGTCCTGCATGGGTCTGTACCAGGTCCTCCGCATATACATTATGGTGTTAGCTTGCTGGGTTTGTTGTACTCCTAAGAGTGAGAGTAGGTGTGTCTCTGACTCTTGAGACTTTTGAATAATGGTCCTCCTTGCCCACATTTGATCTAATGGCTTTTGCCCTGTCTTATTGTATCCTGGTGTGTGTGTGTCTGTGTGTGTGTGTGTGTGTGTGTGTGTGTGTGTGTGTGTTGTCTCTTAAAGGCTGCTTTTTTCCTGAAGGAAAAATGGAGGAGGAGTGGATCTAAGGGAGAATATGGGGTAAGGGAGAGGGCCAACAGGAGTAGAGGGAAAAAAAACTTGTGGTCAGTGTATATTGTATGAGGGGAAAATCTATTTTCAGTAATAAAGAAAAAATTAGATTAAAAAAATAAACTCCCATCCCCATTTCTCTGACATATTTCGACACCATGATACAAAAGAAGCTAATGCAGCATCTAACGTGAAAATGGCAGTGAGTATGTGGTGAGCACTTACTGCGCAATGGCCTCCAGAACAGCCATGTTAAGGGATTTCTTTTTCAGTTAATTCTCACCACAGCTGGAAGTTAAAAATTATTCTCTTCTCCCTCACTTTTAAGAAAAGTGAAAGAAAAGCTTTCAGAAATGAAAACACTTGCTTATAGTCACACTATTCACGCCAGCTGCCCTCAGTCACACCACTCACACCAGCTGTCTATAGTCACACCACTCACACCAGCTGCCCTCAGTCACACCACTCACACCAGCTGCCCTCAGCCACCCCACTCACACCAGCTGCCCTCAGTCACACCACTCACACCAGCTGCCTTCAGTCACACCGCTCCCACTAGCTGCCCTCAGTCACACCATTCACACCAGCTGCCCTCAGCCACACCACTCACACCAGCTGCCCTCAGCCACACCACTCACACCAGCTACCCTCAGCCACACCACTCACACCAGCTGCCCTCAGCCACACCACTCACACCAGCTACCCCCAGTCACACCACTCACACCAGCTGCCCTCAGTCACACCAGTTACACCAGCTTCCCTCAGCCACCCCACTCACACCAGCTGCCTTCACTCACACTGCTCCCACTAGCTGCCCTCAGTCACACCATTCACACCAGCTGCCTATAACACCACTCACACCAGCTGCCTATAGTCATACCACTCACACCAGCTGCCCTGTCATACCACTCACACCAGCTGCCCTCAGGCACACCACTCACAACAGCTGACTATAGTCACACCACTCACACCAGCTGCCCACAATCACACCACTCACACCAGCTGCCCTCAGTCATACCACTCACACCAGCTGCCCTCAGTCACACCACTCACACCAGCTGTCTATAGTCACACCACTCACACCAGCTGCCCTCAGTCACACCACTCACACCAGCTGCCCTCAGCCACTCCACTCACACCAGCTGCCCCCAGTCACACCACTCACACCAGCTGCCTTCAGTCACACCGCTCCCACTAGCTGCCCTCAGTCACACCGTTCACACCAGCTGCCCTCAGCCACACCACTCACACCAGCTGCCCTCAGCCACACCACTCACACCAGCTACCCTCAGCCACACCACTCACACCAGCTGCCCTCTGCCACACCACTCACACCAGCTACCCCCAGTCACACCACTCACACCAGCTGCCCTCAGTCACACCAGTTACACCAGCTTCCCTCAGCCACCCCACTCACACCAGCTGCCTTCACTCACACTGCTCCCACTAGCTGCCCTCAGTCACACCATTCACACCAGCTGCCTATAACACCACTCACACCAGCTGCCTATAGTCATACCACTCACACCAGCTGCCCTGTCATACCACTCACACCAGCTGCCCTCAGGCACACCACTCACAACAGCTGCCTATAGTCACACCACTCACACCAGCTGCCCACAATCACACCAGCCACACCAGCTGCCCTCAGTCAGACCACTCACACCAGCTGCCCTCAGTCGCACCACTCTTACCAGCTGCCCTCAGTCAGACCACTCACACCAGCTGCCCTCAGTCATACCACTCACACCAGCTGCCCTCAGCCACGCCACTCTCACCAGCTGCCCCCAGTCACACCACTCTTACCAGCTGCCCTCAGTCAGACCACTCTCACCAGCTGCCCTCAGTCAGACCACTCACACCAGCTGCCCACAATCACACCACTCACACCAGCTGCCTATAACACCACTCACACCAGCTGCCCTCAGCCATGCCACTCACACCAGCTGCCCTCAGTCACACCATTCACACCAGCTGCCCTCAGTCACACCACTCACACCAGCTTCCCTCAGCTACACCGATCACACCAGCTGCCCTCAGTCATACCACTCACACCAGCTGCCCTCAATCACACCACTCACACCAGCTGCCCACAATCACACTGCTCACACCAGCTGCCCACAATCACACTGCTCACACCAGGTGCCCCCAGTCACACCACTCACATCAGCTGCCTATAACACCACTCATACCAGCTGCCCTCAGTCACACCACTCACACCAGCTGCCCTCAGCCACGCCACTCACACCAGCTGCCCACAATCACACTGCTCACACCAGCTGCCCTCAGTCACACCACTCACACCAGCTGCCCTCAGTCACACCACTCACACCAGCTGCCCTCAGTCATACCACTCACACCAGCTGCCCTCAGTCACACCACTCACACCAGCTGCCCCCAGTCACACCACTCACACCAGCTGCCTTCAGTCACACCGCTCCCACTAGCTGCCCTCAGTCACACCGTTCACACCAGCTGCCCTCAGCTACGCCACTCTCACCAGCTGCCCCCAGTCACACCACTCTCACCAGCTGCCCTCAGTCATACCACTCACACGGCATGGCAAAGGGAAGCAAACTCACTCAGGACAGTTTTAAAGCTAAACTTCTTGATTGTTCTCTTAAACCCAGGGATTGTTCCTATATTTCACTCCATGCGTGAAGTGATAAAATGAAAGGGAAAGTTGCTCAAGTCTTGGAGAGATGCCAGAAATGCATAAATTAGATGCTGCCCTGGCAAAGGGCCAATTCTCACCTACTTGCAAAGGTTTTCCACCTCTCCATACTTCCTCCATAATGAAAAGCTCTTGCCTTTCTACCAAGAGTCCAGGAGCTTCACCTACTAACAAACAGTATGGGTGTTTGAGCAGCATATAGCATGGGTCGGGCTCCCGTCCCTACCCAAGGCATGTCAGCCTGTGTCACCTGCACAGCCGCTCTCTGCAGACTGCTACAGTGCTGCCCATTTCTCAGACGAGGCGGGATCTGTGACAGCACCAGCACTTCAATCCAGCGTTATAAAGCCTGGGCCTGCCCTCTCAGCCACTTCCACTGCCTCCCGTGAAGCAATCCGCTTAAAGTCAGGGTGGATAAGGAAAAGCAAGCTTCTTTTCCAGTGAAATGTTGAATTAGATATAGACATTCTAGCTCAAGCAGACCCTCCAAAGGATTGCCATCTCATGTGCTCTTACACTGTCCTGTCGAGGATGTCGCACATGTACTGGGAGGGGATTTGATGGCTTCATTCGGGAGACAGTCGGAACAATATCATTGCACATGGGTCTTTAATTTAATTTCGTTACATGTTCACTGCCTTTATTACCTTAAACTTGCAGGCGTCAACTCCACTTGGTAATAGCTTTATAGTCATTTGATTGGCATATGCTTTAACTCATATTTTACATGTCAATCTAAACTTGAGGGACTCCTGCTATTTGGAGATCTTTGAACAAAACAACAATGGCTCAGGTACAGCCAAATAATTATAAGGCATATAATGTAATAAATGTCAGATCCTAAAACAGGACACATATAAAACTGACTAGCTCAACTTATGCTGCCCTAAAATACTGACTTTTGAACTGAGTCATACAATGTAAGCACACTCTCAAGAGACAGAATTGGAAAAGAAAGGAGTTCCTGGAAGAGGGCACGGCACAGTCCAGCATTATAAAAGAATAGCAAGGTATAATCCTTTTATTGCTAAAGGATCCAAATTATTTAAAGGGCATAGTAAGAGATGACCCCAGAAAGCCAGTTAGAGGCAGATTATAAAGGTCTTGGACTGACTCTGTAGTTAGATTTGGGGCAATAGGAAGTCTTGAAGGATTTGAAGCTAGAAAACACCATGCCTAGCATTCATTTCAGTCTGAAATCCTGGAAGCTAGACTGCAGGTGGAAGACCTTGACAACCAAACTCGTGGCCTGAATATCAGGTTAATCGGTCCAAGCAATGCAAGAATCTAAAGTAGGCCACCCTCTAAAGTATATACATATTTTAGTCCCATTTTACATGTGAGGTCAAGGAGCAGAGGGATACAGTGAGTACTCTAATTCTGTAGGAGAGCCAGTATTTGAACCACCCTACTGCGGTGGCTACTGCACAGTTCACTACCCTGTCAGACAGAGTGGTAACCATGGCAGATGACAGGAGAGAGAGAGAGGAGGCACCTAGGCAACCATTAGTTTGGACTCCAGAATAGAGGGAAATCCCTTTAACCACTGCCTGGCCAGTGAGGAGAAGAAAGCCAGTAAAGAATGAGAACATGCTATTTCAGATATGAAGTCCAGAGGACCCTTGAGAGCCAAGGTGAGAGGCAGCTGATAAAATGCCAATGTTGAGACCCAGGGAAGGCATGGATGGGGAATCGACCTGGGCATGAAATATTAGTGCTAAGTGTCCTAGCTTTTTTCCATGTTGTTCTGCAAAAGCAGCTTTGTGGAGAAAGGCATTAGTCTGGCTTACAGTGCAAAGTGCAATCCATCACGGCAGGGAAACCAACCTGACTGGCTGTATCACACCCACAATCCGGCTGGCTGTATCACACCCACAATCCATCTGGCTGTATCACACTCACAATCCAGCTGGCTGTATCATACACACATTCAAAAGAGAACAATTAATGCATGCCTGATTCTCAGTTCTTTTTCTCCATTTTATACAGCCCAGGATCTCCTGCCCAGGGGATGGGCCCACTGACTATTTATTAAGATGGATCCTCTTCCCACATCAATGAATGTAAGCAAAATAATCCCCCAGAGGCCTGTCTCCAAGGTGATTTAATATTCTATCAAGTGAAACTTGACACTGACCAGCACAGCAAGCCTGCAACACACCACCCAAGACCTCACTCTGCAGGGTGCAGAACCCAACACCACAAGAGGCATCTGAGATCAGAGCTGCCTAGTAGACCCAGGCCCAGATTCTCAGCTGAGGTGTATGATCTCATGTGCTATGCTCCTCCTCAGATCAGAGGTTGTCATTGTGTAGAAACGATGGCACTTCCTTTGCCACCTGCAAAGGTGAGCATTGAAAACTAGGGGAGGCAATCAACACACTGCTATCCAAAACCAAGTACCCAATAGGCAGTAATAGTAATTAACCATTATCATCATCATGTAAGGGATTTCTTGCTGTTGGGAAAACAGGGTAGGCAGCAAGCAGACCTCCAAGCCCAATGGCGCTCAGCAAGTCCTCTGTGACACTCAGCTACAGGAAATTTTTTCTGTGTTTCCAATCCAAGGAAAGAATTATCCTGAAACAAACAAACAAAAAAAAAAGTAAATGCTCTATGAGAAAAGAAATCAGATAAAGTGTGTAAGTATACCACTAAACAATATCAATATTGAAACAAGGCCAACTCCACATTCTCCTGGGTCCTATATGCCCATGGCAAAGCTGTGCTTTGGCTCATTTCATCTACAGAAGAATCAAAAGCACAAGAACATTCCCAAGCAGCTGGAGGCACAGCTCCATGATAGAACTCTGGCCTAGCAAGCCCAGGACCCTGAGTTCAATCCACAATCCACAGTACAGGAAAAACCAACAACTAAACAGCTAACTCCTCTCTCTCTCTCTCTCTCTCTCTCTCTCTCTCTCTCTCTCTCTCTCTCTCTCTCTCTCTCTCCATGTGTATGTCTTTCTATCGTCCTTTGCCTGCTCCCATTCTAAGTTATATATAGTACTAGTGTTTTATATTTCCCACCTCTCTCCATTTTAATGACCATGCTTAAATTATATAAAACTTAATAAGCTTCAAGTTTGCTTCATATTGTAAAGAAGAGAAACGGGGGAGGGGGCACATACCCTGGAAAAGATGAGATTTCAGAGGTCCCAGGAAATTTTAAGATCTAAAAATGCAACAGAAAATGCTTGGGCCCCACAAAGGAAGCCTCAAAGACAGAACAATTTGTAATCATCTATTTAATCGCTCAGTCAGCCAGTCCTTGCTCTCTCCCTCCCTCTTCCCCTCCCTCCCTCCAGCGTATTTTCTTTGAGACTTGATGTCAAAGACCTTGGGATTGAAAAACTACAGTAATGAACTAGGAAGGTGAGTCCCACTCACTTCACACACAAGTGTCAAAACATAAACAAATGCACTTAAGAGAAAAGGACGGTGGAAAATAAATATATAAAATGTACTGTTTACTTTGATTGCCCGAGATGATCTATTTTCTAAGCATGGGAATATAAGCAATGTGGGAGAATTAAAATAAATGACGAGGAAGCAGCGCCAACCTCGCCCATTAGAAACAAGAAAACATCTCAGATGTAAGTCTTTCTTCGCTTCTCACTGAGAATCTGGATCCATTTAATTTTCTCTGAAACATAGCTTCAGAACCTCAGACTGTCGCCCCGCCCCCGGCTCCATGTCCCTGTGCATGCCCACGTTTATCTGAATATATAAGCCTGCCCTTTACTCAGATTTATGGATCCAGCCAGGCAGTGTGTATTTACAGTGCTCTGACCTGAAGACCCCGGGCTGCAGGAGAACAGGAGGAGACTGGGACTCATTCCATAAACAGAGACAAATATGAGGGGGAGGTGAAGGCTTTGCTAGCTAGCACTTAGCATTTTTAACTATTTGGCCAAGTTGAAGAATTAGTGATTAGATTACATGAACACAGAGGGCTTCAGTGCTGAGCTGGACAGAATAAACTACAGTTTTTCTCCATCCTGTTTTCTTGAAGGTTCTGAGTTTGGGGTAGGGGTGGGGTTAAATTTAAAGCAGGTCAGAAGAAAATTGATAAGTCAGTTACGGAGGGAGCTATAAACTGCTTTGGGAAGGCACGGGTCTAGAGAGATGAGGTTATAAACAACATTTAATAAGTCGGAAAATTTCCCCAACCACATGTGGAGCTCTCCTTCCACGAAAGAAGACGAGTTGTGGGTTTTCTGTTTTGTTTTAGAACATTGCAATTGGGTATGAGGGAAAGAAACCTTGCTTGCTATTTAAATCAGGGTGTGCTGCTATGAGCTGAACTATTTTTCTTCAACCCTGGTGGCCCTCTTGAAAGCCACAGCATTTTCAGACAAGCCTGCTTCCTCTAGATGGGACGCCTCTTGGAGAAGCACCTGGCAATCCAAGAGGTACACACAACCTATGGGAAGTTAAGAGCGAGCGGCGGGATTTTTAGCATCCCCCTCCTATCCCTGACCTGGATGCCTCTTCCTCCGGGCTGGATCTTTGTGTACAGGCAAACTGTGAAAGCACAACTTGTGTGTGGAGCCATCCTCAAGCAAATTCTTTGCTGAGAAAACCTAACTCATAAGGAAAATCTTGTCTACCTGCTGAATAAAATAAAAAAAAAAATAGCCCAGCAATGTAAGACTACCCCATATATTAAAGAACTCGCACACAGAGCAAGGAGATCGACACACAGGTAGAACTCGCTCGGTTCCTGTTACCATGGGTACAGAGCAATTTGATGCCACCCTCCACGGCTCGGTCTTCTTCACAGCCTCTCCAAATGGCTTTCTTTAACTCCTCTAAGGCAACTGTGTTCCTCTCAAAGATATCAGGACTCGCCGTTGTAACGATGTAGTTTGAATCAAGCTTTTTCACTTGAACGGAAATAGACTACAGATCATGGGACCTGGGTTCGTTTCTAGTAATTGCATGAGACACACATGTGTTTGCATGCTGGTACATTTAAAACGTGTTCATTGGTGTCCATGAAAGCGGGTTGTCAGGGAATCAAAAGAAAGCAGAGTTCTACAACCGAACTTCAAAAAAAAACTCTTATATACAATACAGAAGTCGTGCGAGTACATTTGGTTTTTCACTTGTGCTCAACAATCAGACACAGATTTCAGAACGGCAGAGTCAAGAGATGCATGTGGTTCACTGAAGATGGCGGGAGTAAGGACGAATCAAAGAGGACCAGCGAAGGGCCAATGAGGCCGCACTTCTGTACCAGAGCGAGACACCTGATACTCTAGACGGGGCTTTTATTGCTCTCATTTTTTTCTGAACTTTTCTCTAAAATAATGAAACCCGGCCCTATAAACAATGTGACAGCATGCAGGGTGTCGAGAAGTGCTTGGGGGACCTGCGTGTGGCGGCTGAGACACTGCCCTGGCTCATTTCTGTTGAAATTTAGTCGCCAGTGAGGCGATTGTTGTCTCTAGCATGGGATGGATCATACCAACAGTGGATTCCGAGGTATCCATTTCTGAGCAGGGGCCTAGCTCAATGTGCCAGGAAAAAAAAAAAAAAAAAAAAAAAAAAAAAAAAAAAAAAAAAAAAACCACGCACCACAAAGAACATTGAGATGAATGGGTCTATTTTATGAGCCATAAAAGTTTTATTCATCTTGACACTGAAACAGGTTTAGGCAGTGAGTTGACACGCCTTAAATAAATAAGTGGAATTAATTCCCCAGCCCTTGAAACAATAGCAGCATGCATGCCGCGGAGAGAAATGCTCCATTGTTCCCGGTGCTGCCTGATATTGATATTATTTGTGTTTTTCTGCACTGCTTCCTCGGGGGCCTGGTTGATCCACTTCAGATTCATCCCCTGTTTTATTAGAGGTTGAAAAAGGTTCAGGACCTGGTTGTACCACAGCTCTCACCGACAGCTAAGGAACCAGTTTGGCGTCTGGTTTATCTGTTGTTTTACTGCTGACCTTCAAATCAACTTTAACCCCTGACCCCTGGAGGCATCTATCATGACAAGAGGCTGTTTAACACAAATGGTGCCCATTTATAGGGGAAGAGACTCAGAAGATTTCCTTTTTTTATGAAGAATTTAGTTTCTCACCCCTCTTTTCTCAGTCACCACAGGTGAAATGCCTCTTAGCAGCTGGCTTACAAAATAATCTGAAGGGGGCCTTAATGAGCAGAAGCACCCTCAGCTGGAGATAAATATATGCAAATGAGATGCACAAACAAAGGAGCCTGGACAGAGAAATATCTGCAATTCCAGCAAAACGCTGCCTGCAGCTCGAAGATGAACAGCTTTGATAAAATGGTAACAAAAAGCACCTTTTTATCCTCCAGTGTGTTTTACATTGCAATAGACCACTGTGGTTGCAGGCCAGTGGAGCATGCAGGCTTTGCTGCACTGTTCCAGAGAAACTGCTTAAACATTTGTTTTAAGGCATTCATGAGATATAATCAATGAACTGCTTCTTTGTTGTTGTTTTTGGTTTTTTGGGTTTTTTTTTTTCTGACGCGTTTCAGATGTTGTTATAGTTCTGTTACCTGTTGGTCTTTTTGTGGTTTGATGCCACTGTCTCCTGAGGAGCACACATTTCAGTGACTATTGTCTTCCACTAGTTACAATGATTCTTTCTCTAAATTTTTTTTTTTCTGTTACGAGGGAGCAAGATTTCAAGTTAATAATACTAAGAATGGTCTTGTAGCACCCAAACAACTAGCTTTAATGACGGCAATCAAGTGTGCCAAGCTGCAGAAGCAGCCATGCAACGTGCTGATTTTAATAAGCTTTAAAAAGGCAATCTCTAACTTTTAAAAGTCTCTTTTTAATTTAATCGTCCTTGGTTCATATGATTCCAAAGCAAACAAAACCATTAAAATATGTTTTCAATGTGTATCCTCGGTGTTATTTGATGGTGTTTTAAATTAACGTCGTGTTTGTAAAATATTGATTTGGTGAGCTTTAACAAACGGAAAAGCTGATATCATCAACCTACTGGGGGTTGAACCGAATTTTTCTCTAAAAAAAAAAAAAAAAGAACAGAGCTTGGGTCCCAAGGCCTTCCTAGAAAGAGGCTGGGCTCCTGAGGCCGGTAAAGGACTGGATGTGAGCCTGTGTGTTTTGTTGCAGGGACTACAAAGCAGCTAAGGTGGGAAGCAAGACACTGGACAATCACTGAAAGCAATCCAGGGTTTGCTCCCCTCACTGATAACACCCCAGGTCCTCTGCAGCCAGCATGGGGCGGGGCGGGGGGGGGGGTGCTTTAAGATGCTTTAAGCTCCTTTGACTACACTGTTTTATCTGGTAGCTGGAATCAGAATGGAGGCCTTCCTTCCCAGTACCTGTGCAGCTTCCCCATTTTATGTGCATTTTGTCAGGCAAATGTCCAATTTGCTAGTAACAAAAGAACTCTCATCTTTCCAGACCCCAGTCCTGTTGCCCTGGGTGTGTGTTGGGGGGGGGGGGGAACCAAGCGGAGGCTGGAGCAGGGAGCAGGGAGCATTAAACAGCCTTCCCAGAAAGAAGAAGGAAGAAAAAGACTTGTTTGAGGTTGAAAAGGACACGTGCTCTGTGAACCCAGTGTCTGTCTGTGTCAGCGTGTCCTTAAATTCAGAAATTCAGGAGTTAATAGAAACTTGTTATATTGGGGTTGTTTTTTCAAGCCCAGGTCTGAAGCAGCATAATTATGCTCAACTGCTGTTGTTTGAAAGGGCAAACAGCATCTTAGGCACAGAACAAGGAAATTACAGCTGAGATTTAGGCTAGCAAAAGCCGTCTTCTCGAGGCTTTTATGATTCATTATTTCCCATTAAATACAGTATTAGAAGTGTACACTGGATGGCTCATGGCTGCTGCTCTCGGAGCACATTATCTAGATTACACAGGTCTGGGGAGCAGAATTAGAAAACTTTGGGGGAATGAGCAGTCTGTGTTTGCTGATAGAAGGACCATATGGCCCATCTTCTTCAATTGCCTTCACCGCGTCTCGGATGCTGGAGAAATTAAAGTTTTATTTGATGTGGCACAGCTTAATGAACTGTCTTCTGTTAGGAAAATTGAATATGTTTCCTGTTATTTGAGCACCGAGCCTCCACGGCTTGGCCGGTGGGGGGTGCGTTATGTGTTGTTTATTTTGCATTTCGAAAACAAAAGCAAGATATTGAAGGGAAAATTGATTACTGCTGGATTGCATTATGTAATCGGGTTTTCTCTCCTCGAATTTCGCTTTACAGTCCTCTGGCAGTGTTTTCATAGGAGGCTTCACCAGGTTTTTATGTTTTTAAATGACACAGAGTTTGATTCTTAGCAAAATGCCTTTATTTATCAGCATGCCACGTGAAATGGTAAACTCACTAGTGTGTGTGTGTGTGTGTGTGTGTGTGTGTGTGTGTGAAGCTGGAGGATCAGGGTTTGAAATGAATACTGGAAATAAAGGAGATATTCCACATATTTAGCTAAACACATATAATTTTTCGAAACATACAAACAAAAGTACACTTCTATATTTGAAAGACTGGGGTGTCAGATCAGGTAAACACCCAGTGAAGAGATGCGTTAACCGCGTTCTCGTCCACTACCTTGTTTTTGTTACCTTTTTTTAAATTAAAACATATCTGGATATTCTTTTAGAAGGCTGATTTTAACAATCGTGCTCTCATCTCTGCCTTTCTTTCCTTTTTCAGTGAGAAATGTCTCTCAGGGGATCGGATGACTGGCTAGGACATACCAACCTGCACCAATAGAGCAGGAAAAATAACACTTAAAATGCACCAACGTTTATCCTCAATATGCAATCCCACGCCCCCTACTCACACACCCAAAAACAGTCATTTGTCTTCTGGGTTCTGAGCTGTTTCAAGAAATCTGGCAAACGTAGCCATTAAACAAACTTCTCGCACAATATAAATACTGCCTGTTCAAGAAAGGCTTCCAGTGTTTACAGTTTGTAAGTGAAGAGGGAAAAAAGCTGGTATTTAACCAAGAGTAGTGCCCTTGAAAACATCTCTGAACAAAGTGTCCAGCAAAACTTTGGCTGCAGATCCACTGGTTTCTGGTCTTCTTCTCAGTCCCCTGCCAGGAGGAATTCTCGAATAGCATCCTTTTGTTGCTTTTTTTTTTTAAATTACCTAATTAAATTTTAGGAAGGAGCACCCGACTGGGGTGGGGGGTGGGGGGTGGGAATGATCACACCAACTTCCTTTTGAAACAGGGAAGATGAAAACATCCCATTTTTCTGAGCCCCCGCCTGACAGCCTGGGAGGAGGATGGGCGTTATGCATTGTTATCAGTGCGGTGTAATTTGACTGTTGACAAAGTATCGGTGGCAGTGAGAATGAACGCGGTTAGGAGTGTGGCGGGCTGTAATCAAGAGGTTGCTTAGCTGTGCAACACTGCATCTTGAGCAGATTTGAATCAACATCGCCTTAAGGGGATACACACACCAAAAGGGGGAAAAAAGTCCATTCATTTTTAGAGGAAAAACTGGAGTGGCACTTGAAGTGAAATCTGACGTGCTGTAATTGCTCTGCAGCTCCCCTAATTAGAGACTTTCCAGTCCCTTCGCTGCTGTCACCGTGAGGGTGCACCGTCTTGCTGGATGAAGACAAAAATGGCAAATTGGCTTGATTGGGAAGTTTTATATATATAAAAAGACTGAACTACATTCCCTGGTCCCCTCCAAAGGGTACTCAGCTAGAGAGTAAACTGGCACCCTGGATTTAAATTACCAAGCTTTATTAAAATAGTTCCATTATGACACTCAGTGTAAAGCAAGCAGGTGCCATTGATATTTCCTTAAATAGATGGAAACTTCTCTTCGTATCACACCTCGTATGAAATATTTCAGGTGGGAAAAAAAAAAACAAAGCCAGAAAAATGCTATGTTGTATCTACATTCTCATATTTCCATTTATATCTTGAAGAAGCGAGGGAAGGGCAGATTTGTTTTACAGAGAGCATATCACATGTCCCATTTTCTCAGGCCTAAATCTAAACTAGCACCCCGGACTCCCCCTTCCAGGCTCAGAGTCATTATACTGCTCTTTGGCCCCAGGTTGCCACCAAATATGACACGATAATAATTTGGGCTTTCCTTTTCAACGTCCCTTCTGTAGCCCTTGAACCAATCTTAATTCATTAACATATTGAATTTTTTCAATTTTCCATTTTCTTGCAATAACAATATTAATGCCGGGGTGAAAGCTTGATTGGAGGTAAATTACTTGTTACCTGCTGACATTTATTTATACGGCACTGAATTATAAAGCTTTGCTATTGTCATGCCTCGGACGAATTGTTTATGACGCCAGTAATAGGAGTAATTGTTATTGTTGAAATTACCTGTCAGCTACCCATAGCAGTGGCCCTTGTCCCACTGACAAATAGTGACAAGGCAGAGGCCTCCTCGGTGCATCCCCCTGATGGCTTCTCCTCTGATAATAAGAAGTGCAGGGCCTCTGATAATTTGCCTGTCACTGTTGAGTGCAGCTCAGAGAGAGTTGGCCAAATTGTTGTCATTCACTTTGACAAAGACAGCAAAGTGCCCCTGTGCAGACAGAGGATTATCAAAATAAATGAAGTCACTCACACCCCTTTGTTTGTTTGCCTCGAGAATTGCCTGGCTTTGGATGAGGCTGTGAAACCAGGGTCCAGTGCTTGTGGATATACCTCTGTGCATTCTGGAAGGAGAATCCAGGCCAGAGAGGGAGAGGCAATATTCTAAGACTTGCCATTTTCTAGTTTGCATTGGCTGATAAGAGAATTCTAAATATGTGGTCAAATGCATTGATTTCAGATATGTGGAAATCTGTAAAAATTCTTTCTCTTGAGTTCCTTCCTAATCTCTCTTACTCAGTTTTGATCTGTGCAGCCAGCATCCAAGTTCAGAGAGCTTTGTGAAATGTAAGAATTTTTCCAGCTGCAGTCAAGTTTTCTTTAAAAGTTTAGAATTCTGCATCATCGTTGGCTTTTGCAGCTTTGAAATATTATGGAGTCAAACAGTCAAATTTAGGATTATTATCTCAAATGGCCAGTTCCTTTCTGTAAATTACCTTGTATTTATATACTATCTTCATGTGTAAGGAGATAAATGAAACACAGTCCCAGATATGAGGCATCAATTATCACAGACTTAGGAGGAAGCAAAATAGCTCTGTTATTGCCTGAGCCCAAATATAAATATTTGCATTTTAAACCCTCTTGGTTACAGTGGGTGCGGTGAGCCTGTCATCAAGAGAGGCTGGAGGAGGAGAGGGGTGAAGTCTGGGTGTGTCCATGGCTGAGACTAATGGATTGCAAGCTTTGTTCTTGGGGAAAATGAAAGAAAAAAAGGAAGAAAGAAAGAAAGAAAGAAAGAAAGGAGGGAGGGAGGGAGGGAGGGAGGGAGGGAGGGAGGGAGGGAGGGAGGGAGGGAGGGAGGGAAGGAAGGAGGGAGGGAGGGAGGGAGAGAAAAGAAATAGAATCCTTCTCACCTTTCCAAAAAAAAGGCAATGTTACAAGCTAGCAAAATTCTTATTTTTAAGGCGCCTAAGAGGCTATTTTTCATTGATCTTTTTGACAAATACTTACTGCAAAATGAAGTCCAGAAGAAAAGGGGAAAGGGGAGCGGGGCGGATGTTGAATATTGGCTTCTTAGAGGATAGTAATCAGTTGTTTATTGGTCTCTACCAGACAAGTAATGACCAACCGCAGTGTTAAGTGCCAGCCACACCGCCTTGGGCTCTTCTCGTCCTGCATCAGCCATTATCTGATTAGAGAACCTTGGAGGAAGTCATAGCTATTGCATAACTTTATGGGTCTTAACAGCGCAGGCTGGCTGGCAGAAAAACTACCTAGGAGGGTTGATAAAGCAACGGTGATTTTATTTACTCCACTTATACCTTGCTCCCAGCTCTGGCGGCTGCAGGAGAAATCTCAAATTGATCCGAACAGGAGCTGTGAGGGGCATGGGCGGACAGAAGGAACGCGATCTGTTCCTTAAAGCTTTATGGGAGTTGCACAGCTTGAAGTAATGACACTGGGAAGCAGCTCCACGCTTTCTTAGGTGGTATGTATTTAAAGCAAGCAGAGAGGTTTGGAGCAGTGCTAATCATATATGTAATAATACAGTGACAGGGATAAAATGTGCTTCTGATCTTTAGCAATAACGAAGTCTCCTAAAGGCACCGACTCTGTGGTTTAACTGTGTTGAATGTCCCTGATTAACAAGTGGAAACAGTGACATAATTAAGAGGTTCTCGGAGAAAAAAAAAAAATCCCAAACCTGTCCTGGAATGTGATTCTTTCAAGAGATAATTTTTAAGAATGTCACATGCCCTTGCTTTCTGTCGAGACCCATCCTTAGTGGTCCCAGGAGGGAAAATAAACATACGTTTTTAAATGAAGATATTTAAAATGTACCCCATATTTCAGCATGTTGCTATAACCCAGTCTTTTTTATGCTCCTCCTATAAAACCTAAATTAAGCCTCTTAGGAGTGATTTTGCTGCAGGTTCCCTTGAAAAACACAATACGTTTTAAACGCTTGGACCTGAGCGTGCAGGAACACATAACCACTGCCCTGTCGTCTCCTTTCTCCTCTGTCAAACAGCAGCTTTCTTAAGAAGAATTCCTTAAAATGCAGCTTCATTGGAAAGGTAAAGTTTTATCAAATACCAGCTGTCCCTGTAGCGAGCAGCTCGGTTGAAGCCCCGGGCTGAAGACCCTCCCCCACCCCCTTCCATTCTGAAACACTCATCAGTGTCAAAGGCAACTGCACACGTCCCTTCGCTCCCTTAAATAAAGCTGAGAAATGTTAAGAAAAAAATGTCAGAAAGCACTCAGTGGATTACAGGATGGTCTCTGCTGCTCGCCCGCCCCGGAAAGGAATGGCAGGGCAGCCTGGGCAGAAGGAATCCCAAAGCTATGCTGTGTGAGGCGCTCACTCTGTCCACTGGAGGAAGTTTTATTCACAAAGATTTGGTGCTGTATTTGGCAACCTCGGGTTGTTTGTTTTAAACCAGGTCACTCTTTTAAAATTAAAACAATAATGTATTCTTCTAATCTGACATGTCTCTTTACCCACATGCTGTGTAGAAATGCATTTTGGACTCTCCCAGGCATTTTCTGTTGCTTTCTAAAATCCTTGGGATGTTCATTTCCAGAAAAAAGCAGAGAAAATGCAGGGCTCGCTCACACACACATTGAAGTTCACTAAATTGATCAGTCCTTCATCCCCTTAAATAAACTGTGCGTATAGCTCTGGGACTTTCCAGACAGTTCATTTATATTTTTAAAAGACATTTACATTCATTTTCTGTATTAAAAAAATAAATAACTGGCTAAGGCTTACAATTTGTTTTGTTCTATTTTTCTGAAGAATATTTAACAATCACAAAACAGAAAATAGCAGGAAGATGTTTGTCATGTTCTAACTGTGCTTAAAACTTAATTGCTAAAAAAAGAAAATACATTACAAATTCAGTTCTAGATACCACCCTAGAAATGGCAAGATTCATTCTACAGAAACAAGGTAAAAACTCTGCTCATTTTAAATATAAACTTTTCCAAAACAGGTTACAAATGAATTTAGACAAATTTGCCTCTTAACCTTTAAAGATTTCCTGCCCATATCTGTATGTCTTTTATTACATTAATTTTTTATTTAAATTACACCATTAACTGGATATGAATTTATCAAGAATACATGTATTGATTTATAAAATAGTACCATTAATTATTATAATAGCTAGATGTAGCTGATATTACAAAGCCATTTAAAGGTTTTTAATATAACTTGGACATACATAGATAGATAGGCACCATGGGCAAGACCACAATTTAAACTGGCTACCAACAGTTAATGAAAGCTTAGATTTATATTCTAGTTTAGAGATTGATCATACTGTTGCTTTGTAAAACTATTTACATCATGCCATTTTTCAAAGAATGTCTCAATAAAAAAAGCTAAATAAAATATTCAGTCAATTCCCAAAGCAGATTTTTGTTTTCTGTATCTTAAATGCTTAGTGAAAATAATTGATAGTGTGTGTTCCAAGCTTTGTCGTTTCTATTCCAGGGTGGCTTTCCTGGGGTGAGGGGGACCTCATTTGCATGTGCACACTTTAACACGCTTTTGATCCTTGCTAGAGCAAGCCCCTTTTCTTCATTTCAGTATCCACTCCCCAACACACCCATCTGTATTTTACAAAACGCACACATCAGGACCCATCAGTCTTTTTGGTATCCTTTATGTTTTGCATAGTTTATTCTTCCTTAGGGTTGTGGGAAATTGGGACTTACCCCCAAAGCCGCAAGGCAGGCAATCACAGAGATAATTTGGGTAAGAAAGCAATCCGAAGAGGAAAAAAAAAAGAGAGAGAGAGGGAGAAAAAGAAGAAAAATGAAGACGAGTATAAGCAAGTAACAACACGTTCAAATGACTTTTCAGAAGGTAATTAGCAGCGAATAGACTGAAATGTGAATTCTTTCACATGGTACTTGCTTTGGGTCTCCCAGGCTCTTTTCTACCAGTCCTCCCTGCCTGGCAGCATATGTTAGCGATTTATTATAGCATTTCTGCTGTTAACAGACAAACCTAAAGGCTAGCTGAGAAGGCTAACTTCATCTGATGACTCTCACAACAACTGCAGGGCATCCTTGAGGGGGAGCCAATAGGCTCTTTTGAAGCTATAATGCCATTAACCCTTTGGATGCTGAAACATCCAGCCTAAATCTGCTCGGTCCGTTAGTAGGCCTTGCAGGTTTAGGAAGGCAGAGGGTAATGGCAAATAATTTATAGATATCTCAGTAGCCTCCTAAGCACCTTCTCCCATACAGCACCAGTCCTGTTTCAAGCTGTTGGAACTATCAGTCACTTTATGTCTCCTTGTTTTTACAGCACACTGAAGTCTGTGCACATGGGGGACAAGCACCCCACCACTGAGTGGCAAGTTGACACCCACCCTCCCCTGTGCCATTAAGTAGTTATGGTTGTTTTTTAAAGAAACAAACGTCATTTAAATTTCAGTGGTCACACTTTTAATAATGTGAACATCTCAGGAAGGCAAGGTATAGTGGAAGTTTATTTCACGTTAGGAGATGTCAGACTTTAAAAGCATTTGCATGTATATGTGAGAGAATAAAGGTCTACGCCTTGAACTGTGTCCACCTGAAGGTGTGGCTGGCTACACCTTCAGTACTGGCTCTGTAGATTGGAAAAAAAACCACTTTAAAATTGCCAAATAACACGCATTTCTGGCCATTTCTGGCCACTTGAAGTTTATTACAGCCCCAATTGTTAAGTCGTTTTTAAAAATCTTATAAACAGTTACTTTGATCAGTTAAATCTCCACTCACAATTTCAGATGTGTTTCAGAAAACACCCTCTCACCTTGAACAGTTTAGAAATAAGTCTCAAATATTGGAAGTCAGTATTTCTTGCCTAAAGGTCACAGATGAGTAACTAAAATTTAACAGCATTCCATTATTAGAATCCAACCAATTTACAAAAACAGCAAGTGTTCAGAGCATTGATTTGTGGCAAAGGTGAATTCTGAGCAGCAGAGACACTATGACAAATGGTCTATCTGAACACAGGGACTACGGGCCAGCCCACCTGTGAACAGCGATGAAGCTCTCCACTGGTTTTGGGACATTCCCATGCAGAATTTGAGTTCATCTCAGAGGGTCAAACAATTCCCACCTCCAAATCCATTTATCTGACCCTAGTTTTTAAGAAAGGTTCTCAGATCTTCATTACTTATACTTCATTACACTGTCACAATCTTTTCTTAGAAGTAACTATACATTGCATTAACCATAACATTCGAAAGAATCGTGACAGCACATAAACTTTAGGTGTATAATTGTATCATTTCATCACAGTCTAATGCAAGGTAATATTTAAGTGAGGTTATTATGAATGTATATCTTCATCAAACACTCGTATACATTTTCTATTTTTTCCCCAAGAGGCATCATAGAGTTACCTGACTAGTTGCTGGAGATGATTTTAGATCCAAGGAATTATGATCAACAGGGTTTCAGATTGAGAAAAGAAGGGAAGGTTTTGGAACCTATATACCACCCTGCAGTTCTGAGAAGTATCATAGGTAGAGCTAGGAATGGGACGTTTAGCCGATCCTGTTACATCATAAAATAAAATTTCCTAAATGACCTGGTTAGGAGACATTAATGTTTCAATATTAATCCTCTTAGGAAAAAAATGAATATAAACAACGAGCTCCTTTTTCAAAACACAGTGTGGTTTTTGTTGTTTGTTTTGTTTATTTTTGTCAAAATAGAACCTCCAGCACAGTTGGGCTCTTATATGTAGCAGCCTGATAACATTGTATATGGGCTTCAAAGTCCTACAGAAGAGCCGATCGCCTCTGCGGTCGGTCATCTGGCTGGCCCCCACCAGTTCTCACCGTATTCTCTTTCTCTCCCCTCCAACCTAAAACAGGTGTCTTTTAAAGCCTGAGCCTGAGGTGGCTCTGTCATTGCCAGTCTTTCATAGCCACAGCTACTTGGCCCTTCCAGTGGCTGCGACAGCCTCAGCTGGCAGCCCGTCACCCCCGCTGCTCCCTCGGCCCTGACCCCACAGCCCGACACCAGCTTTCTGTTTTGTCCATCACTTTTGCCACACCCCCTCCCATTTCTGACCTACCCCTTTCTTTTTTTTTTTTTTTTTTTCTAGATCAGACATAGGCAGGTTGAGAGGTAATGAGAACCAGATGGACATGGTGCAGAAATTGCCCAAATGGGTATGAAACTGTGGAGAGCTGTCAGGCGTGGAGAGAAGCTGGAATTTTTCAGCAATAAAATGGGATTTATCGTCACTCTACCACAGCCGTTGCGGACAACCGTTTCCCTGGACAGAAACCCCATTCCAGCTGGCCACGCCCATGCAGATTCTTTTTTGCCCAAAGAGTGATGATTGGTATTTGTTCTAAGGCGCAAATGGACTGTACTGAAGGTGAAGCATTCGGCCAAAGTCCTGCATTCCCCACTGAGGCAAATGAACCCGCTAAATAACTTCCTTCCACAATGGCTGTGTAATTGAAACCAGAAAGTGAGAGAATTTGATAAATTGCTTGACCCGAAAGAATGTTAAGGTCATAAATTTTCATTGCGTGTTTTCCTCTCTTTTTAAAATTTTTATATATTGGTTATATTTAATATTTGCCTCCAAATTCAACATGCTTACAGATCATCGGTGGTGGCCCCAGGGGAAAAGCACAGTAAATCATCAATTAGTAGGGCAAGGGCCATTCTCTTCTGTCTCGCAAAGAAGGCTGTAGGCTCCTTGGTCCTGCAAGGACCATCATGGAGGTGTCTTATATTTCAGAATTATTCCAACTGAGCACACAATTTGTTCTGACATGGACGAAGTAAAATCTACAAGAGAGATTTTTCTCAGAAGAGCACTGCTCCACTTCCATCCATTAAGAAAGATGAACTGTTAAGAGACTGGCAATCCGTGTGCAGCAATCACACCAACACACCTTCCTCCACACACACACCTTAAAAAAAAAAAAGAAGTACGGTATTTAGTGACAAAGGGTGATCCTCATCCTTAAGGTAGATAGAAACTGTGTCAGCACACGCTCAAATGAACAGCGGTGCTTCTGAATTCTGGCTTCAGCAAGCCTGCTTTGAAACCACTGAAACTTTCTTAAACTATCAATTGTCTTCTTAGGAAAACTAAAAGTCATGGGAATAGTCCAAGCTATACATTTTGTATTGCAAAATAGACTAATATTCTAAGGCTATCTCAGAGTAGAGCATTTCTACACTTCTTGCTGTAATACTTCAGCTGTTTTTCTAGTAATACTGGTGAACCCAGTTTTTCAGCATCTGCCTTCATCCACGGGGACAAGAGCCTGTGTGGCAGTGGATTGTAAGGACATGAAGCAGCGTGGCTAGCTTTTTATAGCCAAAATTTCTTTCTTGTCCTTGATAAGAAAAATTTATCTCTCGTGTACTTTCGAACTTGATTTGTTAAACCAGGCCACAAGGAAACAATACTGATTGACCACTGAGATAATTTCTCTAATTCAAAATGATTCCCTCTCATTTATTTTCAATTACCAAGTTGAAGGGTAGAGTTTGAAGTCTGTGTGTTGCATAAGAAGTGCTTGTGAGTTTCACCCTTCAATATCTGCACCACACACACCGAAACAGGAAACTTACACTGAGTTTCTTCAAACACGTTCAGTAGGGGTGAAGTCAAATACTTTCTGGGTTGTTCAAGACAACTAATGAACAAAGCTTGAGAAGAGTATTTCTTTGTCAAAAGAAAACAAAACAAAAAAGTTGAGAATGCTGGACATAGTTCATCAAAGAAAAACATCCCAAAGAGGATTTCTAAAACATGGGGCTGGAGGGTTTTTGGTTTTGTTGTTGTTGTTGTTGTTGTTGTTGTTTGTTTTATTTTGTTTTGCTTTGCTTTGTTTTTAGTGAAGCAAAGAATTAACAAGTATTATAGAAGTATTATAGTTGTTTGAAAATTCTGGAGTCTGGCACCATTAGGCATGATGATAATCTTCATATGTAGTTGCTTATATGTGTAGCTATACTCTCATAAGTTCACCCGCACGTGGGATGGAGAGATGGCTCAGCTGTTAACAGCTAAGCTTACAACCAAAAATGTAAGGATTCACCAACATATTTTCTTCTTAAAGAAAAGGAAGGAGATATATACATACATATGATTGGTTTTAATTGACTGTATTTTTTTTCAGTTCTAAAATGTGGCTTTCTTTCTCTGTACTTATTTTTGTTGTCGTTGCTGCAAGGCTGTCTCAAACAAACAAAATAAATAACTCTGTGCATATATATATTTAAATAAAATATGAACAGAAAATACATTCCATCACTAATATTTTTGCAAACTAATGTTCAGCTGATGCAACTCAATTTTATTCTGCATCACATTAGTGTCATGATGGTAATGACTAGCCTTTATTCACTAACAGTTTGAGTCAGCACTTTGAGACATTTTCAAATTAGGTCATACTGCACATTTGTGGCTGATACAAAGGTTGATTAAGAGAGCTATACAATTGTGAAGTGATGTGGTGTGAGCTGAATTAAGTTTTCTCTGATAGTTACGGGAAATGAGAGCTACCATAACTTAGCAGAAATAATGTGTGGACTCTCTCAGGAAATATATTTCCATGGAGAGCTTGAGGTATTTTTCATTTGCAATTTAACACAGTCCTCTGTCTCTTGTGGAACAGTTCTGTCACAGGACCTGGGAGAGGAGATGAGAAGCAGAAAGGAAGCTTGGAGGGCTAGTCCCCAGCCTCTGTGTATGCCAAGCCAGTATGTGCCTTTGTTTCTCTTTTGGTCATCTTAGTAAGGATCTATCCCCCACTTCTAGACATTGTTTACAACTTTTTAAAAACCAAAATTATACTGTCTTCAGACCCAACTATTTACCTATAACTTAAGAACCCTGCAACAACCCTTAATTGCTATGGAAATTAGTTGGGGGGCGGGAATCCTCTATCTAAATTGATATTGTCATGTCGAATTTGTGAATTCATTAAAATGTGAAGGAGTGGAGATTTTTTAAAAAATATTTACCCGGTACTTTAAGTAAATTGTAAAAATGACTCCAGAAAAGCAAGAATATCTTTTAACTAGGCTCAAAGACAATAAAAGCCAAAAGCTTAAGTTTTAATCAGTGGTTTGATCAATAAAAACAAAAATAGTGGTTTTCGGCATTAGAGAGATGGCTCTTGGGAAGTCAGGAGCACGGCTAACTGCTCTCCCAGCAGACCTGAGCTCAGGTTCCAGCAGCCACGTTAGGCAGCTTAGAACACTCGTGACCCAACACTCAGGCCCAGCACCTTGGGCTCCTAGATTCACATGCTTATACCCACACACAGAGACATAATTGAAAAATAATATCCAACATTATTACACTATTCATGTTATACTACCCTTTCCATGGAATAAGGAAGCCATAGGACACACACACACACACACAC
This sequence comes from Apodemus agrarius, assembly GCA_964023405.1. Lineage (NCBI taxonomy): Eukaryota > Metazoa > Chordata > Mammalia > Rodentia > Muridae > Apodemus > Apodemus agrarius. Next base: position 91,068,877 of record OZ030016.1, read on the forward strand.
ACACACACACACACACACACACTTTCTAAGCCAAGCCTTTCAAAGCCTTTATCTAGGAACCTTGATAAGACCGTAAATGACACATGGTATTGAAGCAAAAGAGAAGTTCGGTTCGGAGTCCCCTGTACATTCTCCTGCACACGCGTCTGCTTGCTTTCTTTGAGCTGGATTACTTCTGAAGCACATAATGTGACCAAGTCACATTTTCTCTCTAGCATTTGGGATATCAAATATCAGCTTCCCAGGCAGGCAGGTTTTGGTGCTGTGGTATCTTGCTTTACTCACGCCTGACCATCATACCTACCTGATATTGTGTGACTCTCCCTTCCTTCACACCTTATTTCTCCTTGTGCTTAAATGTCTTTATACTCCTGAGTTTCCAGGTCCACTAAGCTTGTTATCTTCATGATTGGGCAAAGAAAGGGGAAGGAGTTTCTGGAAAAGGTGGTTTTTTTTTTCTGGTTTTGGTTTTTGATTATTTTTTTAATAAATTCTTCAGATTAGGAGCATGATGTCATAGCCTACTCTGCTTCATTGGCTTTTTGTGACTGCACTACAATGTTTTGAGGATCTTAATTCAGCCAACCCCACCCTGTTTGTTGTCCATAAACTTTGTAACTCACTTTGCCCAGATCTGATTATTTATGGCAAAATCGACAGTCGTCTTTTCAATGGAGTTTCCAATGACCCAGATTAAAAGACAAGTAGCCTTGATTCATAGTCTGCTAATTAGTACTAGAGGCAATCGTGGCACTATGTCTCAAGCCCAAACATTTTCATCTTGAACAAGGCCTTGGCATTTGCAACCACTTAATTTACATTTTCGAAAGGTCACTTGTGGTTGCAGTTGGGATGGATTGTACATTTTATTTATTTTGAAGTAGGCTAATTTGCCTCAGCGTGGGCAATGTCCCTTTCCAGCCAGTGGCAGAGCATGATTCTGCAAGGCATAGGTTGAAACAGTTTTGAGTATTTTGTTAAGCAACTGGAGGACTACTTGAGTTTCTCCAACAGCTGACTTCATAGATGAGCTATGTTGATCAACAGTCAGATTTTTTATCCATTTTGCAGAATGGAATCAGCAGTGTTACGAGAGTCAACATGGCTTCTAATGCTCTGGCACAACGTGATTAGATGAGGTTGAGTCTCATTTTATGTGATAATAATGTATTTGCAATCTCTATAGCATATCCGATTTAACAAGTTTATTCTCTGTTCAAAAAGTCTTCCCTATTAGTGGAAGGGAATACCCCTCCATTCGGCACAGTGCTGGCTTAATTGGGCTTGAGTGCATTGTGTGTAATTAGTCCCCTTTTCTAATATTTCACCTATAATTACACAAGAAACAGTGTGCTTAAATTTCATAAAGTTAGTGAAGGAAAGGGTTAAAAAAAACATGTCCACTATCTCCCAGGCCCTACTAAGAGCCTGATGAAAACAACTTAGACAGTGTGAGCCTGCTGGGGAAGGAATGGATGCCTAGGGACTCGAAATCTAGAGGCAAAAATTATTCTCCCCGTTCCCCCATCTTGCCAGACAAGTTAGTGATGGAATCGTTTGGGTTCAGCCCAGCTGTCACAGGAGGTGCCAGAGAAAAGTCCCCAAGTGCACTGTGCTTGCACTGTGACCATCCACCTTCAAGATTTTGGACGCTAAGGGATTTTGGCCCGAAGTCTGACATGTCTCCGCCCTCCATGACTCCTTTTCCTAACAATCATAGCTCTGCGAGATAAGCCTGTTCCAAATAGCAGGTGGTCCAGCAGAGGGATTCAAGACAGGGATCCAGAGATAAAGCCGAGGGAGAAGCGAAAACTGGATAGGGGCCATGGGCATACCAAGAGTCTGAAGATATACTCTAAGCTCCTGGGAGGACGGAGGGCAGATGGCAGGTTCTGGGACCACAGCGGAATGTTGTCATTGTAAGAGTCAGTCTCATGCAGGTTGGAGAGTAAGAAGTCAGTGTACTAGCTATCCTCCTCCTCTTCTTCCTCATCCTCTTCTTCCTCATCCTCTTCTTCCTCTTCCTTCTCTTCTTCCTCATGCTCTCCTTCCTCCTCCTCCTTTTCACCCTCTCTTCTTCCTCTTCCTCTCTTCTCCTTAACCTCTCTTCTCTCTCATCCTCCTCTTCTTCTTCCTCCTCTTCTTCGTCATCCTCTTCTTCAGCCTCTCTTCTTTATTACCCTCTCTTCTTTCTCATCCTCTCTTCTCCCTCATCCTCTTCTTCCTTTTCCTCCTCCTCTTCCTCCTCTTCTTCTTCCTCCTCCTTCTTCTCTGTCTTCTCCCTAAGCAGTGTCTCATCTTCAGAACCTGTGTTGAAGACAAATAGCCCTCTGCAGCCCTGAAGAGTAAAGGAGAATGGCCACATGGCATGGAACAAACAGATCAATAACTGCCACCAACCCCTTCTCTGCAGTCTTAATTAAGACTTTTGTGTGGAGATAGCATTCCAAACAAACCCCTGTGTGAATGCAGAAAAATGTCTATTTATTTTGTCTTCAAATTCCTAAGGCACTATACCAAAGAGGAACAACTAGGAAAATGGCTACCACGTTGGAACATTCCAACGAATTCAAGTTAGTTTAGCTGAATGAATCAAAAAAACGAACAACAACGACAAAACTTTCATTGCTTAAAAACTAAAGGCCAGCTTCCTCCACGGGCAGCAGAGTAAGACCAAAATGGGAGGTTCAAGTTGACTGTAGATTCCCTTGGCTTTGAATCTGTGCTTTCTTTGTTGCTAGGGGGAGCATTGCATTTGGCTGGCTACCCTTCAGGCTTCTAATCACTGTATGGCTTGTTTCTTAGTAGTCAGAAAAGCAGTGGAAAGATATGCCTTTAGTTTGTCCTAGTATTCTTATCCTTTATTCGTCCTTTGTCCCAGCTAAAACTAGTATGGGAGCTCGGGAGCAACACCAGCTCCACGGTGAAGACCCACCAACACCTCTTCCTACTTCTGCTTGGTGCAGCTCCATCCCTTGCCTGTTTAGATGAACAGTGTGGCTGAGTGAGTTCTGCATTGATTACTGCAAATGACAATTTTTATACATTGACACACAGCTACCCCACACACACACACACACAGACACACTCCTTTTGACCAGATCCACGTCACTTGGAAAGAGAAAGGCCAAGAGGAAATTATTGCTGCTTTAGACAGCAGCATAAATTTTCTTCCTATTTTTAGCCTAGCTTTTAATTTAATAAGTTTTATGACCCTTATATTAAGTACATATGTTTTACAAGACATTGTGTCCCTTGAGTCACCCTGAATTTGCTCTACTGTACCCGAGTTAAATGAATGGATCCTGGGCTTCTGATTTCATGTCACCCTGTGTTTGATCCTCATGACGAACCCAGGGACCCTTCACAAATGTGGAGAGTGCCGCTCAAAAGTCATGTAGAGGTCAGCCCAGACTGTCATCCTAAATGGATTGTAGTATTTTACATTTCAACTTTGTCTCCTACAGCTCTCACGACAAACAATTAAGGACAGGGTAAATACTGGAACTGGTATCCGGTCTTGACAAGTGTCAGTGAAACACAAACAAATCCTTTATACATTTGTCTATTAGTCAGCACAAAGGTACCCCACTCCCACCCCAGGGAGAAAAATACTAGATTCAAAAAGACAACTATGTCTCATTCAAAACGTAAAATGTCATCAGTTTTCTTATATGACATATTCTATCACCATCTGTCCACAGACATTTGAAAATGAGCATGGCTTTTTATTTGGATGTAAAGAAGCTTTGCTATCCCAACAAGAAGATGTTTTAAATAACTCAATAGTAACTCAAGACAAAAATACTCAGCTGTTGCAGGATGGGGCAAAGCACCTGCAATGTTGGTGTGGAGGCGGCTGTCCTGTGTTGGATATGGCAGGGCTGGGATCAGGACTTGCAAAGCAGATCAATGGCTTGGCCTACGACTGTGCTGTGACAGCCAGCACTGGTGATGAAGAAGCTTGTTATTTTACTTTTAAATTATGAAAATGTGTTGTATCTTTACAAAAGATAGGTCCTATGGGTTAGGTTAATATTCAACTAGAAAAGGTAACTGTTGTTTTATAGCATGCTTTATAACTTAGCTAATTCAACTCTGGTTTTGAAAAGTGGCTTTTCTGCACATGCCGAAGTTTACTAAATCAATAAGCTACTAAAAGAGCATTTTAGGTGAGTGGATTAAGACCGAATCTAGCTCAAGATGGGAAGACTCATATTGTTCCGGTTTTTGTGCCAGACCGTAGAACTCTGTGCACCTTTGTTTACTGATGGATGAAATTTAACTCGAGAAGCCAGCAGTTTCTTTTCTATTCACTTTGTTGACTTTCGTCCCACTCCAGTGACTTTGAACAGCGTGGTCTCAAAGTGTAGCTCGTTACTTGTGGGACCTCCCTCAGAACTCCACACAGTCATAGATTTTCATTTCACAGCCGTGTGTGCCTCCAGCATTGATCTGTTGCCTGTGGTTTTATTGTTAGAGGGAACCATCTATTATTTTCAAAAGGGAAAAAAAAAGATCTCAGCCTTTCAACGTTGTTTCATTTCAGGATGGGCATGACCCAAATATTAGACCTGCATGAAGTGGACTTAAATACCTGACACCTTGTACACCATTTGCATTTAAGAGGCTTTTGGGTTGTAGCTTTTTGGAAAGAATGCTAGTCTTCAATATCTAGAAAGTCTTGGTTCCCTCAACTAAGTTACGGCCACACTGCTGAGAAATACGGGAAGAGAGCATGTTGGCGTCACGCTCCACAAGAACTAGGGCTGGTCATTTTAACTGTAGTACAGAACTCCTGGTCACCTCTCAAGGGGCAAATTGATGTCAAGTTCTGCTGTCTGTCAGGATTAAGTGCCTGTTTGCTTTTTCGCTAACATGTGGTTTGAGAACAAAGCAGCTCAAATCTCCTCAGTCCTAACAAAGCATCTCAAATTGCTGAGTAAAATTCCTTAATCCCCCATCTTAATCTGAAAACACCAGCAGCGTGGTAGAACTCCCTGCACACTTGCTGTGCTCGTCTCCTCCCGGCTCACCCCATCTTCACCATCCCTGCCCACCCACCCCTCCTCAGTCTGACACTCCCAGCACACAATTCCACGGCAGAGTATTAACAAGCTAGAAATTAGATAAACTGATTCAAGGTCTGCCTGGCTGGCTCAAGATATATGATATATGATATGTGATATATAGATGCACTATATATGGGCACTATATATGCATTAATGTGTGTGTATGCATCTTATGCTATAGCTATTTCATTTAAAGATTGAAAGGAAAATAGAAAAAAACAGAGGATCCATTAGCCGTGTTCATATGTTCTTGAGGTCATACATATATAACTACTATATATGTCATAGGTTCTTCTGGGTGGTTGGTTGGGTTAGATTTTGGTTTTTTGAGACAGGGTTTCTGTGTGTAGCTCTGGATATTCTGGAACTAGCTCCATAGACCAGGCTGGTATTGAACTCTCAAAGATCCTCCCAAGTTCTGGGACCTTTTTTTTTTCAGTGTGTGCCTCCTTGCCCCGCTAATGGATCATGTCATAAGTTTTTAGAGATATGTTTTAATTGCTGTCAGAAGAGATTTGCAATCTCCAAATTGAAAACTAGAAAAATATGACAATTTAGCAAAAACTTTAGAGTAATTCTACGAGGAAAGAGAAGGGAGCAAACCAAGTCCGTGTGCTGAGATTAGGACAAGGGTCTTTGCCAATGTGCGGTGAAAGACTGTGCCATTGGAAAAGATTTCTCAGTGTTCCTGTATGTTCTTTACTTATTAAAGATGAAGACTTTACAACTTTCTATTTATGTTCTTTTCACTGAACAGAGTTGAACAATTCCAACTATTTGTCTTTGTAAAATGTTTACTGTGCAAAAGGAATGATATAAAGCCTTACTCTTTCCCCTCTAAAAGCATCCTTATGATTCTAATACTTCATTTGTTTGAGTTTTCCAGGCTAATTTGAGTTGAAAATAGGATTAGATCCTCTTCCGTTGGGAAGTATTTGAGGCAGTTACCACATTGAGTTCAGATGTGTGGGAAAGCCATGGTGATTTTATTTTTCTATTTTCCTATAATAGTGTTGAACAAGATTCACCACAATAAAAAGATAAATAAAAAAATAAAAATAAAAATAAAAATAAAAATAAATACAAGTAAATTAAAGTAGATAAATAATATAATAATAATAATAATAATAAATCTAGAAAATTCTACTTCATCATCATGAAAATGTCATTGAATAGAATATCAACATCAAAGATGTATCCAAAAAAGAGTTGTTCTCAGTCTTTTACTATTTTCCTTTACCCAACACAAGAGAATTATATTAGTTACCTCTGCCTAGAACGATCAAAATACCTGAGGAAGCACATTGAAGGCAGAAAGACTTACTCTGGGTCCTAGCTTCTGGGTCTGTGCTCATGTGGGCCTGCATGCTTGAGGACATCATAGCTACTCTATGTGCGTGTGATGGAGCGCATCTCATTGATTTATCCCATGACTGACAGGAAGCAGTGAGTGGACAGAGGGGACTGGAATCAAGTAGAACTTTCAAAGGCATTCACTGCCCTGGTTTGGCCTCACCTTCCAAAACATCCACCATTTCCCAAGGTGGTACTGGCGCTGGCAGCCTAAGAACCCAGTCTAGTATGTGTATCACTGAGAAAAGATCTCA